>OV277349.1:30507918-31707918 GCA_922984085.1 Sicus ferrugineus
GTATGCCTGTATGTCTGTCTGTATGTATCCCTGTCTGTATGTCTGTGTGTATGTCTGTGTGTATGCCTGTCTGTATGTCTGCCTGTATTCTGTCTGTATGTCTGTATGTATGTGTGTCTGTATGTCTGTCTATATATCTGTCTGTATGTCTGTCTGGGTGTCTGTCTGTATGTCTGTCTGTGTGTCTGTCTGTATGTCTGTATGTTTGTCTGTATGTATGTCTGTCTGTATGTCTGTATGTATGTCTGTCAGTCTGTATGTCTGCGTGCCTCCCTGCCTGTCTGTCTGTATGCCTGTATGTCTGTCTGTATGTCTGTCTGTCTGTGTGTATGTCTGTCTGTATGTCTGTCTGTATGTCTCTCTGTATGTCTGTCTGTATGTCTGTCTGTATGTCTGTCTGTATGTATGTCTGTCTGTATGTCTGTCTGTATGTCTGTCTGTCTGTATGTCTGTCTGTATGTCTGTCTGCATGTCTGTCTGCATGTCTGTCTGTATGTCTGTCTGTATGTATGTCGGTATGTATGTATGTCTGTCTGTATGTCTGTCTGTATGTCTGTAAGTATGTATGTTTGTCTGTCTGTCTGTCTGTCTGTATGTCTACAGACAGACGTCTCTATGTCTGTCTGTATGTTTACAGACAGACGTCTCTATGTCTGTCTGTATGTTTACAGACAGACGTCTCTATGTCTGTCTACAGACAGACGTCTGTATGTCTGCAGACAGACGTCTCTATGTCTGTCTGTATGTCTGTTTTTTTTTTTTTTTTTATAAATGAGGGGAAAGCATCGAAAGCCTTAGTGCGCGACTTTAACACGCTAAAACCCCTCCCCCTTGGTCTGTCAGTCCTCCCGGAACTACCGTTAAGTATTGCGTCAGGAGGCAGACGGAGCTTTAAGCTCAATATTCATTTAGGTCCGTTCGTCCACCGTCGAGTTCGTTCGTTCAAGAAAGGCCCTAACGTAACGTGTTTTCCGTCTTACGTATCCCCCATGTTGGCTTCGGCAGCCGCAGTTCTTCTAGCCCTCTCCTGGCTTCTTAGGCTAGCGTGTATTCGCTCAGCAACTTGAGATGTCGCTCTCCACGTCTTCTCTGAATCAAGCATTGCGTCGACCAAGTTTGAAGCATTGATCCTCGAACCATGAACATCGTTCAGAAAGGCTCTCTCTGCAGCGAAACGCGGGCACGCAAACAGCACATGGCTTGGGTCCTCGTCTTCATTACACTCCGGACAGAGTGGCGAGCTATCGTTACCAAAGCGATACAATGAGCGCCTAAACACTCCATGGCCCGTCAAGAACTGTGTCAGATAATAGTCCAGTTCGCCGTGCTTTCGACTTATCCACTTTTCTAGGTTCGGGATAAGCTTATATGTCCACCGCCCTTTGCTCGATTCATCCCAGCGTCTCTGCCACCTTTCTATCGAGACAGCCCTTTCACGTAGTTTGACGAATTCCAGGACGCCAGTGGACCTTTCTGTATAGCACCGGCGAGCCTCATCAGCTAGTATATCAATTGGCATCATGTTAGCCAGTACGCAGGCCGCTTCGTCGGAGACAGTTCTGTGGGCGCTAATTACACGTAGCGCATTTAGTCTATATACCCTGGAAAACTGCTTTCTGCTTGTTTTATTTTTAAGACATTCAGCCCAGATGGGCGCCGCATAAATAAGCCCTGACGTGATTACGTTCGCTAGTAAGCGACGCTTACTGCATTTTGGACCGCCGACGTTTGGTAGCATTCGCGCTAGTGCTGCGTAGCGAGCCGATGCTTTCTTGCATACGTACTCTGTGTGTTGTCGAAAACAGAGGCGGTCGTCCACCAAAACGCCGAGGTACTTAATCGCGCGTGTCGATTGGATTATAACACCATCCACACTCAGACGCACGCTTTCGACCTGCTTACGACTCGAGATTAACACAGCTTCAGTTTTATCGGCTGCCAGTGCCAAGCCAGTTGATCTCAACCATAGTCGAATGCTTTCAATTGCCGCATTTGCATTCTGTGTAACCTGATGTGTGTATTTCGCCACAACCACCACTGCTATATCGTCAGCAAATCCAATCACGTGGACTCCATCCGGGCTTGGAAGCCTCAGAACTCCGTCATACATAACGTTCCACAGGAGGGGACCAAGCACTGAGCCTTGAGGAACGCCGGCTGTTATAGAGTATCGTTTGGGCCCGTCATCGCTGTCATAAAGCAGTGTTCTGGCGCTGAGGTAGCTACTGACGATCTGCTGAAGGTACAACGGTACAAACTTTTCTTCCAAGGCCTGGAGGATATGAGACCAGGACGCCGTGTTGAAGGCGTTTTTGACATCGAGTGTAATGACAGCGCAATACTTCTTGGATCCACCTTTCCATCTCGTCCCTTGAATAGCCTCCTTGGCTATAGAGACTACTGCTCCAAGGGCATCGACGGTTGAGCGACCTCTCCTGAATCCATACTGGTTGCTGCTAAGACCCCGAGGGCCTTCCGTGAAAGGTAGCAATCGCTCATAAATTAACCTCTCGAGCACTTTTCCTGCAGTGTCCAGTAGGCATATCGGCCTGTACGATGATGGAACCCCAGGCGGCTTACCCGGTTTTGGCAGCAAAACCAATTTTTGGGTCTTCCAAATCTGTGGGAAAACACCCTGTCGCATACACGTCTGCATCACCTCTGCAAATCTTTGTGGACAGTTTTGTATTGCTATCCTGATTGCCCCATTTGGGATAGCATCGGGCCCTGGAGCTTTATTCGGCTGGATTCGCTTTGCAGCACAGATGAGTTCATCAGGCTGTCTGTATGTCTGTGTATGTATCTGTCTGTATGTCTGTTTGTATGTCTGTCTACCTACCACTTCCACTACCTGCCTGCCTGCCTGTAGGATATGTAGCTTGTAATCCATAAAGGGGCGCTATGTGTGCGGAGCGAGACATTTGGCGTAGTGTATGTAAGAGTGAGAAAGAGGATTGTGAGTGAAGGCTGGAAGCTGGCGGCTGGCGGACAGAGGGACGGACAGACGGACGGACAGATAGACAGACGGATGGACGGACAGACGATCAGTCGGTCGATTGGACCGTAACCAGAAGAAGTGTTGTAGTTGTTGTTGTCTATTTAATTTTTCCGCTTTTGAAACGCCGCCACAGAAGTGTAGTGAAATTTAATGTAAACATAAAGTGAACGGATCGAACTACGGCTTTGCGTGCATGCATGATCTGGAGCGTGGGGCTACGTAAGCAGAGGTAGAGTGTTGTGGTTGTTTATTTAATTGCTTGGGACCGAACTGTGGCTTGACTTGAATTTGCTAGGAATTAAATTAACGTAAACATTTCCGAAGAATGCAATGAAATTAGGCGGAACTGAGCCGAACATGATTGAACATATACAGATTTTTTATTTCAATTTCGTTTTTGTTGACATGTTTCTTTCTCTTTTTTATTTTATAAGGGTTTCAGCCGGAGTACAGTAGTGTCGTGACCGCGGTTGAGGGTGGATGCTGCTACCCACCGCAGTGCAGTGTGTAGTGTGCTCGCGGGAAAAAACACAACCAGATATAAACAAATATCTTCAAAAACATAAAAAGTCACAAGTGCAATAGAACTGGATTGAATACCGGGCGTTAAAATATAACAATAAACATTAATAAATTCACAAAAACAATAATACAAAATAACATAACCAAATAACATAAATAGATAATCAAACGGAATGCAGAGAACCAAGCGAAGGGCCTTTTTATGCTCTCCGCAGTAAAGCTCAGCATTTCGTTTCTTTCTTTTCCTCCTCCTCCTTCTTCCTGGTCCCGTTAGGTGCGCAGGCGGCTGTGAGTGCACCGTGGGCTGAAGCGTGGCAAGATAAAGGCATAACACTTGTCTTGTCGCGTTTTGCTTTGCCTGCGGTGTAGGCTTGACTGCTTGTGCAGCTGACTTTATACCTCTTTACAGTGGGTGGCGATGACAATATTTCGTATAGACTCCACAAATGTGCGTGGCTTGAGGGCGAATTTCTTCGCGGTCTATGCGTATATTTGTACACACCAACCGCATATAATGGCACTGGGTGAGACCCAGGTGTCTGAGGGTGCAGATCCGCTGGATTTTCACTTGCCTGGGTACCACTTACTGCCATTATTTTCATCACACAGAGGCCTCGCCTTATATATTCGCAGTGATGTTGCGTACCAGTGTCAGCAACACCTTTGCACGACGGATGCCGAATTTAGCTCCATGTGGGTTAAGTTCAAAATCCAGTCGCACATCCTGCACTTCTGCTTCGTTTATAGAAGCCCGGGTCTAGAGAGGCTGCCAACTTTTGATAAACTGGACAGTCTCTCTGATTCGATTTCTAAAATCCTGGAATCGTATCCGAACAGTGAAATTGTTGTTGCTGGTGAGTGGGTCGAGCGAATCGGGTCGATTTTAATGCGCGGAAGACCCAATGCTGTTTGTTGACCCACAAGCGTCTGGCGGGCGACAACTTTCCACCTTTAAATATGTGTGGTGTGGATATTAATGAGTCGGAGGCTCTTGATGTTCTGGGCATGTCAATACAATGCGATCTTCATTGGAACGATCACATTTTTGATGTGTCGAAAGAAGCAGCCAAGTGCTTAGGCTTTTTAAAGCGGTGCAAGAAATACTTCACTCCAACCGACCTTCGTTGTGTCTACACCACTTATATCCGGCCGAAAATTGAGTACAATTCGCATATTTAGTCGGGAGCTTCGAAAACGTATTTTCAGCTTCTGGACCGTATACAAGGTCGTGCGATAAGACTTATAGGGGACAGTAGGGTATCCAGCTCTATTGAAACCTTGGGATGTCGTCGGGATGTGGGATGTGTAACCTTATTTTACCGTTACCTTAATGGTAATTGTTCCTCTGAAGTAGCCAGCCTGATTCCTTCGGTTCAGGTATTCAACAGATCTACTCGGCTTTCCAGAGCGGTGCACCCCTTTTACGTCTCGATCCCGATCCAACGCACTACCCACTACCACGAGAATTCGTTTTTCGGTCGCGCAGTTAAATTGTGGAATAGTCTCCCTGCGCATGTTTTCCCACCCACTTATAACGTCAATGCTTTTAAAAGAGGTGTAAATCGACACTACTCCCACTTTTCCCCTTCCCACTCCTTTTCCCCTTCCCACTCCTTTTCCGTTCTAAACCAACGAATGCTTTGCATGGATAGGGGGCATCCCCTGAGTTTGGTTCTATCTGCTATAAAAAAAAATATGAAAATGAATGTGCATGCGTAAATTTTACATCTTATTGTTTTCTTAATTCTTGGAATTAGCTTAATTAATTTTTGGAAAAAAGTATACAACCGTAAGTAACGTGCGAGTTTTTAATTTTATAAAATTATGTAATAGAACAAATAGAATTCAGTCAACAATCAACTATTAACTAAACAAGATGAATCACGTAAACATGACAACATTTTTAACTCGAGTTCACGAGCTTTTAGTAACTCATAGGGAAAATATACTGGAGGAACATTTTGATTACATTTTAACAGGCTATACAAAACTAACCAAATACAAAGATGCCTTAGCGATTATCTCCAAACATGGTTATCATTATACTACATGTTGCTGTCTTCTAGTGAAACTGTGGAAGGACCAGACACCTGCGTCTGCTGCACTATAACTTTAACTATTACCAGAATAAATAAATTGTTATCATTTTATGCAAGAATCTATAAATAAAAGGCGACATATTTGTAAAATTATATTATTTCTTTATTTTTTATTAAAATCTTTTTGACAATTTGTATAATATGTTTCGAGCGGGGGTTGCGATTGAGGAAAGTCGACCTGAACCTCCAATCGACAATCTTCTCCACCTTTCTCCATCAGTTTTATTATGTAGTAATTTCCGTTGCTGAACTCTGCTATAGTCGCATCACAAATATCGTTAAATTTCTGCGGTAGAAAAATTACGCATCTTCCAGTTCCATTAGAATGCGATCCTCATATTTAGTTTTTATCCTGCGCACACTTTTTATTGCACAAAATCTGCTTGGTTCCATGTCCTTGACATGCAGAATATTTTTCTGATTTAGTTTTTTCCATTAAAGTCCTTCACAGCAGTAAATGAGGGAGACGTGCAATAATCTTGGCACAGTTGATTCATTTTACTATTATAATTTTTTTTTTACTTTATTTTATTCGCGTTGTTTGCATCGTTTCAAAACTAAACAGATTTAGTCTCTGTTTAGTCCAAAGCTGAAATTCAGTATTTATATATCATGGCTATAACGATCATGTGCTAAAATAAGTATTAATAGTGGTTAAAATCATCAAAAAGCTTTAGTCGCATCTTGGAATTTGAGTTGTAAAGGCAACAACAATAAAGAGCAGTACAATGAATAAGAAGAAAGATCGAAATGAAAGAATCATGGAAATCAGAAAAGAAGTTGCAGTTACAGTGGCGAAAAACCCGTGTAAAACAAGTCGGATAAGGACTTGTCTCATCAAGTCGACGTCTGTGAGGGCTCTCTTGGGCAGGTTCTTTAAAAGTTTTTTGGTTGCGGACTATAATACAAGCCCAATCCTTTCTTGTATGGTTTCAGGTATAAGCCTTTTCCCATAGCGATTGCTTAATATTGCTTAGCGATTGCTTAAAAGGCTTAGTTATAAGCCTTTTCCCATAGTCTTATTATGTAGACTTGCTTCTTCCAATTGTTGTGCGGCTTTTGTTTCATTAATTGCTTTTGCGATTGCAGCTCCTGCAGATGCTAAGCCTCCAACAGCTCCCAGAGCAGTTAAAATCGGTACTAATGGTAGAAACCCTCCTGTCTTAGGAACGGGTATAACGCGTGGAATGTCAATCGTGGATTTCTTCCGTCCGAAAGAATTTTTCACAACCTTTTGTGCGATTTTTATAGCACTGGGAAAATCTTCTGGTTTTCGTTGTTTAATAATTTTCAGTACGCTTTTAACTGCTTTACTGAATATTGTCTTGGTACATTTCTTTTTGACTTTTCTCTTATTTTTCTTAAGAGTTTTACTCATTCTGCTCCCCATACCAAATTTTACTTTAGCTTTCATTGCGTTTGTAACTAATCGTGCGTTTATTCAAGTTTTGAGTATTATAATAAGCAATATCGTGCTCTCTACATGCGGCGTCCAGGGATTAATTTCTTTATCGCCACTTGCCAAACGAAACGCATTTTAGCAATTAATATAAATATACAATAAAATGCTATAATGCGTTTCGTTAAACAAGACAAAAATATTATTGTTAAAAATCTTGAGTCTGTTACTGACAACGTATCGAAATCCCGACACGGCTCCCTGCTGCCGAATTCAGTAAGATGCCTTATTGTTGGGCCTTCAAATTATGGAAAGACGAACGTCATGTTGAGTTTAATAGAAAGTCCTAATGGACTGAATTTTGCAAATATATACTTATACTCAAAGTCGTTGTATCAACCGAATAATGAATATTTAAAACAATTAATGAAACCAATTCAAAATATGGGACTATTTACATTTTCCGACAACGAACAAGTCCTCAAACCAGATGAAGCAAAAACCAACTCCATTATTATATTCGATGACATTAGAGAATACTTTTGTATGGTCAGACACAAATGCATGGATTGTTTTTATTTATGTCAGACATATACACGCATCTCCAAGCATTTAGTACGCGATATTGCCAATATGATTATTATGTTTAAGCAAGACGAGATGAACATGAAGCACATATACAATGATCATGTAAGAACAGACATGACTTTTGAAAAATTTTTAAATATATGTAGAGAGTGCTGGAAAGACAAGTATGGATTTCTGGTAATTAGCAAAGACGATCCGATTGATGATGGGCGGTATAGAAAAAGCTTTGACATTACACACATTTACACATAAATAAAAGCATCCCCGATACATTTATACTAGTACGCAAACAGCCTGTTGGGGTGGTCTCCGAGCTCGATAGAGATCCGGCTCGAAAGACCAAAAGGTTCACGCGGGGATGCGTAATATTATAGTTAACGAGAGTGAGACTTACCGGATCGTATTCTGTAAGTAGTGATGGTGATGACGAAGATATGCTGGATGGTACCCAAATGATGGATGGCGCCGTCGTGGATGATGTGTGAGGATAATTGTGATTATAATTGTGCTGATGATTGTATGATGATGATTGTGATTATAATGCTGCGAAGCTGTCAATTTGCGAGATAAAATTGGTTTTCACTCCAAGCATTTAGTACGCGATATTGCCAATATGATTATTATGTTTAAGCAAGACGAGATGAACATGAAGCACATATACAATGATCATGTAAGAACAGACATGACTTTTGAAAAATTTTTAAATATATGTAGAGAGTGCTGGAAAGACAAGTATGGATTTCTGGTAATCAGCAAAGACGATCCGATTGATGATGGGCGGTATAGAAAAAGCTTTGACATTACACACATTTACACATAAATAAAAGCATTAATTTGCGAGATAAAATTGGTTTTGACTTTCACTTTTGATTCTTGATTTATAAATCAGTATTGCTGCTCACGCTGTCAATTTGCGAATGCTTTCGAGATGGGTGCTTGCTCGTTCACTGATCAAAAGGGAATGGCCGATGCCACTTCCTGATGCTATCGAATAGCTACTTGCGCTTCTTCCGAGATGCAGAAGAGCCGCTTTAACTCAGAGAGCGAGAGAAAGCGGAGGCAGAACTCACCGAGTACCAAATCGTGGGAGGGAGAACTATTAGCATGGAATGGTGAGCTGCTTGCCCTTCTGCTGAGATGCAGAAGAGCCGCTTTCGATCGGAAGCGAGAGACACACACCACTTCACCATAAAAAAGGAACCGGTTTGATGAGAGTCAATCCGCAAAAACCTAATTTCATTTACTGGGATTATCCGAATGAATTAGTTGATAGATTACGACTTTTATTATCCTCACAGTCAGCTGGACACAACAATCACAACAATGAAATTATTTCCATCATTGAGGAGTTGAGAGAAGCTTATATAATTGTATAATAATATAAGATAACAAAAACACGTAAACATAAACACGTTTTTGAAAAAGGCTACACCGGCTACAAAGCCTACAAAGGCACACCGAATTGGATTACAGACATTTTTAAAATTAAAAATATAAGAATTACAAACCCACCGACGTATATTCTTGAAGACTACCAGGGAATCACAATTGGAGGAGGATTTTACGAAAGCGAACTATTGAAAACAAAATATCCCAGCTATACCTCACCTTCACGATTTCACACACAAGTTAGCAGGTTGTAGTACATTCACGACGCTCGATTTAAAACGCGCCTACCACCAAATTCCGGTGGTACCCGAAGACCGTCCAAAGACAGCCGTCATAACACCTTTCGGCCTATTTGAATTTAAAGTAATGACTTTCGGATAGTTTAACGCAGCTCAGACTATGCAGCGATTTATGGATACAATCTTGCATGGCTTGGACTTTTGCCATTGTAACGTTGATGACATTTTGAATGCCTCCCACGATAAAAAGGGCCATGAAAAGCATTTGCGATGCGTAATAGAACGGCTAAGCAAATTCGGCTTGGTGCTTAATATTCCCAAATGTATTTTCGGCCAACAGGAAGTGAGGTATCTAGGATATACAGTCAATAAAGACGGCATCAAACCCCCATCGGAACGAGTCCAAGCTATTATGGACTACCCGAAACCACCAAGTAATGACAAGCTGCGAAGGTTCCTAGGTGTTTGGAATTTTTATCGATCCGGCATTGCAGATGCAGCCAAAATTCAAGCTCCACCTATCGAGTTAACGTTAGGAGCGAAGAAAAGAGACAAAAGACCCATAGCATGGAACAAAGAGGCCGACGAAGCTTTTGAAAATTGCAAAGTTGCTCTTGAAAAGTCTGTAGTCTTTGCGCACCCCGAAACCGATCTACCACTGGTATTACGTGACGCGTCCGACATAGCGATAGGAGCAGAGCTCGACCAACGCTCCAAAACAGGACTGCAACCATTAGATTTTTTTTCAGAGAAACTCAGCGAGTGTGAAAAAAAGTACAAGGTGTACGACAGAGAACTTCTTGCAATTCACCGGGCAATTCGACATTTCAAATACCTTATCGATGGCCGTCAACTAATAATCATCACCTATCATAAGCCATTGATCTACGCCTTTGCAAACGAAGCCAATCACAAAAGTGACCATGTAGATGAAATCAGCCAATATACTACGAAAATCGTCCACATCGCGGGCAGTGGAAATATAATAGCCGACGCTTTTTCACGGATTGAGACTATCAATTTCCCTGTCATGTTCAACAGTAACGAACTGGCTGCATCTCAACGAGATGATAAGGAGTTACAACAATTATTGGCCAATCCAAATAATTCTTCGCTTTCGCAGCTGGCAAGAGCATGAAGTTGATGATATCCCAAAGTTGTTACGAAGGCGGCTGTTCGATAATGTACACGATTTATCACATCCAAGTAGCCGCTCGACACGACAATCCATCTGTAAAAACTACGTCTGGCGCTCATGAATAGAGACATCACGAGCTGGGCTCGCACTTGCCTCGCCTGCCAGAAAAGCAAAGTAGGCCGGCATGTCAAAAACGTACCTAAGCACATCGAAATTCCTAGCGAACGTTTCCACCATATCCACATCGACATCGTTACAAACAGATTTTTTTCAAAATTTCAAGTTTGGCATTAATTTTATCATTATCATTTTTCATTATCATTACCCCTTCGGGTGTAGGGTATATTCACTTTGTTCTTCCGTTTGTAACGCAGAGAAGGAGACGAGATAGATATAGAAAAGTATATATATTCTTCCTCAGCGTCACCTCTTGAATCGATTTAGCCCTGTCCGTCCGTCTGTCTGTCTGTCTGTTTGTCTGTCTGTCTGTTGAAATCACGATTACGGGAGAACTAAAAGAGATATCGTAATGAAATTTGGCACAAATATTCTTTGTTATGTAGGGCTGTTGGGCTGTTGGGATTGAAAATGGGCGAGATCGGTAAACAGCCACGCCTACTTTACATACGGAATGTAAAGGCACCTCGTTTCAAAAAATGTTAAAATCTGAATATTTCATAAACCGTGTGAGATATTGAGGTATAATTTTATTCCGGAACATATAGCATCATTACTAAAATGTTTGAAAAAAATGGGCGTGCCACGCCCACTGATAACAAAGTTGGCAATATCTAATGAACGGTATAAGATATTGATACGTAATTTTATCAGGATATATAGGGAAGCATTACCATTAAGCTCGCCAAAAATGGGCGTGCCACGCCCGCTCATACAAAAGTTGTCAATATCCCATAAACGGTTCAAAATGTTAATACCTTCGTAATTCTATCTAGCAGTACCTAGGACATTACAAAAACATTTTCCCGAAATGGGCGTGGTCCGCCTACTTATACAAAAGTTGTTAAGTGGCGAAATTATAATTTTTTCAGTTACTCGGGTGTAGGGTATTTAGATTTCGGCCAGGCCTAAGACAACACTCTTACTTGTTTTAATTTTATCATTATCATTTTATCATACCATTAAAAGGGAGGTTAAGGAATAGATATTTGGCTTTCAAAAATAAACAGAAATTATCTAAATATTCCCGTTATTTTTTGATTTTTTTCCTATATTAATTCGCTTTTTTCACGAAAATCCCTTCAACTGACCCCCCCACCCATACGATTTCTTCTTCACTCAACTCAAGCTATACACTCTAGTCTTTTGTCACAGCTTATGGCAAATACACAGTAAAATATTTTTTATACCACAACCAAATTCTAATATTGTTTTGTACCAAATCTAGTCACATAAAATTTTTTATGAACAACAAAAAGAATTTTTCTTGCTTTAATATCATCCCGACCTGGAACGCTACCACAATCTTCCAACATATTATAATCATTTATTGCATTAATCATTATTATTATATTAATAATTATTATATTAATTACTATTATATTATTATAATGTAATAAAACTTCATACCCTGCAATTGAATATATATATACAAGGTATACAGATATAAACCAACTTAAACGGTAACTCCACTAGCAGCTATAGGGTTACGATAGGAGATAAGTAAACATAGGTAAAGTTGAGGCGAGGAAGTATGGGACAATGAAGGTAGAGACACAGACACATTGCAAAGTATAAAACGCCAGTCAATAACACAGGCGACACACAGTTGTAGGCTGTGGTTCGATGAATCACACATACGACTGCACGAGATGGACTCTACATTGCGGTTAGATGAATCGCTCATGCAGGGGCAGAGACGGTAACATGCCAGTGCGACGAATCGTCATGTCGTCCCCATGATGAGTTCTCTGTTAACGGGTTTGCTCTCTGCTGCTCGTCTCGCTGTCGTCTCAGTTGCGGTTCGATGAATCGCTCGTGCCGGGGTTTTGGCGGCAGCAGGCTGGTTCGATGAGTCGAAATGCTGAGCTCTCTGCAGTTGAGTTCGTTCTTCACAGCCACTCTTGCTGTTGAAGCCTCGTCAGTTGTGGCTTCGGTGTTCACCCACCGAAGCAAATTACTCTACTTTCGATAGAGAATTACTAGCAATACATTCAGCCATCAAACATTTAAAACATTTTTTGGAAGGACGGATCTTTTCAGTATTCACAGACTACAAACCCTTAAAATTTGCCCTAAATTCAAAAACTGATCGATCACCTAGACAAACGCGACAATTAGAATACATAGCACAATTTACAAGTCACATACAACATATTTCAGGAAAAAACAACATTATAGCAGATACAATATCGCGAATATCAATAGTCGAGGAAATATCTCCATCAGACATAAACTTAGAAAATATCTTTCAAGAACAAACAACCGACACAGAACTAAAAATCTAATTTCAATAGAAGACACAAAATACAAACTTTTACAAACTAATGTACCCCCACGTGACATAAAACTTTGGTGGGAGACTTGTGACATTTCACGATCGAATCTCCACGACCGAAATCTCCTCCCGAAAAATCTTAGACAAACAATCTTCCAAAAATTACATTAATTATTTGGCGACCAAGTATTCAAGCAAAAGACATCAACAAATGGACAAATAACTGCACCAAATGCCAAAAAGCAAAAATACAAAAACACACTAAATCTATCCACAAAATAGACATAATATCAGGAAGATTCGAACATATACACATGGACATAGTAGGAACCCTCCCAACCTCTCAAAACCACAAATACTTATCATAGACAGACACTACTTGCAGACTATTTACTTGCAATTACATATTCGTTGAAATCAATCGCCCTTCAAATCTACAAGCACCATACGAAGGACCTTATATAGACATTTCTAGAAATAAGAAAACCTTCAAAATTCAATGTGGTCGAAAACCAAAACATTTTCAATCGACCTGCTTAAACCAGCACACAAAGCAAACAACATAATATCTACACTAACCAAAAAACACGCATATTTTCAATTGCACTGGGGGGGAGTGATGTAGCTGTTGTACTGCATTGTTCTATACATTATATATATATTTGTCAACATACTATAACTTGTTCAACAAAAAGATTCAATACTCAATATTAGGAAATAAGATTTGCTTTGAACATCAAATGTAGAAAAATAAAATATAATAAAATATAAAACTCAAACCCGGAGTTGTAACAGAGTAAATACGGCGCGAGAAGTTTCTGCGCTACTACTAGTGTTGACTTCCGCCATTGATCTCGTGACGTTAGGTATAGATTCCTTCGCAAAAGTACAGGCCAAACTGGTATGCGATGGTCGCACCACAGAGCTGCGAAGTGAGCCAGAAGAAGGAAAAGTCGTCGAACTGAAGAAATTGGAGAACTTGAGGGGCGTAACAAATGTGGCACGTCACCCAATGAAGGTACGAGATACCACCGTACTACCGATAGATTAACACCGTCCTAACAATCAGGGGCTGTGGCTTTGTTAATTATGCGATCAATATGGAGATTTCATGTCTATGATTACTCCAAGATATTTTAAATGTTTAGAAAAATTTAATACTTCCCCATAAAAACAGAGTGCTTTAAGACTTTCTACTTTCAGTCTTCCAGTAAAAGGCACAATAACTGTCTCCTTAGGATTTACAGATAAGCTCATTCTATTGCACCATTCCTGCACTCCATTCTGTGCTAGTTGCATCATCTCAGAAACAGTGGACTCAAATCTACCCATTACGATGACTGCAATATCGTCTGCGTAGCCGACAATGCCTCCCCATGATCTCAAAGTATTGAGAAGGTCGTCAACGAAATTACTAAGAGCCACCCGAAGAGACTCGAATGACGTGTCCCATCATTATTGAGAAAAGACCCATCATTATTGAGGAAAGCGACTAGCAGACTTTTTTTGGAAGAGATGAAGCGCTCAATCCTCACCACCAGGTCAACAAGGGCAAACTCAGAAGATTTTTATATATGTATGCTATTCATTGCCAAGGGGTTTATATTGCAAAATATCATATTGAGTATATCTGTCAATATTTTTCACCATCCTTTAATTAATAACGCGTTTTCCAATAGGTACATACAAATTTGTATTTTAATACGAACGCACCCTTGAATGTTTCAGAGGCAGTTCTCGGGGCTGTAGAGGTTCTCTCCTAGAGAGGCGCGTCCCTCCCTTCCAAGAAGACTTTTGAGACTATTTAACCGGCCTCACTGTTTTGAAATGGGGGAGCACAAGCAACCCCGAAAGAGGCGGACGTACCTGGCTTTTCAGAGTCACCTGGCCTCTGGAGGATCTTTCTCCCAGCCGAGGGCCCAAGGGAAGGATTTGTATAAGGATTATCCTTCGTCTCCTCCTCTTCTTCGGTCTCAGCCGGCCCAACCAGCTTTCTCTTGAACTTAAACTGGACTCTAGGGGGGGAAAACAGTCCAGTTGATCGACGGCCATGGCCGAGCTGTCATCTGTTGAGATGTTGAGGGCTAGCCCGCCATCATTTGCCACTCTGCGGATAATTTTCCATTCTCGAAAACTCTATTCTGTAGATGCAGAATCCGCCAAACTTCAACCAGTTTGGTCAGCCTGCCAGGGATGAAAGACGTAGCAACTTGTGGTTTCAAGAGATCATCTCCCTCCACACGCAGCTCAGCTCCCTTCCATGGCTTTAAAATATAATGTTTTTATGCAGTTCGCCGATGATGGAGTTCTCCACAGCCTCCTCCTGCTCATCCGACAGATGGGTGGCTGGGAAACCCGCAGACATGATTCCATCCATAATAGCACCAGGAACTTTGCCGTTGAATTGGATGCTTGTACAGGTCGTTTTGCTGGGCTCAGCCAGACTATCACCGTTGAAGCGTATTCCCTTCACAGTGGTGACAGCATTCTGGGAAGGTTTTTTAAGGACCTTCTTCAGTGCAGCTTCGTATGGCGACTCATCCGCCATAATAAAGCGAAGTTGTTTTCGTCGCGCCGTCTCCAAACGATGCTTTTTGAGGCTCAGCTTGCCGACATCAATATCCTTGAAAACCTCACCGCCGAACGTCACAATGTTTTCACAGAACGTGCTGTTCGGTTTGTGGTATCCACCTCCTTCATCATTTTGCTCCCACGACTATGGGGGAAAGGAGGTCGATCCACACAGAGCCCCAATGCGTGACGGGGCTATACTACAAGAGGAGGACGCCAGGTATCCGCAGTTCACCGTTTGCGATTGAGCTATTTAGCGGTCCCCAACCTGGTTGGTCATCAGCACGGTCGGTAACACATTGACCAACTCCTGGTTGATTTTTTTTTTCAGTATTTTCAGGGAACTTATTACAGTTCCGTGGATATTTCGTCCTACGCTTTAGGAGTAATTGTCATGATATACACGAAGCCTACAGAAGAAACTAGAGCGAAAAGGTTAGCGGAGACACCCATTTTTTGAGAGAGCCAGTGAAGCATACCTATATGGAGACAAATGGATAGTGTGGCCAAATTGGAACCAATGAATTTCGGAAAAGTATTGGAAAAATTGGCTGAATACAACCGTCTAACATTGGATGTGTGCAGTTCTTAAGGGACTTTGGGGGGTGCGGTATTAATAAAGAAAGTGGGCCTTAAGGTAAATGATCCGGTGGCAGCGGTGCTTAATATACTGAGGCAACATTGTACGCGCAGTCCATGCGAGTGTAACATCGAGTAGACCGAGAAGAGCACTGGTTTTCGTAGGGGGAGCGTTGAAATGGGCATTCGGCACAATGGACAAGGCGATGAGGGTAGAATTGATAATATCCTGAATATTGTAATCTACGGTCAAGTCAAGTCAAATACTTAAAGTTAATGAACCGGCAGATTA
The DNA here is from genome assembly GCA_922984085.1 of Sicus ferrugineus. Taxonomy (NCBI): domain Eukaryota; kingdom Metazoa; phylum Arthropoda; class Insecta; order Diptera; family Conopidae; genus Sicus; species Sicus ferrugineus. The sequence goes on from OV277349.1 coordinate 30,524,188, forward strand.
TGTAGCCGCTAATGGCTACAATAAATACGATCTTTAAGCAAAACAATATATATGTCATAGATCAAATGGAAGCTTTTGGGTACGTACTTCAAGTTCTACAGTTGCAAACGGCGTTGGAAGCAAGTTTGTTGGAAATTCAGGGGCGGATAATGTTGGAGATGTTAATAATATATGACTTAAACAAGGGAAAATACACCCAACCATTTTGAATACAAAGACATTAATGAGTATGTCCAAGGAAGTAAGAGTAAAGGGGAAGTTGATGTATTTTGGAACGAATTTCCGTCATCCCTTCTCAAATTTGGTCTGTAGACAAACTGGTTTCGGCGTTGTGCCATCTTCAGTGTCGTTTTTCGTTCTAAGTAGTTCTGCTGTCTCGTTCGTATGTACTATATATTCATGTATTTTAGTTCGTACTAGATCGTGCTACTTCGTTTTTATTCGTGTGCGTTTGTTCATATCGAATGATACTAATTTTGTGTTCTTAGTGATATCTAATTTATTCAGTTTTTTAATTAATTCTATCATATTCGTTATTGTGTATTTGTAGTGTAGTTCTAAGTAGTTCTAATGTGTCTGTCATCATCGTATCGTCTTTAGGTATTTTGACAGCTTGTATCCCGGTGCCGATTTGTGGTTGACTATTAGCCTCATTGGAGTGCCTGGTTTGTGGATTTACAGCAATGCGATCATTGGTTGAGCCGAAGAATTCATGAGTGTTAGTGAATGAGCCTGGTTTGGTTCTATTATTTTTGGCGCTTTTTTTATAGCATCTCTTATTGCTGCTTGATAGTCTTCGGTGGACTCCTTTCCTATTTTTTTGCAGTTCGTTTCCTCGATTAGCTGCTCCGTTTTCCTTATATATTCATCTTTGTTGATTAGTACGGCGGTGTTCCCTTTATCTGCCTTTGTTGTGATTATATCATTCACCTTTAATTGTCCTTAGGCTCCTTACAATTTTATTTTCGTTGCTCTCCTTTCCTGTTTCTTTGGGTATGACTTCCTTCTCAATTATTTGTCTGCATATGTGTCTTGCATATTGTTAACGCCAACTGCCGCTCGCCAGAGGTGCTCCCTCATCGATCGGTAGGGTGTCAGGAGTGAGCACTCCAGTCTCTCTCCTGTCAGCCTGCCGGTCGTGAGGGGCGCCTCTCCCGTGAGCGTAAGCCCGGCTGCGGGCTCTCTCCGCGGCAACTGGCGCGGTTTGACCGGCTTCCAGCGATCGTCGCTGGACCCACACAGTCTCTTGCTTAAAAACCACGAACGCGTTCAGAGGCAAATGCAGCGAGTGCCATCAGCGGATAATTAAGGAACATATACTATTATTGAACTTAAGGAATTATTTTAAATTATTAATCTTAAATTGTGAACTGAGTGAATAAACATTGTGAACATTTTCGAATTAAACATTTGGTCCAAACGAGCCGGATTGCCGCCGCCCAGGAACCATCGTCAACGACGCCCAGGAACAAGGGCAATTGGAACGTGGTCGCAGACGCACTTTCCAGACAGCCAGTAGAAAAACTGAGCACGGTTACGACTAACGGAGAAAAGTGCAACTGGATAGAAACCAAGATAGCTGAAATTAAGAGGAATCCAGAGAAGTTTGCCGATTATACTATGGAAAACGGTCAACTGTATCGACATATCCCAGGGCAGGTAAACGACGAGGATGGTGCCGCATGGAAGCTCTGTGTTCCGAGGTATCTTCGTGCCCGAGTTCTTAAGGAAAACCACGATGACCCCGGCGCCGGACATCCAGGCATTAGAAAAACCGTCACCAGGATAGCCAACAGGTACTACTGGCCAGGCATGTTCAGGGATATAAGGAAACACGTGCGCTGCTATGAATCATGTCAGCGATATAAACCTTTGCAGAGCAAAGCCGCCGGAAAAATGCTGACACAGTTACCAGAGGAGCCTTGGTCAGTCGTCTGTGCCGACTTCGTTGGACCATTACCCCGAAGCAAGCACGGGAACACGATGATTCTAGTTTTCTTTGACAAATTCTCCAAGTGGACCGAAATCGTACCCCCGAGACAAGCAACCGCAGACAGTGTGAAGAAGGCGTTTCGAGAAAGGATACTAGCGAGGTATGGAGTTCCAAAAGTTCTCGTCACGGACAACGGCGTTCAATTCAACAGTAGGACACTGCAGCGATTTCTTCAAGATTTAGGAATCCGACAACAGTTTACAGCACCTTATACCCCCCAGGAGAACCCAACAGAAAGAGCCAACCGAAACGTGAAAAGAATTCTTGCACAAGTGGCTGATAATAGGCAAACCCAATGGGATGAGTTGATCCCAGAAATTTCTTTGGCAATCAACAGCATGGCATCGGAGACCACAGGTTTCAGCCCCGCTTTCCTCACACAGGGACGAGAACTGCGGCTTCCAGGATCGCTTTTCGATGAGGTTACCATAGGTACAGGGTCAGCACCACAGAGTCCCGAACACAAGGGTAACCGGCTGCAGGAGATATTCAACATCGTGAGGAGGAACATCGAACGAGCATCCAAGGACCAAGCCCGACACTATAACCTTCGGCGAAGACAATGGAACCCGGCAATAGGAACGTGGGTATTATTGAGAAGTCATCCCCTCTCGAAAGCAGTGGATAAGTTTACCGCCAAGCTGGCTCCAAAATACGACGGGCCATACCAGATCCAGAGATATATATCACCAGTTATCGTCGAGCTCAACTCCCAGGGAAATACGAAAACTCGCACGGCTCACATTGGGGAGCTCAAAGAATATCACCATTCGACCGAAGTACAGAATTGACAGACACGACGGACGCATAAAGTAGCTAGTATGTGTCGTGACAGTCGTAGCTCGTGTTGTCCAATATATGATGGTGTCGACATCACTAATTACCCTCCATCCCCAGATTTAACCACATTCAACAAACCCACCGTGAACGATGGCAGTCAACATGGCAAAATATTTTGACCGGATGGATGCTGAGCTCGCCGCCGATGGACCCAACCAGTCCAGTCGGGCAGGTGTTGACCTATTCGGTCGAGTTTCGACGGACGCTCAACAGGAAGAGTCGGTGTTACCCTCGTCCAATAGGGGGTCCGGTGGCATCGACGAGGAGGGGCCTCTCGTCCAGTATCCACGTGGACGAGGTGGCATAAATGTCTACGCGGAAGACTTCCGACGTCTGGCACCCGGAAGATTTTTGAACGACACCCTGGTAGAGATCTGGCTAAAATTCATTATACATGACAAGCTGGCTGAAACCCCGAGGCAGACGGTTTATGTCTTTAACACCCATTTTTACGGGAAGATCAGCACCCGAGTCGGCACCCCAAGGGAACGGCATGCGACAGTGAAACGCTGGACTCGAGGCGTTGATTTGTTCACGAAGGACCACATCCTGATCCCGGTGAATCAGGACCAACACTGGTTCCTGATGGTGGTCTGCTTCGCGGGTGTAAACGGGCCTCGAATGATGGACGAACCTAAGGCGGACGGCACCTGGGGTGCCAAAATCCCGTGCATTCTACAGCTGGACTCCTGCAGCCCTGGACCACGGACCACGGTCGCCCAGAATATAAGGGAATATCTGGTTGAGGAGTACCGAGCTCGCAAGCCAGATGAGGTCCCTCGCAGCTACGATGAGGCAGAGCTACCGTTGATGGTACCAGCAATTCCGCAGCAGCCCAACGGAACAGACTGCGGCGTGTTCTTGCTGCGCTACGCGGAAAAAATCCTCCTGGAATCGATTGAGGATTACCGGCCCGACCACCTAAACCTGGTCAAATGGTTCCCCCTGGAGGAAATACCAGCAAAACGAGTAGAGATCGCCGAGATTTTGAAGAAGCTGGCAATAGAACAAGGGAAGAAGAAAAACCAGATCCCGTACGTGGCAGCAGACAAAGTTGTACCCGGAAAACGCGCCAAATCTTCAAGCCCTGAACCCGAGGCGTTAACTATTACTTGTAACGTGTATTTCGACCCCGTTACCCGGACTTTTTACGATTACCTAGTTGCGGAGGTAAGGACTCCAGATAAGCCGGAAACGACACGCGCCGAAGTACCCATGAATACGAAGTCGGGAGGTAAGGAAACCTGGATCTTCCAGGATCTGAGGGGCATAGAGGGACCAGCCGCAGCAGGGCTCAACGGCGACGTCCGACGGGACATCCTCACGCGGTACCCAGCCCTATTGGACGGCGGTCGGAGAAACAAGAGGGTTCAGTTTTGGTCGGGAGATTATCGCGTGACGCTGACCCCTAAACGGATCACTGTCCAGCTATACGAAAGAAAGGGGGGAGTGTAAGGAAAAAAAATTTTTTCCCTTACAACTCCGGGTGTAGAACCTGGCCTGCATCCCAACCGAGCCCGTTTTTAGTAAACGTAAACTGAAATCGCGGTGACCTGGGTTGTGCGGACCCAACTTCAGGTGGAATAAATTCTATCAACAACAATAAAACGAAAAAAAGGCAACGTAGCCAAGGCGAAAATATGCAAAACTAACAATAACAACAACAACCACATTAACTCGCTTGCTAACAAAGGGATAAAAAAAACCACAGTCACACAGAATACATGAACTACATACTTTTTACAACAATTACAACACAGACCGAGACGCCAAATCAGCAAGCAAAAATTAAAGCAGAGCCTTGGGAAATTACTAATAAAATCAGGTGGAATACTGTTTACAACAACTACAACACAGACTGAGACGCGAAACAAGCAAGCAAAAATTAAATTAGAGCGTGGGAAGCTACCAACAAAATCACAAGAATTTATTTCTAGAAATAACCACAACAACAACAAGTACGGTGTGTGCCGCTATGCAGATTAGAAAATTCTGGAATGTGAACAAGAACTACCAACAAAATCACCAGAATTTATTTCCAGAAATTAGCACAACAACAACAAGTACATTGTGTGCCGCTATGCACATTAGAAAATTCCAGAATGTGCACAAGAACAACAACTGCAGCGGAGTTGTTTTGATCGGTGTATAAAAGGGCCCACCGCGCTGAATTCGATCTCTTTTGGAATCTCGTGCTCCAAGTGGTAAGTCGTCGAACCTTGAACCTCTAGTACCTCGTAGTGGCTGAGTGCTCTTAAGCGGACGCCAATCCCAATTCCAAGTAAATTTTAGTACCTCGTCCTGGCTGAGTGCTCTTAAGCGGACGCCAATCCCGATTCCAAGTAAATTTTAGTACCTCGTCCTGGCTGAGTGCTCTTAAGCGGACGCCAATCCCAATTCCAAGTAAATTTTAGTACCTCGTCCTGGCTGAGTGCTCTTAAGCGGACGCCAATCCCAATTCCAAGTAAATTTTAGTACCTCGTCCTGGCTGAGTGCTCTTAAGCGGACGCCAATCCCAATTCCAAGTAAATTTTAGTACCTCGTCCTGGCTGAGTGCTCTTAAGCGGACGCCAATCCCAATTCCAAGTAAATTTTAGTACCTCGTCCTGGCTGAGTGCTCTTAAGCGGACGCCAATCCCAATTCCAAGTAAATTTTAGTACCTCGTCCTGGCTGAGTGCTCTTAAGCGGACGCCAATCCCAATTCCAAGTAAATTTTAGTACCTCGTCCTGGCTGAGTGCTCTTAAGCGGACGCCAATCCCAATTCCAAGTAAATTTTAGTACCTCGTCCTGGCTGAGTGCTCTTAAGCGGACGCCAATCCCAATTCCAAGTAAATTTTAGTACCTCGTCCTGGCTGAGTGCTCTTAAGCGGACGCCAATCCCAATTCCAAGTAAATTTTAGTACCTCGTCCTGGCTGAGTGCTCTTAAGCGGACGCCAATCCCAATTCCAAGTAAATTTTAGTACCTCGTCCTGGCTGAGTGCTCTTAAGCGGACGCCCATCCCAATTCCAAGTAAATTTTAGTACCTCGTCCTGGCTGAGTGCTCTTAAGCGGACGCCAATCCCGATTCCAAGTAAATTTCATTAGTACCTCGTCGTGGCCGAGTGCTTTTAAGCGGACGCCAATCCCGATTCCAAGTAAATTTTAGTACCTCGTCGTGGCCGAGTGCTTTTAAGCGGACGCCAATCCTGAATCAAAGTAAATTCTAGTACCTCGTAGTGGCTGACGCCGACAATCATAAAACCTCGTATTCTAGAACTCTGTGTGTATATAGACTTTGTATTTTTACGAACTGAGTGCTATTCAGCGGACATTAGAATTAAAGGAACTAGTTTTAAGAAATACTGTTAGCAATAAAATACCGAAAAATAAAACTTTGAATTACGGTAAATAAATAGTCGAAAAACTGTGAAAAGAATACCGAAAGCTTTTTATTTAAGTGTTCGATACTGGACTCTGGCGAGACTGAGTATACCCCGGCAAGAAACTTCGTTACAACTTACTTGGGTGCTCCGCAACGGCGCTCAGTGCAAAGCGAAAAACCACCACCTTTTGCTGGTCAGTATACGCGTGCACATTTTGCTTCTGCTCGCGCTCTTCTGCTTGCGCTGCCCATACATACAGAGTGCACACAGAACAAAAAACCAGTTTTCGTGTCGTTTTGCACTCTCAGAAGTGTGAAAGCAGCGTGGGTTTGGGAATTCAACAGTGACCCTGCAGTGAATAAGCAAAGCTGCATACCCAGTAGGCAGAAGTGTTCGCAGCAACTAGTCTCTTTGTAACTAGTTGCCAACTTTAGAGACACGCGTGGTTGATTTTTGGAAGCAAGCTCCTCGAGCCCCAACGCAATCAGCTAGCGACGCGCAAATATTCGCTGACTTTTTTCCTCTAAAATAAAATACAATTTTTTCCGAAATAGTTTTTCGGTGCGTTTTCTTTTGGGTTTTCGACTTTCTTCGCCGCCCCTAAGCGAACCCTAAAAATATAATGGCGTCACTCGACAAATTCATACGCGCCTCCGACGCGATCGTCAAATTCGAGGCCGACTTCGTGACCATCCCTGAGCAGGAGCACTCGGACTTTTCATTAGATGCTCATCTGGAAGAGTTCAAGACGATGTGGAGGGCGACCAAGGAAGTCTACTACACGTGCCTAGACCAGTTGATGGCCTCCGAAGAATCCGCACCCGCTGACGTAGAAGTGATTAAGACGAAGCAACGCAACTGCTACCGAACTTATATTCGCTGCGCCACGAAAATCGGCGCATGCCGAAAAACTCGTCTCACTTCTTCCGCACTCAATACAGCAGCAGCTGAAATGCCAGCATCTGGCTACAACATCAGCTTGCCCCCTTGCGACACCCAAGCCTTCCACGGCGATTACCTCTCGTGGCCCTCTTTTAGGGATATGTTCACGGCCCTTTTTATCAAGAACACCAGAATTGCGCGGTTGAGAAGCTTTTCCACCTGAACCAAAAAACTACCGGCGAAGCTAAAGAAATCGTGCAGAAATCCCCTCTCACGAATGAAGGTTTTGCCCAAGCGTGGAAAAATCTGTCCGACAGGTACGAGAACGGGCGCGTCCTCACCAACGCCCATTTGAAGAAGCTCTTCAGCCTGTCCCCTATCACGAAGGAAACCGGTGGCGCTATTAAAGACTTGCAGCGCGCAATCAATAATATTCTCGCCGCACTCGCGCTACAAGGTGTCGATACCTCGCATTGAGACGCAATAATCGTCTTTTTGTGCTCCAGCAAGCTCCCAGAAGCAACGCTTTCCCTTTGGGAACAATCTCTCACGAACAAAACGGAGATCCCAAAATGGACAGATCTGGATGCGTTTCTCACGCATCGCTTCCTGACCCTTGAAACGGTGCAAGATATTAAGTGCACACCCGCATCGAAGTCAACACAGCTCCCAGCTCCGACTCACTCAGCTCCAGCCTCTAAACGCGTCAACACCTTCCAGTTGAAGGTGTCCCAAGATAGCTGCCCTCTTTGCCAGAAGCAGCACAGGCTGAGATCCTGCGCTCAGTTTCTCAGCTTGCCCGTTCCACAGCGGCTGAATACCGTTCAGAAAAACAGCTTGTGCAGCAACTGCTTGGCCAGATCACAGCCAACTGCTTGGCCGTGAAAAACTGTCCAAGCAGATTTAATTGCATCAAATGTAATGGCAGGCATCACACCCTCTTGCATCGTGAGAACGCTCCATGCTCATCGAATGCTGTACCAGATTCGAACCCACGTGCCTCACATCAAGAGCGGCGGTTTGAAAACGCTCCGCGTACTCAAGCCCCTGCCTATTCGAACTTCATTCCAAGTTCGACTCATCATGCTTTTCAGCAAGAAAGGCCGCATTCTTCGATGCGACCTGCCACGCATATACAGTCCACTCCTCCACCCAAACAGCAACGAACTCAAGAGCAACGGTATGATAACGCTCCGCGTACTCAAGCCCCTGCCTATTCGAACTTCATTCCAGGTTCGACTCAACATGCTTCCCAGCAAGAAAGGCCGCATTCTTCGATGCGACCTCCCACGCATATACAGTCCACTTCTCCCCCCGCGCAACAGCGAAATCCACAGGACACGCATCAGGTGTGCTTCGCGAAAGCACCAAAACAGGTACTGTTAGGGACTGCCATGGTAACAATACGCCATCACGGTACATGTTACATCGCGCGCGCCTTGATTGATCCTGGGTCCGAAGTGTCGTTAATCTCTGAACGCATACAAAAGCTCTTAAAGCTCCCAGCGCGGCCAACTACCGCAGAAGTCTGCGGTCTCAATGAGACCGGGTCCGCAAAAATATCAAGATCGTGCGATTTTCTCATGAATTCGCCACTTGATCCCAAATTTCAAATCAACGTGACGGCGCTCGTGCTCCCAAAAATCACAGGGCGGTTGCCCTCCCACTCGTTAGACAGGTCACTTCTCAGTGGCCTCCCTCAAGACATCGAGCTCGCAGATGTCAACTTCTCCAAAAGCGAGCAGGTCGACGTCCTCATCGGAGCCGATTTATACCCAGCAATACTGCTGGACGGCATCCGCCGCCAAGTGCTGGGCTCCCTCATGGCTCAGCAAACCGTGTTCGGTTGGATCCTAACCGGCCCGGTTCCCACCATGCAATCTGCCACGGCACGCATCAAAGCGGCTTACACAACGAAGTCACCTTCGAACAACAGTTCGAACGTTTTTGGGAGGTGGAGGAACTTCCCAAAACTAGATTGCTAACTCACTCCGAAAAGTTTTGCGAAGAAAAATACGCGAAGACGCGATGACGGCCGCTACATCGCGCCATTGCCTTTAAAGTCGGCTTTCCAGACACGCTCCGCTCAGGGGCTTCGAGACATTCAAAATGTATCGCCAAATATTGGTCGACCCAAAGCACACACCATATCAGCGCATTCTCTTCCGAGACCCGTACAAGTCCGAAATTATCGACTTCGAGCTTCAAACCGTAACGTTTGGAGTTAATTGCGCCCCGTGCCTGGCAATACGCACCCTTCTTCAATTGGCAGACGACGTGAAGCCCCAGTTCCCGCTTGCAGCACACATTCTACAGCATTCCATGTACGTGGATGATGTGTTAGCAGGCACGCATGACCTGGTGACAGCTACCCAGACCCGTGACCAACTCATAGCGGCTCTCGACTCGGCAGGTTTTTCACTTCGCAAGTGGACTGCCAACCATAAAGGCATTCTGGCAGACTTACCGGCATCCCATCTGCTCCATTCCGATTTTCTGACGCTAGAAGATTCCAGCACCGCCAAAATGCTTGGAATTCGCTGGAACGCGACCCATGATGAGTTCTACTTCGATGTCCAAGCCATCGCCATCGAAGCTGCGTACACGAAACGAAATATGTTGTCTCTGGTCGCCAAGCTGTTCGACCCAGCCGGTTAGCTGGCTCCGATCATCGTTGCAGCAAAGATTCTGATTCAGCAAGTCTGGTTGGACAAAATCGACTGGGATGACACTCTGCCTCAGGTAACTCACGCTAACTGGTTAAGTTTTCTCCAGAATTACCAGCACATCCGCGCCATCCGCATCCCGCGATGGGTGAGTTACGCCCCAGAAAGCCGCACTCCATGCCTTTTGCCTTTTGCAATGCCTCAAAAAGGGCCTACGCACGAGTCATCTATGCCCGCATCACGGTCGCTCAGGAAGTCCAAGTTTTCCTTTTGTACTTCCAAATTCGTGTAGCCTCAATTAAAACTTTGTCTCTCACCAGGTTAGAATTGTGCGGAGCCACTTTAGTAGCTGAGATGATCGACACTCTCGTGCCCACGCTGCAGCTGCCCCATTACACGATATACTGTTGGAGCGACTCCACCATTGTTTTGGCCTGGCTGAAGAAATCCCCCTGCGTTTGGGCGACGTTCGTGGCAAATCGAGTTGCCAATGATGATTCGAGAAGGTACCACTGTCGCAATGGTTTCATGTGGATTCCCAGGACAGCCCCGCGGATTTAGCCAGTCGCGGTGCCACGCCCCAAGATCTCGCTGAGAGCACCCTCTGGTGGAATGGACCTGCTTGGCTCGCCCACGACAAGAATCGCTGGCCCTAATTCCGCGCCTACGACGAATATGTCACCAAACGAGCAGAAAGCTGTCAAAACGCTGCACACCCATTGCGCTACCGATGAGGATCCTCTCGAACGATTTTCGTCGCTGCCACGAGCCCTACGTGTACACTCATACCTGCAAGCCTTGCAGCCTACATCGGAACAAGCAACGAACCCTGTACATAACAGCCCATTATTAACACATTTTCTCATTACAGAGCCCACATGTATTTAATCCGCTGGCAATATGCGCGGACCCGAAGAGGGCGTCTGCTGGCACCACCCGGGGCGGTGCTCCTCTGCGCCGCCGCGCCGCCTATTGCTGCCCACCGTCCTCGGGAGCTGTCCCCAACGGCTGACGCCCTGGTGCTCGACGTCTCGGCCGACGAGGCACAAGCGCTTGCCACGACGCTCGCCCACACTGCCAACCCGAGCTCTCCGGAGTTCTCTCGTCCGGCCTGAGGAAGCCTCCTTCGGTCCGGCCCCAGAACAGATGCCCATCTATCACGAAGACCTCCGAGATCGCGGAAGTCTGCGAGTTCGCACGGTGTCGGTGCGGTATCCGCCGCGCCACGAGCAACGTCCACTACCCGAGCTAGCCCCGAGACGTGCGCTCTCACCACCCACACCGGCCCCGAGACGTCTGCGGCCTGCTCCACCAGAACCGGCGCCGCGACGTGCACCACCAGCACCGCCGGCTCCATCAGCACCATCGGCCCCAAGACACGCGCCTCCAGGCCGTCCAGCCCCACGACGCGCGCCAGTGATGCCGGCCAGGCGGCACGCCTCAGCGGATAATTAAGGAACATATACTATTATTGAACTTAAGGAATTATTTTAAATTAATAATCTTAAATTGTGAACTGAGTGAATAAACATTGTGAACATTTTCGAATTAAATACATATTCTTCTTCCTTGTTTGATAGTAGTGATATGGTAATTTATGCATCTACGATAATTTGCTCGAGTTCCCTCCTTTTATTATGATCTTGTACGTTATGTTTAAGGCCCTTTTCTATTAATAATAGTATTTGTGCTTCTTGTCTGTTAATGGCGACATCCGTTAAGTTCACAAACATGCAATGGAACTTGTGCTCTGCATTGTGATTGCTTCTGGATTTCTGCTGTTGTATGAGTTTGTCGTTTAATGTTTTGTTTTTGTTTAATGTTTTATATTTTTGTTCCATTCTCGTTTTGATTTCTGTTTATTTGGCCGAATAGGTCCAATAAGGTATCGATCGGTATGCGTTCTGCCAGTTGTAGATGGATTGACAGTAACTCCGAGTTTGTATATTCTTTCTTGGCGTATAGAGTTTTGAGTTCGTGTCTGAGAAACTCATTTTCTGCTTTCCTTAAAATACTTTTGATGGCCTCTGTGTTGGTCTTTGGTCTTATTTGTGCAAATTTTGGTATAACCAACCCTCAATACGAGACATTTTTTGTTAAACCAAATGTTTGCCTTTGTGTTATTTATTTTAATTGGTCGTCGTTTGTATATATTTTCCAATATATATTTATTCTTTCAAATTTTTTCTACAAATAGATTCAACATAAATTCCCGCGAAGCCAATGGCTTTTCTGCAGGAGGTTATTTTGCAGGTATTAAATAACATTTGTGAGCTTTACATGAAATAATTGAATTTAAACAATATCTCCAAAAAAACATATAAAATACAATACAAGTATCAGTTTCTATTTTAAATTGAATTAAGAAAATAATCTTTAATTAGTTTTTTACGTTTACTTGGATTCCTTATGGATTTGAGTTCTCTTGGCAACTTATTGAAGATTGTTGGAATTGAATATTTTAAATGTCTCTTTCCGTATCTGTTGTTGAAAGCCGAAACACTCATAAGTTGCTGAGCTCGCCTTCTGGTGTTAAAATTGTGAGTTATTTCTGTCTTAAAACGTTCTTCCTCGTAGTACTCCAGAATGATGGTCATCTCGTGTATTTTTTGAACTTCCAAGACATTAATTCTGTTGCTTGCGTCGCCAATGTGTTTGATAATTGATTTTTGCAGTCGGTTTATTTTATTAAGATGAGTGTTCGACGCATCTCCCCAAGCCAGTATTCCATATCTTAATTTGGACTCAACCATGGAGTAGTATACTTGTTTCAGCACATCAAGAGTGGAGTGGTGTTTTAGGTAGACTATTGCTACAAGAGCCTTTCTTAGATCTACGCGCAACTTTTTAATATGTAGCTCCCAACTCAAGTGGCAATCAATTGTGACACCAAGGTAGACATAGCTATCAACCTGTACTGCATCGACTGTGTGTGTGGGCAATCGGTGTTTCCAATGTATACTTTTAGAGTAGATGCTCTGTGGTGAGGTCCTCGTATGTGCATTAATTTTGTTTTCGCTACGTTAGTAACCAAACCATTATCATGACACCAACGTGCTGCTCTATCTAGTTCTTCTTGCATATAGCTCGATTTCAAGATCACGGTGGCGAACAATTATTGCAGTGTCATCTGCATAAGCGAAAGGTATGACTTTTTGAAATATACGAAGCAGTTCGTTCGTATATAAAATAAACATCAGTGGACCTAGTTTTGACCCCTGTGGCACTCCGTATTTTATTGATTTAGCTTCACTGTTGACGTTTTTTAGCTTAACGTAAAATGTCCTTTCGTGTAAATAATTTCGAAACCACATTAGTAGGTTACCTCTTATACCTGCTCTCATGAACGCCTCTATCATTTTGTCGTGGTTGAGTGTATCAAAGGCCTTGCTGAAGTCTATATATATAGCTATCACGTGCAGATTTCTATTTAAACTTTCATTAATTAGGTTGCTAAACTCTCCCAATAGCTTATTAGTGCTTTTGCGTCGCTGAAAGCCAAACTGATTGGGGTGTATTATTTTATTTTTTGCGATAAAATTATCCAACCTTCTTACTACTAGTTCTTCCAGACACTTGTCTATCACAGAAAGTATAGAAATTGGTCTGTAGTTTCCAAAGTAAGTTTTAACTCCCTTCTTGTATATGGTTCCAACTTCCGCTGTTTTTAAAATCTTAGGAATTTTGGCTTGCTCTAGGCTCAAATTCACTATTTTTGTTAGTATTGGCGCGAAGATGTCAGCATGCCGTTTTAATTCAAGGGCTCGCACACCATCAGCACCAGGCGCCTTATTCGTTTTGAACGATTTTATGATGTTGTTTATTTCGGCTTCACTCGTCTCTTCTAGAAATATCGATTGGACTAAGGTAGCGTTTACGTTGTTAGATGTTACATAGTTGCAGTTATGCACTATTTTTTGTGCTTGACTGGTGAAGCTAGTAGCGCAGTCATTAGCTATGGATTTTATGGTTTTATGGGTTGGAAAATTTTTTAAGATTTTATCGTCTGTGTGTTTCCTGCTTTTACCCAGTATCTCATTAATGAGCTTCCAGGTTTTTCTTGAATCATGCTTTGCCTCAGTGAATTTATCTTTGTAATATGTTGCTTTTTTTATAGTTATTTCTTTGTTGAGAAAATTTCGCTACTTTTTATATTCTTGCTCATAAGTTGTGTTTCTGACGTTGTTTTTCCACTTCCTATATAGGGTATCTCGATGTTTGCATTTCTTAATGAGTGTCGTAGTCATCCATGGATTGACTTTACGTCTAGTTTGTGTAACTTTTTGAAATGTAGCTTTTTAAAAATGTTATTCATTGTTTGCTTTAGTTTTCCATAACAAATTTCAACGTCATCTTCTCTTAAAACTTCTTCCCAATCTGCTATTCGAATAAGTTCATCGACTATATTCGTTTGTATTGCTTGTACGCAGCGGTCATCACCTTCTCTATCTTTTACAGGAACATAGATGCCGTAAAGTAATGCATAGTGATTTGAAATATCACACTCAATCACTGAGGAGTACATTGCTGCTTTGGGTAAGCTGACAAATATATAGTATGGTCTATTAGAGTTGAGGTCCCAGTTCGCTGATCGGATCTTGTATTGGCTTTAATTACATTGAATAATCCCTTATCTGCAAGCATTTCTATATACTCTGTTACGTATAATTTACTACTGTCTTGCAGATCGATGTTTATATCTCCCATAACGATAATTTCCATTTTACTTGTTATTTCATCCAATTCTCTTGAGATTTCCTGGATAAATGAGTTTACGCTAAAGCCAGGTGGTCTGTAAATCCCAAAAATGCATTTGTGCTGTTTATTTTTTCTATTTTAACTTTTACACATTCGAAAGATTTTCCCACAAAATTTATCCTCTCGTATTTAATACTACTTTTGATGAATATTACCACACCACCACCTCTTCGCTCGTTTCTATTTAGAAATTCAGCATTGAAGCCTTCTAACTTATAAAGACAATTTTCTTCATTTTTCAGATTAATTTCAACTAATATGATAAGGTCCAAATAATTAAAGATATTGTTTATATTTACTTTCAAATAATCCCAGTTTTTCTTCATTGATCTTATATTTAACCATAGACAGGAAAATCCTAAACTTTTAAATTCGTTTACTTTAATATTTCCGAAACCTTGTGCAAGTGAAAAGTTTAATTTTAGTGCTAATTCGTTTTCCATTTTAATAATAATTTAAGCTAAGTTTCTTGTTTTTTTCTTCTCTATTATGTTTCTTGTTATTTTTTCAACGTCATTAATCGAGTTAGCGTTGGAGAGTTTTCGTCTCTCTTCGCTAGAATTTTTTTTTTTTTTATGGCAGATAGAACCAAGCTCAGGGGATGCCCCCTATCCATGCAAAGCATTCGTTGGTTTAGAAGGGTAAAGGTTAGTGGGAAGGAGAAGAGTGGGAGTAGTGTCGATTTACACCTCTTTTAAAAGCATCGACGTTATAAGTGGGTGGGAAAACATGCGCAGGGAGACTATTCCACAATTTAACTGCGCGACCGAAAAACGAATTATCGCGGTAGTGGGTAGTGCGATGGAACGGGATCGAAACGTAAAAGGGGTGCACCGCTCTGGAAAGCCGAGTAGATCTGTTGAATACCTGAACCGAAGGGATCAGGCTGGCTACTTCAGAGGAACAGTTACCATTAAAGTAACGGTAAAATAAGGTTACACACCCCACATCCCGACGACATCCCAAGGTTTCAATAGAGCTGGATACCCTACTGTCCCCTATAAGTTTTATCGCACGACCTTGTATACGGTCCAGAAGCTGAAGATATGTTTTCGAAGCTCCAGACCAAATATGCGAGTTGTACTCCATTTTCGGACGGATATAAGTGGTGTAGATACAACGAAGGTCGGTTGAAGTGAAGTATTTCTTGCACCGCTTTAAAAAGCCTAAGCACTTGGCTGCTTCTTTCGACACGTCAAAGATGTGATCGTTCCAGCGAAGATCACATTGGATTGACATGCCCAGAACATCAAGAGCCTCCGACTCATTAATATCCACACCACCCATATTTAAAGGTGGAAAGTTGTCGCCCGCCAGACGCTTGTGGGTCAACAAACAGCATTGGGTCTTCCGCGCATTAAAATCGACCCGATTCGCTTGACCCCACTCCTGGATTTTGTTGAGGTCAGATTGGAGTGTGTCATTCATAATTCTGCGTTTTGATTTCCAGAAGAGAAGGACGCCTGGAGAATGAATATGAATGACAAATGCTGCTGTCATCAGCAAACGAGTAGACGGGGTTTGATGTCAATGACAGAAGGTCATTGATAAAAATGAGAAAAAGTGTTGGAGACAGGACCGAACCCTGCGGAACTCCAGCATTTATGGAGTGCTCTTCGGAAGCAAAGCCGTCTATCACAACCCGAATAGAACGGCCGCTTAGGAAACTCGATATCCATCGAGTGAATGTATCACCGACACCATAAGCAGTCAGTTTAGACACAAGTGCTTTATGCCACACTCGGTCAAATGCCTTGGAGATATCCAAAGCAACAACCTTACTCTCACCGAATTGGTGAACACAACTGTTCCACTCAGTGAGGAACGCCATCAAATCGCCTGTGGAGCGGTGAGCACGGAAACCGTACTGGCGATCGCTGACCAATTGGTTGCTCTCTAGATACCTCATCAGGTTAAAATTTATGACGCTCTCCATAACTTTGGAGAGCATTGAACAGATTGCTATGGGCCGGTAATTGGCAGGATTCGTAGCCTCACCTTTTTTGGGAACTGGCTGCACATTGGCAATCTTCCAGGAACTAGGAAAAACTCCTGAAGTGAACGATAAGTTAAACAGATTGCGCAATGGGCGAGCCAATGTTGAGGCGCACTTTCTCAACACGTGGGCTGAAATGCCATCCGGTCCCGAGGATTTATTGACGTTGAGGTTTACAAGCACTCTTTTAACAGCCCGCGTTCGAAAGTGCATCTCAGGCATAATATGAGACACACCGTCGATCACGGGTAGTGGTTGGCTACTCTCAGGAAGAGAGCAGTTTTCAGCAAACATTTTGGCTAATAAGTTTGCCTTATCAACCGAGTGAGTGAAGATCTGATCGTCCTTGAGGAGAGTTGGAATAGAATCTTTCCATAACTCTCCCATACAAATTTCCAGCTTTCTTTTTTAGCCTTTTCTTTTGCAAGCCAGAGCAAGTGTTTATTTTGCTTAGTCATCTGATTGGTAATGTATATTGTTTGTTTATTGTTGGTACTTACATTTCTCTCACTTGCGCAACGTGCAATCGTATCTAGTTTGACAGGTCGATCTTCACGTGCACGTTTGATGAAGACTGTTTAGCTGATAGCTGATATTATTAAAAGTATATCAGCTATGAAATAATAAGCCTGACCGGCATTAATTGTTTCTTGGTGCTCGATCATTTTTTCGACAGGGTAGGAAGATGATGTATTTTTGAATGAATTTCCGTCATCCCTTTTCAAATTTGTCTGTAGATAAACCGGTTTCGCCGTTGTGCCATCTTCAGTGTCGTTTTTCGATCTAAGTAGTTCCGCTGTCTCGTTCGTATTTATATTCATGTATTTTCGTTCGTACTAGATAGTGCTACTTCGTCTTTATTTGTGTGCGTTTGTTCATATCGGCCAAGTATGTCTTATTGTTTTCCATATAGATTTCCTTCATGTGAGCAGATAGTTTTGTTATCCTTTGTTAATGCTGTGCTTTTGGTTTTGTATCAAATCGTATTTGGGCGCAGGTAGCCTATTGTTCTCCCTCTGTTCCGGGTATTTGAGTCCTTAAATTTAAATAGCGCCGTGTTTTGTGAGCAGGTAGCTGGGTTAGATTTTTTTTTATTACTGTGCCGTTGGTTTGGTTGAGACTGTTTTTTCCGCGTAGTTAGCTTATTGCTCTTAATTGTTTTTTAAGTTCCTTTTTCTGTAGAGTAGTTGCAGGGGTTCGAATATTATGTCGGACGCGGTGTTTGTTTGCTCATTTATTATTCTGCCGTCAAAAGTTTTCTGTTTCTATATTTCCATACTTTCTAATACGTTTAAACGTTGTCCTTTATGTTGTACATATAGTAGCGTAATTGTGTTTTTCATGTGTGTCGGTGTACACTTATTGCCAAACATATGGTTTGCGTAGTTTGATTCTAAAGTTTAATGATAAAGGGGAAATCCTCCTGGATTTTCACAGGCGCGCTCGATGTGCACAGGGCGGCGAAAGTGAAAACGTTTCCGGAAAGTGACTGACTGGTTGTAGTAATGAAGATCACGATTCCGGATGACACTAGGGAGTATCAATACGCCAAAGAATATCAGAAGTGTCAGGGGTGTCTGTAGGAATCGTGATAGTATTGAAACATCGAAAAGATAAACTGGGTCGTAACGTTTTACCGCCTATGCTGAGTATAAGAATGAATACGTTTAACCAGGGTTCGCATTGGCTCGCAAGAGAGATTTCGGATTTTATGGTTTTATGGGTTGGAAAATTTTTTAAGATTTTATCGTCTGTGTGTTTCCTGCTTTTACCCAGTATCTCATTAATGAGCTTCCAGGTTTTTCTTGAATCATGCTTTGCCTCAGTGAATTTATCTTTGTAATATGTTGCTTTTTTTATAGTTATTTCTTTGTTGAGAAAATTTCGCTACTTTTTATATTCTTGCTCATAAGTTGTGTTTCTGACGTTGTTTTTCCACTTCCTATATAGGGTATCTCGATGTTTGCATTTCTTAATGAGTGTCGTAGTCATCCATGGATTGACTTTACGTCTAGTTTGTGTAACTTTTTGAAATGTAGCTTTTTAAAAATGTTATTCATTGTTTGCTTTAGTTTTCCATAACAAATTTCAACGTCATCTTCTCTTAAAACTTCTTCCCAATCTGCTATTCGAATAAGTTCATCGACTATATTCGTTTGTATTGCTTGTACGCAGCGGTCATCACCTTCTCTATCTTTTACAGGAACATAGATGCCGTAAAGTAATGCATAGTGATTTGAAATATCACACTCAATCACTGAGGAGTACATTGCTGCTTTGGGTAAGCTGACAAATATATAGTATGGTCTATTAGAGTTGAGGTCCCAGTTCGCTGATCGGATCTTGTATTAGCTTTAATTACATTGAATAATCCCTTATCTGCAAGCATTTCTATATACTCTGTTACGTATAATTTACTACTGTCTTGCAGATCGATGTTTATATCTCCCATAACGATAATTTCCATTTTACTTGTTATTTCATCCAATTTTCTTGAGATTTCCTGGATAAATGAGTTTACGCTAAAGCCAGGTGGTCTGTAAATCCCAAAAATGCATTTGTGCTGTTTATTTTTTCTATTTTAACTTTTACACATTCGAAAGATTTTCCCACAAAATTTATCCTCTCGTATTTAATACTACTTTTGATGAATATTACCACACCACCACCTCTTCGCTCGTTTCTATTTAGAAATTCAGCATTGAAGCCTTCTAACTTATAAAGACAATTTTCTTCATTTTTCAGATTAATTTCAACTAATATGATAAGGTCCAAATAATTAAAGATATTGTTTATATTTACTTTCAAATAATCCCAGTTTTTCTTCATTGATCTTATATTTAACCATAGACAGGAAAATCCTAAACTTTTAAATTCGTTTACTTTAATATTTCCGAAACCTTGTGCAAGTGAAAAGTTTAATTTTAGTGCTAATTCGTTTTCCATTTTAATAATAATTTAAGCTAAGTTTCTTGTTTTTTTCTTCTCTATTATGTTTCTTGTTATTTTTTCAACGTCATTAATCGAGTTAGCGTTGGAGAGTTTTCGTCTCTCTTCGCTAGAATTTTTTTTTTTTTTATGGCAGATAGAACCAAGCTCAGGGGATGCCCCCTATCCATGCAAAGCATTCGTTGGTTTAGAAGGGTAAAGGTTAGTGGGAAGGAGAAGAGTGGGAGTAGTGTCGATTTACACCTCTTTTAAAAGCATCGACGTTATAAGTGGGTGGGAAAACATGCGCAGGGAGACTATTCCACAATTTAACTGCGCGACCGAAAAACGAATTATCGCGGTAGTGGGTAGTGCGATGGAACGGGATCGAAACGTAAAAGGGGTGCACCGCTCTGGAAAGCCGAGTAGATCTGTTGAATACCTGAACCGAAGGGATCAGGCTGGCTACTTCAGAGGAACAGTTACCATTAAAGTAACGGTAAAATAAGGTTACACACCCCACATCCCGACGACATCCCAAGGTTTCAATAGAGCTGGATACCCTACTGTCCCCTATAAGTTTTATCGCACGACCTTGTATACGGTCCAGAAGCTGAAGATATGTTTTCGAAGCTCCAGACCAAATATGCGAATTGTACTCCATTTTCGGACGGATATAAGTGGTGTAGATACAACGAAGGTCGGTTGAAGTGAAGTATTTCTTGCACCGCTTTAAAAAGCCTAAGCACTTGGCTGCTTCTTTCGACACGTCAAAGATGTGATCGTTCCAGCGAAGATCACATTGGATTGACATGCCCAGAACATCAAGAGCCTCCGACTCATTAATATCCACACCACCCATATTTAAAGGTGGAAAGTTGTCGCCCGCCAGACGCTTGTGGGTCAACAAACAGCATTGGGTCTTCCGCGCATTAAAATCGACCCGATTCGCTTGACCCCACTCCTGGATTTTGTTGAGGTCAGATTGGAGTGTGTCATTCATAATTCTGCGTTTTGATTTCCAGAAGAGAAGGACGCCTGGAGAATGAATATGAATGACAAATGCTGCTGTCATCAGCAAACGAGTAGACGGGGTTTGATGTCAATGACAGAAGGTCATTGATAAAAATGAGAAAAAGTGTTGGAGACAGGACCGAACCCTGCGGAACTCCAGCATTTATGGAGTGCTCTTCGGAAGCAAAGCCGTCTATCACAACCCGAATAGAACGGCCGCTTAGGAAACTCGATATCCATCGAGTGAATGTATCACCGACACCATAAGCAGTCAGTTTAGACACAAGTGCTTTATGCCACACTCGGTCAAATGCCTTGGAGATATCCAAAGCAACAACCTTACTCTCACCGAATTGGTGAACACAACTGTTCCACTCAGTGAGGAACGCCATCAAATCGCCTGTGGAGCGGTGAGCACGGAAACCGTACTGGCGATCGCTGACCAATTGGTTGCTCTCTAGATACCTCATCAGGTTAAAATTTATGACGCTCTCCATAACTTTGGAGAGCATTGAACAGATTGCTATGGGCCGGTAATTGGCAGGATTCGTAGCCTCACCTTTTTTGGGAACTGGCTGCACATTGGCAATCTTCCAGGAACTAGGAAAAACTCCTGAAGTGAACGATAAGTTAAACAGATTGCGCAATGGGCGAGCCAATGTTGAGGCGCACTTTCTCAACACGTGGGCTGAAATGCCATCCGGTCCCGAGGATTTATTGACGTTGAGGTTTACAAGCACTCTTTTAACAGCCCGCGTTCGAAAGTGCATCTCAGGCATAATATGAGACACACCGTCGATCACGGGTAGTGGTTGGCTACTCTCAGGAAGAGAGCAGTTTTCAGCAAACATTTTGGCTAATAAGTTTGCCTTATCAACCGAGTGAGTGAAGATCTGATCGTCCTTGAGGAGAGTTGGAATAGAATCTTTCCATAACTCTCCCATACAAATTTCCAGCTTTCTTTTTTAGCCTTTTCTTTTGCAAGCCAGAGCAAGTGTTTATTTTGCTTAGTCATCTGATTGGTAATGTATATTGTTTGTTTATTGTTGGTACTTACATTTCTCTCACTTGCGCAACGTGCAATCGTATCTAGTTTGACAGGTCGATCTTCACGTGCACGTTTGATGAAGACTGTTTAGCTGATAGCTGATATTATTAAAAGTATATCAGCTATGAAATAATAAGCCTGACCGGCATTAATTGTTTCTTGGTGCTCGATCGTTTTTTCGACAGGGTAGGAAGATGATGTATTTTTGAATGAATTTCCGTCATCCCTTTTCAAATTTGTCTGTAGATAAACCGGTTTCGCCGTTGTGCCATCTTCAGTGTCGTTTTTCGATCTAAGTAGTTCCGCTGTCTCGTTCGTATTTATATTCATGTATTTTCGTTCGTACTAGATAGTGCTACTTCGTCTTTATTTGTGTGCGTTTGTTCATATCGGCCAAGTATGTCTTATTGTTTTCCATATAGATTTCCTTCATGTGAGCAGATAGTTTTGTTATCCTTTGTTAATGCTGTGCTTTTGGTTTTGTATCAAATCGTATTTGGGCGCAGGTAGCCTATTGTTCTCCCTCTGTTCCGGGTATTTGAGTCCTTAAATTTAAATAGCGCCGTGTTTTGTGAGCAGGTAGCTGGGTTAGATTTTTTTTTATTACTGTGCCGTTGGTTTGGTTGAGACTGTTTTTTCCGCGTAGTTAGCTTATTGCTCTTAATTGTTTTTTAAGTTCCTTTTTCTGTAGAGTAGTTGCAGGGGTTCGAATATTATGTCGGACGCGGTGTTTGTTTGCTCATTTATTATTCTGCCGTCAAAAGTTTTCTGTTTCTATATTTCCATACTTTCTAATACGTTTAAACGTTGTCCTTTATGTTGTACATATAGTAGCGTAATTGTGTTTTTCATGTGTGTCGGTGTACACTTATTGCCAAACATATGGTTTGCGTAGTTTGATTCTAAAGTTTAATGATAAAGGGGAAATCCTCCTGGATTTTCACAGGCGCGCTCGATGTGCACAGGGCGGCGAAAGTGAAAACGTTTCCGGAAAGTGACTGACTGGTTGTAGTAATGAAGATCACGATTCCGGATGACACTAGGGAGTATCAATACGCCAAAGAATATCAGTAGTGTCAGGGGTGTCTGTAGGAATCGTGATAGTATTGAAACATCGAAAAGATAAACTGGGTCGTAACGTTTTACCGCCTATGCTGAGTATAAGAATGAATACGTTTAACCAGGGTTCGCATTGGCTCGCAAGAGAGATTTCGGTGGTATCGAACTATCGTAGCTACTCAGGAATTAAGGGAGTTGGGGCTGCCTACATTCTCAGGTAGCTCGGAGATGTCAACCTTGGGTTTAACATCTTTGGGCGTAACCACTACATCGCAACCATCTCTTCCATCAAAGCATGGTGGAGCGGCGAACGAATATTGGAGTTGCGTCGTGGCCGCGGGCGAAGGAGGACGTCACCTCCCACAATCTAGTGTTCGTGACGAGTGCTCGCGCGGAAAAATAGTGAAAACAAAACCTACCCCATCCTAAACCATCACAATAAAACACAGAAATGCAGTGAAACATTAATAAACAAAAAGTCAATAAACAAACAAAAAAATCAATAATATGCACTAAGATCAAAATTTAATAATTCAATAGTCTACTTAACGGAATGCAGCGAACCATGCGAGGGGCTTGTTTATGCTCTCCGCAGTAAAGCTCTGCATTTCGTTGATTTTCACTCCTCCTCCTTCTTCCTGGTCCCGTTAGTTGTGCATGAGGCTGTGAGTGCACCGTGGGCTGAAGCGTGGCAAGATAAAGGCATAACACTTGTCTTGTCGCGTTTCGGTTTGCCTGCGGTGTAGGCTTGGCCGCTTGTGCAGCTGACTTTATACCTCTTTACAGTGGGTGGCGATGACAAAATTTCGTATAGACTCCACAAATATGCGTGGTTTGAGGGCGAATTTCTTCGCGGTCTATGCGTATGTCTGTACTCACCAACCGCATATAATGGCACTAGGTGAGACTCAGGTGTCTGAGGGTGCAGATCCACTGGATTTTCACTTGCCTGGGTACCACTTACTGCCATTATTTTCATCACACAGAGGGCTCGCCTTATATATTCGCAGTGATGTTGCGTACCAGTGTCAGCAACACCTTTGCACGACGGATGCCGAATTTAGCTCCATGTGGGTTAAGTTCAAAATCCAGTCGCACATCCTGCACTTCTGCTTCATTTATAGAAGCCCGGGTCTAGAGAGGCTGCCAACTTTTGATAAACTTGACAGTCTCTCTGATTCGATTTCTAAAATCCTGGAATCGTATACGAACAGTGAAATTGTTGTTGCTGGTGATTTCAATGTTCATAATTCCAATTAGCTACGCCATTCGAGTCACACAACACCTGAGGGTTTGTATGTTGAGTTATTTGCTGAGCCTAATAATTTGACTCAATTAGTGAAGGAACCAACGCACTTTCCTTGCGTTGATGGGCAAAACCAAAATATTCTGGACCTTTTTTTAACTTCGCATCACAGCAAGTATGTTGTGAATGTTCTTGCACCTCTTGGTAATTCGGACCACGCTACAATTTCTGCTACCTTCCCATATTCTAGTCTTCAATCCGCTCATCAGCCAGCTCCGAAGCGGACAGTGTGGCTTTATGAGAAGGCTAATTGGGATGCGCTGAACTCCTTTTTCAGCCGTTTCAATTTGCAATTGTGTTTCAGGGATAGAAACATAAATGCTGTAGCGAAATTGGTAGAAAATATAATTTTATTTGGTATGAGGTTTTTCATACCTAATAAAATAATTTCCATTAAACCAAAAGACCATTCCTGGTTTAATGCGACTTGCAGACAAGCAGTCAGGTCTAAAGAGGAAGCATTTAGGAATTGGCGTTTAAATAAAACTGCTGATATTAAAGCGCGAAAAAGTTCTCTACGAACAGCGCCTTAGACGCAGAGTTCTTGAATACCATAAGGGTAGCAAGAACTTTTGGTCGTTCGTGGGGAGGGTGAAGAATCAGACGCGATCGTCTATTCCAACTCTCCTCAAGGACGATCAGATCTTCACTCACTCGGTTGATAAGGCAAACTTATTAGCCAAAATGTTTGCTGAAAACTGCTCTCTTCCTGAGAGTAGCCAACCACTACCCGTGATCGACGGTGTGTCTCATATTATGCCTGAGATGCACTTTCGAACGTGGGCTGTTAAAAGAGTGCTTGTAAACCTCAACGTCAATAAATCCTCGGGACCGGATGGCATTTCAGCCCACGTGTTGAGAAAGTGCGCCTCAACATTGGCTCGCCCATTGCGCAATCTGTTTAACTTATCGTTCACTTCAGGAGTTTTTCCTACTTCCTGGAAGATTGCCAATGTGCAGCCAGTTCCCAAAAAAGGTGAGGCTATGAATCCTGCCAATTACCGGCCCATAGTAATCTGCTCAATGCTCTCCAAAGTTATGGAGAGCGTTATAAATTTTAACCTGATGAGGTATCTGGAGAGCAACCAATTGGTCAGCGATCGCCAGTACGGTTTCCGTGCTCACCGCTCCACAGGCGATTTGATGGCGTTCCTCACTGAGCGGTGGAACAGTTGTGTTCACCAATTCGGTGAGAGTAAGGTTGTTGCTTTGGATATCTCCAAGGCATTTGACCGAGTGTGGCATAAAGCACTTGTGTCTAAACTGACTGCTTATGGTGTCGGTGATACATTCACTCGATGGATATCGAGTTTCCTCAGCGGCCGTTTTATTCGGGTTGTGATAGACGGCTTTGGAGATCAATAGAAAACGCAGAATTATGAATGACACACTCCAATCTGACCTCAACAAAATCCAGGAGTGGGGTCAAGCGAATCGGGTCGATTTTAATGCGCGGAAGACCCAATGCTGTTTGTTGACCCACAAGCGTCTGGCGGGCGACAACTTTCCACCTTTAAATATGGGTGGTGTGGATATTAATGAGTCGGAGGCTCTTGATGTTCTGGGCATGTCAATACAATGCGATCTTCGTTGGAACGATCACATTTTTGATGTGTCGAAAGAAGCAGCCAAGTGCTTAGGCTTTTTAAAGCGGTGCAAGAAATACTTCACTTCAACCGCCCTTCGTTGTATCTACACCACTTATATCCGGCCGAAAATGGAGTACAACTCGCATATTTGGTCTGGAGCTTCGAAAGCATATCTTCAGCTTCTGGACCGTATACAAGGTCGTGCGATAAAACTTATAGGGGACAGTAGGGTATCCAGCTCTATTGAAACCTTGGGATGTCGTCGGAATGTGGGGTGTGTAACCTTATTTTACCGTTACTTTAATGGTAACTGTTCCTCTGAAGTAGCCAGCCTGATCCCTTCGGTTCAGGTATTCAACAGATCTACTCGGCTTTCCAGAGCGGTGCACCCCTTTTACGTCTCGATCCCGTTCCATCGCACTGCCCACTACCGCGATAATTCGTTTTTCGGTCGCGCAGTTAAATTGTGGAATAGTCTCCCTGCGCATGTTTTCCCACCCACTTATAACGTCGATGCTTTTAAAAGAGGTGTAAATCGACACTACTCCCACTTTTCCCCTTCCCACTAACCTTTACCCTTCTAAACCAACGAATGCTTTGCATGGATAGGGGGCATCCCCTGAGCTTGGTTCTATCTGCCATAAAAAAAAAAAAAAAAAAAAAAATATACATTCCTGTAGATGGCAGGGGATAGGAAATTTTAATTCAGGAATCTGTTAAATTTGTACAGCCATAAGGACTTGTCGAGGGACACTCAACGCATAAAATGATACAACAGATGGAAATTATTAACGTAATTTTTGAAAAAATTTGCGATCAAAAATTTTTTACAAATTTTTTTCAAAATTTCAAGTTTGGCATTAATTTTATCATTATCATTTTAATTTTATCATTATCATTTTATCATACCATTAAAAGGGAGTGTTTATGCCAAACTCAGGTAATTTTGTTTTTGTTGGTTTATTATGACTTTAATTTCACCACAGTTATATATATATATATATATATATATATATATATATATATATATATATATATATATATATTAGACCGGTCCTTATTTCTTTTTTTTCGAATTCGTATGACGGCAAGCGCTAAAACCATTTTATTTGATCCTAAAAATACACAAAAAAAATTTGAGCTTGATTGGACAATTTTTAGCCGTGCCCCCGCCAACATTGAAATTTTTTTCCCCGGTTTTTCTTGAAATGTATCTGGCAGCCCTGTTGGTAAGTACTTATTGAAATGTGTACTCACACACTCTCTCTTTTTTTGTGGCGGCCCAGTACTGTGTTGTTGTTGTGTACGTCTGACGAAAATTCGCATAAATAAATCATTTTGTATTGCAACTTTCACACGTAGAGATCGACGAATTTAGTGAAATCGTGAAGTTCAAACAAAAAAATTTAAAAGAATATTGTCCAAAAGATTACCATTAAAAAAATTGAACAAATAAATTTTAAAATTAAAAATCCAAAGCGATGACAACCAAAAGATTTCGATCGGATGATGATATTATGTTAATTGGCGTAATTGACCACCAAATTACTGGAGCTAAATTACCAGGAAGAAAACAAGTGCTACAAGTTTTATTTTATAATTTAAGAATAGTTGGTTTAAATTTAAGAGAAAGTTCTAAATTAGTTGTTGCTGAGGTTAGTACGTTTTGGCAAAAAGCACGAATTCCAACACACCATGAAAAACACTGCATTGAGAAGCTGGAAAAATTATACAACGAGTGGAGAGATATTACAAAGCATCATGGTCGAAAAACAGAATGTCAAAACAGGAAAGAAACTGAATTTCAAGATAAATTACATGATTTATTCGATATCGCACACGCAAACGCGATAGAATTAATTAAAATACAAGAAGACAAAGAGTTCTTAAAAAAGCAACGAGAAAAAGGAAGACCAGGTTGTATGCTAGGAACGGATAGAATTGTCATGCAGAAAGAAAAGCGAAAGGCAGTCCAGAAAGAACAAGAAAACCAGCGTCGAATAAAAGAAGATGAACGAAAAGAGTTATATGAACAACATACTCAAAGAGGTATACAATTAAGAATTATATCTTTTAAGCAAATCAGAATTATTGTTGTAAAACAGGTATGATTGACATTGACGACGAAAACGATATTGAAGTTGTAGCATCAACATCAGCAGGAAATGCATATCCAGGTATATCAGGTATATCCAGAGGTAAAACAAATTTGTTTACACCAAGACTGCTTTCAACTTTGGATAAGTGGAAAATCACTGATGGTGCTGCAGTTCATATCCTAAGTGCAACTGCTGACGCGTTGGGCTATGATATCGAAGATCTTATACTAAATCGTTCATCAATTCGTCGAATGCGTCAGAAACATCGTGCAACAACAGCACAAAACATTGCAGCAAACTTTGATGTAAGTACTGTAATGTGTTTGTGTTTTTCCCTATGCTTCTTTTTTTATGTTTTGAGTATAAATTAAGAAACTTGAGTTTTTTTTTCCAGATTCCACGTAGTTTTGTTTTGCATTGGGATGGTACAATGTTACCAGAAATTAGTGGCAGGGAAAAAGTTGATCGCTTGCCAATCATAGTCTCATCTCAAGGTATCGATAAACTACTTGGCATTCCAAAGTTAAAATCTTCGAGTGGAAAAGAAATATCAGATGCCGTGTTTAATTCAATAAAAGAATATGAAATGCTTGATCGAGTTGAAATTATCTGCTTCGACACAACTGCTCATAATACAGGAGCACAAAACGGTGCTGCTGCTCTGCTTGAAGGAAAACTAGGTCGCGATTTATTATATTTTCCCTGCAGACACCATATTTACGAGTTGTTGATCCGTAAAGTGTTTGAAATTAGAGTGGCTACTACAGCCGGTCCAGAAGTGCTAATTTTTAATCGCTTTAGCAAATACTGGAATAATATTGACAAATTAAATTACAAGAGTTGTTTAGAAGATGAACACATTATTACAGTATTGACAGCTGAAGAACGTGGAACAATTTTAAATTACTGTCTAGATAACTTAAAACAAGCTCATAGCAGACGCGACTACAAAGAATTATTACAATTAGT
Source organism: Sicus ferrugineus (assembly GCA_922984085.1). Lineage (NCBI taxonomy): Eukaryota > Metazoa > Arthropoda > Insecta > Diptera > Conopidae > Sicus > Sicus ferrugineus. The sequence continues at coordinate 30,552,701 of OV277349.1, forward strand.
TGTCAGTTTTCTTGGTGGTACGGTGCCGAATTTTAACACCTTTCGTATACCTGGTGCAACTTCTCATGCTCGATGGATGTCAAAATCTATTTATGCACTTAAAATTTATTTGTTTCGTAATGAATTCAATATGACCAAACAAGAGCTAAACGGTATACGTAGTGTCTGTCTGTTTATAGTTCATATTTATGTAAAAGCCTGGTTTGGATGCACTAAAGCAATTGAAGCACCAAATCAAGACCTAAATTTAATTAAAAATATTATAGCTTATCCTGAAAGGGATATAGCTCTTGCTTTGCTACAAAAAATAAGCAATCATTTGTGGTATTTGTCGGAAGAAGCAGTCGGTCTTTCATTCTTCGATCCTAATGTAAGCGTTACAATTAAAAAAAAAATGGTTCAGGCAATTAATGTTAAAGCAAATACAGAAAAATGCAAGCGAATAATAACTAATCCAACAAATATCGACACATTTGCGCAAAAAGATTTAAGCGATTTTGTAAATTCCAATACACACGCGTTCTTTGATCGCTTAGAAATTTCAAAAGAATTTTTGCAAGTCGATCCGTCGGATTGGAATGAAAGATTTGACTACGCTCAGGGATCACAAATTTGTAAAAACTTATCTGTAGTAAATGATGCAGCTGAAAGAGGCGCCAAATTCATTACAGATTATAATAATAAATTAACCCACAATGAAGAGGAGAAACAATTCCTTTTTCAAGTGGTTAAAGAATATAACATGAATTATCCCACTTTTAAAAAGACTTCACTATTAAATTAAAATAATATTAATGTTACTATGAGTATGTAATTAATAAAAATATTTCAGTTTATTCTTACTTTTCAAATAAATGCAAATAAAATAAAAAAATATATTTTTTTTGCCTTATTTCTCATAATAAAAACAAAAAGGTGCTTGGGGCACGGCTAAAAATTATCCAATCGTTGTCAAATTTTTTTTTATGCTTTGTGAGACTAAAACGAATATTTTTAGCGCTTGCCGTAACATATATTCGAGAAAATAAATTTGTCCATATAAATAAGGACCGGTCTAATATATATATATATATATATATATATATATATATATATATATATATATATATATATATATATATATTGTAAAAAAAACGGTAGTCAGGTGCACTCCGCACGCGTCCACGATTGAGAAAGTGAAGTGAAGTGAGTGCCTGGGTCCAGCGACGATCGCTGGAAGCCGGTCAAACCGCGCCAGTTGCCGCGGAGAGAGCCCGCAGCCGGGCTTACGCTCACGAGAGAGGCGCCCCTCACGACCGGCAGGCTGACAGGAGAGAGACTGGAGTGCTCACTCCTGACACCCTACCGATCGAAGAGGGAGCACCTCTGGCGAGCGGCAGTTGGCGTTAACATACCGCCCGCCTTGCAGGACTGCAAATCCCCAAACCCCGACAACTGGCGCCGTGCCTCGTCTCCGGCCTAGTGGAGGAGCGTGTGGTGCGCCTCCCCGCACTTGTGGCAGCGCATGGGGCTCCGGCACTCAGCCAATCTGTGCGACCGCGCCAAACAGTTGCGGCACATGTGCCGCGCGTGTGCTGTCAAGTTCCGCTGCGCTGGTGTTTGTTGCAGAAACAGCCGACAACGGCTCAGCACATTCCGCCCCGTACACAGGGGACAGCACAGTTCGCGCTCGCGGCCCTCCGTAGGAAGCCGCTGGGCTGGCGGGCACCAGGCGTGCCGCTGGGCTGGCGGGCACCAGGCGTGCCGCTGGGCTGGCGGGCACCAGGCGTGCCGCCTGGCCGGCATCACTGGCGCGCGTCGTGGGGCCGGACGATTTGGAGGCGCGTGTCTTGGGGCCGATGGTGCTGATGGAGCCGGCGGTGCTGGTGGTGCACGTCGCGGCGCCGGTTGGGGTGGGGCAGGTCGCAGACGTCTCGGGGCCGGTGTGGGTGGTGAGAGCGCACGTCTCGGGGCCAGCTCTGATAGTGGACGTTGCTCGTTGCGCGGCGGATACCGCACCGACATCGTGCGAACTCGCAGACTTCCGCGATCTCGGAGGTCTTTGTGATCGATGGGCATCTGTGCTGGGGCCGGACCGAAGGAGGCTTCCTCAGGCCGGACGAGAGAACTACGGAACGCTCGGGTTGGCGGTGTGGGCGAGCGTCGTGTCGTGGCAAGCGCTTGTGCCTCGTCGGCCGAGACGTCGAGCACCAGGGCGTCAGCCGTTGGGGACAGCTCCCGAGGACGGTGGGCAGCAATAGGCGGCGCGGCGGCGCAGAGGGTCACCGCCCCGGGTGGTGCCAGCAGACGCCCTCTTCGGGTCCGCGCATATTGCCAGCGGATTAAATACATGTGGGCTCTGTAATGAGAAAATGTGTTAATAATGGGCTGTCATGTACAGGGTTCGTTGCTTGTTCCGATGTAGGATGCAAGGCTTGCAGGTATGAGTCGTCGTTTTGGTAAGGTTGTAACCTTGGGGATCCAGAATTGGGTACGGACCAGACGAAGAACTAATTTTCGTGTATAAATCGAATGAGCAATCGCGAGAATTGGCAGCCGTATGGCAGAATAATCGGGTGTCGTTCGTCGAAAGGCAAGTTGGGACACGAGGACAACCGTCCGCCAACGCGCATCGTGTTATCTGTGTGGAGAAAAGGGGTTCGACGAAAGTAAGCTGCTTTTAGATCGCAGCATCGTGTGGTTTTTGAGAGCGGCGTACTAGTCCGCAAAATGAATCTTCTGGCAGGAGATGGCGAGGCAGCGTTTAGTTTCCTTTATTTCTCCTGGTGGGAGGTGCAGGTTGGGGTGCGAGTGCAGGTGACTCTGAGCTGGATGAGCGTTGTAGAGAAATCGATATACGTAGGGCTCGTGGCAGCGACGAAAATCGTTCGAGAGGATCCTCATCGGTAGCGCAATGGGTGTGCAGCGTTTTGACAGCTTTCTGCTCGTTTGGTGACATATTCGTCGTAGGCGCGGAATTCGGGCCAGCGATTCTTGTCGTGGGCGAGCGAAGCAGGTCCATTTCACCAGAGGGTGCTCTCAGCGAGATCTTGGGGCGTGGCACCGCGACTGGCTAAATCCACAGGGCTGTCCTGGGAATCCACATGAAACCATTGCGACTATGGTACCTTCTCGATGATTTTGGCAACTCGATTTGCCACGAACGTCGCCCAAACGCAGGGGGATTTCTTAAGCTAGGCCAAAACAATGGTGGAGTCGCTCCAACAGTAGATCGTGTAATGGGGCAGCTGCAGCGTAGGCACGAGAGTGTCGATCATCTCAGCTACTAAAGTGGCTCCGCACAATTCTAACCTGGTGAGAGACAAAGTTTTAATTGGGGCTACACGAATTTCGAAGTACAAAAGGAAAACTTGGACTTCCTGAGCGACCGTGATGCGGGCATAGATGACTCGTGTGTAGGCCTTTTCTGAGGCATTGCAAAAGGCAAAAGGCATGGAGTTCGGCTTTCTGGGGCGTAACTCACCCATCGCGGGATGCGGATGGCGCGGATGTGCTGGTAATTCTGGAGAAAACTTAACCAGTTAGCGTGAGTTACCTGAGGCAGAGTGTCATCCCAGACGATTTTGTCCAACCAGACTTGCCGAATCAGAATCTTTGCCGCAACGATGACCGGAGCCAGCCAACCGGCTGGGTCGAACAGCTTGGCGACCAGAGACAACATTTCTCGTTTCGTGTACGCAGCTTTGATGGCGATGGCTTGGACATCGGAGTAGAACTAATCATGGGTCGCGTTCCAGCGAATTCCAAGCATTATGGCGGTGCTGGAATCTTCTAGCGTCAGAAAATCGGAATGGGGCAGATGGGATGCCGGTAAGTCTGCCAGAATGTCTTTATGGTGGGCAGTCTTTTTCGCAGGGCAAACCCTGCCGAGTCGAGAGCCGCTATGAGTTGGTCGCGGGTCTGGGTAGCTGTCACCAGGTCATGCGTGCCTGTTAACACATCATCCACGTACGTGGAATGCTGTAGATGTGTGCTGCAAGCGGGAACTGGGGCTTCACGTCGTCTGCCAATTGAAGAAGGGTGCGTATTGCCAGGCACGGGGCGCAATTAACTCCAAACGTTACGGTTTGAAGCTCGAAGTCGGTAAGTTCGGACTTGTACGGGTCTCGGAAGAGAATGCGCTGATATGGTGTGTGCTTTGGGTCGACCAATATTTGGCGATACATTTTGAATGTCTCGAAGTCCCTGAGCGGAGCGTGTCTGGAAAGGCGACTTTAAAGGCAATGGCGCGATGTTGTTCGAAGGTGACTTTGTTGTGTAAGCCGCTTTGATGCGTGCAGTGGCAGATTGCATGGTGGGAACCGGGCCGGTTAAGATCCAACCGAACACGGTTTGCTGAGCCATGAGGGAGCCTAGCACTTGGCGGCGGATGCCGTCCAGCAGGATTGCTGGGTATAAATCGGCTCCGATGAGGACGTCGACCTGCTCGCTTTTGGAGAAGTTGACATCTGCGAGCTCGATGTCTTGAGGGAGGCCACTGAGGAGTGACCTGTCTCGATCTTGATATTTTTGCAGCAACAGTCTCGTTGAGACCTGAAACTACAGCTGTAGTTGGCTGCACGGGGAGCTTTAAGAGCTTTTGCATGCGTTCCGAGATGAACGACACTTCGGACCCAGGATCAATTAAGGCGCGCGCGATGTAACATGTACCGTGGTGGCGTATTGTTACCATGGCAGTCCCTAACAAAACCTGTTTTGGTGCTTTCGCGAAGCACATCTGATGCTTGTCCTGTGCATTTCGCTGTTGCGCGGGGGGAGAAGTGGACTGTATCTGCGTGGGAGGTCGCATCGAAGAATGCGGCCTTTCTTGCTGGGAAGCATGTTGAGTCGAACCTGGAATGAAGTTCGAATAGGCAGGGGCTTGAGTACGCGGAGCGTTATCATACCGTTGCTCTTGAGTTCGTTGCTGTGTGGGTGGAGGAGTGGACTGTATATGCGTGGGAGGTCGCATCGAAGAATGCGGCCTTTCTTGCTGAAAAGCATGATGAGTCGAACGTGGAATGAAGTTCGAATAGGCAGGGGCTTGAGTACGCGGAGCGTTTTCAAACCGCCGCTCTTGATGTGAGGCACGTGGGGTCGAATCTGGTACAGCATTCGATGAGGATGGAGCGTTCTCACGATGCAAGAGGGTGTGATGCCTGCCATTACATTTGATGCAATTAAATCTGCTTGGACAGTTTTTCACGGAATGAGATCTGGCCAAGCAGTTGTTGCACAAGCGGTTTTTCTGAACGGTATTCAGCCGCTGTGGGACGGGCAAGCTGAGAAACTGAGCGCAGGATCTCAACTTGTGCTGCTTCTGACAAAGAGGGCAGCTATCTTGGGACACCTTCAACTGGAAGGTGTTGACGCGTTTAGAGGCTGGAGTCGAGTGAGACGTAGTTGGGGGCTGTGTTGACTTCGATGCGGGTGTGCATTTTATATCTTGCACCGTTTCAAGGGTCTGGAAGCGATGCGTGAGAAACGCATCCAGATCTGTCCATTTTGGGATCTCCGTTTTGTTCGTGAGAGATTGTTCCTAAAGGGAAAGCGTTGCTTCTGGGAGCTTGCTGGAACACAAAAAGACGATTATCGCGTCCCAATGCGAGGTATCGACACCTTGTACCGCGAGTGCGGCGAGAATATTATTGATTTCGCGCTGCAAGTCTTTAATAGCGCCACCGGTTTCCTTCGTGATGGGGGACAGGCTGAAGAGCTTCTTCAAATGGGCGTTGGTGAGGACGCGCCCGTTCTCGTACCTGTCGGACAGATTTTTCCACGCTTGGGCAAAACCTTCATTCGTGAGAGGGGATTTCTGCACGATTTCTTTAGCTTCGCCGGTAGTTTTTTGATTCAGGTGGAAAAGCTTCTCAACCGGCGCAATTCTGGTGTTCTTGATATAAAGGGCCGTGAACGTATCCCTAAAAGAGGGCCACGAGAGGTAATCGCCGTGGAAGGCTCGGGTGTCGCAAGGGGGCAAGCTGATGTTGTAGCCAGATGCTGGCATTTCAGCTGCTGCTGTATTGAGTGCGGAAGACATTAATCATTTAATACATTAATCATTATTATTATATTAATAATTATAATATTAATTACTATTATATTAATATATTATTACTCTCTATAGCCGCTCTCTTCGTTGAAGCATCTACATTGCGGTTAGATGAATCGCTCATGCAGGGGCAGAGCCGGTAACATGCCAGTCCGGCGGAACGTCATGTCGTCCCCATGATGCGTTAACGGGTTTGCTCTCTGCTGCTCGTCTTGCTGTCGGGACCCCGTCAGTTGCGGTTCGATGAATCGCACATGCCGGGGTTTTGGCGGCAGCAGGCTGGTTCGATGAGTCGAAATGCTGAGCTGTCTGCAGTTGGGTTCGTTCTTCACAGCCACTCTTGCTGTTGAAGCCTCGTCATTTGTGGCTTTGGTGTTCACCCACCGAAACAAATTACTCCACTTTCGATAGAGAATTACTAGCAATATATTCAGCCATCAAACATTTAAAACATTTTTTGGAAGGAGGAATCTTTTCAGTATTCATAGACCACAAACCCTTAAAATTTTCCCTAAATTCAGAAACTGATCGATCACCTAGACAAACGTGACAATTAGAACGCAGAGCACAATTTAAAAGTCACATACAACATATTTCAGGAAAAACAACATTATAGCATATACAATATCGAGAATTTCAATAGTCGAGGAAATGTCTCCATTAGACATAAACTTAGAACATATCTCCCAATAACAAACAAGCGACACAGAACTGAAAATCTAATTTCAATAGAAGACACAAAATACAAACTTCTACAAACTAATGTACCCCCACGTGACATAAAAATTTGGTGGGAGACTTCTGACATTCCACGATCGAATCTCCATGACCGAAATCTCCTCCCGAAAAATCTTAGACAAACAATCTTCCAAAAATTACATGAATTATTTGGCAACCAAGTATTCGGGAAACTACGCAAGTAATAAAAAGAACATACTTTTGGCCAACAAAGTGCAAAGACATCAACAAATGGACAAATAACTGCACCAAATACCAAAAAGCAAAATTACAAAAACACACTAAATCACCTATCCACAAAATAGACATACCATCAGGAAGATTCGAACACATACACATGGATATAGTAGGACCCCTCCCAACCTCTCAAAACCACAAATACATATCATAGACAGACACACAAGATGGCCCGAGGCATTCCCTTTAAAGACATATCATCACAAACAATAACCAAAGCATTCCTTCAAAACTATATTTGTCGTTTCGGAGTCCCTCTAAAAATAACAGTTGATAGGAGCGCTCAATTCACATCAAACCCAATTACTCGGGTCTCATAAAATTCACACATCTCTTTATCATCCACAAGCCAATGTTATGATGGAAACATTTCATCATCAATTAAAAACATCAATAATAGCTTCTAAAAATGCAAAAACTGGTACGAACAATTACTCATTGTCCTACTTAGTTTGCGATCAACCGTTAAGGAAGATATCTCATGTAGTCCTTCTGAATTGGTATATGGACAAACACTGAGACTACCTGGCGAAATGATCATTAAAAAAATTGAGAATTCCCAACTCAAGACACCTTAAGTGAACTTAGAGGTCAATTCACAACAAACCTTGCTCACCACAATGCATTAAAGACTTATATACCTAAAGATCTATTTACTTGCAATTACGTATTCGTTGAAACTGTGGTTTTCTCTTAGTTTTTTATTTTGTATATCTTTATTTACAGAAATTTATATTAACACGCTACCACTTAACTTTCAATATTTACAATGTATTTGCTGTTACACTAATTAAGCCGCGAGTCGCCAAGAGCACCGAGTGTCGCTGGATAGACGCCGAAAACTCAACTGTCGCTTAAGAAGCAGTCGCTTGCTGCTTATGGTGTTGGCAGCATATCCCAGAGGGAATGTCGCCACCACCACTGCAGAAAATATTTCGCCGCGAAATATAAGACGGTCACCGAGAACAGACCGATGGTCACGTACTTCCACATTGTTGCAATGTTCTCACGATGCATCGCGCTGGGCCTTATAAACAACCCTCCCACGTCAGCGCTAACGATAGGAGAGCTGCGCCGGCCAGCGCTCGCATGCTGACGCTGCGTCTTTACAATAGACGGAAGCGAGCTCGATGCACTGATGAGTCAAGACGGCGGGTAGCTACTCCGTCGTCTCAAATCGCAGCGCCGACGTTCGTCAGCGTCAGCAATGAGCGCGCCAGGCTACAGCCTGCAGCGAATCAGATGACTGTCGCCGATCGTTATTGTACTTCGCGATGAGTAACAATGTTGGATGCCGGCAATGAAAACCAAACCGAATTTGCGCTAATTTGCGTTCAACGACTCGCTGCTTCGATGCTTGTGGGGACCAGCAGGTCGGCCACAGTACTCCCCCCCCCCCAAAAAACGCATTTGCGATAGCAAAAATCTCGTTGGAATCTTCACGTGCCGGCCGCTTCTTGTCTTCTTCTCTGCGCCTTCTGCTCTTGAAGTCGTCGGTTTCGCCGGCTCGCTGTTGTCGCTAGTAGTGTACGCAGCTTTCAACCTGTCGACGGCGATCTTCGCAGCTTTTCCGCGTAGCCTTAGCGTAAAGTATTTCTCGCTGCGCTTAAGGATGTGGAAGGGGCCCTCGTAACGTGGCTGCAACGGTCGCTGGACTTTGTCGATCCTCACGAAGGCGTGTGAGCACGTACTGAGCTCTGGTTGGATGAAGACTCTCGTGGTGTCGTGATGCGCGGCTGGGACTTGCGCTACCTTCGCCATTCTGCGTCTCAAATCCTTTACGAACTCGGACTCCGAAATTTTCGATGGCGTGGGCATCAGGAACTCCGGATGGTAACCGGAGCGTCGTACCATAAACTAATTCCGCTGGTGTCGCTGCGATGTCTTCTTTAAATGTGGCGCGCAGCCCAAGCAGCACGAGTGGTAATATTTCGCTCCACTCGTCATGCTTGTAGCAGATTATCGCTGTCTTCCATGTCCTGTGCCAGCGCTCGATCATCCCGTTCACTTGCGGGTGATATGGTGTCGTTCTATAATGCTGGACGCCGAGTATCTCGTTTAACTGCGGGAAAAGCTCAGATTCGAACTGCCGTCCGAGATCGGTTGAAATCCTCACCGGGATCCTGAATTTCGCGAACCAGCCTGAGATGAGGTTCTTCGCTACGCTCTCCGCTGATATGTCGGTAAGCGGAATTGCCTCCGGCCACCTGGTGAATCTGTCGATTACGGTGAGGCAGTAGCGGTATCCTTCGGACGCTGGCAGCGGCCCAATTAAATCGATATTCAGGTGCTCGAATCGCTCATCTGGGCCTTCGTATCTGCCCACTTCCGCGCGGTTATGACGCTGCACTTTGCTTTGCTGGCACGGGCCGCAGCAGCGGACGAACTCTCGTATATCCTTGCTCATGCCTGGCCACACGAAACGTTGTCTCACGAGCTCAATGGTTGCCTTCGCGCCCGGGTGCGCTAGTCCATGCATCTTTTCCATGACCTATTTCCTGCATCGAGAGGGTACCCAAGGTCGGATCTTACCGTGGACTACGTCGCAGACTAATGTCGTATTTGATTGCGGGCTTGTCGTGGCGCTGCACGCTCCGAGCTCTGTTTGAAAGCGAACGTCAAAGGCTTGTGGTCCGTAAAAACTGTAAACTGTCTGCCCTCGACCATATGCTTAAAATGCCGCACCGCCTGATAGATTGCCGTCAATTCTCGATCGTAGGTGCTGTATTTTCGCTGGGCGTCAGTCAGCTTTTTTAAGTAAAACCCCAACGGTTGCAACTCGGCGCCCACTTACTGCTGTAGGACCGCCCCAACGGCTGTATCCGACGCGTCGACATTCAAGCATAAAGTCGCATTCGGCGCGAGGTGGAACAACATGGTCGCCTGGGACAACGCTTTCTTGCACCTCTCGAAAGCGTTTACCGCTTCAGATGTCCACTCTATTCGCGTGACGTCGTTTTTTCGGTTGCCGCACATCAAACTCTGCAGGATCATCTGGCTTTCCACCGCGCGCGGAATGAAACGACGGTAGAAGTTGATCATGCCGAGGAAACGTTTCAGTTCGCGGGCCGTCGCTGGTCTCTTGAAGTCGTTGATCGCTTTTACCTTCTCATCGTTCGGTAGAATGCCTTCGCTGGAGACCGTGTGACCCAAAAATTTCACCGTCGTTTGCCCGAGGACGCACTTCGCCAAATTATTGTGAGTCCGTTTTCGCGCAGTAGCTGGAAAATCCGCCGCAGGTGCCGCTCATGCTGCTCCCAAGACTCGGACGCGACGCAAATGTCGTCGATGTAAACGAATGCGTATGCCGTCTCGCCTGCCAACAAATTTTCTATGTGGCGCTGAAAGGTTTGCGCCGCATTTCGTATATCGAAGGTCATATATTTAAATTGAAATAAATTGAAGGTCATATATTTAAATTGAAATAACCCGAAAGGCATCGTAATAGCCGATTTAGGGACGTCGCTGGGTTCGATTGGGATTTGATGATACGCGCGCTGCAGGTCATTGGTGGGGAAAATTCGCTTTCCGTACAAGATATGTGTGAAATCCTGGATGTACGGAATTGGGTAGCGATCGGGAACGGTGATCGCGTTGAGCGCTCGGTAGTCACCGCATGGTCGCCAGGAACCGTCGGATTTCCTTACCATGTGTAAAGGACTCGCCCAACTGCTGTCAGATGCCTCGCAAATTCCTTTTTCTAACAAATAGCGGAATTCTTCCCGCGCCGCTTCGAGTTTCTCCGGAGACAGGCGCCGGGGGCGCGCGTAAACCGGAGGTCCGTGCGTAACTATATGATGCGTGACGTCTGACTTGCTCGCTCCGCTTGAGGGTCGCATCACGGTAATGTCACGGAACTCTCGAACAAAACTGGAGACAGGTGCGTTGTCGCTAACTTTTGAAATGCTTTCCATTACGTCCGCCGGTGCGCCGCTGCATTCCAGTTTTGTCACCCCGTCGATCAGTTTGTCGTTCTTCGCATCCACCAACAACCCGTAGTGCTTCAGGAAATCCATCCCTAATATCGGGGCTTTGACCTTCGCTATTACGAATTCCCATGTAAATTTTCGTCGCAACCCGAGATCGAGCCCGATTCGCTTTCGGCCGTACGTAAGAATGAGCGTTCCGTTCGCTGCGTAAAGCTGGTAAGAATCGGGTCGATCGAGCAGCTCGTGCTGCGTTGGTGGTAATACGGAAACGTCGGCACCCGTGTCTACGAGGAATCGCTTCTTCGTTGCTGCGTCCCTTACGTAAACTCGATTAACTACGCTCGCTTCACGAGGCCCCGCTGGCGGAATATGGGGGCACTTAGTTTTTTGGCGGTGCAAATTCTGGGTCGCTTGCTTTGCGAAATCGCACGGAGGCCGGCATAGCTTCGCGCGCTCTCCGTGGACGTGATGATACCAGCAGATCACTCGTCCCCGGTTAAGGTCGTCGTCGTGGCGCTGCTCATGGGCCGACGGTGTGCGCGAGGGGGACGTGTGATACCGATTACGGTACATCACCGTTTTCGGTGGTTGCGGCGCCCTTCCACGGCCACCGCAATAGAGCCCGGGATCTTCGTGCGCCGCTGGCAGCCCAACTCGTCGTAGGTCAGTTACAAATGATGTCGGCGCGTGTCGTTCGCGAACGTTGAGCGAGTCAAGTGCTGACTCGATGCGCTGCACTCGCTGCTGAATGTCGTCACCTGGACGCGTCGCTTGCATAAGCGATGCGGATTCGCTACCGGGCTCGTTAGTTACTTCGGCGATTTTGTCCGCGAGATTCGCCTTCTCCTCCAACGCTCCGCTGGACGCCTGTAGGATCGCACGGATGTGTCGTGGGAGACGGCTCATCCACATGCTGTTGAGTAACTGCTCAGTTAGATTTGCGCCGCCTAACCGCCGCATTTCGCCGAGCAACTGAGAGGGTCGCCTGCCGTCCAGCTCGACCCCTGCGAGCAATATCTTCAGCTTTTGCTGCTCCGAGGCCCCAAACTGCTCCAGCAGGCGCTTCCTAAGATTAGCGTAGCGCTCGCGGGCTGGTGGCTGCGTAACCGCGTCGTACACCTGCTCCAGGATACGACTTTCCATGGCGCCGACCACCAGATTAAAGCGCGCCACGTCCGACGAAATGCGCGCGGTTGCGAATTGCGCCTCAACTTGCGCGAACCAGGCCTCTGGGTTCGTCTGCCAGAATTGAGGAACTCTAATAGTTACTTACCTCGTCGCTCGCCGGTGGTTGCTCCACAATACCTGCATTGGCCGCTGTCGCTCCGGCCGAGGCTCCTGAGTCGATGTTCGCTGCGGCCTCCACGGTGGCCGTGTCTGTCGCCGAGCTCGCCGCCGCTGAGTCGTCCTTTACTTCTGACATTGCCCTTGCTCGGTTTGCTCTTTTACTAACCGTAACAGTATGGCGATAATTATGAGCGCGACGCACTGCACTAAAGCGTTTATTATCTGGTTCATACGATGTTCACTTCGCTTGTCGGGGTCACCAATTGTGGTTTTCTCTTAGTTTTTTATTTTGTATATCTTTATTTACAGAAATTTATATTAACACGCTACCACTTAACTTTCAATATTTACAATGTATTTGCTGTTACACTAATTAAGCCGCGAGTCGCCAAGAGCACCGAGTGTCGCTGGATAGACGCCGAAAACTCAACTGTCGCTTAAGAAGCAGTCGCTTGCTGCTTATGGTGTTGGCAGCATATCCCAGAGGAAATGCCACCACCACCACTGCAGAAAATATTTCGCCGCGAAATATAAGACGGTCACCGAGAACAGACCGATGGTCACGTACTTCCACATTGTTGCAATGTTCTCACGATGCATCGTGCTGGGCATTATAAAGAACCCTCCCACGTCAGCGCTAACGATAGGAGAGCTGCGCCGGCTAGCGCTCGCATGCTGACGCTGCGTCTTTACAATAGACGAAAGCGAGCTCGATGCACTGATGAGTCAAGACGGCGGGTAGCTACTCCGTCGTCTCAAATCGCAGCGCCGACGTTCGTCAGCGTCAGCAATGAGCGCGCCAGGCTACAGCCTGCAGCGAATCAGATGACTGTCGCCGATCGTTATCGTACTCCACGATGAGTAACAATGTTGGATGCCGGCAGTGAAAACCAAACCGAATTTGCGCTAATTTGCGTTCAACAACGCGGTTTCGATGCTAGTGGGGACCACCAGGTCCGCCACAAAACCAATCGTTCTTCAAATCTACAAGCACCCTACAAAGGACCTTTTATAGAAATTTCTAGAAATAAGAAAACTTTCAAAATTCAATGTGGTCAACAAACCAAAACATTTTCAATCGACCTACTTAAACCAGCACACAAATCAAACAACATATTATCTACACTAACCGAAAAACACGCATATTTTCAATTACAATGGTGGGGGAGTGATGTAGCGGTTGTACTGCATTGTTGTATACATTTTATATATATATATATATATATATATATCCCCACTAGCACTATATATATACATATATATATATATATATATATATATATATATATATATATATATATATATATATATATATATATATATATATATATATATATATATATATATATATATATATATATATATATATATATATATATATATATATATATATATATATATATATATATATTTCGCAGAAAATATTTCGCCGCGAAATATAAGACGGTCACCGAGAACAGACCGATGGTCACGTACTTCCACATTGTTGCAATGTTCTCACGATGCATCGTGCTGGGCATTATAAAGAACCCTCCCACGTCAGCGCTAACGATAGGAGAGCTGCGCCGGCCAGCGCTCGCATGCTGACGCTGCGTCTTTACAATAGACGAAAGCGAGCTCGATGCACTGATGAGTCAAGACGGCGGGTAGCTACTCCGTCGTCTCAAATCGCAGCGCCGACGTTCGTCAGCGTCAGCAATGAGCGCGCCAGGCTACAGCCTGCAGCGAATCAGATGACTGTCGCCGATCGTTATCGTACTCCACGATGAGTAACAATGTTGGATGCCGGCAGTGAAAACCAAACCGAATTTGCGCTAATTTGCGTTCAACAACGCGGTTTCGATGCTAGTGGGGACCACCAGGTCCGCCACAAAACCAATCGTTCTTCAAATCTACAAGCACCCTACAAAGGACCTTTTATAGAAATTTCTAGAAATAAGAAAACTTTCAAAATTCAATGTGGTCAACAAACCAAAACATTTTCAATCGACCTACTTAAACCAGCACACAAATCAAACAACATATTATCTACACTAACCGAAAAACACGCATATTTTCAATTACAATGGTGGGGGAGTGATGTAGCGGTTGTACTGCATTGTTGTATACATTATATATATATATATATATATATATATATATATATATATATATATATATATATATATATATATATATATATATATATATATATATATATATATATATATATATATATATATATATATATATATATATATATATATATATATATATATATATATATATATATATATATATATATATATATATATATATATATATATATATATATATATATATATATATATATATATATATATATATATATATATATATATATATATATATATATATATATCCCCACTAGCACTATAGATATACATATATATATATATATATATATATATTTTCGCAGAAAATATTTCGCCGCGAAATATAAGACTAGCACTATATATATACACACACACATATATATATATATATATATATATATATATATATATATATATATATATATATATATATATATATATATATATATATATATATATATATATATATATATATATATATATGCAGGGTTTATTTATAATAAGAATTAAGAGTTTATTTATGAAATGAATTATAATTATATGACTTGTATGAATTGAGTCGAAGAACACTTTTATTGGTCATCGTCGTCGACCACTCGTCGTAACTGCGCCGCGAACTTCTTTCGACTGACTCGCTGAATTTTGCGAACTTCCTTTTACGCTTCCTCTTCAGGATTGCAGCAAAATTCTACTCCCACATTCCGGCCATCCTACAACGTAACTAACTCAAAGGATTCGACTGGTTCGTTCTCGTCTTCATCTTCGTCGGTGCGTGACCAGGGCTTCATATATTCAGCGCAGGTTGTTGTTTGGCCGGGACCGTCGCTGCCGCCTACTCTTTGGACGTTATAGGTGCCAAGATATTTTGGCTTTAGCTTTAAGCCTCCCCCGAATTGCGTCCTCTTAACAGCGACCAGATCACCTTTTACATATTTGACTGCTGGTTTACGCCTTAGATTATATGTCTTCTTATTTTCTTCCTGGACTTAAGTATTTGTTGCTTAGCACGCTGCCTCATCTCGTCGCGAGCCTTGTTGAAGTTTGCTTTCGTCTCGGCATCGAGAATCTCTTTGATCTGCAGGTCCTCTTTTACTCTCATCTTCGCTCCTACTAGTAATTCAAAAGGCGTTGTATCGATGCTTCTGCAGTAGGTGGAATTGATGACCTGGTGAACTCGGTCAACGTTTCGGTACCATTTAGAAGGGTCCTCTAGACTAAGTTTGGCTAAGACTGTGGCAATTATCGCGTTAAGCCTTTACACCTGTCCGTTTGACCTTGGCAGTCCGGTAGTAATTTTGAAATGTTTGATGTTTTCTTCCTCGCAGTATTTACGGAATTCATCGGAGGTAAATGCTGAACCTCGATCTGATATGATCCGTACTGGATTACCAAATGTAGTACCTTGAATGCGCATCTTAGTTATTACTTCGTTTGCTGATGTGGTTTTCGTCGGATAGAGCCAACAAAACTTCGTAAAGGAATCAATTATCGCAAAAATATGTTTATATTGTTTATTGGTAGATTCTAATGGTCCAAGAAAATCAATATGATAAGTGTGAAGCGGTACTTCATTTTTGTTTAAAGGGTGGTTCTCTCCCTCTCTTTTGCCTTGCTTTCTATTTACTATTATGCATGGTATACAATTCGAGATGTGACATTGTATCTTTTTGTCTAATTTAGGTATAAAATAATTTCGACACAACAATTCCCATCACGTTCTTTTACCAGGACCACCGGGCTGCTAAATTCGGAATCAGAATTCTCTATGACGCCGTCCTTCAGCCACTGTTCCACTTGATCATCTACGATATATCTTTCTGCGATTGGCAACCTACGCGGTCTCGCGAAAATAGGAGCTTCGTCTTTAAGCACTATATGCATTTTAATTTCAGTTGACTTACACTTTTCTGGCTTATAATTGTTTATCAATTCGCGTATCTTTCGTTTCGCATGTGTACTCGCGCTTTCATCGATATTTAAATCATTCTCACTCGAAATCGTGTCAATTTTAAAAATACTGAATTCGTCTGCTTCAAAGTTTATCTTATTTTGTACAGTTTTCATTTTGTTAATGTGAACACCGTCGCTATTTATTTTAATTTCAGCCTGCCGACAAAATTCTTCGCCCAACACAACCTCAACGTCTATGTATTTCGACAGCACAACGTGGAAATTGACATTATATGTTTCACCATCAATTTGGATGTCATGTTTGAAATTGCCAATAGGCTTTATTTTATTATCTATTAACTTTTCACCAAAACCGATGAGGTAAATGTTTGATGGAGTTATATGTGGCCTGCCTAAGTCATTATAAACACATTCAGTTACGATGTTAAACATACTACCCGTATCCAACAAACAGACGTACTTTTTATCAGAAATTTCCACTTCCTTATTCATAGCACTGAATTGTTTTTTCAAGCTTCGAACATTGCTATTTAAATTGTAATTTTGTCTTTCGGGACAGTCTTTTGCGATTTGACCGAATTGGTTACACTGAAAACACTCCGTGCCTTCGCTTTTGTTTTTGCACTCGATTGATTTGTGGCCCTTTCTACCGCAATTATAACAAGAGCCTTCGGGTTTTTTATCAGTTTTGTCTATCGTAATCGTATTTTTGTCCACTTTACGCGCTTCATTTGATTTATTTTTTCTAGAATAAGCTTCATATACGCGCAATTTTTCTTTAAATTCTTGCATATTTGATCCGCCATACAGAATAGATTTATTAAAGTTCAAATCTTTTATGCCGTCGATTATATATTCAATTAATGCACTCGATTCTATGTTTCCGCGCGAAGCAATATCCCTCATTCTATAAAATTATGTTTTTACATTCTCGTCTTTATTCATTTTTGTTTCAACTAGTGTTTTGTGCAATGTAGCACTATTTATAATGCATTCAAATTCGCTTAAAAGAGCTTCTCTTAACTTTAAGTAGCTTAATATACCACTCTCGCTTTGAATGAAAGTACGCGCCACTCCTCTCAATGCTTTCTTCGCGAATACAAATTTCTGAAAGTCGTTCCAGTTCATGATAGTTGCCACTTCTTCGAATTCATTTAGCCATCTCCCTATCGTCAATGTTTCGTCACCAGAAAAAGTGCGAATAGAATCTTCTATGTCGCGAAAGTTCATAGCGAAATGTGCGCTTCGTTCTGCTGCGCCATCTCGTTCTTCTTGTCGTCGTGGTTTCCCGTTACCACCGGTGTTGCTATGTGCACAGCTGCCACACTCATCGTCGTTGCCGTCGTTGTTTGCGGCATAATCGCTGCCGTCGTCGTGTTCGTCGTTATGTTCTTCCTCACCTTCAATAACTGCAGCGCGGTTTGCGCCAAACAAATTTCCTTTCTGTAAATGCTTAAATATGTGGAGTTCTAAATTGTCCACGTTGTACTCAATTTGCAAAGCATTGCAAATTGTTACCAAGTCGGCGGCTGTTACGTATTCGAGCTTCGTTTCGAATTGAGAGCTCTTTTCGTCAAAGGTGAAGCCTTGGAACTCTCGCAAACGGGTTCTATTTAGCCTATCGCCGTCTCTCTCGAAGACGTACTTGTGCAGCACCAACACAATTGCGCGTGAACCGGTGCGCAAAAGTCTTTCGATTAGCATGAACTGTTGCAATGACGCCATGACTAAGCACCGTTATTAATTCCAAATGCGAAAAATGCACTACAACCGCTTAGTCGAACCGGTGAACCCCGTCGAGAATCACTCCACTTCTTAAAATTTCGGACGAGCCCCCAAAATTTGTAGGGTTTATTTATAATAAGAATTACAAGTTTATTTATTAAATGAATTATATGAATTATAATTATATGACTTGTATGAATTGAGTCGAAGAACACTTTTATTGGTCATCGTCGTCGACCACTCGTCGTAACTGCGCCGCGATCTTCTTTCGACTGACTCGCTGAATTTTGCGAACTTCCTTTTACGCTTTCTCTTCAGGGTTGCAGCAAAATTCTACTCCCACACACACACACACACACACACACACACACACACACACATATATATATATATATATATATATATATATATATATATATTGGTCAACATACTATGACTTGTTCAACAAAAATATTCAATATTCAATATTAGGAGATAAGATTTGTTTTGAAGATCAAATGTAGAAAAATAAAATATAATAAAATATAAAACTCAAACCTGAAGGCGTTACAATCAAGTAACCTAACAAGTTTAAAATGCAGACCCACTAAATATACTCGAAATTTTTTCAAGGCTTCTATTACGGCTAGTATTTCTAATTCGTATCTTGAGTATTTTCGTTAAGCATCGGAAGTCTTCTTACTCATGTAGTATATGGGATGTAACTGGTTATCGTCAAGAAATTTTTGAAAAGTATGGCACCATAACCGTTAATGGAAACGTCAATATGAACTTCGGTTTCATATCGCTGATTAAAAATACCTAACACTGGTTTTTTGCTCAATGTTTTTTTAAGTATATTGAATGCTGAAACTTGTTCTTCACCTATTTCGAACATTTTTCCTTGCTTAGTCAAATTATTCAATGGGTTTGCATTCACCGAAAACGAGGGTACATATTTTCTGAAATACCCCGCAAGACCTAAGAAACTCTGCAACTGTTTAATATTTTTCGGCAGTGGAAATTCAACTAAAGCATCGACTTTGGATGGGGAAATTTTCCGGCTTTCAATCACGTGCCCAAGAAATTCTACTTGCTTTCTCAAAAAATTAAATTTTTTTAAGTTTAACGTAATTCCATAGTCTTTACCTTGATTCAACACTATTTTTAAATTTGAGCTGGTATAATTATATCGTCTATGTATGGCAGTGAAATTTCACGTCGAGTTAAATCACGAAATATTGCGTTAACGTGTTTTTGGAAGACACCGGGAGAATTGCATAAACCGAACGGCACTTTACAGAATTGATATTGACCCAGATGAGTAACAAATGAGGTATATTTTCGGCTGGATGTAGACACGGGTACATGGAAAAAACCATGTTTTAAGTCTATAGTGCTGAATAATTTTGCGTTTAGCAAACGATCTAATTGGTCCTCAATTAAAGGCAACGGAAAGCGATCTTTAATAATGACTTTGTTGATTTGTCTATAATATATGCATAATCCATACCACCATCTCGTTTCTTAACGAGCACTACCGGACTACTAAATTCTGATTCCGAATTTTCGATTACACCGTCTTTTAGCCATTCTTCTATTTGATCATCAACTATATAACTTTGTGTTAATGGAAGTCGACGCGGCCTAAATGATATGGGCGTTTCATCGCGTAACACAATTTTCACTTCAACGTTTGTTGATTTACATTTCTCCGGTTTATAATTACATACCATATCACGCACTTTTTGTTTTGCCACCGCACTAGCACTCTCATCAATGTCGATTTCATTTGTTGTTAGTTCTACTACATTCATCATAGGAAATGTAATTTCGTTTTCTTCGTTTATTTTCCTTTATAAAAAGTCCATTACTGTTTATGTGTATTTCTGCTTGCGAACAAAACTCTTCTCCAATTACTATATCAATGTCCATACAGTTAGCAGGTACTACCAAAAAATTTACACGAAAAACTTGATCGTCAATGTTAATTTCAATATTGATTTTACCTATTGGGCTTATATTGTTATCGGACTTGCGTTCACCAAAATCCATCAAACAAACATGTGTTTGTTCTAAAACTGGTTTAGATAACGATTTGTAAACGCTATCGGTTATTATATTAAACTTACTGCCCGTGTTAAATAAAGCCTATACTTATACTTATTATTCTCAATAATAACAAGCTTGTTCATAATATTATTTTTTGAACACATATATCGGGTATTGCGCTTCTCATTTTTATATTCGGCTTTTGGGCAATTCTTTGAAATATCTCCAAATTGTTTGCACTGGAAACATTTTATACCTCTTGCTTTATCTTTGCACTCAATACTTTTGTGGCCTTTAACACCACAATTTTAGCAAATGATTTTGTCTTTTTCAATGTTTACTCTTTTCTTTTCGTCTACTCTTACCTCACTATTTTTCTTAGCGTTATTTCTCATTGTTTCGTTTTTTCATATTTTTATTTTTTGCTTGAATTCTTTTAAATTTTGTGCACCATACAGAACTGCTTTGTTTATATTCAAATCGCGAATACCTTCAATGACGTACTGCATCAAAGCATTTTCTTCAATGTTGCCCCTCATTTTCTTGCAAGTTTTTCGTGCAAGTTCTTTCATGCACAAAAGATACTCTTGCACATTTTCTTCTGCTTTCATATCTCTTGAACACAGTTCTTTGTGAATTTTTGCACTGTTAACGATAGTTTTAAAGTCGTAGGCCAATGCCGCTTTCAATTTTTCCAAGATGTTATTTCCCGTTCGCTTTGGATTAATAATTTGGCCAGACTTCTCAATGATTTCTTTGCGAAAATAAACTTTTGCAATTCATCCCAACCCATCAAAATTGCTGTTTCTTCAAACTCATTTAACCATACTTCGACAGAGATATTTTCGCTTCCATCAAAATGTCGTACGGAATCTTCTATATCACGAAAGTTGATTGAAAATCTCGACACTTGTGTAGGTTCTGCACATGTTTGCATTGTTATTACGCCATCTTCACTTAATCTGTCATACTCTTCGTTTTGGTTTACATTTCTCCTTTTTATTTGCTCATTCGCAACATTTCGTCTATTTACCCGATATGGAAATTCTAATTGGATATTACTCGCCACTCCTTCGTCAAAGCTTTGTATAGTGTCGCCGTCGTCATCGTTTTCTGCTATTTCGTCAATACCACATTCGCTTTCGTTGTCGTTGTTCTCGTAATCTTCAGCAGCGGTGCACAGCAGTGTCGCTTCCTGCAAGTTTCGAAAAATGTGTAGCTTCACGTCAGCTACATTATAGCTTAAACCCAATATGTTACAAATTGAAATGCGATCAGTGGCTGTCAAATTGTTTTCAATATACACAAGTTTCTGTTTCCAGCGGTCGTCATGCTCGTCGAATTGAAATCCTATAAATTCCCGTAAGCGTTGTCTATTTGATTTGTCGCCATCTGATTCGAATACCAACTTGTACATAGCAGTTATGCACTCTTTTCGGCTACTTCGCAGCTTCTTCTGCACAAATTCAAATTTCTGTAAACTGCTCATTGTCGCGAATTTTCTAGATTGAATTTTTGTTTCTTACGCGAATTGGCACTTCAACAATTGTTCCATTTGTTTCGTTGTGCAAAAAATGAACACACACACACACACACGCACACACACACACACAAATTGAGCTCTTTCACGTACTGTCGTTAAAAATTATTCAGACGACCCCCCAAATATGTGGGATCTTTAACTTGTTGCCATTGAATGTATTCAATTAATTGTTAGTTTAACTGTTTTTATTTAATATTTAAGTATACGTTAACAAGTAAAAGTATTTTAATGAAAAATTGGATGTGCAACAAAAGTTCACCGATGCTCGCGTTCACTCGTCTCACGTCTCGTCGTCCAAGCGTCTAAATTTCAACTGCTCGATTCTTCTCAATAGTCCATATTCGTCTTCTTTGTAGTTAAAGTCAGGGTTACCAACTACTTTTAGATTTAATCAATCCCACATATATATTGTTTTATTTAAATTATTGTGGCTAATAAGAATCCACATCGATAACCAACCCCCGAAAAGATCGTCTCTATTCGAGGACAAAAAGAGAAATTTCATACAGTTTCTGTAATGCCAGTGACTGCCACCGTGACACGGGTGTCACTCGCAGTTTTGTGTCTTCGACATTCACCGGAGAACTGGGAGACGGCACGAACGGTGTCCACTCGAGTAAACTTCTGATTGGCAGATGGAACTACAATGCGGGTGAAAACAGCTCTGATAGAGCTTTAAGATAAGTGTTCGCCGCATCTCCCCAAGCCAGTATTAGTAGAGTAGTATACTTGTTTCAGCACATCAAGAGTGGAGTGGTGTTTCAGGTAGACTATTGCTGGAAGAGCCTTTCTTAGATCTACGCGCAACTTTTTAATATGTAGCTCCCAGCTCAAGTGGCAATCAATTGTGACACCAAGGTAGACATAGCTATCAACCTGTACTGCATCGACTGTGTGTGTGGGCAATCGGTGTTTCCAATGTATACTTTTAGAGTAGATGCTCTGTGGTGAGGTCCTCGTATGTGCACTAATTTTGTTTTCGCTACGTTAGTAACCAAACCATTATCATGACACCAACGTGCTGCTCTATCTAGTTCTTCTTGCATATAGCTCGATTTCAAGATCACGGTGGCGAACAATTATTGCAGTGTCATCGGCATAAGAGAAAGGTATGACTTTTTGAAATATACGAAGCAGTTCGCTCGTATATAAAATAAACATCAGTGGACCTAGTTTTGACCCCTGTGGCACTCCGTATTTTATTGATTTAGCTTCACTGTTGACGTTTTTTAGCTTAACGTAAAATGTCCTTTCGTGTAAATAATTTCGAAACCACATTAGTAGGTTGCAGTCGCTGGTTGTTCTCCAGATTTGTGTAATTGTAAGCAAGTGATGACTGTGTATAGGCTGTGTAGAATATTGGCCAATCTACCGGCTTACCGGAGAACTCGGGCAAGTCCTGAAGCTTCCTTGGCACCACCATACTAGGCGCATTGAGGGCGTGCGCTGATGACGACTCATAAATGTTGTTTGCATGCAGCGGCTGTGCGGGGACCGACGCTGTTGGTGCATTCGACGATGGCGGCGCAAATGACTCACAAGTGTTGTTTATTTGCAGCGGCCGTGCGGGAATTGAGGCTGTTGGTGCATTCGACGACGGCGGCGCGAATGACACCAATGTTGCTACATCGTATGAATCAGGCGACAATGGTGCTTGGTCGTTTGACATTGGTGATTGGCTTTGTATTGCGGATTTTAGTCGTCTAGTTTCTGACTCCGACGCAATCAACCTTTCCTCCATGCGCATCAGCTGTGCTTGCACTAATGCAAACTGATTTTGCATTGCTTGCAGAATGGCATCGTTATTTATAATGACAGCAGCGTTCATTCGCGCCGTCTCGGCGACGTTGCGTCGATTTGTGCAGCGACGGTCTTGGTTGGGGCAGCGGCTGAGGCTGCGTTGCTTGGTGCTGTGGCGACAGAGGCAGCATTAATTTGCGCTGCGGCGACTCACGCAGCATTCGTTGGCGCTGCGGCAACAGAGGCGGCATTCATTTGCGCTGCGGCGACAGAGGCAGCGTTCATTTGCGCTGCAGCGACAGAGGCAGCGTTCGCTTGCTTTGCGGCGTTCATGGCTATACCTTTATGAGTTTTACGACTTACCAATGCAAGTGTACTTTCATGTGCCGATTCTGCGTATGCGGTGCTACTCGGCTCAGTAACTAGACGTGGGCTTCGTTCGTTGCATCAAAATAATCGTGGCGGCGTTCGTTGCATCAAAATTAACGGTATATGTATGAAACGCGCAAAAACTGCGAATAAATGTCATCGACACAGACGATAAAATCTTAAAAAATTTTCCAACCCAAAAAACCATAAAATCCATAGCTAATGACTGCGCTACTAGCTTCACCAGTCAAGCACAAAAAATAGTGCATAACTGCAACTATGTAACATCTAACAACGTAAACGCTACCTTGGTCCACTCGATATTTCTAGAAGAGACGAGTGAAGCCGAAATAAACAACATCATAAAATCGTTCAAAACGAATAAGGCGCCTGGTGCTGATGGTGTGCGAGCCCTTGAATTAAAACGGCATGCTGAGATCTTCGCGCCAATACTAACAAAAATAGTAAATTTGAGCCTAGAACAAGCCAAAATTCCAAAGATTTTAAAAACAGCGGAACTTAGAACCATATACAAGAAGGGAGTTAAAACTGACTTTGGAAACTACAGACCAATTTCTATACTTTCTGTGATAGACAAGTGTCTGGAAGAAGTAGTAGTAAGAAGGTTGGATAATTTTATCGCAAAAAATAAAATAATACACCCCAATCAGTTCGGCTTTCAGCGACGCAAAATCACTAATAAGCTATTGGGAGAGTATAGAAACCTAATTAATGAAAGTTTAAATAGAAATCTGCACGTGATAGCTATATATATAGACTTCAGCAAGGCCTTTGATACACTCAACCACGACAAAATGATAGAGATGCCAGAGATACGGTGAAATCCCTGCTTATTCACCCAAATAATGTTGGTGCCATTATTGACCAGCTCTCTAACAGATTCGGTCGGCCAGACCAACTTATACGTAGCCAATTGAATCAGGCTCGAGCCTTACATCCGATTCCGGAAAATGCCGTCGCACGCCTGATACCGTTTGCCACTACGGTGAAGAACTTGTCGGTGTTTATACAGGCAGCGAATGGGCAACAGCATATCACGAACCCAACATTATTGGAAGAGCTAGTGTCCAAACTTCCAATAAGTAAGCGGGTCGAATGGGCAAGACATGCTTCACAAATTAAGCCGTATCCGACAATCATACATTTTAGTGATTGGACGGCAGATTTAGCAGATGTAATTTGTGCCGTCCAAGATAACGAGGAAAAAGAGGGTAAAAGACGTCCATTATTGCACACCCTCAAGTACCAAACTCGTAACCAGAAATGCCCTGTATGTCAAGGCCCGCATAAAACCTCAAAGTGCAAAACAGTTAGCGACTCAACAGTCCCAGAGAGGTGGTCTTTAGCCAAGCGACATCACCTCTGTTTTAGTTGTTTGCAACCTGGTCACGCCACGCGCGAATGTCGCATTATAAGAACTTGTGGCGTAGCCGGCTGCCAAAGACGACATCACAATCTTCTGCACGAAGAGCAGCCAAAGAACCTGGTAACGCAGACTACGAGAGCCAGCGGCACGGAAGAAGTTGTCCTGAGTTGCGGTTCAGGTGCATAGTCGATTAGAAAATTACTTTTTCGAGTGCTACCGGTCACTCTTTATGGTCCGAACGAAGTGATCGACACGTACGCCTTGCTTGACGAAGGCTCCTCAGCCTTCATGAAGAAAAATCACTTTTTGAAGAACGTCCACGGAATAGCTAACCTAAGCATGCCGGCACAAAGTTTAGGAGAGCAAGATCTGCGCAGCTGCGTAGCACTTCAAAAGCTACCACTGCGGCCATATTCAGATGTTGAGCCGAAACTTCTTATCGGGCTAGACCATTGCCACTTAGGAATACCACGAGGACATCCGTGCGGCGTTGAAGATGGTGGACCATACGCTGTAAAAACGAAATTAGGATGGGTCGTTTTTGGACCAATAAATGGAAATAGGCCGAATAATCAGCAATCAGCTTGCCTACTCACCAACGCTGAAGAATATAATTCTCTACATGAATTAGTAATCGAGTATTTCAAAACTGAAAATTTTGGCGTTAAGCCATTGCCGCCAGTTCTCAGCAGTGACGACATCAGAGCAAAGGAGATTCTGCAGAAGACAACAGTGAGGAAGACAACAGGCGACAGATTTCAAACCGGTCTTCTCTGGAAAAAAGATGAGTTTGAGATGCCCAACAGCTACCCTATGGCACTAAAGCGCCTAAACCAAATAGAGAGGAAAATGAACCAAAATTAAGGATTCGCCACGGCCTACAAATCTATCATCGAAAGCTATGTCACGAAAGGGTATGCGCGGAAATTACAGCCGGCGGAAATCAAACCGACGGAGCACCGAACTTGGTTTTTGCCGCACTTCGGGGTACTGAACCCCAATAAGCCCAGTAAACTACGACTCGTATTTGACGCCGCCGCCGAAGTACAAGGTAAATCTTTAAACCACTACCTTCTTAAAGGCCCTCAAAATCTCCGCGAGTTGTCATCAATATTATATCACTTTCGAGAGGGAAATGTGGCCGTTTGCGCCGACATCAAGGAGATGTATCATCAAATAGAAGTCCAGCCAGCTGACAGATCTGCGCAACGATTCTTGTGGCGTAGTGGCGATGACAGTCGCCCACCGGACGTGTATGAAATGTCGGTCATGACCTTTGGAGCAGCCTGTTCGCCGTGCGCAGCGGATTATGTCAAAACTGTCAACGCTGTAGATCATCGGCCCCACCATCACGAGCGCGCCATTGAGGCGATTTTGAATAACCACTACGTGGACGATTATGTCGACAGCTTCAACACAGCTGAAGAGGCAATTGACATTTCGACTAGAGTACGCGACATTCATAAAAATGGTGGTTTTGATCTACGCGGGTTTACCTCAAACTCGCCGCAAGTCGTTCGAGCACTTGAGGGTGAACAAAAGGTCCAGCAATTCCGTCAAACTGGTAACTTCTTTATTGAGAAGGTATTGGGGTTATTTTGGCAGCCACAGGCCGACTGTTTTAAATACGAACTAAGGTTCAATCGTGTGGCGGACGAAGTCTTAAGCGGACTCAGGCACCCGACAAAAAGAGAGTTGCTCAGAATAATAATGTCAGTCTTCGACCCATTGGGACTTTTGAGCCATTTTATAATATGTGGCAAACTGGTTTGGCGCCGTCAAATTCCATGGAACAAACCCGTGCCTCAAGAAGTTGCGATAATATGGAACCATTGGCGCAGCCAAATGCCAAAAGTAGTACACTTTAGTGTTCCCCGTTTTTACTTTTGTGATGGTCACCCAAAAAACTTACAACTCCATATATTCGTCGACGCAAGCGAGGAGGCCTTTGCCGCTGTATCGTACTGGAGATATGACCATAAAAATGGAGTGAATACGAGTCTTGTATCTGCAAAAACGAGATGCGCGCCGCTGAAGCGCATCACTATTCCACGCCTAGAGCTACAAGCCGCCGTTCTGGGGTGCCGCCTGATGAACACCATAACGAAAAATCACAGCTTACAAATCCAACGATATGTTCTCTGGACCAACTCCACAACGGTGATAAAGTGGATTAAAAGTGAACACCGCCGATACAAACCGTTTGTGGCGCATAGAATTGCCGAGATATTTGATTCGTCACAGCCGTTGAACTGGAAGTGGTTACCCACCGGTGAAAATGTTGCCGATGAGGCGACACGTCGCAATCGCCGTGCTGAATTTGCCGCCGGTTCCCGTTGGCTCAAGGGACCTGAATTTCTAAAGGAATCCGAGGAAGTTTGGCCAGTCGATAATACGAATCAATCACCCACAACTGACAACGAGGAGCTTTGCCGTCGTCATATCTTGATTGAAGTTAGTTGCCGTTTGATCAATTTTAACCGTTTTTCGTCCTTTCTCAGGCTTATAAGAACCGTGTCGTACGTACTACGATTCATTTGCACTTGCCGCAAACAAGCCGCGCCTGATAGTAATCCACTAGGGCTCACTGCACGAGAGTTGGACTCTAACATCAATTTGATTTGCAGACTAGTTCAAAGAGAGCACTTCGCCGCTGAAATGAGGGACGTTGAAAAGGGTGCAGGTGTGTGTCGCAACAGTCTACTGCATAAATTGACGCCCTACCTAGACGACCACGGGCTCCTACGAGTGGCTGGGCGTATTGACGCTGCAAGCTGGTTACCATACGACGTGAGACGTCCAATAATCTTACCGCCTGAGAGCCGTTTCACCGAGCTTCTAATATTACATCATCATAATTTGGCGAAGCATCAAAACACCGAGGCAACGATATGTGAAATTCGGCGCAGATATTGGATTCCGCGTATTCGTCAAAGGTTGAGAAGCGTAGTTGCCAAATGTGCAGCGTGCACAATTCTTCGAGCCAAGCCGATTCAGCCGATTATGGGGTCGTTGCCGGAGGATAGGCTGATACCCTTCGTTAGACCGTTCACCTATACAGGCCTAGACTACTTCGGCCCTCTGTTGGTAACTATCGGACGCCGCTTGGAAAAGAGATGGATAGCGCTTTTTACCTGCCTGACAATCCGCGCAGTCCACTTGGAAATCGCGCATGACCTGTCAACAGATGCATGCATCATTACCATTCGCAACTTTATGAATCGCCGCGGGGTTCCAAAGAGGATACGATCGGATAATGGGACTAACTTCGTTGGTGTCAACAATGAAGCGATTAAATTTGAAGATGTGTTCTGTGGGCGCTTGCAAGAAGAATTGTCGTCAAAGGGCATAGAGTGGCTCTTTACCTCTCCGCTTAACCCGTCAGAAGGAGGAGTGTGGGAAGGTATGGTTCAGGCGGTAAAAAGAGTATTGCGCCGTACGCTCAAGGAAACAGCCCCACGAGAGCACACCTTACAATGTTTCTTGATTGAGGCCGAGAAGGTTGTCAACTCTAGACCGTTAACGCACCTTCCGATTGACCCAAACCAGGAAGAGCCATTAACACCGAATCATTTTATCTTGGGATCAGCAAACACAGCACAAACGCCGAGCGTGAAAGAACCGGATGTTCATCCGTGCCGATTGCGAAAGCAATGGCGAATTGCTCGCCAACTTCGAGACAGGTTTTGGAAGCGGTGGATTGCAGAGTTTTTGCCAACGCTAACGCGACGATCGAAATGGTGCCAAAGCTCTAAGCCAGTAACAGAAGGACAACTCGTGTTCATCTGCGCTGTCAACGTACCGAGAAACCAGTGGTGCCGCGGACGAGTGCTGAAGCTGTATCCAGGGTCGGATGGAGTAGCCAGAAGAGCCGACGTTCAAACCGCGAAGGGAGTCGTACGTCGCCTGATCTTGAAATTGGCTGTCCTAGACATTGTGAGTGAATCGTGAGCGATTCACGGGTCCGGGAATGTTGCGAACAGCCAGTTTCAAACTCACCCTATTTGGTGTTGTGAACAGCTAAACTTATACTCACCCAGTTTCTCTCTCTCTCTCGCTGACTGACAGTGTGCTCACTACTTCATTGTTCTTTTCTCCGTTATTCTTCAAGTAACCTTGAAATCGAAGTTCAGCTAATGCGTCTGTTCCGAGCAACTTTAAAATTAGTCGTGTCAGATCTGCCAGCGAGGGAGAAAGAAAACTGCGATGAGTTAAATGTTAAATTGATATATAATATATATTGTCAACTTGCTTCATGTATAACGTTTAGAATAAACTAGCTTTCTAGCTACCTACCTACCTACCTATGTTAAAACGCCAGTTCTCCCCATGATCGACGACAGTCTGTGTTTTTCTTGCTTCTACCCAATATCTCATTAATGAGTTTCCAGGTTTTTCTTGAATCATTCTTTGCCTCAGTGAATTTATCTTTGTAATATGTTGCTTTTTTTATAGTTATTTCTTTGTTGAGAAAATTTCGGTACTTTTTATATTCTTGCTCATAAGTTGTGTTTCTGACGTTGTTTTTCCACTTCCTATATAGGGTATCTCAATGTTTGCATTTCTTAATGAGTGTCGTAGTCATCCATGGATTGATTTTACGTCTAGTTTGTGTAACTTTTTGAAATGTAGCTTTTTAAAAATATTATTCATCGTTTGCGTTAGTTTTCCATAACAAATTTCAACGTCATATTCTCTTAAAACTTCTTCCCAATCTGCTATTCGAATAAGTTAATCGACTATATTCGTTCGTATTGCTTGTACGCACCGGTCATCACCTTCTGTATCTTTTACAGGAACATAGATGCCGTAAAGTTATGCATAGTGATTTGAAATATCACACTCAATCACTGAGGAGTACATTGCTGTTTTGGGTAAGCTGACAAAGATATGGTCTATTAGAGTTGAGGTCCCAGTTCGCTGATCGGATCTTGTATTGGCTTTAATTACATTGAATAATCCCTTATCTGCAAGCATTTCTATATACTCTGTTACGTATAATTTACTACATCGATACTGTTGCAGATCGATGTTTATATCTCCCATAACGATAATTTCCATTTTACCTGTTATTTCATCCAATTCTCCTGAGATTTCCTGGATAAATGAGTTTACGCTAAAGCCAGGTGGTCTGTAAATCCCAAAAATGCATTTGTGCTGTTTATTTTTTCTATTTTAACTTTTACACATTCGAAAGATTTTCCCACAAAATTTATCCTCTCGTATTTAATACTACTTTTGATGAATATTACCACACCACCACCTCTTCGCTCGTTTCTATTTAGAAATTCAGCATTGAAGCCTTCTAACTTATAAAGACAATTTTCTTCATTTTTCAGATTAATTTCAACTAATATGATAAGGTCCAAATAATTAAAGATATTGTTTATATTTACTTTCAAATAATCCCAGTTTTTCTTCATTGATCTTATATTTAAGCATAGACAGGAAAATCCTAAACTTTTAAATTTGTTTACTTTAATATTTCCGAAACCTTGTGCAAGTGAAAAGTTTAATTTTAGTGCTAATTCGTTTTCCATTTTAATAATAATTTAAGCTAAGTTTCTTGTTTTTTTCTTCTCTATTATGTTCTTGTTATTTTTTCAACGTCATTAATCGAGTTAGCGTTGGAGAGTTTTCGTCTCTCTTCGCTAGAATCTTTCCATAACTCTCCCATACAAATTTCCAGCTTTCTTTTTTAGCCTTTTCCTTTGCAAGCCAGAGCAAGTGTTTATTTTGCTTAGTCATCTGATTGTTAATGTATATTGTTTGTTTATTGTTGGTACTTACATTTCTCTCACTTGCGCAACGTGCAATCGTATCTAGTTTGACAGGTCGATTTTCACGTGCACGTTTGATGAAGACTGTTTAGCTGATAGCTGATATTGTTAAAAGTATATCAGCTATGAAATAATAAGCCTGACCGGCATTAATTGTTTCTTAGTGTTCGATCGTTTTTTCGGCAAGGTAGGAAGATGATGTATTTTTGTATTATTGAATGAATTTCCGTCATCCCTTGTCAAATTTGTCTGTAGCCAAACCGGTTTCGCCGTTGTGCCATCTTCAGTGTCGTTTTTCGGTCTAAGTAGTTCCGCTGTCTCGTTCGTATTTATATTCATGTATTTTCGTTCGTACTAGATCGTGCTACTTCGTCTTTATTTGTGTGCGTTTGTTCATATCGGCCAAGTATGTCTTATTGTTTTCCATATAGATTTCCTTCGTGTGAGCAGATAATTTTGTTATCCTTTGTTAATGTTGTGCTTTTGGTTTTGTATCAAGTCGTATTTTGGGCGCAGGTAGCCTATTGTTCTCCCTCTGTTCCGGGTATTTGAGTCCTTTGTGTTTTGTGAGCAGGTAGCTGGGTTAGATTTTTTTTTAATTACTGTGCCGTTGGTTTGGTTGAGACTGTTTTTTCCGCATAGGTAGCTTATTGCTCCTAATTGTTTTTTAAGTTCCTTTTTCTGTAGAGTAGTTGCAGGGGTTCGAATATTACGTCGGACGCGGTGTTTGTTTGTTTGTTTTGTTTGTCATTTATTATTCTGCCGTCAAAAGTTTTCTGTTTCTATATTTCCATACTTTCTAATACGACGTTGTCCTTTATGTTGTACATAGAGTAGCGTGATTGTGTTTTTCATGTGTGTCGGTGTACACTTATTGCCAAACATATGGTTTGCGTAGTTTGATTCTAAAGTTTGATGATAAAGGGGAAATCCTCCTGGATTTTCACAGGCGCGCTCGATGTGCACAGGGCGGCGAAAGTGAAAACGTTTTCGGAAAGTGACTGACTGGTTGTAGTAATGAAGATCACGATTCCGGATGACACTAGGGAGTATCAATACGCCAAAGAATATCAGAAGTGTCAGGGGTGTTTGTAGGAATCGTGATAGTATTGAAACATCGAAAAGATAAACTGGGTGGTAACGTTTCACCGCCTATGATAAGTATAAGAATGAATACGTTTAACCAGGGTTCGCATTGGCTCGCAAGAGAGATTTCGGTGGTATCGAACTATCGTAGCTACTCAGGAATTAAGGGAGTTGGGCCTGCCTACATTCTCAGGTAGCTCGGAGATGTCAACCTTGGGTTTATCACTTTTGGGCGTAACCACTACATCGCAACCATCTCCTCCACCAAAGCATGGTGTAGCGGCGAACGAATATATATTCGTTTAGATGGCAGGGGATAGGAAATTTTAATTCAGGAATCTGTTAAATTTGTACAGCCATAAGGACTTGTCGAGGGACACTCAACGCATAAAATGATACAACAGACGGAAATTATTAACGTAATTTTTGAAAAAATTTGCGATCAAACATTTTTTACAAATTTTTTTTAAAATTTCAAGTTTGGCATTAATTTTATCATTATCATTTTAATTTTATCATTATCATTTTATCATACCATTTAAAGGGAGGTTAAGGAGTAGATATTTGGCTTTCAAAAATAAACAGAAATTTTTTAAATGTTCCTGTTATTTCTTCCCGATTTCTTCTTTTCTCAACTCAAGCTATACACTCTAGTCTTTTGTCACATCTTATGCGAAATACACAGTATAATTTTTTTTATACCACAACCAAATTCTAAAATTGTGTTGCACCAAATCCAGTCAATTAAATTTTGTATGAACAACAAAAAGGAATTTTCTTGCTTTAATAATGTGCAGATTCAATTTTTTGTAACTTTGAAAGTTATGAGGACGTGGTATAATATTGTATAATGTATAACATATTTTTTCAATGTGTGACAACACATCCCGACCTGGAACGCTACCAAAATCTTCCAACATATTATAATCATTTATTACATTAATCATTATTATTATTATATTAATAATTATAACATTAATTACTATTATATTAGTATAATGTAATAAAATTTCATACCCTGTAATTAAATATATAAATACAAGGTATATTGCAATAAACTAACTTAAACGGTAACTCCACTAGTAGCTATAGGGTTACTATAGGAGATAAGTAAACATAGTTAAAGTTTTGGCGAGGAGGTATGGGACAAAGAAGGTAGAGACACAGACAACAACAAAGCCTCACATTGCAAAGTATAAAAGCCCGGTCAATAACACAGGCGACACACAGTTGTAGGCTGTGGTTCGATGAATCACACATACGACAGTACGACATGGGGGCGACGTTGCGCGCTTTTCTCAGCAGCAGCAGGCTGGTTCGATGAGTCGAAATGCTGAGCTCTCTGCAGTTGGGTTCGTTCTTCACAGCCGCTCTTGCTGTTGAAGCCTCGTCAGTTGTGGTTAAAAGAATCGCTCGTGTCGATAATGAAACCCCGAAAAGATCGTCTCCATTCGAGGTCACCAAGCGACATCTGACAGCTGATATAACTCCGGCTGGGATGCCAGTGAGTGCCACCGTGGACGCGGGTGTCACTCGCAGTTTTGTGTCTTCGACATTCACTGGTGAACTGGGAGACGGCACGAACGGTGTCGACTCGAGTAAACTTCTGATTGGCAGATGGAACTACTCTGCGGGTAGAAATAGCTCTGATAGCGGAAATTAAAATCGGCGCAGGAAATTTTTACGCCACGCTACTAGTGTTGACTTCCGCCATTGATATCGTGACGTTAGGTATAGATTACTTCGCAGAAGTACAGGCTAAACTGGTATGCGATTGTTGAAATACAGAGCTGCGAAGTGAGCCAGAAGAAGGGAAAGACATCGGAGGCATGTGGAAGGTCAACGAGCTTTCAGACAATGAGGACACGAAAAATTGTTTGAACGAGAACTGAAGGCATTTGAGATCTTGAGGGGCGTAACAAATGTGGCATGTCACGCAATTAAGATGCGAGATGATACACCAGTAAAACAACGGTATTACACAAAGAATCCGCCCATGCAAGGCATTATCAACAGGCAAATTGACGAACTTCTCGAGCTTGGGAGCATCGAGCCGTCTAAGAGTGCCTACAGCGCACCCATTGTGCTCGCTAGGAAAAAGTACGGCGATTGGAGACTGTGTGGACTACCGAAAGATCAACGCGAAGTCAGTTCCCGACGCATGTCCTCTCTCCCTGACCAGCTTTCTAGGAGTGTTGGTCTTTCCACTGACTAGCATGCAGAAAAGGGAAAACCCTGGCGTTAGGGTTTATAGTGGGAAAATCTAACCGAACGCGCTAACCGGACGATCAAGACCATTATAGCCCAATACTCAGGCGAAGATCAGCGTAACTGGGACGAGAATCTTCCACAAATAGCCCTCGCCTTCAACAGCGGCACCTCTACACCTTTTCTAACCACTGTGTTTGCTTCTATGTATTTTAGGGGCACGGCCTCCGGCCAGCGCGAAAACCTGTCGATCATCGTGAGTGCCTGTCCATCATCTGAATCCATTGCACGGCTGCCTGACAACCAAATCTATGTGCACGTGGCGAAATCGATCTCTCGGTATCTCAATATGTTGTGGTGGGTTTTTGACATGTCTTGCCACTTTGCTCCGCTGGCAGCTCAAACATGTGCGAGCCCAGGTGGTGATGTCTGCATTCATTTTCGGCCAGATGTAGCTCCGACCGATCAAGCGTTTTGTTACTCCACCGCTCGGGTGCGATAACCCGTGCATGCTGTCAAAAATTTGCTTACGCAGAGATTTGGGTGCATATGTGCGAAAACTTGGTCCAGATATGTCACAATACACTGCGGTTTCCGTACTGTCGATACGTAGCTTTTTGAGTTCAAGTGATGTTGCGTCAGGTTGCTTCAGAAGTTCCAGCAACTCTTCATCTTCTGCCTGCTCTTGTTCTAGCAGCTCTGCGTTGATTACAACTGGGACGTCAATAGTCTGCACCCTAGATAACGCATCAGCTACCTCGTTTTTGTTGCCTACAATGTGAACTATTTTAGTGGTGTATTGACTGATTTCCTCGAGCTGTCGAGCGACTCTATCGCTTGCGTGATCCGACTTCTGTAAAAAAGAATAAGTTAATGGCTTATGATCTGTTAAGACTATTAATTTTCGTCCGTCGAGCAAGTGTTTCGAATAGCCCTATGAATGGCTAAGAGTTCTCTGTCGTATATTTTGTATTTCTTTTCACGTTCACACAGCTTCTGCGAGAAAAACACAAGAGGTTGAAGGCCACTTTCTGTTTGCTGGTCCAATGCTGCGCCAATTACGATGTCAGACGCATCGCACCGCAGCAACAAGGGTCGATCGCTTCGTGGGTGTGCGAGTTGCACACACTTCTCCAACGCTGCCTTACACGCTTCGAACGCCTCGCTTGATTTAGTCGTCCATTGAACTTCTCGTTTGTCCCTTTTTTTGGCTCCTATAGTGAGCTCTATAAGCGGAGCTTGGATTTCCGCGGCAGCATGTATACATGCTCGGTAGAAGTTCCAGATGCCGATGAATTTACGCAGCTTGTCCATGGTCTCCGGTTTTTTGTATTCTTTTATAGCCTCAATTCGATCTGATGGTGGGCGAATACCATCGCTGCTTACTGTAAAACCGAGGTACCTGACTTCTCCTTGGCCAAAAACATATTTTTCGATGTTTAGAACTAGGTCGTATTCATTCAGTCTTTCCAGGACAGTTTGTAAGTTTCCTTTGTGCTCGCTCTCATTACGTGACGCTACTAATATGTCGTCAATGTAGCATTGGCAAAACTCGAGTCCGTGTAGCATCATGTTCATCAGCCGCATTGTTTGCGCAGCATTACATAACCCAAAGGTCATTACTTTGAATTCAAAGAGCCCAAAGAGTGTGATGACTGCTGTTTTTGGGCGGTCCTCAGGTGCAACTGGAATTTGGTGGAAATCTCGCTGTAGGTCGAGGGTAGAAAAAACTGTGCATCCACGTAAACGATGAGTGAAATCGTGGAGGTGCGGGATCGGGTAACGATCGGGTACAGTAATGGCATTGAGGCGACGATAGTTCCCACACGAGCGCCAGCTTCCTGAGGGTTTCCGTGCCACTTTTTGATTCTTGGCAAATCCCTAGTTGCATCATCAAGCTGAACTCCTCACGAGCGGCTGCTAATTTATCACCTGCGAGTTGACGCGGTTTCTCTGCGACAGGGTAGCCTTTCGGAATTATGTGGTCTTCCTTTCTTTCACGCTTTCTGAACTACAATTGACTATTCTGAAATACAAATGACACTTTCTGAAATACATTTGACTATTCCGAAATACAAATTACGCTTTCTGAAATAAAACTGACGCTTTCTGAACTACAATTGGAAAAGGTGTAGTGTCACCGGGTACTCACCGGCCTTCCTTGTCCAAGGTCGCGAACCACGGCTACCAAGACCCTTGTATGGCGGGAACACCCTGGGTATCGGACAGGAATGCAGAGCCCCGCACAAGAAGGCCACTCATCTCCGACAGATTTTTCTAACAGCACGGAGGAATATGCAATTGGCATCAGCTGAGCAAGGCATGCATTACAACCTTCGTCGAAGAACGTGGTAACCCCGCTTTGGAGGCATGGTTCTCCTGCGGTCCCATAAATTGTCGAGAGCTTTGAGAAGTTTCGCTGCCAAATTAGCCCCCCGATACGAGGGTCCCTACAAAGTAGAGAGCTTCCAGTCCTCCGGGAACGCCAACCTAAAGATTACATCCAGGAAGACGAAGTCGGTTCACGTCAGATACCTCAAACCCTACAGCTCTCCGGGAGCTACAGAGCTGGAAAACAACAACAGCGAACATCGTCGCCTAAAGCCGAAAAACAACAGCGAAAATTTTCCAAATGCTTCAACAGCGAAAGAACCTTACACGCAGCAGGAAAACAACAACAAGAAATCAATACACCCAACAGTAGGACAACAGCAGCACGAACACAACAAGAGCAAGAAGTCGCCACGCGCCGCTGTAAAATAACAACAGCAAGAGGTCGCCACGCTTCCCTGCAAAACAACAACAGAATACTGCCAACAGTGAGAAGATAACGGTGAAAGAATTCCACTCCAATCCCTATTGAGCAGCAACAACTATAAGTGCACAATTTTCTTCAAGATCCAACAACAACTGCGAGGGATCGCCAGTAGCAGCAAAAAGACAGCGAACTAATACTACTCACAACCGTGCAACAATAA
Source organism: Sicus ferrugineus (assembly GCA_922984085.1). Classification (NCBI taxonomy): domain Eukaryota; kingdom Metazoa; phylum Arthropoda; class Insecta; order Diptera; family Conopidae; genus Sicus; species Sicus ferrugineus. The sequence goes on from OV277349.1 coordinate 30,589,795, forward strand.
CGACAAAGGACTCCACGCACAACAATAGCGGTTCTGCAATGTCGTCAGCCATGATAATGGTACCCACCGTTTAAAAGCAAGCCATCTGCAGTCTTCGGAGTCAGCTGATTGCAACTGAAAAGAAAGTGTGCAAAAGTGAGAAAAACCTGAAACCTGCGAAAAGAATTTTAAGAGGGTGCCATAGCGATGAAGATTCCGCGCGCTCTCGCGAACCCGCGGAAAGTGTGCAAAAGTGAAAAAACCTGAAACCTACAAAAAGCATTTTAACAGGGAGCCAAAGCGATGAAGATTCCACTCCAAGAAAACCCAACGGGGTCCAAGTGGAGGATGATAGAGTTATACTTCAGATGACTGGAGTGGAACGCATTCACAGAATACGTGAATGCGTTCCACTCGGAAAAAATTAAACTCGGCCGTGCCGAGTATGGAGCCGGTCGCCATCGGATAGCTACCATCATCCGAGCCTTATTCCATGCGGCCAAGATCCGTCAACAATTTCTGGTCTTACGGTACGGATCAGTCATCCCAGAACCAACACCGCAGCTCCAAAGATGGTCCTGGCTTGAAGAAGGACAAAATGAACTATGCGCTGATGGACTTTCCCAACCTAGGACTTCACCGGAGGATTTTCCGTGTCAGTGGAAAAACTCCGACGCTATGATAGAATTTGAGATTTTTTAGCTATCATCCCCGACCATGAGCTTTCCATGATAGCATTGGACACTCACCTGGAGGAGCTCAAGTCCATGCGGAGATCGGATAAGGAGACCTACGATGCATGTGTGGACCAATTAAAGAGCTGCGAGGATTCTTCATACCAAGATACCGAAGAGGTCGAAGCCAAACACCGCCACTGCTATAAAACCTATGTTCGGTGTGTGGCAAAAATAGGAGAATATAAATATACTTTCACCCCGCGAACCACTCCAATGTCTAAACCCGTAGCGGCTGAAGCCACCATCTCTGGCTATAATATCAATTTGCTACCGTGCGACACAGATGTCTTCCATGGCGACTACACACCTTCCGGGATATGTTTTATGGGCTCCACATTCGGAACAATCGGTTGTCGTCACGTATTTTAGTAAATTCTCAACTTCGACTTTTATTTTCATTACCCCTTTGAATAAGGAATCGGGAATTTGCATCAAGAATTTACAACGTGAGTTGTAACCCAGAAACGTGATATTCCTAAATGGAAATTTCTCATTTCTCACTAACCGATTCCAAACTTTAGAGACCGTTTCTGATATTCGGAAAATAACGGCCTCATAAAAATGTCAATCCCAATATCTCTCGTATGTCCCAACAGGCGAAGCCAGTGCATACGTTCTAAGTTAACATGCTTCCTAGCGGTTGCAAATGCCCTGATTAACAACAGCCCCTCCGCAAGTGCCCTTGGTTCCTTGCGATAATTATTGAAACCAGTTTAGTCAAAATACAAAAGCAAAAGTTTTGTAAAAATTGCTTGGCGCATTCACATCAGGTGACCGAATGCCAAAGCAATTATAATTATGCGAACTGCAACAAGTGACACCATTAGCTCTTGCGTCGCGAGGTGGCTTCGGCCCAATTCAAATCCTCGATTCAGCCCAGAACCCTCAAATCCAGATAGACGCGCAAGCTCTCGTATTGCCTAAGCTCACAGGCAATCATCCGGTTCGCTAAAAAAATTCTAACCGTTTTCAGCCTCTTCTCAACAATCCGCTTGCCGATAGTAACTTCTACACAAACGAACAGATCGACATCTTAATCGAAGCAGATGTTTACACCCTTATTCTACTTGACGACATCCAACGAAACGTTCTTGGCTCTCTCGTAATACTTATACTATGATATAATTCAATGAAATGTGTTATTTCATGAGTATCTTATGCTTGTTTCTTAATATTTACATACTTATGACTATGTACAACTTGCGTTCGTATTCGACTATCAAACTAAAATCAATATATTCATCAAGTGAAACCATTAAATTTAAGGTGAAATTTTTGACACTTTGTTATTGTAGAGTATCATAATTATATCCTTACACTTTTTAATCTATGTTTACTTTCATTTAGTTAAAATCTTATATTTTATTTCGTTTGGTGTTTTTAATATATTAAGTCTTAAAGTCTAAAAGCATTTTATTCCTTACTGTTTACGTTGCAGTAAATGTGAATATATTTATTTACATGTATATCTAAGACGCGCGTGTATTTTCCTGTTAGCATCTTTTTATATACTTAATATTTATTAACCCATTCAGGGTAGAACATTTTTCCTTATGTAAGAATTAGGCGTACCGGTTAATTCGTGCGGTTTTTTTCATTCCCATTGTTTTTAGACGATCGGAAATGGTTTGTTGAGCGACCCCAAGTGATTTTGCAAGTTCTTCTTGCGTTTGGGATGGATCTTGGTCGAGCAATGTCTCCAATTCGTGATCTTCAAACTTTTTTGGCTGTCCAGGCCTTCATCGTCCTCCAAGTCAAAATTGCCACTTTTAAACCGTGCATACCACTTCTGGCACGTACGCTCAGCTAGAGCATTCACACCATACACTTCCACCAAAATACGATAACTTTCGGCAGCCTTTTTCTTCATATTGAAGCAATGAAGAAGTACTCCCCGCAAAAACACTTTATTCGGAACGAAATTCGACATTTTTAGAGTAAAAAAAGGATTGTTGTTTACGCTTCAGCTAAATGACACATACTGATTCTGAAACTATATGACAGTAGCTTTCCAACACATATTTGGAAAGGTAAATCACTGGAATAAAAGTCAAGTTACGCCATATGTTAGAAAACCGCACCGAATTAACCGGTACACCTAATATTTCCCCTTTTTTTCAATATTTTTATTCTTATAATTTCCCGAGTATTTTTCAATCTTTCGTATTTACAGTTTTCTAATTCAACCATTATTCATTGCTATTATTCTTTCGGACCTCTTTGTAATTACTTAATTTTAAATACTCTTCTAGTTGCTTCCTCCTTACTAGACACTTCGTGTGCATTTAACAAGTAACGATAACCAATTTGCGATGCCACATAATGTTATGGCGCCCTAACACCATGTGAGAGAAACGTCTATGATTTACCTACCCCAAAATTATTTCAACTTGGACTTCTGATAAATAGAATTAGGTCCAAGCAAGAAATAAATTAAAACTAAGTTTATATTGTTTCAACCATATACATGCACTTGGAAACAATGTAAACAACATAATAAAGCAATAAAACAACATAGAAAGCAAAATAAACAACATAAACTTAATATATTGTCTTAACCAAGCCTATATATATGGTTTGAACAAATTCTATAATTAATTAATACATTTTGTTAGTAAGCAAAGTTAGTAAGTGTCCGGTTAGCTACAGAAAATTCCCCTTAAAAATATACTAGCCAAAACGGTTTTATATGGATGAGCAACTTCGGGCGTACTTACTTATTAATTTGCGGCGTCGCAGTTAATGGGATCCAGCCCTCTCTTTTCCGTCGTCCTGGTAAACACGGAATTTCCCTTTGCACCACCTACGACCGCCTTGAAAGATACAAAAATATATATTATTTACGTTCGTTATTTTTCCCTATTTATTAAAATCTGAATTCTTTTTTCCTTTTGTTGAACTGCGTCCGTGACTGTTTCTATTTTACTTAAATTGTTGTATTGTTTAAGCAAATTGTTATGGAATGGCTTATCCCCGTTCTTAATTTTTATAACTGTCGTGACTGGGCTTCTAATGCCTATCACCTCATATGGGCCTAACCATATCGGTAAAAATTTGTTTTTCCTCGTTTGATTTTTCACCCTATCTCCATCTTTAAAAATTACTGAGTTTAGCCTGTCATCGTATTGCCTTTTGGCCGCTTCCTTTTTTATAGAGTGGGCCAAATTTTTTCTTCAAATTTGTTGGCATCTGCGCGTCGAATGCATACAGTGTGCGAAAAGGTGTTTGCTTGGTGGTTGTATGCGGAGTGTGATTATGCACGTGCATTGCCGCTGATAACCATTGGTCCCAATTGGATCCGTCCTCTTTTGCAAAACTGCGCAAATACTCTGCCAACGGTCTATGATTTCGCTCTAAGGAACCATTGGCCTGTGGGTGGTACGGTGTTGGGTGTAATTTCTTTGATTCCTAACAATTTACATGTGTCAGTGATTAATTTTGAAGTGAAGTTGGTACCGGTATCTGTTACTAGAATTCGTGGAATTCCGTATCGCGTTACCACTTCGTCGTAGAAGGCTCTGGGTACGGTGCTAGCTTCTACGTCGGGAATAGCTGTGCAAGCGATAAATTTTGAAAAGTCGTTCTGAAATGTAAGAATGTACTTATTACCGGATACAGTCTCCGGTAAAATACCTACAATGTCCATATAAACCTTATGGAAGAGCCGCACTGGCGTGTCTGTTAATACCAGGGGCATGTTCGTTAATTTTGAACTTTTGTTCACCTGACATTTGGGACATGCTCTAACGTATTCTTTTATCTGCTTTTGCATGTCTGGCCACCTGTATTCTTGCCTATTGCGTAAATAGGTTTCACCGCCCTTGATGGCCTCCTAATGGTTTGTCATGGAAATCTTTTATTATCGCCTCAATTTCCTTGGGGTCTTCCAAAAGAATTGCATTACCACTCTGTTCTGTGTTTAGACTATCCGGTTCTACTGATGTGGAAATTTTTTGCGGCCTGTCGTTTTCTTGGGATTTTTGTTCTTTCGCCTTAGAGCGCGTTAGGACTGCCGCGACCTCATTGTTATTTTGGGGCATTCTACTCAGAGCGTCTGCATTTAAATTTTTCTTCCCATGCTTATATATAATTTCGAAATCCTACTCCGATAGTTTATGTCTAAACCTGGCTAGACGAGAAGTCTGATCCTTTAAATTCGCTATACCCTTTTGTTGGTGGTCTGTAAATATTTTGAACGGCCTCCCCAAAAGATATGCCCTAAAATTCTTCGTTGCCCAAACTATAGCCAAGAATTCCTTTTCGATTGTGGAATACCGTTTCTCAGCTCCACTCAACGCCCTACTGGCGAAAGCTATTGGCCTGTCCTTGCCTACTTCTCCTTAGGACAATACTGCTCCCAGAGCTTCATTGCTAGCATCTGTGGTCAACAGAAATTCCCTGCCAAAATCTGGATATGTCAACACCGGTGGTGAAATTATTGCTTGTTTTAACGTCTCGAAAGCCTGTTGGCAATCCTCGGACCATTTAAAAACTACATTCTTCCTCAATAGCTTATTAATAGGTAAAGCTATCCTTGCCATATTGTCTATGAATTTCCTATAATAATTTACTAAACACAAAAATGCTTGCACCTCCTTCTTATTCCTAGGTGGCAAAATATTCTTCACACATTCTACCTTCTGTGGGACCGGCAGTGCACCATTTTCCGAGCACTTATGACCTAAATACACGACTTCGCGCCGCAAAAACTGGCATTTCCTAATATTTAACTTGAGATTATTAATTCTTAAAGCTTCTAATACTTTCGCTAATCTTACCTCATGCTGCTCTAAATTACTACCATAAACTACAATATCATCTAAATATACAAAACAATCTATTCCTTGGAGACCTGTAAGGATGTGATTCATGATCCTCTGAAAGGTAGCAGGTGCGCCCGTTAACTCAAACGCATTCTCTTAAACTCAAAATGTCCCAATCCTGTACTAAACGCAGTTTTTCCTCTATCACTCTTATCTACTAACACCTGATGATATCCACTAGCCAAATCTAAAGTCGTGAAATATCTACTATTACCTAACTGGTCTAGAATCTCATCAATTCTCGGAATTGGAAAAACTTGTTTGATTGTGACTTCATACAGTTTCCTGTAGTCTACTACTAGTCTCCACTTCTTTTCTCCGTTTTTACCACCTTTCTTGGGAACTATCAACAATGGAGAGTTCCAGGGAGAAGTACATGGTCTCACTATTCCGTCCTGTAAAAGTTTAGCTACCTGTCTGTTCACTTCTTCCCTATGAGCCTGTGGGAGTCTATACTGCCCCTGATTTATTGGAGCCTGTTCAGTCCCCGTTGGAATAGTGTGTGCACGTTAAATTATCACCTTCTAGCAAAAATACATCATGAAATGAGGAAATGATCCTTTCCATCGATTCCATTTCCTCTGGATTTAGGGTGGGGTCTAGTATTATTTCTTTAATCAAGGCCTCTAACATTTCCTCCACATTTATACCTTTTATCTCTCCCACTCTATTTATCATACTAGAACGGGATGTGTCAAACTCATTACAGCTAGAAAACCCTGGCATAAAATCACTGTCTATTTCTATATCCTTTTCCATTGAATTGAGTATCGGAACGTAAACTACGCCCCTAAAGTTTTCCCATATACACTCCCGGAACAATTTCCTGTTTATGAACTACTATTTCCGGAATATTGGTTCTAATCCTAACTGGAACCGCTCTGATAGTTCTCGCCATTACTTTTGAACTTTCATTATGTAAGATCTGATCTAATTCTCCCCTTGAACGCATAACCAGCGTCTCAATATGTTTATTATTCTCGTCGATAAATGTTACTTTTTTACTAACTGAGTGTATAACTGACCGATTCCACAAATTGTCCCTACCAAATATGCCATCCGCTGGTACTCCCCGTCCAAGTGGCACTAATTGTAGCTTTAAACTGAGGTGATTCATACCGCTAGGTTTGATCACTACAGAACCCTTCGTTGTTACACATCCACCAAAAGCTCCATTAAGGGTTTTTACGTCGCTAGTGTTTACTGTCAATGATCCACTCAACGCGCTTTCCTTTACCAGGCTCGTGTCTGCTCCAGTATCTACTAATAGGATGAGTTTTTCATTTTTTGCACCTTCACATCATACTTCAATGCCAGTTCAATCCTGAATTAATTTGTCCCCTTCTTTCCGTTGTATTCCGTTTTATGTTATCGCTTTTATTTATACCACTTTCTACCCTTGAGTAAAAATTTTCTAACATTTTTGTTGCGTCTTTTTGCCATGAATTCAAGTTTGTCTTATTGTTATTTAAAAATTGCTCGGTACAATTAAAAACTTTTATTTTCTTTTCTTTTACTACATCTTTTATTATACCCAGAGACAATACTACCAAAACGAAAATTTGTGCAATGCTTGCACTTAAGCATGAAGTCAAAACTCCAAACGTATCCACTGACTCAACGGCTGTCGGCTTTACTGTTTGTTTGTTATTAACTGCTTGCTTAACTCCAATTTCGCTTACCTCCTCAGAACTGTCAACTTCTTCTGGGAATGATTCAACACTTTCAAAACTCCCGCCTGCACTATCGATTCGCCCGTGATCGACTTCCTCGCAACGATCAGAGGAGGACGGTTCAACAATCGTTTTCGATGTATGACTCGTCACCCCCACGATATCTGGCCTCGAGTTACTTATCTTTTTGGTTTCCCAGCTAAGTGGCCTTGGCTGGGCCCTCGATAGTTTCCCTGCGCTGTTCCTTGATATCTCTTGACGGGACAATTTATTGCTATGTGTCCTGTTTTTTCACAACGGAAACACTTGATATCATCTCCCCTGCTTCTGTTTCCCTTATAATACGTATTCCAACTACCCTCATTAGATTGTGGCTGCTGTCTACCACTACTCATGTGTTCGTTACTATTTCTTCTCTGATTACCTACCTGACGTTCGGCCAAATTTCCTCTCGTCGGCTGCCCCCGTGACTGACATCTCCAATTTAGCTCATGGCCATTTATCATGCATTTCTCATAGAATGACCTATTTTTCCTTACGAGACACTCGTCCCTAGTATGGCCTTTCCTTCCGCAGAAACTACATACTATTCGCGTTTTGGCACTGGCGTTTTCCTATTAGTGTTGGGTTTCTTTCTGGAAAATCCTGTCGTGGGCTTCTTCGTAATCCTTTCCTTTCCACGGTCCGTTTTGAATTAGAAACACTTCAATTCCGCTTTAGACACTTTATTACCAATTGCACTAATGTTGCACACGGTTCTTAAGCTTTTCTTCAATAATGTCTACTGACTACTCACTTCTCAACTAACTACTGACTACAACATACCAGTCTTATTTATATTTATGTACGCGGAAACATAAACACGTAAATAATAATAATACGTTGACTGTAGCGGAAAAGCACCGCCTCAACACCTGAGCGCAAGAAAGTGGGTCACTAGTTCCATGGCCAGCAATATTTAATGAAAACGAAACCGCGGCCTCAGCGACCTGCGATCATTCGACGAATTGCTCTAGAAACGGCAATGCGGAATTAAACCAACAAGCAAAACGTGCAAAAAATGCTCAGTGCGATGTCATAATTTAAGTATCGCCTGAAAGTATGCCTAGCGGAACCAGTGACTCACAACATCCCTCCACCCCTAGGGAAAGGAAAAATGAATATCGTGAAGCGATGTTAATTTTTCCTTTTATTACAACTTTTCTACTGGGTGGTCAACTGTTTCATATTAGTCTTAATGCTATTACTAACTTCTTAAGTGAATACCATAACCGCTTCTTGTCTGGCTTCCCTCGGACATGCTGATTGGAGAAGAAGATGATGATGACCGAATTATGCTTTTGCGGCTACGAATTGTCATCTCGTCTTTGGGTGATGTTTTCTTGTATGACGCGTTGCAGGGCACCCACATTTGAAGAAATGTTGTGTAACTATGTGACCACACCGATTGGACATGCTCTTCGTAGTTCTGGTCTACCTTGAACGGAGTAATGTGGCCTTCGGTATTTCTTTCTCGTTTTCTTGGACTGCTGGGGTTGTGTGCTACGTTATTGACTGTCTGGTGGACCTTCCACCTTACTTGACGCTAATTGATCGCAGAAGCTCTGACTGTGGCTTCACGATTCCCTTGTCTGACTTCGGGATGTTAGCTCCAATTTGCGACTATGATCTATAGTAAGATGTTAATTTGCGGAGAGCGCCCAAAAGAAAAATGTTTTAGCACATTCACCCTGTTGACTAATGTTAGCGAGAAAACATCGCCATGGCCGTCCTTGTCGAACAAGGATGTCTCTTATTTCTGTGATGGTGCCATACAACGTGATGGTTCGGAGAAGCAACTTCCATGTACGCTCGTATCTTGGAGTTCATTTTTAAACTTAAGTTTCCATAGGTGTTGACGCTGTCGGTGGCTTATCCTATTTATTTCTAGTACTTATACTATGATATAATTCAATGAAATGTGTTATTTCATGAGTATCTTATGCTTGTTTCTTAATATTTACATACTTATGACTATGTACAACTTGCGTTCGTATTCGACTATCAAACTAAAATCAATATATTCATCAAGTGAAACCATTAAATTTAAGGTGAAATTTTTGACACTTTGTTATTGTAGAGTATCATAATTATATCCTTACACTTTTTAATCTATGTTTACTTTCATTTAATTAAAAATCTTATATTTTATTTCGTTTGGTGTTTTTAATATATTAAGTCTTAAAGTCTAAAAGCATTTTATTCCTTACTGTTTACGTTGCAGTAAATGTGAATATATTTATTTACATGTATATCTAAGACGCGCGTGTATTTTCCTGTTAGCATCTTTTTATATACTTAATATTTATTAACCCATTCAGGGTAGAACATTTTTCCTTATGTAAGAATTAGGCGTACCGGTTAATTCGTGCGGTTTTTTTCATTCCCATTGTTTTTAGACGATCGGAAATGGTTTGTTGAGCGACCCCAAGTGATTTTGCAAATTCTTCTTGCGTTTGGGATGGATCTTGGTCGAGCAATGTCTCCAATTCGTGATCTTCAAACTTTTTTGGCTGTCCGGGCCTTCATCGTCCTCCAAGTCAAAACTGCCACTTTTAAACCGTGCATACCACTTCTGGCACGTACGCTCAGCTAGAGCATGCACACCATACACTTCCACCAAAATACGATAACTTTCGGCAGCCTTTTTCTTCATATTGAAGCAATGAAGAAGTACTCCCCGCAAAAACACTTTATTCGGAACGAAATTCGACATTTTTAGAGTAAAAAAAGGATTGTTGTTTACGCTTCATCTAAATGACACATACTGATTCTGAAACTATATGACAGTAGCTTTCCAACACATAGTTGGAGAGGTAAATCACTGGAATAAAAGTCAAGTTACGCCATCTGTTAGAAAACCGCACCGAATTAACCGGTACACCTAATATTTCCCCTTTTTTTCAATATTTTTATTCTTATAATTTCCCGAGTATTTTTCAATCTTTCGTATTTACAGTTTTCTAGTTCAACCGTTATTCTTTCCTATTATTCTTTCGGACCTCTGTGTAATTACTTAATTTTAAATACTCTTCTAGTTGCTTCCTCCTTACTAGACACTTCGTGTGCATTTAACATATCTATATACAAGTAACGATAACCAATTTGCGATGCCACATAATGTTATGGCGCCCTGACACCATGTGAGAGAACCGTCTATGATTTACCTACCCCAAAATTATTTCAACTTGGACTTCTGATAAATAGAATTAGGTCCAAGCAAGAAATAAATTAAAACTAAGTTTCCGGTAAAATAAATAAATTAAAATACAGTCTCCGGTAAAATACCTACAATGTCCATATAAACCTTATGGAAGGGCCGCACTGGCGTGTCTGTTAATACCAGGGGCATATTCGTTAATTTTGAACTTTTGTTCACCTGACATTTGGGACATGCTCTAACGTATTCTTTTATCTGCTTTTGCATGTCTGGCCACCTGTATTCTTGCCTATTGCGTAAATAGGTTTCGCCGCCCTTGATGGCCTCCTAATGGTTTGTCATGGAAGTCTTTTATTATCGCCTCAATTTCTTTGGGGTCTTCCAAAAGAATTGCATTACCACTCTGTTCTGTCTTTAGACTATCCTGTTCTACTGATGCGGAAATTTTTTGCGGCCTGTCGTTTTCTTTGGATTTTTGTTCTTTCGCCTTAGAGCGCGTTAGGACTGCCGCGACCTCATTGTTATTTTGGGGCATTCTACTCAGAGCGTCTGCATTTAAATTTTTCTTCCCATGTTTATATATAATTTCGAAATCCTACTCCGATAGTTTATGTCTAAACCTGGCTAGACGAGAAGTCTGTTCCTTTAAATTCGCTATAACCTTTTGTTGGTGGTCTGTAAATATTTTTAACGGCCTCCCCAAAAGATATGCCCTAAAATTCTTCGTTGCCCAAACTATAGCCAAGAATTCCTTTTCGATTGTGGAATACCGTTTCTCAGCTCCACTCAACGCCCTACTGGCGAAAGCTATTGGCCTGTCCTTGCCTACTTCTCCTTGGGACAATACTGCTCCCAGAGCTTCATTGCTAGCATCGGTGGTCAACAGAATGTTGTATGTCGCATTCACACTATCAAGGCAAGAACATTGGCACTTGTTAATAACTCAGTTAGTGAGTCAAGGTCAAGTTCAGCCTTTAGTGCAAGCCAAGCATTTTGTTTTGGGAAGCTCGAAAGCCAAGCTAGCAACCAGCACTCTGCATGGTAGCAAGTGTGGAAGCTAATTATAAGCTCCGGGCAAAGCTCTGGAAAGCCAAGATAGTAACCAGCACCGTCTGCATGGTAGCAACTGTGGAAGCTAATTGCCACCAAATAGCTTTTCTCGAGCTCAAGCCAAGAAGCTTTCCGAATAAATAAAATTAGCTAAAATAAAAAGCAAAGAGCAAACGCGGAAGAATTAAATCGTTCCCAATTTAATTCTGCCGACGTTGATATTGGCAAATATTAATATTAAGAATTTAATATTGCAAAATAGTGGAATTGCGACATACCGGTCCACTTTAGTTTCGCCGACGGCTACGTCGGCGAGCTTAAGTAAAAATGATTTAATGTTAAAAGTAGAGTTCTGTTTGTGAGCCCACAGCGCGTAGACTGCCGCTGCATAGTTGAGAGGAAAAATAAAGAACACTAGAAGGCATTCCGGTCTTTTCGTTGGGAGGATCATCATTTCCGGTAGGATACCACAACATTTTGGCGCAGCCGGATTTTCGAGCCGAGGATCGCTCGAGGGAAGTTAAAGGTAAGTGAGTGAAAATTTTGGTGAAAATAAAATATGAAATATATAGTATTCACTCCTATATATGAAATGAAGTGAAAATAAATAAAAGGAGTGCCAGCGTCAAGCCAGGCACCCTTGTCTGTCCAATGGCGTTGCAAGCCGGACGAAACCTTTGCTGAGGTCGACCCTTTCACTATGGGAAGTTGTTTGGAAAGTTTTTAAATAGTTTTAAAAGTTTTAAATAGTTTTAAAGTGAAATCTGAAAGTGAATTGTTGGGGAATGAATAAATTTTTGAGTAAAATTATATAAATTCTTAATATGATAATGGTAGTAATGCGAATAATAAGAATAAAAAGTTATTTTTTAATTTTTCCGAATTAAAAGGATCCCTTATTAAGGGAACATTTTTTTTACGTGCACTCAATTAAGTAACCTCTTTACAAAATTTTGTCAATAACAAAACCCGTTAGGATAATTTGTTTCTTTAACGGAGTTATGTACGGTGTAAGCTTTTCTGAGTTCCACATTGGCATTTTGCCTGTCCAGTGCGAAGTGGTGTATGTAAATGCCCCGTTAAAGCGAACTGATTAAAATCGGGAGCTAAAATCTATAATTTTTGAGTCGTTTGCTGAATAAAATTGAGTTCTAAAAATTAAATTTTATTGCAAGCGAGGTTATTGTTTATTTTAAATGGTTTTTGTGGAAAATATAGAAGTGATTATTCGTGGTCAGATACGGAACATATCCAGTACTGAGAAGACTCAATGGAATACGTGCCACAGAGAGTACGGCACAGGCACCGAAGGACATTCCGACGGAAATAAAGAAACAAGGACCAACAAAATTAACGATAGAGGAATATCGTAAGCGGCAGCTGGAGCAAAGAGAGCGAATGGCAACTGCGACACCGAAAACACCGAAGCCGAAGAAGCGTCGTGGCGGTAAACTAGCGCATGACAGGAAACGCCTAACATACCTGAGGGCACTGGTACGAGAGACCACTAATCCATTTCCATGGGAGGCATCACGCAGAGCATGGGAAGAAATAGGGAGCCTAGAAGAACGGCTGGAACAACGTAGATCGGAAGGAAGAGCGCGACAACAGGTGTAAAAACTTCCAGGGGGCAGAAAAATTATACTTTAGGAATGGAGACAGTTGTAATGAGTAATTAATGAAATAAATAAATGCAATAAATAAGTTAAGAATGCATTTTTTTTAATATAGTCGAAAGCTAACTCATAAGAAGCAGACCGCTTATTCATTTTATTAAATGAAATGAAAATGAGTGGATATTTGTTGTAGAATATAAACGTGAAGCGAAACTCAAGTGTGGCGTCGGCGCCTGCTTGAGATCACATTTCAGCCAAAAGTTACTGTGTTTTTTTTATTGTTTTGCTTGTTAGCGCGTCAGAACGGAAGCGTTTGCAAAATTGTAAACGTGGGGTTTTTGTTTTGTGGGTTTTATTTCGTTCGACTCTGAGGAGCAAGTCAAAAATTCGACGCTCGTTTTAATGCAGCCACTGTCGCTGGCCTTGATTTTGTTATTCCGAAAGGGAAATTAGGTCAGTAGTAGCAAACAAGAGGATTGCTGACTGCTGCAGTTTTGCTAACTAGTCAGGTTAAATGCTACTTAATTGAAAATATTAAATGTATGAGAGGAAAAAAAATTAAAAGAAAACGAAAAGCAATGTAATTAATGGCCGAGTCGTTGCAAGAACAAGCATATATAGAACCCATAAGGATCTGAAACGTCAGTTGGGGGAGTTTATATCCAAAATTTGGACAATTTTGAAAGAGACAGTGGGCAACAAAGAAAACTTAGAATTGATAAAGTCTAGAGTAGGGGACCTAAGAGACCTTTCAAGTGTAGAAAGAGCAGACGCGATAGTAGAGGAATTGCTTAAATTCCTACACCAGATAATAGAGAATAAGACAGAAAATTCGAAGGTATGGGAATCGGAATTTAAGGCACTGAAGAATAGGTACGATAATTATTTAGTAGATAAAGTGTTTCAGGAGGATATATTAAGGAACTTAGAGGACGAGAACGTAAAACTAAGGGAATTATTAAAGGAAAAGGGGCTAACCGAAGAAACGTTAAATAAAACACTAGAACAGGGGTTTGCACAGAAATCAAGAGAAGACTGTAGTTCTTTAGAAGAAGCGAACAGAAGAGTCCAAGAATTAAAAGAGGAAAACAGACGGCTGAAACAAGAAATAGAATTAGCTAACGATCAGACACTATACCATAAAGAAGCTACCGCTGCTATAGTCAGTCCAAAGGAATATAACTCAGTTTCATTTCCTACGTTTAAGCAATCAGGGGCAAATCAAATCAAGATGGGTATAGCAGAAATCGCGAAGATAACAAGCAGTCTTGTTCCACTGTTTTCAGGGACACAGTCACCAGACTTAAGAGGTGAGGTGTATAAGTTTATACAGGCGTGTGAGTTAGCTACAAGGGAAGCGACTACAGGAAATATACAAGAGTATATAGATTGTATCAAACAAAGATTGTATGGAGACGCTTATGATCTAGTAGGCTCACAACGTTTCAGCAGCCTAGAAGAATTATACCTAGTGTTAAGAAGAGCCTACCTACCAACGATTTCGTTAGACTCAACCTTAACAGAACTACAAAATTGCAGTCAATTGCACAATGAGGACATTCGGCAGTACGCAAGACGCCTAAATACCAAAAAAGCACAGGCGCTACAAGTAATAAAAGATACCTATAATGGACAGGGCGACAGCGCACTTGTATCTATGGTAGAGACGTCAGCAAATAAGGCGTTTAGAACAGGATTAAAAGATGCAACTTTACGAATTCACATGCTAAGTGTTACAGGGAAAAATATGGAGGAAATGATAGAAATAGCAGTGAACACACTGGTTGAAATACAAAGAAGTAATTCCCTTCATCAACCAACGGTTACACCCATAATTAATATGAATTCGGTAGAACCCTACACAGGACCGCCTGTACATAATCTAGTGGCTTATAAAAGACTAGAAGAAAGGCAGAACGTTTCGAGAGCACCACAGGAGAAAATAGTTTGTTCATTTTGTAATAAACGTGGGCATACGCGAGAAAAGTGTTTAATTAGGGAAAACACACCGTATTGCCAAAAGTGTTTAAAATATGGACACGAGATAAACTGGAGGTGTAATAACAATGAAAACAACAGAAGTGGGTCGAACAACAAAAATCAAGGGCCTAATAACTGGAACCAGGGGAGTCAACAATGGAACCAACACCAACGAAGTTGGCAACCAAAGCAACCCCAGCAAAATTGGCAACAAAAACAAGTCCAAACGAAATGGAATCAAAAGCAAAATAACCGAGTGAACCCAAATTCGACTACCTTCAAGGGGGCGCAGATGAATCGGAGTCCTGTGAACATGCCAAACGAAACGAAACAAACAATATGTCATTGGTGTAACAGACCAGGACATATGATGGCAGATTGCGAGGCTAGAAGAAATTGGGAAAAATTCCAAGGCAATCGCCAGGGAAACTGGCAAGGGCCCAGAACAGGCCAGTAATCTGGGAACCCAATAATGACAGTAATTTGAGGCCAAATGAGGTAATAACGGTAAGTCAGACATCGGAAACGATTGTGGATACATTACCAACTTCACCAAGCGAAACAGTAACTGTAAGTCCGACGTCGGAAACGATTGTGGATACGTTACCAATTTCGTCGAGTGAAGGAGTAACTGTAACTCCGACATCGGAAGCGATTGTCGATACGTTACCAGCCTCAATAACTGAAGCAGTAACCGTACGTCCAACATCGGAAGCGATTGTGGATACGTTACCAACTTCAAAAATGCTGCAACCTAAAAGAGATCAAAACATTAGGTACAATAATAATATAGTAAAAATTATAGCACAAAACGATAAAGTAAATGAGACAGTGAATAAATTAACCAATAAAGCAAAGATGTTAATAGATATGGGAACAGAGTTATTACTAATCATCTTGCTAATTACACAGTTAGCATGCACATCGATTATAAAAGCAATGTTTTTCAATTTTCAACGATATAAAGCAAGGAGCACTAGCCTTAATATATCAGAATATATTACAGATGTAAAAGCACTTGCAAGTAATATAAAATCAAAAGTATTAACGAAATTTAGAATTTTCATTTCAAATTTACGGAAACAGGACATGAAAACAATATGTTCATGGTTAACGTATAATTTAAATAATGATGATAAAAATACTATAAAGGAAGTATCTAACTGGAATTTAGCCACGTTAAGTGATGTGTTCATTGAAATGCCTTGCGTAGAGGCGAGAAATGGAAAACTCGTTTTACTGGTGGATACGGGAGCGGATACAAGCCTGGTAAAGGAAGTTTCGTTAAAGGAGGGTACAGTTGTAAACCAGGAGGATACAAAGAGTTTAAGCGGAGCATTTGGTGGATGTGTGACCACTGAGGGGTCACTGATAGTGAAGCATAATAGAAATAAAAAGGTTGAGGTAGAAGTGTCTAACCGTGAGCAATCTAATATGAATGACGTGTTTATTGAGTTGCCTTGCGAAGAGGCCAGAAATAAAAAACTCATTCTGCTAGTTGATACAGACGCCGACAATAGCTTACTTAAAGATAGTATTTTGAATGAAGTTCTCAACGTAGACACAGGTGACATGCAAACAGTGGTGCATAAGAAGAGAATTCCACCAGTAATATACCAGGGAAAACTGGTTAATCTGAAAAATGGTAAAATTTTTCTACCCGTATTAGAATCAAGCGGACATGATTTCGCCTTTAACCAAAATTTCGCATCGGATTTCACAAATATTAATAACTTGCAGTTAAGAAAACTAGGTAATATGAATTACATGACGATACATGTGAAAAATCGAAGAAGACAAATTTGTAGAAGACTAGAATTTAAATCAAAAAAAAAAAAAAAAGGGGGCAGCTTAATTAATAAAAAATTGTAAATATTATTGCTCTTAACATAGTAGAGTTAATAATAAAAATTTTATTAAAACTATAATAATAAATTTAAAATGTTAATTAAATATCGTGTATCAGAATTTGTCACTAAGAGTCTAAACGCATTTTTCAGCTATATCAATTTAGTCGAAACAATGTGGAAATATGAAAAATACATCCGTCTAATATGTGAATACATATTCAAAGGAACACATTACATTACACAATACATATTACACAGTACATTACTTAAAGACTCAAACCAATATGTAAGACATATTGGACGCGAGGTAAAAGTAATCCCGTTCCATTTTAGAGTATTTCATTCGTCTTACTCTATATGTGTTAAATATCTAATTTAGGATAGTCGAATTCAACTTTAGTTCATTCGCTGGAAATTGAGCCGAGAAGAAGGCAATCCTCACCAATTCAAAGGATATGACATTGGCAAAGATGGCCTAAAACAATGTCCAACGATTCGAAATCTTACTTACAAACTAACCCTAAATATTGAAAAGAATAGAAAAAAAATATACACAATATACAAAAGAAAAAAAAAAAGAAAACATTAAAAAATATTTTAAGAATTAATAAAAGAAATTGATTTAAAAAAAAAAAAAAAAAAATCAGAAAGAGAAAATATGTAGAATAAGATAAGAGAAAAAAAAAATTAAATATAAAAAAAGGAGAAGTTTTAAAAAAAGAAACAAACGACAAGAAAATAAAAAAAAAAACAAAATTTTTACTAACACAACTAATTGAAACTAATCACTAACTTTTAACTACCTGCGTTTCAGTAAGCAAAGACCTGCTTACTTAAACGCAAATTACAGCATTTGTACAAAAAAGGGTACAAATTACCTAGTTGCTCCAAAACAGCAACATCCCAGGTTTTTGAAAACTGAAGAAATTCAAAACCAGAGAAAAGAAAAAAAAAACCTGAGGAGGAATTGCTTCAAGCCACCTTCAGGGCATTGCACTTAGCAGTTAAAATTCTGCTTGCAAAGAAATTCGAAACCTAAAAAAAAAACAAACATGAGGAAGATTTGTTTCAAGCCGTTTTTAGGGCATTGCACTCCGCAAGCACTTTATGCTTGCGACGCGTTTAATTGCGAACGTTTAATAACGAAAAAGTAAAAATTAAAAAGTAAAAGAAGAAGAAAACTATTAATAAATTTAAAAATAATGTACTATGTTATGTATTAGAATATGGTATTTTCAAGGAGAAATTAATTAGTAGTTACTTTAATTAGTTATATTTAATGAAATGTCAGATCCGGGAGCAAGAGCGTTTAATGTTCATGTTATTGTTTTCTTCAATGTTCTCTTCTTATTAACAAGTTTGATGCTTTTGTACATATACATTATGTTGTTTAGATAATACATTATAGTCTTTAATTGTTGTCCACAATTGTAATTTCAATTTTTGTAAACTTATAGTTTTGCTAAAAAAAAAGGCTCAGTAAATTTCAATTCAATTCAATTCAATTATATTTAATGAAATTACTAAAATTAAATAAATTGTTTAGTAAAAGTAAATTAAAAATGTAATTATAATTCAATATTATATACTCGCTAATACAGCATTATACAATAGAATGTAAACAGTGAAAATATACTGTTTGTATAATACAGTAATTTGTATTCAATAGATATAGTTAAGACAACAACACCCATAATATCATCGAGCAAGCAGCAACAACAACGGCGACAAAAACCCCAAAATTCGCATGTCGCTGCTATGCTACCGACTTGATCCAGAGATGTCATTCGCGTTTTTTTCTGGAAACTCTAAAATTGTAATGCCGCTACGTACCAATCAATTTCCTGGATGTCGTCACCAATCTGAGAGGCAATGAACACACCACACCTGAAGTTTATCTGTCTTTGACACCGAACCAGGCTGTAGTCTGTCATACTTACGGATATCACACTACATCATTACAGAGCATTATTCTATTTAATTGCACGTTTATAAACAAACTCCGTGCAGACAATCGTTGAAGAAGGTGCATTGATCGCACTTGACGAATTTCTAATTAAGTAATTAGAAAAGACGCAATGAAAATAGCAACGAAGTTGGCTGCAGTTTAATTTCTCTGATTGGAATGCAGTTGGAAGTACAAACCGATGGTTGTGGTGGACGGGATACTTTCGTGGTCTGAGTTCATGGTGCTGTTGGTTCGATAAGTGTAACAGGATAATCCAGGAACCAGGATCTACAACTGCAATAAGTACAGCGTTTGGTACAGCTTAGAGAGTACATGGGAACAAGTCCAGGAGCTGCGTGACTTCACACACAACAACCACAACACACGTGAACAACGAGGATACACTAAGGTAGAACTTAAAGTAGATTTAAGTTACATAATATTAGAGAATTAGAATAAACCACTCCTGTATCATATTGTACAGAAAAAATTAATATCGCTTCACGATATTAATTTTTTCTTTCCCTAAGGGTGGAGGGATGTTGTATGTCGCATTCACACTATCAAGGCAAGAACATTGGCACTTGTTAATAACTCAGTTAGTGAGTCAAGGTCAAGTTCAGCCTTTAGTGCAAGCCAAGCATTTTGTTTTGGGAAGCTCGAAAGCCAAGCTAGCAACCAGCACTCTGCATGGTAGCAAGTGTGGAAGCTAATTATAAGCTCCGGGCAAAGCTCTGGAAAGCCAAGATAGTAACCAGCACCGTCTGCATGGTAGCAACTGTGGAAGCTAATTGCCACCAAATAGCTTTTCTCGAGCTCAAGCCAAGAAGCTTTCCGAATAAATAAAATTAGCTAAAATAAAAAGCAAAGAGCAAACGCGGAAGAATTAAATCGTTCCCAATTTAATTCTGCCGACGTTGATATTGGCAAATATTAATATTAAGAATATACATACCGGTAAGAATACATACCGGTCCACTTTAGTTTCGCCGACGGCTACGTCGGCGAGCTTAAGTAAAAATGATTTAATGTTAAAAGTAGAGTTCTGTTTGTGAGCCCACAGCGCGTAGACTGCCGCTGCATAGTTGAGAGGAAAAATAAAGAACACTAGAAGGCATTCCGGTCTTTTCGTTGGGAGGATCATCATTTCCGGTAGGATACCACAACAAGAAATTCCCTGCCAAAATCTGGATATGTCAACACCGGTGGTGAAATTATTGCTTGTTTTAATGTCTCGAAAGCCTTTTGGCAATTCTCGGACCATTTAAAAACTACATTCTTCCTCAATAGCTTATTAATAGGTAAAGCTATCCTTGCCATATTGTCTATGAATTTCCTATAATAATTTACTAAACACAAAAATGCTTGCACCTCCTTCTTATTCCTAGGTGGCAAAATATTCTTCACACATTCTACCTTCTGTGGGTCCGGCAGTGCACCATTTTCCGAGCACTTATGACCTAAATACACGACTTCGCGCCGCAAAAACTGGCATTTCCTAATATTTAACTTGAGATTATTAATTCTTAAAGCTTCTAATACTTTCGCTAATCTTACCTCATGCTGCTCTAAATTACTACCATAAACTACAATATCATCTAAATATACAAAACAATCTATTCCTTGGAGACCTGTAAGGATGTGATTCATGATCCTCTGAAAGGTAGCAGGTGCGCCCGTTAACTCAAACGCATTCTCTTAAACTCAAAATGTCCCAATCCTGTACTAAACGCAATTTTTCCTCTATCACTCTTATCTACTAACACCTGATGATATCCACTAGCTAAATCTAAAGTCGTGAAATATCTACTATTACCTAACTGGTCTAGAATCTCATCAATTATCGGAATTGGAAAAACTTGTTTGATTGTGACTTCATACAGTTTCCTGTAGTCTACTACTAGTCTCCACTTCTTTTCTCCGTTTTTACCACCTTTCTTGGGAACTATCAACAATGGAGAGTTCCAGGGAGAAGTACATGGTCTCACTATTCCGTCCTGTAAAAGTTTAGCTACCTGTCTGTTCACTTCTTCCCTATGAGCCTGTGGGAGTCTATACTGCCCCTGATTTATTGGAGCCTGGTCAGTCCCGGTTGTAATAGTGTGTGCACGTTAAATTATCACCTTCTAGCAAAAATACATCATGAAATGAGGAAATGATCCTTTCCATCGATTCCATTTCCTCTGGATTTAGGGTGGGGTCTAGTATTATTTCTTTAATCAAGGCCTCTAACATTTCCTCCACATTTATACCTTTTATCTCTCCCACTCTATTTATCATACTAGAACGGGATGTGTCAAACTCATTAAAGCTAGAAAACCCTGGCATAAAATCACTGTCTATTTCTATATCCTTTTCCATTGAATTGAGTATCGGAACGTAAACTACGCCCCTAAAGTTTTCCCATATACACTCCCGGAACAATTTCCTGTTTATGAACTACTATTTCCGGAATATTGGTTCTAATCCTAACTGGAACCGCTCTGATAGTTCTCGCCATTACTTTCGAACTTTCATTATGTAAGATCTGATCTAATTCTCCCCTTGAACGCATAACCAGCGTCTCAATATGTTTATT
This sequence comes from Sicus ferrugineus, assembly GCA_922984085.1. Lineage (NCBI taxonomy): Eukaryota > Metazoa > Arthropoda > Insecta > Diptera > Conopidae > Sicus > Sicus ferrugineus. Next base: position 30,611,228 of record OV277349.1, read on the forward strand.
ATTCTCGTCGATAAATGTTACTTTTTTACTAACTGAGTGTATAACTGACCGATTCCAAAAATTGTCCCTACCAAATATGCCATCCGCTGGTACTCCCCGTCCAAGTGGCACTAATTGTAGCTTTAAACTGAGGTTTATACCGCTAGGTTTGATCACTACAGAACCCTTCGTTGTTACACATCCACCAAAAGCTCCATTAAGGGTTTTTACGTCGCTAGTGTTTACTGTCAATGATCCACTCAACGCGCTTTCCTTTACCAGGCTCGTGTCTGCTCCAGTATCTACTAATAGGATGAGTTTTTCATTCTTTGCACCTTCACATCATACTTCAATGCCAGTTCAATCCTGAATTAATTTGTCCCCTTCTTTCCGTTGTATTCCGTTTTATGTTATCGCTTTTACTTATACCACTTTCTACCCTTGAGTAAAAATTTTCTAACATTTTTGTTGCGTCTTTTTGCCATGAATTCAAGTTTGTCTTATTGTTATTTAAAAATTGCTCGGTACAATTAAAAACTTTTATTTTCTTTTCTTTTACTACATCTTTTATTATACCCAGAGACAATACTACCAAAACGAAAATTTGTGCAATGCTTGCACTTAAGCATGAAGTCAAAACTCCAAACGTATCCACTGACTCAACGGCTGTCGGCTTTACTGTTTGTTTGTTATTAACTGCTTGCTTAACTCCAATTTCGCTTACCTCCTCAGAACTGTCAACTTCTTCTGGGAATGATTCAACACTTTCAAAACTCCCGCCAGCACTATCGATTCGCCCGTGATCGACTTCCTCGCAACGATCAGAGGAGGACGGTTCAACAATCGTTTTCGATGTATGACTCGTCACCCCCACGATATCTGGCCTCGAGTTACTTATCTTTTTGGTTTCCCAGCTAAGTGGCCTTGGCTGGGCCCTCGATAGTTTCCCTGCGCTGTTCCTTGATATCTCTTGACGGAACAATTTATTGCTATGTGTCCTGTTTTTTCACAACGGAAACACTTGATATCATCTCCCCTGCTTCTGTTTCCCTTATAATACGTATTCCAACTACCCTCATTAGCTTGTGGCTGCTGTCTACCACTACTCATGTGTTCGTTACTATTTCTTCTCTGATTACCTACCTGACGTTCGGCCAAATTTCCTCTCGTCGGCTGCCCCCGTGACTGACATCTCCAATTTAGTTCATGGCCATTTATCATGCATTTCTCATAGAATGACCTATTTTTCCTTACGAGACACTCGTCCCTAGTATGGCCTTTCCTTCCGCAGAAACTACATACTATTCGCGTTTTGGCACTGGCTTCTCCACCTTGTGGACGTCCCATCCTTTTGCCGTCCCGCGTGATACTCGGGTTTTGCATGAAGTTATCGGCATGTTGTGTATTTAGTTTCCCTGGGGCATCCATGGGTGTATGGCTTGCAGTCCTTTGGTTCATTTCTAGCGTCCAGACCGGATTCATGCTCACTAAAAGGTATGGTTGGGCCCCGAGAGATCTGCTGATGATCTCGTTTAGCTATTAGTATTTAGTTTCCCTGGGGCATCCATGGGTGTATGGCTAGCAGTCCTTTGGTTCACCTCTACAGTCCAGACCGGATTCATGCTCACTAAAAGGCTTAGTTGGGCCCCGAGAGATCTGCTGATGATCTCGTTTAGCTGTACTAAAGGCTTCTGCGATCAGCCTTTCCATGTCGACCACGTTGGTGCCCAACATCTTCATCCTTACTCATCCCAACACTAATGTCCTCGCTAATGATTTGTTAATCTCAAGTCGCAGTCCAGGATCCTGGGCCTCAGTATATTGGGATTTCGTAATATCTTTTGCCTGTGTCCTTAGATTTATTAACCTTTTTCCGAACTCCACTATTTCTTCCCTTGGGAGTTGGGACACTGTCTGTATTTCCGAGATTATTGTATCTAGCGATCTACACTTCAGATAGGACAGCTTTAAGGTACTGTATAGCTCTTCTACGCTCGCTATTTTCTTTCCCATAATTAACCCGTAAGCGTTCCCATGAAATCTTTGTTTTACGCACGCTAAGAAGTCGCCTATTTCGGAATCCGATATTCCCCTCCTTGCGAGTTCATATCCCTCAATAAATTTATACACTTCATTCTTCAAATCAGGCGAACGGGTACCTGAGAAAATGGTACTAATCTGTTTACATTTTTTGCAATTACTTCTATACTCATTTTTAAGCCTGTATTACTCCTGATGATTTTTAAACCTGTTGCAGGTAGTGAAGGACGTCCAATCGGATCTTTGTGTGGCAGGGTCTTATCTGCTAGCAATTCTTCCTGTCACAGGAGTCTATTTTCTTCTTTTAACTCCTATGAGCCTCTTCTAAAGAGCCAAAGCTTTCCCTGCTTTTTTTGGTTCAAAACTGTCGAGAGAAAATTTCCCGAAACTCCTTTTTTCTCAATCAACTTTCTCAATCTAATATTTTCCTCTTCCACTTCCTTCACTAAAATTGCCTCTAATTCTCTATCCGTCAAATAGTTGTCGTATCTGTTTTTTAAGGCGTGAAATTCAGCCTTCCACCTTTCTAAATCCTTTGGCGCACTTTTATTTTTATTTGATATAAAATTAAACAGCTCCTCTAAGATTGCATCCGCCTTTTCTACCTTGGAGAGACTACCTAGATATTTAATCTTTTCCTTTATTAAAACCAAATTCTCCTTATTGTTTACAGTGGACGAAAGATTATCCAAAATTTTTTCAATAAATCTGTCCAACTGCCCCACCAAATCTTTATAATCCCTTCCTAAATCCTTTAATCGTGCCTCCAAATCGAATTAAATATCCATAAAGTAACAAAAAGACAACGCTTGCAATTTAGCCAACACGTTGGGTCTGACGAGCAAATCAGCAAAAAACAATCAAAACCTCGGCAACGTTTTGCGCTGTAGTTCAACCTCAAACGTAAGCGCCACCGTCACTCTCGAGTTTCGCGTCACTTTTTAATTATAGTCACACTTCGCGTATTTTCTTTCAAAAATTTTTTTTTGTTCGTAGCATTCGCAAAATTGCTAAATCTACTGTTCCAAAAATTATCAGAAATTATTGGTTTTTTCAATTCTTCATTTGTCTCACAATTTTTAAATTTGCACAACACATTATTATAATAATCCCCCTATAGCCAGACTCATCCACAGGATTACGGGTAAGGGAGTCTTGCTCAGGATTATTTATGTGTGTTAGTATTAATATATATTCGCTACAAATTCCTATCTTTATTTATCACCTTTAAAAATTATCTCAACACAAACTCATCTGTGCGAAAGATTTTCGGTTCGTAATAACCGGCTGCGCCAAATATGTTGGGGTTCTTTCTGGAAAATCCTGTCGTGGGCCTCTCCGCAATCTTTCCCTTTCCACGGTCCGTTTTGAATTAGAAACACTTCAATTCCGCTTTAGACACTTTATTACAGCAGAGAGAATTATTTCTTCTAAGATTTTAATAAATTGGATAGCCTCTTATCTTACTAATGTTGTGAGTCACTGGTTCCACTAGGCATACTTTCAGGCGATACTTAAATTATGACATCGCGCTGAGCATTTGTCATAATGATCAGCTGAGGCTGAGTATTATTAAGTTTCCGCGTACAGAAATATAAAAAAGACTGGTATGTAGTAGTCAGTAGTTAGTTGAGTAGTGAGTAGTCAGTAATGATTATTGAAGAAAAGCTTAAGAACCGTGTGCAACATTAGTGCAATTGGTAAAATAAAACAACATAGAAAGCAAAATAAACAACATAAACTTAATATATTGTCTTAACCAAGCCTATATATATGGTTTGAACAAATTCTATAATTAATTAATACATTTTGTTAGTAAGCAGTTAGTAAGTGTCCGGTTAGCTACAGAAAATTCCCCTTAAAAATATACTAGCCAAAACGGTTTTATATGGATGAGCAACTTGGGCGTACTTACTTATTAATTTGCGGCGTCGCAGCTAATGGGATCCAGCCCTCTCTTTTCCGTCGTCCTGGTAAACACGGAATTTCCCTTTGCACCACCTACGACCGCCTTGAAATATACAAAAATATATATTGTTTACGTTCGTTATTTTTCCCTATTTATTAAAATCTGAATTCTTTTTTCCTTTTGTTGAACTGCGTCCGTGACTGTTTCTATTTTACTCGAATTGTTGTATTGTTTAAGCAAATTGTTATGGAATGGCTTATCCCCGTTCTTAATTTTTATAACTGTCGTGACTGGGCTTCTAATGCCTATCACCTCATATGGGCCTAACCATATCGGTAAAAATTTGTTTTTCCTCGTTTGATTTTTCAGCATCACCCTATCTCCATCTTTAAAAATTACTGAGTTTAGCCTGTCATTGTATTGCTTTTTGGCCGCTTCCTTTGTTATAGAGTGGGCCAAATTTTTTCTTCAAATTTGTTGGCATCTGCGCGTCGAATGCATACAGTGTGCGAAAAGGTGTTTGCTTGGTGGTTGTATGCGGAGTGTGATTATGCACGTGCATTGCCACTGATAACCATTGGTCCCAATTGGATCCGTCCTCTTTTGCAAAACTGCGCAAATACTCTGCCAACGGTCTATGATTTCGCTCTAAGGAACCATTGGCCTGTGGGTGGTACGGTGTTGTGTGTAATTTCTTTGATTCCTAACAATTTACATGTGTCAGTGATTAATTTTGAAGTGATGTTGGTACCGTTATCTGTTACTAGAATTCGTGGAATTCCGTATCGCGTTACCACTTCGTCGTAGAAGGCTCTGGGTACGGTGCTAGCTTCTACGTCGGGAATAGCTGTGCAAGCGATAAATTTTGAAAAGTCGTTCTGAAATGTAAGAATGTACTTATTACCGGATACAGTCTCCGGTAAAATACCTACAATGTCCATATAAACCTTATGGAAGGGCCGCACTGGCGTGTCTGTTAATACCAGGGGCATGTTCGTTAATTTTGAACTTTTGTTCACCTGACATTTGGGACATGCTCTAACGTAATCTTTTATCTGCTTTTGCATGTCTGGCCACCTGTATTCTTGCCTATTGCGTAAATAGGTTTCACCGCCCTTGATGGCCTCCTAATGGTTTGTCATGGAAGTCTTTTATTATCGCCTCAATTTCTTTGGGGTCTTCCAAAAGAATTGCATTACCACTCTGTTCTGTCTTTAGACTATCCGGTTCTACTGATGCGGAAATTTTTTGCGGCCTGTCGTTTTCTTGGGATTTTTGTTCTTTCGCCTTAGAGCGCGTTAGGACTGCCGCGACCTCATTGTTATTTTGGGGCATTCTACTCAGAGCGTCTGCATTTAAATTTTTCTTCCCATGTTTATATATAATTTCGAAATCCTACTCCGATAGTTTATGTCTAAACCTGGCTAGACGAGAAGTCTGTTCCTTTAAATTCGCTATACCCTTTTGTTGGTGGTCTGTAAATATTTTGAACGGCCTCCCCAAAAGATATGCCCTAAAATTCTTCGTTGCCCAAACTATAGCCAAGAATTTTCTTTTCGATTGTGGAATACCGTTTCTCAGCTCCGCTCAACGCCCTACTGGCGAAAGCTATTGGCCTGTCCTTGCCTACTTCTCCTTGGGACAATACTGCTCCCAGAGCTTCATTGCTAGTATCGGTGGTCAACAGAAATTCCCTGCCAAAATCTGGATATGTCAACACCGGTGGTGAAATTATTGCTTGTTTTAACGTCTCGAAAGCCTTTTGGCAATCCTCGGACCATTTAAAAACTACATTCTTCCTCAATAGCTTATTAATAGGTAAAGCTATCCTTGCCATATTGTCTATGAATTTCCTATAATAATTTACTAAACACAAAAATGCTTGCACCTCCTTCTTATTCCTAGGTGGCAAAATATTCTTCACACATTCTACCTTCTGTGGGTCCGGCAGTGCACCATTTTCCGAGCACTTATGACCTAAATACACGACTTCGCGCCGCAAAAACTGGCATTTCCTAATATTTAACTTGAGATTATTAATTCTTAAAGCTTCTAATACTTTCGCTAATCTTACGTCATGCTGCTCTAAATTACTACCATAAACTACAATATCATCTAAATATACAAAACAATCTATTTCTTGGAGACCTGTAAGGATGTGATTCATGATCCTCTGAAAGGTAGCAGGTGCGCCCGTTAACTCAAACGCATTCTCTTAAACTCAAAATGTCCCAATCCTGTACTAAACGCAGTTTTTCCTCTATCACTCTTATCTACTAACACCTGATGATATCCACTAGCTAAATCTAAAGTCGTGAAATATCTACTATTACCTAACTGGTCTAGAATCTCATCAATTCTCGGAATTGGAAAAACTTGTTTGATTGTGACTTCATACAGTTTCCTGTAGTCTACTACTAGTCTCCACTTCTTTTCTCCGTTTTTACCACCTTTCTTGGGAACTATCAACAATGGAGAGTTCCAGGGAGAAGTACATGGTCTCACTATTCCGTCCTGTAAAAGTTTAGCTACCTGTCTGTTCACTTCTTCCCTATGAGCCTGTGGGAGTCTATACTGCCCCTGATTTATTGGAGCCTGTTCAGTCCCCGTTGGAATAGTGTGTGCACGTTAAATTATCACCTTCTAGCAAAAATACATCATGAAATGAGGAAATGATCCTTTCCATCGATTCCATTTCCTCTGGATTTAGGGTGGGGTCTAGTATTATTTCTTTAATCAAGGCCTCTAACATTTCCTCCACATTTATACCTTTTATCTCTCCCACTCTATTTATCATACTAGAACGGGATGTGTCAAACTCATTAAAGCTAGAAAACCCTGGCATAAAATTACTGTCTATTTCTATATCCTTTTCCATTGAATTGAGTATCGGAACGTAAACTACGCCCCTAAAGTTTTCCCATATACACTCCCGGAACAATTTCCTGTTTATGAACTACTATTTCCGGAATATTGGTTCTAATCCTAACTGGAACCGCTCTGATAGTTCTCGCCATTACTTTCGAACTTTCATTATGTAAGATCTGATCTAATTCTCCCCTTGAACGCATAACCAGCGTCTCAATATGTTTATTATTCTCGTCGATAAATGTTACTTTTTTACTAACTGAGTGCATAACTGACCGATTCCACAAATTGTCCCTACCAAATATGCCATCCGCTGGTACTCCCCGTCCAAGTGGCACTAATTGTAGCTTTAAACTGAGGTTTATACCGCTAGGTTTGATCACTACAGAACCCTTCGTTGTTACACATCCACCAAAAGCTCCATTAAGGGTTTTTACGTCGCTAGTGTTTACTGTCAATGATCCACTCAACGCGCTTTCCTTTACCAGGCTCGTGTCTGCTCCAGTATCTACTAATAGGATGAGTTTTTCATTCTTTGCACTCAAGTTTGTCTTATTGTTATTTAAAAATTGCTCGGTACAATTAAAAACTTTTATTTTCTTTTCTTTTACTACATCTTTTATTATACCCAGAGACAATACTACCAAAACGAAAATTTGTGCAATGCTTGCACTTAAGCATGAAGTCAAAACTCCAAACGTATCCACTGACTCAACGGCTGTCGGCTTTACTGTTTGTTTGTTATTAACTGCTTGCTTAACTCCAATTTCGCTTACCTCCTCAGAACTGTCAACTTCTTCTGGGAATGATTCAACACTTTCAAAACTCCCGCCTGCACTATCGATTCGCCCGTGATCGACTTCCTCGCAACGATCAGAGGAGGACGGTTCAACAATCGTTTTCGATGTATGACTCGTCACCCCCACGATATCTGGCCTCGAGTTACTTATCTTTTTGGTTTCCCAGCTAAGTGGCCTTGGCTGGGCCCTCGATAGTTTCCCTGCGCTGTTCCTTGATATCTCTTGACGGAACAATTTATTGCTATGTGTCCTGTTTTTTCACAACGGAAACACTTGATATCATCTCCCCTGCTTCTGTTTCCCTTATAATACGTATTCCAACTACCCTCATTAGCTTGTGGCTGCTGTCTACCACTACTCATGTGTTCGTTACTATTTCTTCTCTGATTACCTACCTGACGTTCGGCCAAATATCCTCTCGTCGGCTGCCCCCGTGACTGACATCTCCAATTTAGTTCATGGCCATTTATCATGCATTTCTCATAGAATGACCTATTTTTCCTTACGAGACACTCGTCCCTAGTATGGCCTTTCCTTCCGCAAAAACTACATACTATTCGCGTTTTGGCACTGGCTTCTCCACCTTGTGGACGTCCCATCCTTTTGCCGTCCCGCGTGATACTCGGGTTTTGCATGAAGTTATCGGCATGTTGTGTATTTAGTTTCCCTGGGGCATCCATGGGTGTATGGCTTGCAGTCCTTTGGTTCATTTCTACCGTCCAGACCGGATTCATGCTCACTAAAAGGTATGGTTGGGCCCCGAGAGATCTGCTGATGATCTCGTTTAGCTATTAGTATTTAGTTTCCCTGGGGCATCCATGGGTGTATGGCTAGCAGTCCTTTGGTTCACCTCTACAGTCCAGACCGGATTCATGCTCACTAAAAGGCTTAGTTGGGCCCCGAGAGATCTGCTGATGATCTCGTTTAGCTGTACTAAAGGCTTCTGCGATCAGCCTTTCCATGTCGATCACGTTGGTGCCCAACATCTTCATCCTTATCGTTGGGTCTCTTAACCCCAACACTAATGTCCTCGCTAATGATTTGTTAATCTCAAGTCGCAGTCCAGGATCCTGGGCCTCAGTATATTGGGATTTCGTAATATCTTTTGCCTGTGTCCTTAGATTTATTAACCTTTTTCCGAACTCCACTATTTCTTTCCTTGGGAGTTGGGACACTGTCTGTATTTCCGAGATTATTGTATCTAGCGATCTACACTTCAGATAGGACAGCTTTAAGGTACTGTATAGCTCTTCTACGCTCGCTATTTTCTTTCCCATAATTAACCCGTAAGCGTTCCCATGAAATCTTTGTTTTACGCACGCTAAGAAGTCGCCTATTTCGGAATCCGATATTCCCCTCCTTGCGAGTTCATATCCCTCAATAAATTTATACACTTCATTCTTCAAATCAGGCGAACGGGTACCTGAGAAAATGGTACTAATCTGTTTACATTTTTTGCAATTACTTCTATACTCATTTTTAAGCCTGTATTACTCCTGATGATTTTTAAACCTGTTGCAGGTAGTGAAGGACGTCCAATCGGATCTTTGTGTGGCAGGGTCTTATCTGCTAGCAATTCTTCCTGTCACAGGAGTCTATTTTCTTCTTTTAACTCCTATGAGCCTCTTCTAAAGAGCCAAAGCTTTCCCTGCTTTTTTTGGTTCAAAACTGTCGAGAGAAAATTTCCCGAAACTCCTTTTTTCTCAATCAACTTTCTCAATCTAATATTTTCCTCTTCCACTTCCTTCACTAAAATTGCCTCTAATTCTCTATCCGTCAAATAGTTGTCGTATCTGTTTTTTAAGGCGTGAAATTCAACCTTCCACCTTTCTAAATCCTTTGGCGCACTTTTATTTTTATTTGATATAAAATTAAACAGCTCCTCTAAGATTGCATCCGCCTTTTCTACCTTGGAGAGACTACCTAGATATTTAATCTTTTCCTTTATTAAAACCAAATTCTCCTTATTGTTTACAGTGAACGAAAGATTATCCAAAATTTTTTCAATAAATCTGTCCAACTGCCCCACCAAATCTTTATAATCCCTTCCTAAATCCTTTAATCGTGCCTCCAAATCGAATTAAATATCCATAAAGTAACAAAAAACAACAAAAACAAAAAGACAACGCTTGCAATTTAGCCAACACGTTGGGTCTGACGAGCAAATCAGCAAAAAACAATCAAAACCTCGGCAACGTTTTGCGCTGTAGTTCAACCTCAAACGTAAGCGCCACCGTCACTCTCGAGTTTCGCGTCACTTTTTAATTATAGTCACACTTCGCGTATTTTCTTTCAAAAATTTTTTTTTGTTCGTAGCATTCGCAAAATTGCTAAATCTACTGTTCCAAAAATTATCAGAAATTATTGGTTTTTTCAATTCTTCATTTGTCTCACAATTTTTAAATTTGCACAACACATTATTATAATAATCCCCCTATAGCCAGACTCATCCACAGGATTACGGGTAAGGGTGTCTTGCCCAGGATTATTTATGTGTGTTAGTATTAATATATATTCGCTACAAATTCCTATCTTTATTTATCACCTTTAAAAATTATCTTAACACAAACTCATCTGTGCGAAAGATTTTCGGTTCGTAATAACCGGCTGCGCCAAATATGTTGGGGTTCTTTCTGGAAAATCCTGTCGTGGGCCTCTCCGCAATCTTTCCCTTTCCACGGTCCGTTTTGAATTAGAAACACTTCAATTCCGCTTTAGACACTTTATTACAGCAGAGAGAATTATTTCTTCTAAGATTTTAATAAATTGGATAGCCTCTTATCTTACTAATGTTGTGAGTCACTGGTTCCACTAGGCATACTTTCAGGCGATACTTAAATTATGACATCGCGCTGAGCATTTGTCATAATGATCAGCTGAGGCTGAGTATTATTATTAGTATTTAAGTTTCCGCGTACAGAAATATAAAAAAGACTGGTATGTAGTAGTCAGTAGTTAGTTGAGTAGTGAGTAGTCAGTAATGATTATTGAAGAAAAGCTTAAGAACCGTGTGCAACATTAGTGCAATTGGTAAAATAAAACAACATAGAAAGCAAAATAAACAACATAAACTTAATATATTGTCTTAACCAAGCCTATATATATGGTTTGAACAAATTCTATAATTAATTAATACATTTTGTTAGTAAGCAGTTAGTAAGTGTCCGGTTAGCTACAGAAAATTCCCCTTAAAAATATACTAGCCAAAACGGTTTTATATGGATGAGCAACTTCGAGCGTACTTACTTATTAATTTGCGGCGTCGCAGTTAATGGGATCCAGCCCTCTCTTTTCCGTCGTCCTGGTAAACACGGAATTTCCCTTTGCACCACCTACGACCGCCTTGAAATATACAAAAATATATATTGTTTACGTTCGTTATTTTTCCCTATTTATTAAAATCTGAATTCTTTTTTCCTTTTGTTGAACTGCGTCCGTGACTGTTTCTATTTTACTCGAATTGTTGTATTGTTTAAGCAAATTGTTATGGAATGGCTTATCCCCGTTCTTAATTTTTATAACTGTCGTGACTGGGCTTCTAATGCCTATCACCTCATATGGGCCTAACCATATCGGTAAAAATTTGTTTTTCCTCGTTTGATTTTTCAGCATCACCCTATCTCCATCTTTAAAAATTACTGAGTTTAGCCTGTCATTGTATTGCTTTTTGGCCGCTTCCTTTGTTATAGAGTGGGCCAAATTTTTTCTTCAAATTTGTTGGCATCTGCGCGTCGAATGCATACAGTGTGCGAAAAGGTGTTTGCTTGGTGGTTGTATGCGGAGTGTGATTATGCACGTGCATTGCCGCTGATAACCATTGGTCCCAATTGGATCCGTCCTCTTTTGCAAAACTGCGCAAATACTCTGCCAACGGTCTATGATTTCGCTCTAAGGAACCATTGGCCTGTAGGTGGTACGGTGTTGTGTGTAATTTCTTTGATTCCTAACAATTTACATGTGTCAGTGATTAATTTTGAAGTGATGTTGGTACCGTTATCTGTTACTAGAATTCGTGGAATTCCGTATCGCGTTACCACTTCGTCGTAGAAGGCTCTGGGTACGGTGCTAGCTTCTACGTCGGGAATAGCTGTGCAAGCGATAAATTTTGAAAAGTCGTTCTGAAATGTAAGAATGTACTTATTACCGGATACAGTCTCCGGTAAAATACCTACAATGTCCATATAAACCTTATGGAAGGGCCGCACTGGCGTGTCTGTTAATACCAGGGGCATGTTCGTTAATTTTGAACTTTTGTTCACCTGACATTTGGGACATGCTCTAACGTAATCTTTTATCTGCTTTTGCATGTCTGGCCACCTGTATTCTTGCCTATTGCGTAAATAGGTTTCACCGCCCTTGATGGCCTCCTAATGGTTTGTCATGGAAGTCTTTTATTATCGCCTCAATTTCTTTGGGGTCTTCCAAAAGAATTGCATTACCACTCTGTTCTGTCTTTAGACTATCCGGTTCTACTGATGCGGAAATTTTTTGCGGCCTGTCGTTTTCTTGGGATTTTTGTTCTTTCGCCTTAGAGCGCGTTAGGACTGCCGCGACCTCATTGTTATTTTGGGGCATTCTACTCAGAGCGTCTGCATTTAAATTTTTCTTCCCATGTTTATATATAATTTCGAAATCCTACTCCGATAGTTTATGTCTAAACCTGGCTAGACGAGAAGTCTGTTCCTTTAAATTCGCTATACCCTTTTGTTGGTGGTCTGTAAATATTTTGAACGGCCTCCCCAAAAGATATGCCCTAAAATTCTTCGTTGCCCAAACTATAGCCAAGAATTTTCTTTTCGATTGTGGAATACCGTTTCTCAGCTCCGCTCAACGCCCTACTGGCGAAAGCTATTGGCCTGTCCTTGCCTACTTCTCCTTGGGACAATACTGCTCCCAGAGCTTCATTGCTAGTATCGGTGGTCAACAGAAATTCCCTGCCAAAATCTGGATATGTCAACACCGGTGGTGAAATTATTGCTTGTTTTAACGTCTCGAAAGCCTTTTGGCAATCCTCGGACCATTTAAAAACTACATTCTTCCTCAATAGCTTATTAATAGGTAAAGCTATCCTTGCCATATTGTCTATGAATTTCCTATAATAATTTACTAAACACAAAAATGCTTGCACCTCCTTCTTATTCCTAGGTGGCAAAATATTCTTCACACATTCTACCTTCTGTGGGTCCGGCAGTGCACCATTTTCCGAGTACTTATGACCTAAATACACGACTTCGCGCCGCAAAAACTGGCATTTCCTAATATTTAACTTGAGATTATTAATTCTTAAAGCTTCTAATACTTTCGCTAATCTTACCTCATGCTGCTCTAAATTACTACCATAAACTACAATATCATCTAAATATACAAAACAATCTATTCCTTGGAGACCTGTAAGGATGTGATTCATGATCCTCTGAAAGGTAGCAGGTGCGCCCGTTAACTCAAACGCATTCTCTTAAACTCAAAATGTCCCAATCCTGTACTAAACGCAGTTTTTCCTCTATCACTCTTATCTACTAACACCTGATGATATCCACTAGCTAAATCTAAAGTCGTGAAATATCTACTATTACCTAACTGGTCTAGAATCTCATCAATTCTCGGAATTGGAAAAACTTGTTTGATTGTGACTTCATACAGTTTCCTGTAGTCTACTACTAGTTTTCAATTCTTTTCTCCGTTTTCACCACCTTTCTTGGGAACTATCAACAATGGGGAGTTCCAGGGAGAAGTACTTGGTCTCACTATTCCGTCCTGTAAAAGTTTAGCTACCTGTCTGTTCACTTCTTCCCTATGAGCCTGTGGGAGTCTATACTGCCCCTGATTTATTGGAGCCTGTTCAGTCCCCGTTGGAATAGTGTGTGCACGTTAAATTATCACCTTCTAGCAAAAATACATCATGAAATGAGGAAATGATCCTTTCCATCGATTCCATTTCCTCTGGATTTAGGGTGGGGTCTAGTATTATTTCTTTAATCAAGGCCTCTAACATTTCCTCCACATTTATACCTTTTATCTCTCCCACTCTATTTATCATACTAGAACGGGATGTGTCAAACTCATTAAAGCTAGAAAACCCTGGCATAAAATCACTGTCTATTTCTATATCCTTTTCCATTGAATTGAGTATCGGAACGTAAACTACGCCCCTAAAGTTTTCCCATATACACTCCCGGAACAATTTCCTGTTTATGAACTACTATTTCCGGAATATTGGTTCTAATCCTAACTGGAACCGCTCTGATAGTTCTCGCCATTACTTTCGAACTTTCATTATGTAAGATCTGATCTAATTCTCCCCTTGAACGCATAACCAGCGTCTCAATATGTTTATTATTCTCGTCGATAAATGTTACTTTTTTACTAACTGAGTGTATAACTGACCGATTCCACAAATTGTCCCTACCAAATATGCCATCCGCTGGTACTCCCCGTCCAAGTGGCACTAATTGTAGCTTTAAACTGAGGTTTATACCGCTAGGTTTGATCACTACAGAACCCTTCGTTGTTACACATCCACCAAAAGCTCCATTAAGGGTTTTTACGTCGCTAGTGTTTACTGTCAATGATCCACTCAACGCGCTTTCCTTTACCAGGCTCGTGTCTGCTCCAGTATCTACTAATAGGATGAGTTTTTCATTCTTTGCACCTTCACATCATACTTCAATGCCAGTTCAATCCTGAATTAATTTGTCCCCTTCTTTCCGTTGTATTCCGTTTTATGTTATCGCTTTTATTTATACCACTTTCTACCCTTGAGTAAAAATTTTCTAACATTTTTGTTGCGTCTTTTTGCCATGAATTCAAGTTTGTCTTATTGTTATTTAAAAATTGCTCGGTACAATTAAAAACTTTTATTTTCTTTTCTTTTACTACATCTTTTATTATACCCAGAGACAATACTACCAAAACGAAAATTTGTGCAATGCTTGCACTTAAGCATGAAGTCAAAACTCCAAACGTATCCACTGACTCAACGGCTGTCGGCTTTAAGGTTTGTTTGTTATTAACTGCTTGCTTAACTCCAATTTCGCTTACCTCCTCAGAACTGTCAACTTCTTCTGGGAATGATTCAACACTTTCAAAACTCCCGCCTGCACTATCGATTCGCCCGTGATCGACTTCCTCGCAACGATCAAAGGAGGACGGTTCAACAATCGTTTTCGATGTATGACTCGTCACCCCCACGATATCTGGCCTCGAGTTACTTATCTTTTTGGTTTCCCAGCTAAGTGGCCTTGGCTGGGCCCTCGATAGTTTCCCTGCGCTGTTCCTTGATATCTCTTGACGGAACAATTTATTGCTATGTGTCCTGTTTTTTCACAACGGAAACACTTGATATCATCTCCCCTGCTTCTGTTTCCCTTATAATACGTATTCCAACTACCCTCATTAGCTTGTGGCTGCTGTCTACCACTACTCATGTGTTCGTTACTATTTCTTCTCTGATTACCTACCTGACGTTCGGCCAAATTTCCTCTCGTCGGCTGCCCCCGTGACTGACATCTCCAATTTAGTTCATGGCCATTTATCATGCATTTCTCATAGAATGACCTATTTTTCCTTACGAGACACTCGTCCCTAGTATGGCCTTTCCTTCCGCAGAAACTACATACTATTCGCGTTTTGGCACTGGCTTCTCCACCTTGTGGACGTCCCATCCTTTTGCCGTCCCGCGTGATACTCGGGTTTTGCATGAAGTTATCGGCATGTTGTGTATTTAGTTTCCCTGGGGCATCCATGGGTGTATGGCTTGCAGTCCTTTGGTTCATTTCTACCGTCCAGACCGGATTCATGCTCACTAAAAGGTATGGTTGGGCCCCGAGAGATCTGCTGATGATCTCGTTTAGCTATTAGTATTTAGTTTCCCTGGGGCATCCATGGGTGTATGGCTAGCAGTCCTTTGGTTCACCTCTACAGTCCAGACCGGATTCATGCTCACTAAAAGGCTTAGTTGGGCCCCGAGAGATCTGCTGATGATCTCGTTTAGCTGTACTAAAGGCTTCTGCGATCAGCCTTTCCATGTCGACCACGTTGGTGCCCAACATCTTCATCCTTACTCATCCCAACACTAATGTCCTCGCTAATGATTTGTTAATCTCAAGTCGCAGTCCAGGATCCTGGGCCTCAGTATATTGGGATTTCGTAATATCTTTTGCCTGTGTCCTTAGATTTATTAACCTTTTTCCGAACTCCACTATTTCTTCCCTTGGGAGTTGGGACACTGTCTGTATTTCCGAGATTATTGTATCTAGCGATCTACACTTCAGATAGGACAGCTTTAAGGTACTGTATAGCTCTTCTACGCTCGCTATTTTCTTTCCCATAATTAACCCGTAAGCGTTCCCATGAAATCTTTGTTTTACGCACGCTAAGAAGTCGCCTATTTCGGAATCCGGTATTCCCCTCCTTGCGAGTTCATATCCCTCAATAAATTTATACACTTCATTCTTCAAATCAGGCGAACGGGTACCTGAGAAAATGGTACTAATCTGTTTACATTTTTTGCAATTACTTCTATACTCATTTTTAAGCCTGTATTACTCCTGATGATTTTTAAACCTGTTGCAGGTAGTGAAGGACGTCCAATCGGATCTTTGTGTGGCAGGGTCTTATCTGCTAGCAATTCTTCCTGTCACAGGAGTCTATTTTCTTCTTTTAACTCCTATGAGCCTCTTCTAAAGAGCCAAAACTTTCCCTGCTTTTTTTGGTTCAAAACTGTCGAGAGAAAATTTCCCGAAACTCCTTTTTTCTTAATCAACTTTCTCAATCTAATATTTTCCTCTTCCACTTCCTTCACTAAAATTGCCTCTAATTCTCTATCCGTCAAATAGTTGACGTATCTGTTTTTTAAGGCGTGAAATTCAGCCTTCCACCTTTCTAAATCCTTTGGCGCACTTTTATTTTTATTTGATATAAAATTAAACAGCTCCTCTAAGATTGCATCCGCCTTTTCTACCTTGGAGAGACTACCTAGATATTTAATCTTTTCCTTTATTAAAACCAAATTCTCCTTATTGTTTACAGTGGACGAAAGATTATCCAAAATTTTTTCAATAAATCTGTCCAACTGCCCCACCAAATCTTTATAATCCCTTCCTAAATCCTTTAATCGTGCCTCCAAATCGAATTAAATATCCATAAAGCAACAAAAAACAACAAAAACAAAAAGACAACGCTTGCAATTTAGCCAACACGTTGGGTCTGACGAGCAAATCAGCAAAAAACAATCAAAACCTCGGCAACGTTTTGCGCTGTAGTTCAACCTCAAACGTAAGCGCCACCGTCACTCTCGAGTTTCGCGTCACTTTTTAATTATAGTCACACTTCGCGTATTTTCTTTCAAAAATTTTTTTTTGTTCGTAGCATTCGCAAAATTGCTAATTATCCAAAAATTATCAGAAATTATTGGTTTTTTCAATTCTTCATTTGTCTCACAATTTTTAAATTTGCACAACACATTATTATAATAATCCCCCTATAGCCAGACTCATCCACAGGATTACGGGTAAGGGAGTCTTGCCCAGGATTATTTATGTGTGTTAGTATTAATATATATTCGCTACAAATTCCTATCTTTATTTATCACCTTTAAAAATTATCTTAACACAAACTCATCTGTGCGAAAGATTTTCGGTTCGTAATAACCGGCTGCGCCAAATATGTTGGGGTTCTTTCTGGAAAATCCTGTCGTGGGCCTCTCCGCAATCTTTCCCTTTCCACGGTCCGTTTTGAATTAGAAACACTTCAATTCCGCTTTAGACACTTTATTACAGCAGAGAGAATTATTTCTTCTAAGATTTTAATAAATTGGATAGCCTCTTATCTTACTAATGTTGTGAGTCACTGGTTCCACTAGGCATACTTTCAGGCGATACTTAAATTATGACATCGCGCTGAGCATTTGTCATAATGATCAGCTGAGGCTGAGTATTATTATTAGTATTTAAGTTTCCGCGTACAGAAATATAAAAAAGACTGGTATGTAGTAGTCAGTAGTTAGTTGAGTAGTGAGTAGTCAGTAATGATTATTGAAGAAAAGCTTAAGAACCGTGTGCAACATTAGTGCAATTGGTAAAATAAAACAACATAGAAAGCAAAATAAACAACATAAACTTAATATATTGTCTTAACCAAGCCTATATATATGGTTTGAACAAATTCTATAATTAATTAATACATTTTGTTAGTAAGCAGTTAGTAAGTGTCCGGTTAGCTACAGAAAATTCCCCTTAAAAATATACTAGCCAAAACGGTTTTATATGGATGAGCAACTTCGGGCGTACTTACTTATTAATTTGCGGCGTCGCAGCTAATGGGATCCAGCCCTCTCTTTTCCGTCGTCCTGGTAAACACGGAATTTCCCTTTGCACCACCTACGACCGCCTTGAAATATACAAAAATATATATTGTTTACGTTCGTTATTTTTCCCTATTTATTAAAATCTGAATTCTTTTTTCCTTTTGTTGAACTGCGTCCGTGACTGTTTCTATTTTACTCGAATTGTTGTATTGTTTAAGCAAATTGTTATGGAATGGCTTATCCCCGTTCTTAATTTTTATAACTGTCGTGACTGGGCTTCTAATGCCTATCACCTCATATGGGCCTAACCATATCGGTAAAAATTTGTTTTTCCTCGTTTGATTTTTCAGCATCACCCTATCTCCATCTTTAAAAATTACTGAGTTTAGCCTGTCATTGTATTGCTTTTTGGCCGCTTCCTTTGTTATAGAGTGGGCCAAATTTTTTCTTCAAATTTGTTGGCATCTGCGCGTCGAATGCATACAGTGTGCGAAAAGGTGTTTGCTTGGTGGTTGTATGCGGAGTGTGATTATGCACGTGCATTGCCGCTGATAACCATTGGTCCCAATTGGATCCGTCCTCTTTTGCAAAACTGCGCAAATACTCTGCCAACGGTCTATGATTTCGCTCTAAGGAACCATTGGCCTGTGGGTGGTACGGTGTTGTGTGTAATTTCTTTGATTCCTAACAATTTACATGTGTCAGTGATTAATTTTGAAGTGATGTTGGTACCGTTATCTGTTACTAGAATTCGTGGAATTCCGTATCGCGTTACCACTTCGTCGTAGAAGGCTCTGGGTACGGTGCTAGCTTCTACGTCGGGAATAGCTGTGCAAGCGATAAATTTTGAAAAGTCGTTCTGAAATGTAAGAATGTACTTATTACCGGATACAGTCTCCGGTAAAATACCTACAATGTCCATATAAACCTTATGGAAGGGCCGCACTGGCGTGTCTGTTAATACCAGGGGCATGTTCGTTAATTTTGAACTTTTGTTCACCTGACATTTGGGACATGCTCTAACGTATTCTTTTATCTGCTTTTGCATGTCTGGCCACCTGTATTCTTGCCTATTGCGTAAATAGGTTTCACCGCCCTTGATGGCCTCCTAATGGTTTGTCATGGAAGTCTTTTATTATCGCCTCAATTTCTTTGGGGTCTTCCAAAAGAATTGCATTACCACTCTGTTCTGTCTTTAGACTATCCGGTTCTACTGATGCGGAAATTTTTTGCGGCCTGTCGTTTTCTTGGGATTTTTGTTCTTTCGCCTTAGAGCGCGTTAGGACTGCCGCGACCTCATTGTTATTTTGGGGCATTCTACTCAGAGCGTCTGCATTTAAATTTTTCTTCCCATGTTTATATATAATTTCGAAATCCTACTCCGATAGTTTATGTCTAAACCTGGCTAGACGAGAAGTCTGTTCCTTTAAATTCGCTATACCCTTTTGTTGGTGGTCTGTAAATATTTTGAACGGCCTCCCCAAAAGATATGCCCTAAAATTCTTCGTTGCCCAAACTATAGCCAAGAATTTTCTTTTCGATTGTGGAATACCGTTTCTCAGCTCCGCTCAACGCCCTACTGGCGAAAGCTATTGGCCTGTCCTTGCCTACTTCCCCTTGGGACAATACTGCTCCCAGAGCTTCATTGCTAGCATCGGTGGTCAACAGAAATTCCCTGCCAAAATCTGGATATGTCAACACCGGTGGTGAAATTATTGCTTGTTTTAACGTCTCGAAAGCCTTTTGGCAATCCTCGGACCATTTAAAAACTACATTCTTCCTCAATAGCTTATTAATAGGTAAAGCTATCCTTGCCATATTGTCTATGAATTTCCTATAATAATTTACTAAACACAAAAATGCTTGCACCTCCTTCTTATTCCTAGGTGGCAAAATATTCTTCACACATTCTACCTTCTGTGGGTCCGGCAGTGCACCATTTTCCGAGCACTTATGACCTAAATACACGACTTCGCGCCGCAAAAACTGGCATTTCCTAATATTTAACTTGAGATTATTAATTCTTAAAGCTTCTAATACTTTCGCTAATCTTACCTCATGCTGCTCTAAATTACTACCATAAACTACAATATCATCTAAATATACAAAACAATCTATTCCTTGGAGACCTGTAAGGATGTGATTCATGATCCTCTGAAAGGTAGCAGGTGCGCCCGTTAACTCAAACGCATTCTCTTAAACTCAAAATGTCCCAATCCTGTACTAAACGCAGTTTTTCCTCTATCACTCTTATCTACTAACACCTGATGATATCCACTAGCTAAATCTAAAGTCGTGAAATATCTACTATTACCTAACTGGTCTAGAATCTCATCAATTCTCGGAATTGGAAAAACTTGTTTGATTGTGACTTCATACAGTTTTCTGTAGTCTACTACTAGTCTCCACTTCTTTTCTCCGTTTTTACCACCTTTCTTGGGAACTATCAACAATGGAGAGTTCCAGGGAGAAGTACATGGTCTCACTATTCCGTCCTGTAAAAGTTTAGCTACCTGTCTGTTCACTTCTTCCCTATGAGCCTGTGGGAGTCTATACTGCCCCTGATTTATTGGAGCCTGTTCAGTCCCCGTTGGAATAGTGTGTGCACGTTAAATTATCACCTTCTAGCAAAAATACATCATGAAATGAGGAAATGATCCTTTCCATCGATTCCATTTCCTCTGGATTTAGGGTGGGGTCTAGTATTATTTCTTTAATCAAGGCCTCTAACATTTCCTCCACATTTATACCTTTTATCTCTCCCACTCTATTTATCATACTAGAACGGGATGTGTCAAACTCATTAAAGCTAGAAAACCCTGGCATAAAATCACTGTCTATTTCTATATCCTTTTCCATTGAATTGAGTATCGGAACGTAAACTACGCCCCTAAAGTTTTCCCATATACACTCCCGGAACAATTTCCTGTTTATGAACTACTATTTCCGGAATATTGGTTCTAATCCTAACTGGAACCGCTCTGATAGTTCTCGCCATTACTTTCGAACTTTCATTATGTAAGATCTGATCTAATTCTCCCCTTGAACGCATAACCAGCGTCTCAATATGTTTATTATTCTCGTCGATAAATGTTACTTTTTTACTAACTGAGTGTATAACTGACCGATTCCACAAATTGTCCCTACCAAATATGCCATCCGCTGGTACTCCCCGTCCAAGTGGCACTAATTGTAGCTTTAAACTGAGGTTTATACCGCTAGGTTTGATCACTACAGAACCCTTCGTTGTTACACATCCACCAAAAGCTCCATTAAGGGTTTTTACGTCGCTAGTGTTTACTGTCAATGATCCACTCAACGCGCTTTCCTTTACCAGGCTCGTGTCTGCTCCAGTATCTACTAATAGGATGAGTTTTTCATTCTTTGCACCTTCACATCATACTTCAATGCCAGTTCAATCCTGAATTAATTTGTCCCCTTCTTTCCGTTGTATTCCGTTTTATGTTATCGCTTTTATTTATACCACTTTCTACCCTTGAGTAAAAATTTTCTAACATTTTTGTTGCGTCTTTTTGCCATGAATTCAAGTTTGTCTTATTGTTATTTAAAAATTGCTCGGTACAATTAAAAACTTTTATTTTCTTTTCTTTTACTACATCTTTTATTATACCCAGAGACAATACTACCAAAACGAAAATTTGTGCAATGCTTGCACTTAAGCATGAAGTCAAAACTCCAAACGTATCCACTGACTCAACGGCTGTCGGCTTTACTGTTTGTTTGTTATTAACTGCTTGCTTAACTCCAATTTCGCTTACCTCCTCAGAACTGTCAACTTCTTCTGGGAATGATTCAACACTTTCAAAACTCCCGCCTGCACTATCGATTCGCCCGTGATCGACTTCCTCGCAACGATCAAAGGAGGACGGTTCAACAATCGTTTTCGATGTATGACTCGTCACCCCCACGATATCTGGCCTCGAGTTACTTATCTTTTTGGTTTCCCAGCTAAGTGGCCTTGGCTGGGCCCTCGATAGTTTCCCTGCGCTGTTCCTTGATATCTCTTGACGGAACAATTTATTGCTATGTGTCCTGTTTTTTCACAACGGAAACACTTGATATCATCTCCCCTGCTTCTGTTTCCCTTATAATACGTATTCCAACTACCCTCATTAGCTTGTGGCTGCTGTCTACCACTACTCATGTGTTCGTTACTATTTCTTCTCTGATTACCTACCTGACGTTCGGCCAAATTTCCTCTCGTCGGCTGCCCCCGTGACTGACATCTCCAATTTAGTTCATGGCCATTTATCATGCATTTCTCATAGAATGACCTATTTTTCCTTACGAGACACTCGTCCCTAGTATGGCCTTTCCTTCCGCAGAAACTACATACTATTCGCGTTTTGGCACTGGCTTCTCCACCTTGTGGACGTCCCATCCTTTTGCCGTCCCGCGTGATACTCGGGTTTTGCATGAAGTTATCGGCATGTTGTGTATTTAGTTTCCCTGGGGCATCGATGGGTGTATGGCTTGCAGTCCTTTGGTTCATTTCTACCGTCCAGACCGGATTCATGCTCACTAAAAGGTATGGTTGGGCCCCGAGAGATCTGCTGATGATCTCGTTTAGCTATTAGTATTTAGTTTCCCTGGGGCATCCATGGGTGTATGGCTAGCAGTCCTTTGGTTCACCTCTACAGTCCAGACCGGATTCATGCTCACTAAAAGGCTTAGTTGGGCCCCGAGAGATCTGCTGATGATCTCGTTTAGCTGTACTAAAGGCTTCTGCGATCAGCCTTTCCATGTCGACCACGTTGGTGCCCAACATCTTCATCCTTACTCATCCCAACACTAATGTCCTCGCTAATGATTTGTTAATCTCAAGTCGCAGTCCAGGATCCTGGGCCTCAGTATATTGGGATTTCGTAATATCTTTTGCCTGTGTCCTTAGATTTATTAACCTTTTTCCGAACTCCACTATTTCTTCCCTTGGGAGTTGGGACACTGTCTGTATTTCCGAGATTATTGTATCTAGCGATCTACACTTCAGATAGGACAGCTTTAAGGTACTGTATAGCTCTTCTACGCTCGCTATTTTCTTTCCCATAATTAACCCGTAAGCGTTACCATGAAATCTTTGTTTTACGCACGCTAAGAAGTCGCCTATTTCGGAATCCGATATTCCCCTCCTTGCGAGTTCATATCCCTCAATAAATTTATACACTTCATTCTTCAAATCAGGCGAACGGGTACCTGAGAAAATGGTACTAATCTGTTTACATTTTTTGCAATTACTTCTATACTAATTTTTAAGCCTGTATTACTCCTGATGATTTTTAAACCTGTTGCAGGTAGTGAAGGACGTCCAATCGGATCTTTGTGTGGCAGGGTCTTATCTGCTAGCAATTCTTCCTGTCACAGGAGTCTATTTTCTTCTTTTAACTCCTATGAGCCTCTTCTAAAGAGCCAAAACTTTCCCTGCTTTTTTTGGTTCAAAACTGTCGAGAGAAAATTTCCCGAAACTCCTTTTTTCTTAATCAACTTTCTCAATCTAATATTTTCCTCTTCCACTTCCTTCACTAAAATTGCCTCTAATTCTCTATCCGTCAAATAGTTGACGTATCTGTTTTTTAAGGCGTGAAATTCAGCCTTCCACCTTTCTAAATCCTTTGGCGCACTTTTATTTTTATTTGATATAAAATTAAACAGCTCCTCTAAGATTGCATCCGCCTTTTCTACCTTGGAGAGACTACCTAGATATTTAATCTTTTCCTTTATTAAAACCAAATTCTCCTTATTGTTTACAGTGGACGAAAGATTATCCAAAATTTTTTCAATAAATCTGTCCAACTGCCCCACCAAATCTTTATAATCCCTTCCTAAATCCTTTAATCGTGCCTCCAAATCGAATTAAATATCCATAAAGCAACAAAAAACAACAAAAACAAAAAGACAACGCTTGCAATTTAGCCAACACGTTGGGTCTGACGAGCAAATCAGCAAAAAACAATCAAAACCTCGGCAACGTTTTGCGCTGTAGTTCAACCTCAAACGTAAGCGCCACCGTCACTCTCGAGTTTCGCGTCACTTTTTAATTATAGTCACACTTCGCGTATTTTCTTTCAAAAATTTTTTTTTGTTCGTAGCATTCGCAAAATTGCTAATTATCCAAAAATTATCAGAAATTATTGGTTTTTTCAATTCTTCATTTGTCTCACAATTTTTAAATTTGCACAACACATTATTATAATAATCCCCCTATAGCCAGACTCATCCACAGGATTACGGGTAAGGGAGTCTTGCCCAGGATTATTTATGTGTGTTAGTATTAATATATATTCGCTACAAATTCCTATCTTTATTTATCACCTTTAAAAATTATCTTAACACAAACTCATCTGTGCGAAAGATTTTCGGTTCGTAATAACCGGCTGCGCCAAATATGTTGGGGTTCTTTCTGGAAAATCCTGTCGTGGGCCTCTCCGCAATCTTTCCCTTTCCACGGTCCGTTTTGAATTAGAAACACTTCAATTCCGCTTTAGACACTTTATTACAGCAGAGAGAATTATTTCTTCTAAGATTTTAATAAATTGAATAGCCTCTTATCTTACTAATGTTGTGAGTCACTGGTTCCACTAGGCATACTTTCAGGCGATACTTAAATTATGACATCGCGCTGAGCATTTGTCATAATGATCAGCTGAGGCTGAGTATTATTATTAGTATTTAAGTTTCCGCGTACAGAAATATAAAAAAGACTGGTATGTAGTAGTCAGTAGTTAGTTGAGTAGTGAGTAGTCAGTAATGATTATTGAAGAAAAGCTTAAGAACCGTGTGCAACATTAGTGCAATTGGTAAAATAAAACAACATAGAAAGCAAAATAAACAACATAAACTTAATATATTGTCTTAACCAAGCCTATATATATGGTTTGAACAAATTCTATAATTAATTAATACATTTTGTTAGTAAGCAGTTAGTAAGTGTCCGGTTAGCTACAGAAAATTCCCCTTAAAAATATACTAGCCAAAACGGTTTTATATGGATGAGCAACTTCGGGCGTACTTACTTATTAATTTGCGGCGTCGCAGCTAATGGGATCCAGCCCTCTCTTTTCCGTCGTCCTGGTAAACACGGAATTTCCCTTTGCACCACCTACGACCGCCTTGAAATATACAAAAATATATATTGTTTACGTTCGTTATTTTTCCCTATTTATTAAAATCTGAATTCTTTTTTCCTTTTGTTGAACTGCGTCCGTGACTGTTTCTATTTTACTCGAATTGTTGTATTGTTTAAGCAAATTGTTATGGAATGGCTTATCCCCGTTCTTAATTTTTATAACTGTCGTGACTGGGCTTCTAATGCCTATCACCTCATATGGGCCTAACCATATCGGTAAAAATTTGTTTTTCCTCGTTTGATTTTTCAGCATCACCCTATCTCCATCTTTAAAAATTACTGAGTTTAGCCTGTCATTGTATTGCTTTTTGGCCGCTTCCTTTGTTATAGAGTGGGCCAAATTTTTTCTTCAAATTTGTTGGCATCTGCGCGTCGAATGCATACAGTGTGCGAAAAGGTGTTTGCTTGGTGGTTGTATGCGGAGTGTGATTATGCACATGCATTGCCGCTGATAACCATTGGTCCCAATTGGATCCGTCCTCTTTTGCAAAACTGCGCAAATACTCTGCCAACGGTCTATGATTTCGCTCTAAGGAACCATTGGCCTGTGGGTGGTACGGTGTTGTGTGTAATTTCTTTGATTCCTAACAATTTACATGTGTCAGTGATTAATTTTGAAGTGATGTTGGTACCGTTATCTGTTACTAGAATTCGTGGAATTCCGTATCGCGTTACCACTTCGTCGTAGAAGGCTCTGGGTACGGTGCTAGCTTCTACGTCGGGAATAGCTGTGCAAGCGATAAATTTTGAAAAGTCGTTCTGAAATGTAAGAATGTACTTATTACCGGATACAGTCTCCGGTAAAATACCTACAATGTCCATATAAACCTTATGGAAGGGCCGCACTGGCGTGTCTGTTAATACCAGGGGCATGTTCGTTAATTTTGAACTTTTGTTCACCTGACATTTGGGACATGCTCTAACGTATTCTTTTATCTGCTTTTGCATGTCTGGCCACCTGTATTCTTGCCTATTGCGTAAATAGGTTTCACCGCCCTTGATGGCCTCCTAATGGTTTGTCATGGAAGTCTTTTATTATCGCCTCAATTTCTTTGGGGTCTTCCAAAAGAATTGCATTACCACTCTGTTCTGTCTTTAGACTATCCGGTTCTACTCATGCGGAAATTTTTTTGCGGCCTGTCGTTTTCTTGGGATTTTTGTTCTTTCGCCTTAGAGCGCGTTAGGACTGCCGCGACCTCATTGTTATTTTGGGGCATTCTACTCAGAGCGTCTGCATTTAAATTTTTCTTCCCATGTTTATATATAATTTCGAAATCCTACTCCGATAGTTTATGTCTAAACCTGGCTAGACGAGAAGTCTGTTCCTTTAAATTCGCTATACCCTTTTGTTGGTGGTCTGTAAATATTTTGAACGGCCTCCCCAAAAGATATGCCCTAAAATTCTTCGTTGCCCAAACTATAGCCAAGAATTTTCTTTTCGATTGTGGAATACCGTTTCTCAGCTCCGCTCAACGCCCTACTGGCGAAAGCTATTGGCCTGTCCTTGCCTACTTCTCCTTGGGACAATACTGCTCCCAGAGCTTCATTGCTAGTATCGGTGGTCAACAGAAATTCCCTGCCAAAATCTGGATATGTCAACACCGGTGGTGAAATTATTGCTTGTTTTAACGTCTCGAAAGTCTTTTGGCAATCCTCGGACCATTTAAAAACTACATTCTTCCTCAATAGCTTATTAATAGGTAAAGCTATCCTTGCCATATTGTCTATGAATTTCCTATAATAATTTACTAAACACAAAAATGCTTGCACCTCCTTCTTATTCAAATGGCAAAATATTCTTATTCAAGTGGCAAAATATTCTTCACACATTCTACCTTCTGTGGGTCCGGCAGTGCACCATTTTCCGAGCACTTATGACCTAAATACACGACTTCGCGCCGCAAAAACTGGCATTTCCTAATATTTAACTTGAGATTATTAATTCTTAAAGCTTCTAATACTTTCGCTAATCTTACCTCATGC
This sequence comes from Sicus ferrugineus, assembly GCA_922984085.1. NCBI lineage: Eukaryota > Metazoa > Arthropoda > Insecta > Diptera > Conopidae > Sicus > Sicus ferrugineus. The sequence continues at coordinate 30,638,254 of OV277349.1, forward strand.
TGCTCTAAATTACTACCATAAACTACAATATCATCTAAATATACAAAACAATCTATTCCTTGGAGACCTGTAAGGATGTGATTCATGATCCTCTGAAAGGTAGCAGGTGCGCCCGTTAACTCAAACGCATTCTCTTAAACTCAAAATGTCCCAATCCTGTACTAAACGCAGTTTTTCCTCTATCACTCTTATCTACTAACACCTGATGATATCCACTAGCTAAATCTAAAGTCGTGAAATATCTACTATTACCTAACTGGTCTAGAATCTCATCAATTCTCGGAATTGGAAAAACTTGTTTGATTGTGACTTCATACAGTTTCCTGTAGTCTACTACTAGTCTCCACTTCTTTTCTCCGTTTTTACCACCTTTCTTGGGAACTATCAACAATGGAGAGTTCCAGGGAGAAGTACATGGTCTCACTATTCCGTCCTGTAAAAGTTTAGCTACCTGTCTGTTCACTTCTTCCCTATGAGCCTGTGGGAGTCTATACTGCCCCTGATTTATTGGAGCCTGTTCAGTCCCCGTTGGAATAGTGTGTGCACGTTAAATTATCACCTTCTAGCAAAAGTACATCATGAAATGAGGAAATGATCCTTTCCATCGATTCCATTTCCTCTGGATTTAGGGTGGGGTCTAGTATTATTTCTTTAATCAAGGCCTCTAACATTTCCTCCACATTTATACCTTTTATCTCTCCCACTCTATTTATCATACTAGAACGGGATGTGTCAAACTCATTAAAGCTAGAAAACCCTGGCATAAAATCACTGTCTATTTCTATATCCTTTTCCATTGAATTGAGTATCGGAACGTAAACTACGCCCCTAAAGTTTTCCCATATACACTCCCGGAACAATTTCCTGTTTATGAACTACTATTTCCGGAATATTGGTTCTAATCCTAACTGGAACCGCTCTGATAGTTCTCGCCATTACTTTCGAACTTTCATTATGTAAGATCTGATCTAATTCTCCCCTTGAACGCATAACCAGCGTCTCAATATGTTTATTATTCTCGTCGATAAATGTTACTTTTTTACTAACTGAGTGTATAACTGACCGATTCCACAAATTGTCCCTACCAAATATGCCATCCGCTGGTACTCCCCGTCCAAGTGGCACTAATTGTAGCTTTAAACTGAGGTTTATACCGCTAGGTTTGATCACTACAGAACCCTTCGTTGTTACACATCCACCAAAAGCTCCATTAAGGGTTTTTACGTCGCTAGTGTTTACTGTCAATGATCCACTCAACGCGCTTTCCTTTACCAGGCTCGTGTCTGCTCCAGTATCTACTAATAGGATGAGTTTTTCATTCTTTGCACCTTCACATCATACTTCAATGCCAGTTCAATCCTGAATTAATTTGTCCCCTTCTTTCCGTTGTATTCCGTTTTATGTTATCGCTTTTATTTATACCACTTTCTACCCTTGAGTAAAAATTTTCTAACATTTTTGTTGCGTCTTTTTGCCATGAATTCAAGTTTGTCTTATTGTTATTTAAAAATTGCTCGGTACAATTAAAAACTTTTATTTTCTTTTCTTTTACTACATCTTTTATTATACCCAGAGACAATACTACCAAAACGAAAATTTGTGCAATGCTTGCACTTAAGCATGAAGTCAAAACTCCAAACGTATCCACTGACTCAACGGCTGTCGGCTTTACTGTTTGTTTGTTATTAACTGCTTGCTTAACTCCAATTTCGCTTACCTCCTCAGAACTGTCAACTTCTTCTGGGAATGATTCAACACTTTCAAAACTCCCGCCTGCACTATCGATTCGCCCGTGATCGACTTCCTCGCAACGATCAAAGGAGGACGGTTCAACAATCGTTTTCGATGTATGACTCGTCACCCCCACGATATCTGGCCTCGAGTTACTTATCTTTTTGGTTTCCCAGCTAAGTGGCCTTGGCTGGGCCCTCGATAGTTTCCCTGCGCTGTTCCTTGATATCTCTTGACGGAACAATTTATTGCTATGTGTCCTGTTTTTTCACAACGGAAAACACTTGATATCATCTCCCCTGCTTCTGTTTCCCTTATAATACGTATTCCAACTACCCTCATTAGCTTGTGGCTGCTGTCTACCACTACTCATGTGTTCGTTACTATTTCTTCTCTGATTACCTACCTGACGTTCGGCCAAATTTCCTCTCGTCGGCTGCCCCCGTGACTGACATCTCCAATTTAGTTCATGGCCATTTATCATGCATTTCTCATAGAATGACCTATTTTTCCTTACGAGACACTCGTCCCTAGTATGGCCTTTCCTTCCGCAGAAACTACATACTATTCGCGTTTTGGCACTGCTTCTCCACCTTGTGGACGTCCCATCCTTTTGCCGTCCCGCGTGATACTCGGGTTTTGCATGAAGTTATCGGCATGTTGTGTATTTAGTTTCCCTGGGGCATCGATGGGTGTATGGCTTGCAGTCCTTTGGTTCATTTCTACCGTCCAGACCGGATTCATGCTCACTAAAAGGTATGGTTGGGCCCCGAGAGATCTGCTGATGATCTCGTTTAGCTATTAGTATTTAGTTTCCCTGGGGCATCCATGGGTGTATGGCTAGCAGTCCTTTGGTTCACCTCTACAGTCCAGGACCGGATTCATGCTCACTAAAAGGCTTAGTTGGGCCCCGAGAGATCTGCTGATGATCTCGTTTAGCTGTACTAAAGGCTTCTGCGATCAGCCTTTCCATGTCGACCACGTTGGTGCCCAACATCTTCATCCTTACTCATCCCAACACTAATGTCCTCGCTAATGATTTGTTAATCTCAAGTCGCAGTCCAGGATCCTGGGCCTCAGTATATTGGGATTTCGTAATATCTTTTGCCTGTGTCCTTAGATTTATTAACCTTTTTCCGACCTTTTTCCGAACTCCACTATTTCTTCCCTTGGGAGTTGGGACACTGTCTGTATTTCCGAGATTATTGTATCTAGCGATCTACACTTCAGATAGGACAGCTTTAAGGTACTGTATAGCTCTTCTACGCTCGCTATTTTCTTTCCCATAATTAACCCGTAAGCGTTCCCATGAAATCTTTGTTTTACGCACGCTAAGAAGTCGCCTATTTCGGAATCCGATATTCCCCTCCTTGCGAGTTCATATCCCTCAATAAATTTATACACTTCATTCTTCAAATCAGGCGAATGGGTACCTGAGAAAATGGTACTAATCTGTTTACATTTTTTGCAATTACTTCTATACTCATTTTTAAGCCTGTATTACTCCTGATGATTTTTAAACCTGTTGCAGGTAGTGAAGGACGTCCAATCGGATCTTTGTGTGGCAGGGTCTTATCTGCTAGCAATTCTTCCTGTCACAGGAGTCTATTTTCTTCTTTTAACTCCTATGAGCCTCTTCTAAAGAGCCAAAACTTTCCCTGCTTTTTTTGGTTCAAAACTGTCGAGAGAAAATTTCCCGAAACTCCTTTTTTCTCAATCAACTTTCTCAATCTAATATTTTCCTCTTCCACTTCCTTCACTAAAATTGCCTCTAATTCTCTATCCGTCAAATAGTTGTCGTATCTGTTTTTTAAGGCGTGAAATTCAGCCTTCCACCTTTCTAAATCCTTTGGCGCACTTTTATTTTTATTTGATATAAAATTAAACAGCTCCTCTAAGATTGCATCCGCCTTTTCTACCTTGGAGAGACTACCTAGATATTTAATCTTTTCCTTTTTTTAATATATCTGCGAGTACTTGCTGTTGTGTTTTTTTTTTGTCCTGCTTATTTTGTTTACTGTTTTGATTTCTTGCCAGTCTTTTCTGTTGATGTCTCTAATTTTTCGTAATGTTAACTAAATCGGAATTTTTTGATGGCGTTGAAAGTTGTCACCGTGCACTTATCAATGTCTTCTGTAGCCAACATAAGAGTTTTAACATTGCATACTTTAATGCTAGGAGTCTGAATAACAAGTTAAATTACATCAGAGATGTTTTTTCAAATTCAGCCATTGATGCTATTTGTGTGTCTGAAACGTGGTTTCAACCTGATTTAGCTGATCTTTCTATCAAGCTCTGCAACTATAACGTTTTTCGTAACGACAGGTTGGACAAGCGAGGTGGTGGTGTGGCGATATACGTAAAATCTAAATATAATTGTGAACTCGTTTATTACTCTGGTAATTCGGTTGTGGAATATCTATGTGTTGTTATATCTGGTCCCATTTCTAAAATACTTATTTCGTGTGTGTTAACGCCAACTGCCGCTCGCCAGAGGTGCTCCCTCATCGATCGGTAGGCTGTCAGGAGTGAGCACTCCAGTCTCTCTCCTGTCAGCCTGCCGATCGTGAGGGGCGCCTCTCTCGTGAGCGTAAGCCCGGCTGCGGGCTCTCTCCGCAGCAACTGGCGCGGTTTGACCGGCATCCAGCGATCGTCGCTGGACCCAGGCACTCGCTTGCTGACTCTTCCTTCTCAGCAACGGACGCGAATAGAGGTGACGCAGTGCTTGTCGAAAGCCGCGAGTCAACAGTACAGTACACCTGCAAAAGTAAAAATAGTGTTTTAGTTTAAATAGTATATATTTTTATATAAACCAACAACTAAGTGAAGCAATTGAATAAAAATTATATTTTATAAACTAAACTGGCGACGAGGATGGGATACCAATAAAATAAAAGAAAATTAAATGAAAATTTTCGTTCACATGAGTGAATTGCAAATGACTGCAAATTAATTGTTATCAAGAACAAACGCAGAAACAAGAATTCCAATAAGAATTAGTTAAATAAAGATTTAATTTTATATTAGATTTAATTAATAAAGATTTAATTAATAAATAAAATAAAGACCAGTAATTAAAGAAAATTAAATGAAAATTTTCGTTCACATGAGTGAATTGCAAATGACTGCAAATTAATTGGTATCAAGAGCAAACAATAAAAACGGTGAAGGTTTCAAAATAAAAAAACACGAGAAGTGCAAAAAACTTATTAAAAACGAAAGCAAATAAGTGGCAAATTAAAAATAAGTAGAAAAGAACAGTTAAGTTTGGAAAAACCCAGCAAACAATAAAAACGGTGAAGGTTTCAAAAAAAAAAAAAAAAAAAAAAAAAAAACACGAGAAGTGCAAAAAACTTATTAAAAACGAAAGCAAATAAGTGGCTTAAATAAGTAGAAAAGAACAGTTAAGTTTGGAAAAACCCAGCAAACAATAAAAACGGTGAAGGTTTCAAAAAAAAAACACGAGAAGTGCAAAAAACTTACTAAAAACGAAAACAAATAAGTGGCAAATTAAAAATAAGTAGAAAAGAACAGTTAAGTTTGGAAAAATCCAGCAAACAATTAAAAACGGTGAAGGTTTAACAAAAAAAAAAACAACATTTAAAACATTACATTACATAACATTCAAAACGTTAATTACAAGAAATAACGGGAAAAAAACTTTTTCTATAAATTTAACTAAGGAACAACAGATTAACAGAAAAACTATATCAACACATGCAGGAAATATTAACATAGAAAGCATTCCAAAGGAGTTTGAACAGCAATAACAAGAAACAATAGGAAATCAGCCTTAAACTTTTTTATAAACAAAATACCTGAACCAATGAAGTCAGTTCTAGTATGTAGAGATCCTGATACATTAGAAGAAGAAGCTATGGACATACTTTTTAAAGCAGGGTACGCATACTACAGGAAAGAGACAAAACCAAATAAACAGGAACATAGCAATAGCTTTAACAACTCATATCAAAATAAAACTAATAGGCATAACAATAAAAACAACTATAGTGACAAAAACAATAATAGCAATAATGCTGATAGTAGGAACTATCACCATTATAACTACAATAATTACAGAAATAACAACCACACTAATAATCACGTAAACAGGCAACATAACAATCAACAACTCAGCAACAATTACTGCCCAACTTATAACGATAGAAACAATAATAGTTATAGAGAACAACGAACATTTAGTAACCGACCAATAACTCAACATATAAATAACTTCCCTACACCGGAACCTATGGAAGTAGGAAATTACGAGACACAACCACAACCAATACAAGACACTGGAAATTTTCCCTTAGAAGCCTCTCAAACAACTTACCATATATAGTAGTAAAAACCAAGATAAAACCACTCAAATTAATAATTGACACTGGGGCAACCCATTCAATTATAAACCCTGGGTTATGCAACCCAAATTGGGAAGTACCTACTCAAAAATTATATGTAAAAACATTGCAACATATTGTTCAAGTTACGAAAAAAGTTAAAATTCCATTGTTTGAAGAGTTAGGAGACTCAAAAGAAAGAATCGAAATGTTAATTTGTAAATTTCACGATCAATATGATGGCCTCATAGGTAACAATGTTTTGAAACAATTAAAAGCAACAATAAATTACGAATGTAATTAGTTCAAAACAAAAACTTTAGAATCCACTTTGGAGATAGCGATGATAAAATAAATTTTTTTGATAAAAAAGGAGAATATGTAGTTAAAATTCCAGTTTTACAAACTAAAGGATTAGTATGTAAAAATGGAGAAAAATTTGAGGAAGAAGGAATAGATATATTAGAAGGAATTTATGAACCGATAGACGGCTTCATAAACGCTAACATTAGAATTCTAAATGATGAACCAAAAAGAGTTACTTTTTCGACAAGGGAAGTACTACCCGTAGACTATCAAAATTTCTACGTTATAGAACAAACAAAAGAAAACCGGCATATTCTAGACAAAATCAGAATCGAACATCTTAATAAAGAAGAAAAGTGCAAACTTATTTCGTTAATTAAATCTTACATAGAATATTTTTTACAATGATGATTCCGACCTCACATTTACTAACGCAATAAAACGTAATATTCGAACTCTAGATCATGCACCAATTTCAGCAAAAACTTATAGGTACCCTTATGTACATAAAACGGAAGTACAGGAACAAATACAAGAAATGCTAACCAAGGGAATAATTAGGCCAAGTCACTTTCCATATTCTGCACCCTTATGGGTAGTCCCAAAAAAACTTGATGCAAGTGGCAAACAGAAATGGCGGATCGTGATAGATTACAGACGACTGAACGAAGTGACAATAGACGATAAGTACCCCATACCTAACATGGACGAAATACTTGAAAAACTTGGAAGAAGCCAATATTTTACTACGTTAGATTTGGCAAAGGGCTTTCACCAAATTGAAATCGAGGAAAAAGACATTCACAAGACAGCATTTAGTGTTGAAGGAGGCCACTACGAATTTATTCATATGCCTTTCGGTTTAAAAACAGCTCCTGCAACCTTCCAGCGGTTAATGAATAATATATTAGGAGAATATGTTAATAAAATATATCTTGTTTATCTGGACGATATTATTATTTTTTCTACTTCATTAGAGGAACATATGGAATCACTAACAAAGATATTCAAACGGCTAAGACATGTAAACCTCAAAGTTCAAATTGACAAAAGTGAATTTTTAAAACACGAAACCGAATTCCTTGGTCATTTAGTTTCGGAAAGTGGCATAAAGCCGAACCCCAAAAAAATTGAATGTGTTCAGAACTTTACGCTTCCAAAAACGGCCAAGCAAATCAAACAATTTTTAGGCTTAACAGGCTATTACAGAAAATTTATTAGAGACTATTCTAAAGTAGCTAAACCTATGACTTAATTTTTGAAGAAAAATTCTAAAATAAATATTGATGATCCCGAATATAGAAGAAGTTTTGAAACTTTAAAATTACATTTGATAAATGACCCTATTCTAGGTTATCCCGATTTTCAAAAACGATTTTACTTGCAAACGGATGCAAGCAATTACGCTTTAGGAGCAGTTCTCTCCCAAGATGGACACCCAATCTGTTATGCTAGCAGAACCTTAAATGATCACGAACAAAATTACAGCACTATCGAAAAGGAGTTGCTAGCAATTGTTTGGGCAACTAAATATTTTAGGCCTTATTTATATGGTAGAAAATTTATCATAGAAACAGACCATAGACCTCTAACCTGGTTATTTTCTATTAAGGAGCCCAATTCCAAACTTGTACGATGGAGACTCAAGTTATCTGAATATGATTTTGAAGTACAATATAAAAAAGGAACACAAAACGCGAACGCAGATTCTCTTTCCAGGCCTATTATCAACCATAACGAAATATATGACGGTACTATAATCGATTCTCAATGCCCAATAAATATATATAAAAATCAAATTTTTATAAGAAAGGTTAGCTCTGGTTCACTCAAAATAAAAAACGAAACTATATTTAATTCAAATAGAAAAATTATAACGGCTAAGACGTTGGATGACAAAGACGCTACAAAATAAAAAATCACTTTAACAATAAGAAAACAAACGCAATTTTCATAGACGATGAAGACTTTTTTAATACACTTGTAAACGCAGTAAGCTTGATTTGCAATAATTATAATAAAAAATTTAAAATAGTAAGATGTCGAAAATTTCTTAAAGATATTACTGATGAAGAAGAACTCTCTGAAATTATAAAAAAGGAACATTTAAGAAATAACCACAGAGGAATTATTGAAAACTTTTTAGAACTTAAAAATGAATTTTATAACCCAAAATTGAAGCAAAGAATAACACAGTTTATAAACAATTGCGAAATATGCAATGTTGAAAAATATGAACGAAACCCCATAAAACAAAAATTTAAAATTACAGAAACACCTAATGGTCCCAGAGAAACTATACATGTGGACGTTTTCTATTCTCTTGATAAAAGCTTATTCTTAACTATAATAGATAAGTTTTCGAAATACGCTCAAGCAATAAGAATAAACAATAGGTAATGGGTAGAATTTAAGAAAGCCATCGCGCAATATATTAGTACCATAGGGCAAATACAAAATTTAATAGTTGATAACGAACTTGGGTTCAAAGCGATTCCTTTAAAAACCTTTTTAAATGATCAAAATATATCCTTACATTTCACATCAAACAACAACCATACGTCAAACGCAGACATTGAACGCTTGCACAATACGATAAACGAACACTTACGATTACTTAGGCACGATCCAAACAAAAATTTTGATACAGTAGAGGAAAAAATTTACAAAATCATTAATTTTTACAATAACACAATACACTCTACAACAGGCCGAAAACCAATAGATTTTATTAATGGCACTATCTCTCAGTCTGAATATACACCTATTAGAGAACGAATAATACAAATAAAAGAGAAAGTGATAAATAAAATAAATAGAGACAGAGAAGACGTAGAAATAAAGGAGGGTCCAATTTTCCTAAAAGAAGAAAGAGGGGGAAAAAATCATGCAAAATTTCGCAAAATCACTGCTCTACCTTTAGACAACGACCACATAACTACTCCTAAAGGATTTAAATGTTATAAATCTCAAATTAAAAAAGAAAAAACGTTTCAAGACTATAATAATCCCACGATTAAAATAGGTGCGAGCAATTAAATTAATCAAAATTGGTTGGAAGAATCGATTAATTAAGAATCGGGGAAATTTGCAAAATATTTTGTCATTTTAAAGCAGAAATAATTCATATATATACATTTATATCATATGTACATTTATATATATATATATATATATATATATATATATCAAATAAATTTCGTCGGAGCCTCAAATTAAGAGGGGAAGAGTTATATGTAAAACAATTATGTAAAGCTCCATGCTCCAAGGAGCAAGGCGGTAGTTTTTTCTCTCATATTGGAAATAATCTTAAACGATATTCCAATATGAGAATAATATGCAGAAATGTACTTGCGACTCCAACGGGCAATGCAGTATTTTTTCTCTCATATTGGAAATAATCTTCAACTATGTTCCAATATGAGAATGGTATATAAAACACCATCGGTAACGGGCAATGCAGTAGTTTTTCTCATTGTTCTTTCTCATATCTTTCATATTATTCCAATATGAGAATGATATTTGAAACACTATGTAGAGTATTTACTACTCTAACGGGCAATGCAGTAGTTTCTCTCTCATATTGTTCCAATATGAGAATAATATAAAAAGACGATCGATGGGGTACTGCGTGTTCTTCTTTGTCGAAAGCCGCGAGTCAACAGTACAGTACACCTGCAAAAGTGAAAATAGTGTTTTAGTTTAAATAGTATATATTTTTATATAAACAAACAACTAAGTGAAGCAATTCAATAAAAATTATATTTTATAAACTAAACTTCTAAACTTTAGAGCAGCCTTCCGCTGAGCTCTCCCGGGAGATTGCTTTGGTTTCACGCTCTCACATTTTTGAACCAAGTTACTTGAGTGCTCCGTAATTGCGCTCAGTGCAAAGTGAAAAACCACCACCTTTTGCTGGTTGGTTTAGACGAGTATTTTTTTTCTCTAGCTCGAGCTCTTCTGCTTGTGCATCGATACAGACGCAGCCGGCTTGACTTTTCGCTGCTTGGGTGCCCATACACACGCGCTGTGAGTGTGCACACAGAACACAGAACCAGTTTTCGTGTCGCTTTGCATTCTCAGAAGTGTGAAAGCAGCGTGGGTTTGGGAATTGAACAGTGACCCTGCAGTGAATACGCAAAGCTGCATACCCAGTAGGCAGAAGTGTTCGCAGAAACTAGTCTCTTTTTAACTAGTTGCGAGCACTTTAGAGTTCAAGTGGTCAACCGTCTGCAGCAAGCTTTTCGAGCCCCAACGCCATCGCATAGCGACCCGAAAACATTTTTGCGATTTTTTACCAATAAAATAAAAAGTTTTTCCGAAATAGTTTTTCGGTGCGTTTTCTTTTGATTTTTCGACTTTCTTCGCCGCCCCTAAGCGAACCCTAAAAATATAATGGCGTCACTCGACAAATTTATACGCGCCTCCGACGCGATCGTCGAATTCGAGGCCGACTTCGTGACCATCCCTGAGCAGGAGCACTCGGACTTTTCATTAGATGCTCATCTGGAAGAGCTCAAGACGATGTGGAAGGCGACCAAGGAAATCTATTACACGTGCCTAGACCAGTTGATGGCCTCCGAAGAATCCGCACCCGCTGACGTAGAAGTGATTAAGAGGAAGCAACGCAACTGCTACCGAACTTATATTCGCTGCGCCACGAAAATCGGCGCATGCCGAAAAACTCGTCTCACTTCTTCCGCATTCAATACAGCAGCAGCTGAAATGCCAGCATCTGGCTACAACATCAGCTTACCCCCTTGCGACACCCAAGCCTTCCACGGCGATTACCTCTCGTGGCCCTCTTTTAGGGATATGTTCACGGCCCTTTATATCAAGAACACCAGAATTGCGCCGGTTGAGAAGCTTTTCCACCTGAATCAAAAAACTACCGGCGAAGCTAAAGAAATCGTGCAGAAATCCCCTCTCACGAATGAAGGTTTCGCCCAAGCGTGGAAAAATCTGTCCGACAGGTACGAGAACGGGCGCGTCCTCACCAACGCCCATTTGAAGAAGCTCTTCAGCCTGTCCCCCATCACGAAGGAAACCGGTGGCGCTATTAAAGACCTGCAGCGCGAAATCAATAATATTCTCGCCGCACTCGCGCTACAAGGTGTCGATACCTCGCAGTGGGACGCGATAATCGTCTTTTTGTGCTCCAGCAAGCTCTCAGAAGCAACGCTTTCCCTCTGGGAGCAATCTCTCACCAACAAAACGGAGATCCCAAAATGGACAGATCTGGATGTGTTTCTCACTCATCGCTTCCAGACCCTTGAAACGGTGCAAGATATAAAATGCACACCCGCATCGAAGTCAACACAGCCCCCAACTACGTCTCACTCGACTGCAGCCTCTAAACGCGTCAACACCTTCCAGTTGAAGGTGTCCCAAGATAGCTGCCCTCTTTGTCAGAAGCAGCACAAGTTGAGATCCTGCGCTCAGTTTCTCAGCTTGCCCGTCCCACAGCGGCTGAATACCGTTCAGAAAAACCGCAGCAACTGCTTGGCCAGATCTCATTCCGTGAAAAACTGTCCAAGCAGATTCAATTGCGTCAAATGTAATGGCAGGCATCACACCCTCTTGCATCGTGAGCATGCTCCATCCTGCTCGAATGCTGTATCAGATTCGACCCCACGTGCCTCACATCAAGAGCGGCGGTTTGAAAACGCTCCGCGTGCTCAAGCCCCTGCCTATTCGAACTTTATTCCCGGTTCGACTCATCATGCTTTTCAGCAAGAAAGGCCGCATTTTCCGATGCGACCTCCCACGCATATACAGTCCACTCCTCCACCCACACAGCAACGAACTCAAGAGCAACGGTATGATAACGCTCCGCGTACTCAAGCCCCTGCCTATTCGAACTTCATTCCAGGTTCGACTCAACATGCTTCCCAGCAAGAAAGGCCGCATTCTTCGATGCGACCTCCCACGCATATACAGTCCACTTCTCCCCCCGCGCAACAGCGAAATCCACAGGACACGCATCAGGTGTGCTTCGCGAAAGCACCAAAACAGGTACTGTTAGGGACTGCTATGGTAACAATACGCCATCACGGTACATGTTACATCGCGCGCGCCTTGACTGATCCTGGATCCGAAGTGTCGTTCATATCTGAGCGCATACAAAAGCTCTTAAAGCTCCCAGTGCAGCCAACTACTGCTGTAGTTTCAGGTCTCAACGAGACTGTTGCTGCAAAAATATCAAGATCGAGCGATTTTCTGCTGAATTCGCCACTTGATCCCAACTTTCAAGTTAACGTGACGGCGCTCGTGCTCCCACAAATCACAGGGCGGTTGCCCTCCCACTCGTTAGACAGGTCACTTCTCAGTGGCCTCCCTCAAGACATCGAGCTCGCAGATGTCAACTTCTCCAAAAGCGAGCAGGTCGACGTCCTCATCGGAGCCGATTTATACCCAGCAATCCTGCTGGACGGCATCCGCCGCCAAGTGCTGGGCTCCCTCATGGCTCAGCAAACCGTGTTCGGTTGGATCCTAACCGGCCCGGTTCCCACCATGCAATCTGCCACGGCACGCATCAAAGCGGCTTACACAACGAAGTCATCTTCGAACAACAGTTCGAACGTTTTGGGAGGTGGAGGAACTTCCCAAAACTAGATTGCTATCCCACTCCGAAAAGTTTTGCGAAAAAAAATACGCGAAGACGCGATGACGGCCGCTACATCGCGCCATTGCCTTTAAAGTCGGCTTTCCAGACACGCTCCGCTCAGGGACTTCGAGACATTCAAAATGTATCGCCAAATATTGGTCGACCCAAAGCACACACCATATCAGCGCATTCTCTTCCGAGACCCGTACAAGTCCGAACTTACCGACTTCGAGCTTCAAACCGTAACGTTTGGAGTTAATTGCGCCCCGTGCCTGGCAATACGCACCCTTCTTCAATTGGCAGACGACGTGAAGCCCCAGTTCCCGCTTGCAGCACACATTCTACAGCATTCCATGTACGTGGATGATGTGTTAACAGGCACGCATGACCTGGTGACAGCTACCCAGACCCGCGACCAACTCATAGCGGCTCTCGACTCGGCAGGGTTTGCCCTGCGAAAATGGACTGCCCACCATAAAGGCATTCTGGCAGACTTACCGGCATCCCATCTGCCCCATTCCGATTTTCTGACGCTAGAAGATTCCAGCACCGCCAAAATGCTTGGAATCCGCTGGAACGCGACCCATGATGAGTTCTACTCCGATGTCCAAGCCATCGCCATCAAAACTGCGTACACGAAACGAGAAATTCTGTCTCTGGTCGCCAAGCTGTTCGACCCAGCCGGTTGGCTGGCTCCGATCATCGTTGCGGCAAAGATTCTGATTCAGCAAGTCTGGTTGGACAAAATCGACTGGGATGACACTCTGCCTCAGGTAACTCACGCTAACTGGTTAAGTTTTCTCCAGAATTACCAGCACATCCGAGCCATCCGCATCCCGCGATGGGTGAGTTACGCCCCAGAAAGCCGAACTCCATGCCTTTTGCCTTTTGCAATGCCTCAGAAAAGGCCTACGCACGAGTCATCTATGCCCGCATCATGGTCGCTCAGGAAGTCCAAGTTTTCCTTTTGTACTTCCAATTTCGTGTAGCCCCAATTAAAACTTTGTCTCTCACCAGGTTAGAATTGTGCGGAGCCAGTTTAGTAGCTGAGATGATCGACACTCTCGTGCCCACGCTGCAGCTGCCCCAGAGCACCCTCTGGTGGAATGGACCTGCTTGGCTCGCCCACGACAAGAATCGCTGGCCCGAATTCCGCGCCTACGACGAATATGTCACCAAACGAGCAGAAGGCTGTCACAACGCTGCACACCCATTGCGCTACCGATGAGGATCCTCTCAAACGATTTTCGTCGCTGCCACGAGCCCTACGTGTATACTCATACGTATATCGATTTCTCCACAACGCTCATCCAGCTCAGCGTCACCTGCACTCGCACCCCAACCTGCACCTCCCGCCGGGAGAAATCAAGGAAACTAAACGCTGCCTCGCGATCTCCTGCTAGAAGACTCATGTTACGGACGAGTACGCCGCTCTTAAAAACCACACGATGCTGCGATCTAAAAGCAGCTTACTTTCGTCGAACCCCTTTTCTCCACACGGATAACACGATGCGCGTTGGCGGGCGGTTGTCCTCGTGTCCCAACTTGCCTTTCGACGAACGGCACCCGATTATTCTGCCATACGGCTGCCTATTCTCGCGATTGCTCATTCGTTTTATACATGAAAATTAGTTCTTTGTCTGGTCCGTACCCAATTCTGGGTCCCCAAGGTTACACCCTTATCAAAACGACGACCCATACTTGCAAGCCTTGCATCCTACATCGGACGAAGCAACGAACCCTGTACATGACAGCCCATTATTGACACATTTTCTCATTATAGAGCCCACATGTATTTAATCCGCTGGCAATATGCGCGAAGAGGGCGTCTGCTGGCACCATCCGGGGCGGTGCCCATCTGCGCCGCCGCGCCGCCTATTGCTGCCCACCGTCCTCGGCAGCTGTCCCCAACGGCTGACGCCCTGGTGCTCGACGTCTCGGCCGACGAGGCACAAGCGCTTGCCACGACACGACGCTCGCCCACACCGCCAACCCGAGCGTTCCGGAGTTCTCTCGTCCGGCCTGGGGAAGCCTCCTTCGGTCCGGCCCCAGCACAGATGCCCATCGATCACAAAGACCTCCGAGATCGCGGAAGTCTGCGAGTTCGCACGATGTCGGTGCGGTATCCGCCGCGCCACGAGCAACGTCCACTACCAGAGCTGGCCCAGAGACGTGCGCTCTCACCAACCACACCGGCTCCGAGACGTTTGCGGCCTGCCCCACCCGAACCGGCGCCGCGACGTGCACCACCAGCACCGCCGGCTCCATCAGCACCATCGGCCCCAAGACACGCGCCTCCAGGTCCGGTGCTGTCCCCTGTGTACGGGGCGGCATGTGCTGAGCCGTTGTCGGCTGTTTCTGCAACAAACACCAGCACAGCGGAACTTAACAGCACACGCGCGGCACATGTGCCACAACTGTTTGGCGCGGTCGCACAGATTGGCTGAGTGCCGGAGCCCCATGCGCCGCCGCAAGTGCGGGGAGGCGCACCACACGCTCCTCCACTAGGCCGGAGACGAGGCACGGCGCCAGTTGTCGGGGTTTGGGGATTTGCAGTCTTGCAAGGCGGGCGGTATGTTAACGCCAACTGCCGCTCGCCAGAGGTGCTCCCTCATCGATCGGTAGGGTGTCAGGAGTGAGCACTCCAGTCTCTCTCCTGTCAGCCTGCCGGTAGTGAGGGGCGCCTCTCTCGTGAGCGTAAGCCCGGCTGCGGGCTCTCTCCGCGGCAACTGGCGCGGTTTGACCGGCATCCAGCGATCGTCGCTGGACCCAGGCACTCGCTTGCTGACTCTTCCTTCTCAGCAACGGACGCGAATAGAGGTGAAAAAAGACGCAGTGCTCCAGAACCAAAAACTATTTTAAAGTGAAACTTAAGTAAAATCGTTGCATAAAATAATACATAAGAAAAATAAACATTGTACCACACTCAAATAAACAGTGTGTGTATAGTCTGCACAAAGGATCTAAAGTTGTGTTCAAGTACAGTTCCCACTTCATTCTATTTTCGTGATTTTCAGACTATTAATCGTGATCTCTTATTTACTGCGGCTGCTAGCGTTGATTGGTTTAACTTTAGATGCACCCCTTCTGTGAATTACAAGCTATTAATATTTGGGTACATTGTGCGTACCCTTTTTGATTCTTTTGTTCCAGTCCGATCTTTTAAAATTATCAACCTCTCTTGTCCGTGGTACACTCTTCGAGTTAGGTCTGCTATGTGCTTGCGCAATAAACTGCACACTAAATGGAAAAGGAATCGCACTCCTTCGAATTGGCATAAATTTACAAGAGCGCGGACTTTGCTACTTCAATAAGGAGGAAGTCCAAACAACTTTATTTTTCTTCAAAGCTTGATCCCAATCAAACCCCCCCCCCCCCCCCTTGAGCTGTGAGGGCAGTTGAGGAAAATTGGAGTAGCATCGAGAAATGCTGTAAAGTTTGCCCTGATGCTCTGAATGAGTATTTTTTGACGAATTCACGTGATGATGGATCTTATGTTCACTGTTTGCCTGAAGAAAATAGTCTGAATATCTTCCAATTCTATTGTGCTCTGTATCTGATGTTTCAAAGCGCGTTATGACGGTTAAGTAATCTTTTTTTTATGACAGATGAAACCAAGCACAGGGGATGCCCCTATCCATGCACAGCCTTTGTTGGTTCCGAAGGGATGACAGGTTAGACGGAAGGGGGAAAGAGGGAGTAGTAACGGTTTACAATTCGCTTAAAGGTTTTGACGCTGTAAGTGGGCGGTAAGACATTCGCAGGGAGATTATTCCACAATCTAATGACGAGACCAAAAAACGAATTCCCACGATAATGTGTGGTTCGTTGTAACGGAATCGTGACATAAAAGGGGTGCACCCCTCTGGAAAGCCGAGTAGTTCTGCTAAATACCTGAACCGGAGGAATCAGGCTGGCTACTTCGAATGAACATTTACCATGAAAGTAACGGTAAAATAATAAGCAGCAAGTGACTTACTTTGTCTTCTGGATTTTTTCAAAGCATTCGACAGTGTAAATCATGCACTTTGTCGAAAATTGCTCAGCCTATTCTCTTTCTCAGTAAGTGCTACTAAATTAATAAAGTGTTATCTTACAGTTCGCTCTCAGCGGGTCAAAGTTGGCAATGCCTACTCTAGTTTTAAGAGTGTGTTGGTGTTCCACAAGGAACTGTTTTGGGTCCCTTGTTATTTTCTTTATTCATAAATGATATTGTCTCCGTAGTGCAATATTCGTCAATGCATTCATATGCGGATGATGTTCAATTGTATCTTTCTAATTGTCTGGATCTGATTGAAGACTTGTGTTGCAAAGTGAATGTTGATTTAAAACGTGTAAAAAGTAGGTCTGAGAATAATCTTCTTCAATTAAATTGTTCTAAGTCGCTGGGGTTACCTATTTCAAAGGCTATTTTAGACATTTCCTCCTATAGCGTATTCCTCCTATATTTCTCTATAATTCTGTTCTTAAGTTTGTGACAAAAATTAAAAATCTTTTTGTTGTTATTAACTCTTCTTTAACTTGCATGGATCATATTAACTCCGTGGTTAGTAAAGCGTATTATATACTTAGGAACTTGCACTATTCTTCGGAATGTTTTCCTATAGCTATTGGACGTAAACTAATATTACAATTAAGCATGCCAATCTTGACTTACGCGGCGTTAACTTAACCTAAATTTGATTCTAATTCGTCCCACAAACTTGATGTGTTATTTAATAACATAACACGTTTTATGCATGGCCTTAAGAAATTTGATCACCTCTCAAGTTTTAAATATTCCTTGCTTGGATGTAACTTCCAAAATTACATTAACTACAGGAATTCTATTTTTTTACACCAGCTCATTATCTCATCGACTCCTTTTTATCTCTATGAAAAGATATGCTTTGGTTACTCTTCCCGCTCGAGTTGTCTTATTATACCTACATATAACTGTATGAATTCTGGTCGGTTCTTTTTTGTCAGCGCCATTAGACTGTGGAATAGTTTGCCTAATAGTATTAAGAATGTTTGAATGTCCATTTCTTAAATTAATTATAGTTGAACTCATTTCGTCAGCAAATCTTGCAGTTGTGCTCTGTAATGTCTATTTCTGTAATGTAAAATTTTTAGTATTATGTGAATGCGCTATAAAAAAGCTTGACTCTTAGTGTACTCTCCATATATCATTCAAATCATCATTCAAATAAATAAATAAAAATAAATAAATTTCAGGAAAATCAAATAGGTTCAGTTTCAAAATTAGAAGTTTGTGATTAACCATATCAAAAGCTTTACTGAAGTCCGTATAAATAACATCTGTTTATTTACCGGTATTGAAGTTCCTAATAGTTTTTGAGACGAATTCTAGATTCTAGATTCAGATTAGTCGTAGATGATTTTCCTGGACGAAATCCGTGTTGCTTCGGAGAAACCAATGCATTAACACTTCTTTAATCCAATAAAGGATATATTCACTGTGATAAATGCCAATCTAAAACTTTTCTTCAGGCCGTCAGAGTCGATTACGGTAGAAAAGCAACTATTTCCCTTTAGAGGACGGACAAATTTTACGCAGTACTTGCCTTCAAAATTAGCTAAATAATGCATTAAATTTTGTGATCCTACAACGGGATATCTTCTAAATGGCGATATATATGCGGGAAAAATTTATATTGGGTGTATAACTTAAAAACCGGAGTTTGACACTAGATGGCAACAATTGTGTATGCGCTGTAACAAATCATTGGCATATACGTCATTTTGAAGCTCCATTCATAACCTATCCAAATCAGTCCACAGTGTTTGATTTGCTTGTGCGCATTATATTTTTTTTTAATCATGGAAAATTTTGAAAATGGCGAAAAAACAGCATTTGTGGAAAGTTTTGCTGAGTCACCTATTTGCAAAGAAAACTGCAGCCGAAAGTCATTGTTTGCTCGTGGATTTGTATGGCGAACATGCTCTTGCGAAAACACAGTTATTTGAATAGTTTTATCGCTTTAAAAGTGGTGATTTTGACATTAAAGACAAAGAGCGGCCTGGACAGCCGAAAAAGTTTGAAGATGAAGAATTGGAAGCGTTACCCAATCAAGACTCGTGTCGAACACAAGAAGAGCTTGCGGAATCATTGGGAGTGACTCAAGCAGCCATTTTCAAGCGCCTGAAAGCATTGGGATTTATCCAAATGCAAGGAAATTGGGTGCCATACAAGTTGGATCCAAGAGACGTGGAAAGGCGATTTTGCATATCTGAAATACTGCTCCAGAGTCATAAAGTAATTTTTGCATCGAATTGTTACTGGCGACGAAAAATGGATTCATTACGACAACCCAAAGCGCAACAAATCGTATGTGAAGCCAGGCCAACCAGTCAAGTCGTCACCGAAGAAGAATATTCACGCTTCCAAGATAATTTGGTGGGACCAGAAGGGAGTTGTGTATTATGCGCTTCTAAAACCGCGTGAAACCATTACTGGAGGGCTGTACCAAAAACAACTGATTCGTTTAAAGAGAACTTTGAAGTGAAAAACGGCCAAAATGGAAGACCAGACACGAGGCATTGATTTTCCAACATGACAATGCTCGGCCAGATGTTGCTCAACCCCAGATGTTGGCCAGATGTCGGTCAGATGTTGGAAAATAGCGGATGGGAAGTTCTGCCCCACCCGCCATATAGTCTAGACTTGGCGCCTTCTGACTACCATTTGTTTCGGTTGATGCAGAATGCACTTTCGGGAATACTATTGACTTCAGTCCAAGATATCAAAAATTGGCTCTATTCGTTCTTTGCTTCAAAAGATGAACGGTTTTTTTGGGATGGCATCCGCAAATTGCTAGAAAGAGATTGCTAGGGGAAATGTTTTAACTTCCGATGGACAATACTTTGAATAACAGTATTGTATATTATGTATTAGAACAGTAATGTATATTGTTTTTTAAGAGCTTGATAACTTAAAATGATAATACAAGACAGAGATATTGTTGGAATGAATTTTTTTTTATTATAATCTGGTAGATAATTTCATGGCATTTATTTTTTAAATATGATTTCCGGTATATGTCCGCCGCGGCTACATGGTACATTCGATCAGTCAAATTTTTTACTACTTTTTCCAATAAATCTGGCCGTATGTTATCAATGTTGCTGGTTTGTCGGCATAAACCAATGACCTAACATAGCCCCATAAAAAGTAATCGAGAGGCGTTAAATTGCACAAACGAGGGGGCCAGTGAACAGGACCACTTCTGGAAAGAAAGTTGTCACCAAATTGATTTTGCAATAAATCGATTGTTAAGTGCGCTGTAATGCAAGTTGGGCCGTCTTGTTGGAACCAAATGTCGTTGATGTTTAGCTGATTAATTTTTGGAAACAAAAATTCAGTCAGCATGGCTCGATAGCGCTCGCCATTCACCGTAACGGCAGCTCCTTGCTCATTTCGAAAGAAATAAGGACCGATGATAGCGCCAGCGTGTAAACCGCACCAAACAGTCAATTTTAATGGATGTAATGGTGATTCGTTAACGGCTTGAGGATTGTCTTCGCTCCATATACGGCAATTTTACTTATTGACGTAGCCATTTAACCATAAATGAGCTTCATTCCTAAACACAACTCTTCGATAAAAATGCTCATCTTCGGCCAGTTTCAAATGAGCCCAATCATCAAAAATGTGACGAAAACCATGGTCATTTGGCTTCAATTCTTGTACGAGCTGTGTTTTATAGGCACGTAAGCCAAGATCCTTACGTAAATTTTTTACGTAGTCGAAGGACAAAGGCTAACAAGTTAAAAACGACGACGAATCGACATTTCGGCGTCTTCTTCAACACTTCGCGCTACAGCAGCAATATTCTCTTCGGTACGCACATTTCTTTGTCTTGTTTATGGTTTTGTTATCTCTTGTCGGCACATTAAAGAAAAATAAGTCCTACTTACCGCCACAGTTGGAGGCAATAAAAGGCAGAGCAGAGCAGTCATCTCTATTTGGCCTTGGATACCAAGTTATGTTTTGCTCCTATATCCCAAAAAGGGGAGGTTTTTTGTTTTATTATCATCATTTCATTTGTGGCTATAACGCCACAAAAGCATTAGCGGATAAGATGGACCAGATGCTCAGACGGAAAACGAATCGATGGCCATTAGCAGTTTTTTTATAATATGCTGCCGCCTATATTATATTCCGCGAAAGCGGAACCCAGGAAGTTCTGTATCTATCAGGCAGAGTGGACGACGCACTTTCCTCCAACGTCTGGGTGAAAGGTTGTGCATTCCCGCAATAAGAAAACGGACAAAGAACAGAAAGGCGGTTGCGACATCTGCAGTGAGAAATAATATAAGATTTCTCACTGCAGATTAAGAGAGAATAAATGTGCACAATAGAGTGCACATTTTGGAGAGCCGATCGGAAAAGATGTATATAATGAGGAGTTTATTCCTAATAGCCACGAAGATTACGATGCAAGCGGACGGTTACGCCATAAAGTCAGATGCTTTATATGCTACAGCGAAAATAGACGAAAGTGAATTACTCGCCACTCTTGCGTGAAATGCAAGAAACCAATTTGTGTAGAGCATAGCCTTACACAAACTAAATGCCAAAACTGCTATATGGCATAAGTTTATTTATATATTTAACTTGTAGTTAATAGTTAAATATAAAATAAAATTTAATTTGTAACAGAGAAAAATAAATATAAACTGAATGTTTTTATTCATGAAATATTCTTAGGATTTTATCACCACTTACACCTTTAAGGTAACACCTTACATCTTTAAGTAAGGTTACACCTTTTAAGTAAGGTTACACCTTACAAAAGAGGTGTGCTCTTTTTTTGATTTCTTTAGCTCTTCTTTTGAGAAGAGCTCAAGAAATCGCATTAGAAATACATTTATGTACCTAGGTAAATTTCAGAAAAACCCAAAAAATTATTTATTGAAGCTATTCCAATTTCCAGAAGAAACTTCCAGAACAAAACGAAAATTTAGTCACTGAGTCGGAGCAAAATTTTAATACAAAATTAAGTGCCCGCGTTCATGTCAGTGTTCTTCCTGTTCATGTCAATGTTAATTAAAACTCCGTTGCTTGAGTCTAACTTTACATTTATTAACTTTTATTTTCCTTACTGTCGACTGGCTTCTAGTCTTCTAGTAGCTTCTCTAGTTCACTCCAACGAATATCGCTTTAATTGATGAAGCAATACTTCGCTTACGCTACAGCCAGCAAACGAAGTATTGCTTCATCAATTAAATGTAAGAAAGTGGATCACCAGTTCCACAGCCATTAAGCGAAGTATTGCTTCATCAGCGGCCAACGCGTGCTCGTAAAATTGACCCAGAAAACGCAATGCGGAAATAAATGCACGATACGATTTTAGGCAGAGGCGGTGTGCCGTTTAGGTATCGCCTAAAAGTATGCATACAGAACGAGTGACTCACAACAACACACTTTTTTTATTAAATTTAACAAATTTCATTCTTTCTTAAAAGAACAAGCAGATAGTTGATCTGTTATGTTTATGGCACTTAATCAAAATCCTATAAAGAAATTTAATTGTTGGGAACTTCTTTCCAATTTAATACTCGAAAATCCCTGTAAGAGATTAAAAATGCCCACATTTAAATTGAATTTCTCATGAAAGTGGCTCCTCCTGTTCGCTTTCAACATATGATAAATGCATGAAGTCTACCAAGTTTTTAGTAATGGACCTTAGTGTTACTCTAAAAATACAGGTTTTAGCGTTATAGCGCTGTGGTAGAATAATACTTCCCAAACCTGCCTGTTACCCATTTTATTAAAATAACATAAATCTCCCCTCCCCCTGGATCTGGTCCTTACGATTGGGCTCAACTCTACTTAAGGAATCTAGAAGCGAAAGTTATTAAAAGATAATAATTAAGAACAAATTTCTACTGGATGTTTAATATTAAGTGTTTACTTTAATATTTACAGAATAAATTAAACTTCACCCAAAAAGTCATAGGAATACTGGTGCACAAAAAACTTTGCGCTAAGATCCCTTGTGCACCAAACATAAGCATTATAGCTGCAAGCAGTTAAGTAATTTAATGATATATGTCAATACAGGTCACGAACTAATTTATATTACTTTGCCAACAAATAAATATACATATTTAGAAAGACTTAAGCACCTAACTTATGATATATGTCAACACACGTCACGAACTAATTTATATTACTTTGCCAACAAATAAATATAAGACGTAAGCGACTACCTCCAATTTTACATACTTGTCGCTTATACTTCTTGGCCAATGCCAAACTTTACGTTGGTCACTGCCACACTACAAAAAATGATGCCGTGTTCAAATTCGTGTACGTGTATTGGGGGATTGAGAATGTATTTGTAAATGCTTTCATTTCAGCAAAAGATTTGCGCGAAGAAAGATTTGAGCGAAGATTTGTGTCGACAGTAGCAGCGCATTTGTTGTCATCCAGATTTTATGCAGAGCAGACAATATTTACGGACACTTAAACACGTAAACATTTATATGCATAAAAGTTGAAGGGGAAATAAAAATGAAAACGCAACAGATAAAAAAAATTCTTAAACACTGCTTCGAATTCTGTGTGTATGTGTTTGTGTTTGATGCTCGTGAGGCAGCCTAAATGTTTTCCTCAAAAGTGAAGTCAGTGTGGATCGAAAGTTGTTCTACTTTTTGCAATCAACCAATCAGCGCGAGTGAGGGCGGCCGCATGAGACTAAATGTGGCATAGGCCCTTGGCTTCTAGGGTCCTCAGTTGAAGTTTCTATTTAAACAAGTAAAATTAATTGATGTGCTTGATATTCTTACTTTTTTCCAGAAAAAACAGGGCTTTCAAAGATATTGTGACGTACTTGTGGTGGGTGGTGGCAGTATTGGAGCATCTGTTGCGTACTGGCTGAAAAGGAAAGCTCAAAGCGCTCTAAACGTGGTGGTTGTTGAGAAAGATGCCAATGTAAGCATGTAACAATTAATTTTCATAAATAAATTTAAGTTTGGGTTATATCAGAGTAAGTGGAGGTGTTTTGGCTTGGTCGGCGTGATAAATAAAGTAAATTAGTTGGACTTTATAACATACTTCTCAAAAATCCGTGCAGCTTGGAAAAGTGACTGTGGTTGCTCGTGGAAGAGTGGAGATTTAGTCTAAGCTGACTCTGTCGAATTGATTAAAAAATAAAAGAATTACATTGTGTGAAAATTTTGTGCAAATTTTTATACCTTCCACTTTGTTGCAAACTTCGTCTCAAAGAGAATGTTCATTATTGACGCTAATCACCCTGTAAAAGTATCATGTATGATGGTTAACTACAAGGCCTCCACCCTCATATTTGTCACTCCTCTGAGACAAATTCCATTGCTCCTCTGAAAATCTTCAGAATCCTCTCCGTGGATTCTGAAGGGCTTTCTCGGTGTAACCTCTGTCGCCGGTGCCGAGTTCTTACAGTGCAGAGCTTCATTTCACCGATCTTTTGAAAGTGAAAGTGAAAGGACTCGTACCGAAATCACTTTAAATTCCAATTATTGTGCAAATATATTACCACCCACAATTTAGTTGCAAACGTCAGCTTAATTCGAGGAAGAAACTAACGACCAATCTCCACAACAAACACCAAGCCATTACCTACAAAAGGTATTCATCAGCACCACATCACAACCTACGACATCAACCAGGTCACCCTATTTCGAGTTGCTATAAAATCAGGTGAGTTCTCAGCTCTCAAAACTCTATATCATATACATTTAGTCATTCGAGCCGGATCTCTGATGAGCTCAAGGAATCAAATAGACATCTGGTCCAATTGTACCGGATATTCGTCCGGTTTCACCCCAAAGCCCCCCCCTCAACTATGTGAGGATTTTTGTCAAACCAACGAGATTTATATTGCATCCTCTTCCTTCCATCCTTTATATTGCTCCGTGCATATAAATCTCTAATAGCATCAATTGTTCGGTACTGCGTCCAACCCGTGCTGCACATAAATTCAATTATTGTGAAAAACGAAAAATTAAAAATCAGGTGTCATATTAGTGTACCTTTATACAACTCCTGCACTTATTATAACATATATTATATTTATCTTATATATATATATATATATATATCGACACTACTATATATATATATATATATATATGTATATATTCAGCATCAATATATATATATATGTATATATATAGTAGTGTCGATTTACACCCCTTTGAAAAGCATCGACGTTATAAGTGGTTGGGAAAACATGCGCAGGGAGACTATTCCACAACTTAACTGCGCGACCGAAAAACGAATTCTCACGGTAGTGGGTAGTGCGTTGGAACGGGATCGCGACGTAATAGGGGTGCACCACTCTAGAAAGCCGAGTAGATCTGTTGAATACCTGAACCGAAGGAATCAGGCTGGCTACTTCAGAGGAACAATTACCATTAAAGTGTCGGTAAAATAAGGTTACACACACCATATCCCGACTACATCCCCAGGTTTCAATAGAGATGGATACCCTACTGTCCCCTATAAGTTTTATCGCACGACCTTGTATACGGTCCAGAAGCTGAAGATTTTGAAGCTCCCGACCAGATATGAGAGTTGTACTCTATTTTCGATGTAGATATAACGGAGGTCGGTTGGAGTGAAGTATTTCTTGCACCGTTTTAAAAAGCCTAAGCACTTGGCTGCTTCTTTCGACACATCAAAAATGCGATCGGTCCAACGAAGATCGCATTGTATTGACATGCCCATAACATCAAGAGCCTCCGACTCATTAATATCCACGCCACTCATATTTAAAGGTGGGAAGTTGTCGCCCGCCAGACGCTTGTAGGTCAACAAACAGCATTGGGTCTTCCGCGCATTAAAATCGACCCAATTCGCTCGACCCCACTCCTGTATTTGAGGTCAGATTAGAGTCTGTCATTCATAATTTTGCGTTTGCTATTGATCTCCAGAATAGAAGGACGCCTGGAGAATGAATATGAATGACAAATGCTGCTGTCATCAGCAAACGAGTAGACGGGGTTTGATGTCAATGACAGAAGGTCATTGATAAAAATGAGAAAAAGAGTTGGAGACAGGACCGAACCCTGTGGAACTCCAGCATTAACGGAGTGCTCTTCGGAAGCAAAGCCGTCTATCACAACCCGAATAGAACGGACGCTGAGGAAACTTGACATCCATCGAATGAAAGTATTACCGACACCATAAGCAGTCAATTTAGACACGAGTGCTTTATGCCACACCCGGTCAAATGCCTTGGAGATATCCAGAGCAACAACCTTGCTCTCACCGAACTCATACAACTGCTCCACCGCTCAGTGAGAAACGCCATCAGATCGCCGGTGGAACGGTGAGCACAGAAGCCGTACTGGCGATCAGTGACCAATTGGTTGCTCTCCAGATACCTCATCAAGTTAAAATCTATAACGCTCTCCATAACTTTGGAGAGCACTGAGCAGATTGCTGTGGGCCGGTAATTTGCAGGATTCGTAGCTTCACCTTTTTTGGGAACTGGCTGCACATTGGCAATCTTCCAGGAAGTAGGAGAAACTACTGAAGTATACGATAAATTAAAGAGATTGCGCAATGGGCGAGCCAGTGTTGAGGCGTACTTTCTCAACACGTGGGCTGAAATGCCATCCGGTCCCGAGGATTTATTGACGTTGAGGTTTACAAGCACTCTTTTAACAGCCCGCGTGCGAAAGTGCATCTCAGGCATAATATGAGACACACCATCGATCACGGGTAGTGGTTGGCGGCTACTCTCAGGAAGAGAGCAGTTTTCAGCAAACATTTTGGCTAATAAGTTTGCCTTATCAACCGAGTGAGTGAAGATCTGATAATCCTT
Source organism: Sicus ferrugineus (assembly GCA_922984085.1). NCBI lineage: Eukaryota > Metazoa > Arthropoda > Insecta > Diptera > Conopidae > Sicus > Sicus ferrugineus. Next base: position 30,665,061 of record OV277349.1, read on the forward strand.
GAGGAGAGTTGGAATAGACAATCGCGTCTGATTCTTCACTCTCCCCACGAACGACCAAAAGTTCTTACTACCCTTATGGTATTCAAGAACTCTTAAGGTAAGGCGCTGCTCGTAAAGAACTTTTTCGCGCTTTAGAGTGGCATTGCACCTATTTCTGGCACGATTGCGCAGCAATTTAGTATCAGCAGTTTTTTTAAACGCCAATTCCTAAATCCTTCCTCTTTTGACCTGACTGCTTGTCTGCAAGTCGCATTAAACCAGGAATGGTCTTTTGGTTTAATGGAAATTCTTTTATATACCAAATATACCTCATACCAAATAAATACCAAATATACCTCATACCAAATAAAATTATATTTTCTACAAATTTTGCTGCAGCATTTATGTTTCTATCTCTGAAACACAATTGCCAATTGAAACGACTGAAAAAGCAGTTCAGCGCATCCCAATTAGCCCTCTCATAAAGCCACACTGTCCGCTTCGGAGCTGGCTGGTGAGCGGATTGAAGACTAGAATATGGGAAGGTAGCAGAAATTGTAGCGTGGTCCGAATTATCAAGAGGTGCAAGAACATTCACATCGTACTTGCTATGATGTGAAGTTAGAAAAAGGTCCAGAATGTTTTGGTTTTGCCCTTCAACGCAGGGAAAGTGCGTTGGTTACTTCAATAATTGAGTCCAATTATTAGACTCCGCAAATACCTCAACATACAAATCCTCGGGTGTCGTGTGACTCGAATGACGTAGCCAATTGGAATTATGAACATTGAAATCACCAGCAACAACAGTTTCACTGTTCGGATACAATTCCAGGATTTTAGATCTCGAATCAGAGAGTCCAGTTTATCAAAAGTTGGCAGCCTCTCTAGACCCGGGCTTCTATATAGTAAATGAAGCAGAAGTGCAGGATGTGCGACTGAGTAGTACGAATATGGCGCTTCTAATTCATAGCTCCTCCTGTGTATTTCGGAGGCGCCTCCTCCAAAGGGGCGCTGTGTGTGTGGAGCGAGACAGTGGGCATAGTGTATGTAAGAGTGAGAAAGAGGATTGAAGGCTGGAAGCTGGCGGCTGGCGGACGAACGGACAGACAGACGGCTGGGCGGACAGACAGGCGGCTTGGAGGACAGACAGACGGACGTACAGACAGACGGCTGGGTGGACAGACAGACGAACGGACGGACAGACGGAGAGAGACAAACCGACAGACAGACAGACGGTCAGACAGACAGACGGACAGACAGACAGACAGACGTACGGACGGACAGACGATCAGTCGGTCGTTCGGACCGACGGTCGGTAGCCGAGATGGTGATGAAGCAGGGAGAGGGAAGGAAGAGACGTGCGTTATGGTATGTGAGTACTGGGAGATCATAAGTAGCAAGAGTGAGTGTCAGCGTGTGACTTTTGTTTTGTTCGTTTTGTTTATTGGAGAAGGCGAACTGTGGCTTGTGTCTCACATAGGGTTGGTGAGTGCAGCTATTTATTAGGAAATTTAGGAAGTATGCTGTTGTAGTTGTTGTTGTAGTTTTAATGTTTATATGTAAGATTCAGAGCTGTGGGAATATGTGTTCGCGGGTGGCAGTTGCTAAGCAGAGGCTGTCTAAGCAGAGGCTGTTTAAGCGGAGGTTGTGTTGTAGTTGTTGTTTATTTAATTGCTTCGCTTTTGAGACGCCGCCTTAAAAGTGTAGTGAAATTTAATGTAAACATAAAGTGAACGGATCGAACTGCGGCATTGCGTGTATGCATGATCTGGAGCGTGGGGCTGCCTAAGCAGAGGTAGAGTGTTTTGTATTGTTTATTTAATTGCTTGGGACCGAACTGTGGCTTGACTCGAATTTGCTAGGAAATTAAATTAATGTAAACATTTCCGAAGAATGTAATGAAATTAGGCGGAACTGAGCCGAACATGATTGAACATATACAGATTTTTTATTTGGGAAAATTTTACACCTCTATTTTTAGCTGTGCAGTACTTTAAATACAGCAAAATTCAAAATGAAATGTTGTAATTGGATGTGGGTAGGATAGGTATATGTAGAGTGAGTGTCAGCGTGTGACTTTTTTTTGCTCGTTTTGTTTATGAGAGAAGGCGAACTCTGCCTTGTGTCGCATAGGGTTAGTTGGTTGGTTGGTCAGTGGAGTTATTTTTAGGAAATTTAGGAAGTATGCTGTTGTAGTTGTAGTTTTAATATTTGTATGGATGTAGGATAAAGAGCTGTGGGAACGAGTGCGGACGTGGGTAGCGGCAGCCTAAGCAGTGGCCTAAGCAGACGTAGAGTTGTTGTTTATTTAATTGTTTTGCTTTTTAGACGCTGTCTCAGAAATTTAATGTAAACATTAAGTGAATAGATTGAACTGCGGCTTGGTGGACGTGCATGATCTGGAGCGTGGGCTGCGTAAGCAGAGGTAGTGGCGTTGATCTTGTTTTATTTAAATGCTTGAGATCGAACTATAGTTTGATTAGAATTTTGATGGAATTGAATTGTATTTAATGTTGTAATAGCACTTTAATGAAGGCATTGAGGAGACAACTTTTTTATTTTGTTGTTGCTCTTTGTTGTTGGTGTTGTTTTGACATCGTAACTTTTTGATATCGTTAATTTCTGAATATAACGCTAAAAATTATATTACACAATTATGCATACATACTATACTGTAAGCGCATAAGGTACTTATTGTTTGTTGTGTGTGTGTGTGTGTGTTTTGTTAAGGAATTCACAGATATTAGTATGAGTCATCAATTTCCTAGAATTTATTTTGCAGAGGCGCGTTTGAATACTATTATGTTGTTGAAAATTTAAGAGAGGTGAATCGCTATGGCAGAGGAGTATAAAAGGAGCAACAAGTTATTACAGAACTTCATTAATCGTTTGATTCTCCAAGACATCAAGCCGTGTGAGCTCCAAATAACTTTTGAGAAAATACTCATATATTTTGTACAGTTTAAAATTATTAAATAAATTATAATTATATTTATAACTAAAAATAGTAAATAAAAAAATTATGTACTAATATTCAAATTGAATAAAACGCATTAGTTTGCAAAACTAAAACCCAGAGAATTCACAAAGAGTACATTAAAGTGTAAACTAAAACTTAAAGTTTTTATAAAGAACGCTCAAATTTTTAAGAAGACTGAAGTGAAATCTACTTCATTAATATTATTATAATCATAATCATCATCAACAATAACGACATCTTCAGTTAAATGTTTTAAAAAATGGAAGGATTCATTTGCAGTGAGTGTGGTGTCCGTTTCACCAAAAATCGCAACCTTAAACGTCATTTTTTAAACAAACATGCTGAAAAACAAGCATTCGATTGCAATGAATGCAACATTAAATTTACCCGACGCGATAACCTGAAAAAACATGTAAATTTATTTCATCCACAACCAAGCTGTGCTTCACCAGTAAAACGTATTCATAATGAAAACTTTTCAATTTGTTCCGATTGTAATGAGAAAGTTTCGAAGAAAGACTGGAATTATCACATTAGGACCAATAAACATAAAAAAATGCTGGCATCCCGATTAACGAGCACTTTAAAACAATAAAGTCAGCCTTCAATGAAAGGATTGAAACGCTTATGCTCGAAAACGTGAACAAGGGTTTGCTCATTCCAGAAACGTTTTTTACAGTAAACAGGGACATCATTACAAAAGCCTTGGAAGATTCACTCGAAAAGCACTTGGGCTATAAATTCAATTTAGAGATATTTTGTGAGTATGTGACGATGAGTATTGAAGAAGATATGGTTGAGGATGTAAAATCGTTCCAAACCAAAATGACTTTAATATAGACAAGAGAAGATATCGAAAGCAGCTACAATAATATGATTTATCAGATTTGCAAGAAAATGTCTGAGTCAGGAAAGGGACAGTGGCTGGTCTCTCGTAAGGATATGTCACGTGGAGTTCAATATTAATCAATATCAGTCAATAAGGGAAACGCTATAAGAAAATATTGTTATTTATTAAATTCAATTTATAAACAAAATAGTAAACTAAAATATAAATACTATATATATTAAGCAAAACAACTGTTAGATTTAAGAAATTGTATGAATAAATTTGAATATAAAAACACCATAAAACAGTCGATTACCTACATTTTTAGATTAGGACAGTACCTGACTTTGAACTCTTAGCAGTGATTTAACTGATCTGATTTGATAACTGACTTTTTGAAATACATGGCCACCGACTCTTTTATACATAGCATACAAAACGACGACTATTAAAAAAGTATTCTTGGTGATATCGATTTAATATTCGAGACCTCAGAATATTCACCAGTCGATCCGATTGATGAAGGACGTCGATCTCTTTAGTTATTACACATCTTCGTTTAAAATTTTTTGAGTTTGAGTGTGAAGCTCCTCTACCAAACACCGCTTTTTACTCATTTTGGCATTTCTTTTACAATTTTTTCCTAGAAGGAAGACTTACTGCGTTATAACCATCAATAGGTGTGCCAACATTATTTAAACGCTTCCAGCGGAGATTTAAGTTGTTATTATTATCTATACTGAAACCCAACACTTTTGAAATATTTCTCTTTATTTTACTATTTGATGTTTTATGTGCGGAATAATTACCGAACTTATCGACACGTATTTTCAATTATGCTTACAACTACACCAACATCATAAAGGGATTATTCAGTGATAAGTCTTTATTGACGTCTACAACACTTCACAATAAAAAAGGAACGAGTGTGATGAGTTTACACCCTCAAACACATAATTATATTTATCAGAATGATACTAAAGCTATGTATATTGTAAAAGCAGTAAACAATGATAAAGAATCATCAACAACATACTAAGGAAATGGTATAATGTAAGTAAATTCACAGAAAACCCCGAGTTTATTTATTGGAAGATAGCTTCTATATCAACGAAATAATTTCCATTATCGAAGAAATACGAGAAGTCGACATAATTGAGTAACTTTTACATACATATTTTGCATTCCAAGAGAACATCTTGTCAACAGATAATCATACATAACCACATCATTTTTATGAACATGTAAATCGTAATTAGGTTTACAATTGTATTATGATTTCTTGGAATATGTATTATTGGAACTACTATATTTTTATTAAAATTAAATGCATACATGTGTATATGAACAACATATATAGTTTGAGTTGTTTTATGTTTTCAGCAATAAAATCCATATAAATACGGTCGCTTACATGATATATATGACGTTTCTTCCCTGATATGATAACACTGATGTGTTTGCTGTTTGAACCAATCAGATGACTTATCTGATATCAGTTGTAACTGATCTGATCTGATCTGATAGTCGATAACCTGGTCTGATCTAATCTGATCTGATAGCAGTTGCACCTGGTCAGATCTAATAGCTAATATACATGACCTGATCTAATCTGGCAGCCGATATACAGGATCAGATCTAATCTGATCTGATCTGATAGCTGTTATGATAGACCAGATAGCCGCTATGATGAACAACATTATACCGTTATAATGAATCATCAAGGACTTACAAAGGAAATGGTTTAATGCAAGATATCTGTTTGTCTCATCTGATAGGTGATGTAATTGATGCGAAAGGTGCTATAAAGACCACGAACGAAACGATATCAGAGTTTTTACTTGTATTGCGTTATTATTTATAACTCAAAATAGTTCATACAACTCATAGAAAATCTGTGACTACACAAGCTATGTTATGTGGTAAAAGGATAACAAACATTAAGTTAAGATAAGTTGACTTGCTATTCTAGAAATATTCAAATATTCAAAATAAAACTAAATTAAATAAACTGAAAATGAAAATAAATATAGAATAAGACAAAAATAAAATAATAAATTGATAAATAAATAATAAAATAAAATGAAATGAACAAATATAAAATAAAATATATTAAACTGAAATAATAAATAATGTATAAAATAAACAAATATGAATTGAAATATAATGAAATAAAAAATAAAACCATATATAGAAATTACATAAGAAAAGATAAAATAAAATTAAAAAATAAAAGGAAAACTAATAAAATGAAATAAAATAAAATGAAAAAGGAAAATTTGGTAAAATAGTAATATAAAAGATAATAAGATCAAATAAAAATAAGATAACTTAAACATTAAAGTAATAAAGTAATAAATAATAAAATAAAAAAAAATTAACAAATATAAAGAAAAATATATTAAAATAAAAATAAAACATCATAAAACAAGATAAGTTAAAAAAGAAAAATAAAAGTTAATAACACAAGGTAAAAATAAGATAAAATATAGTATAAGAAAACAATGAAATAAAAATTAAAATGTCTTTGTGTTTATTTATTATTTAATATTTCATACTATAACAATCACTATATTTAGGTTTTGGTAAAATTTTACATTCTATCAATAGTGATGCAGACATAGCCGGGCTGTCACTGGCTCCTCTACTTCGGGTGATGTCACTTCGAATATGGCGATCCGGCTGCGGTTGTCTGGAACTAGGGGGTAGCCGCTTGCGCCGGCTAGTGCTGATCGCGACATGACCTTGTGTGGGTGTGTCGGCTGGCAAAAAAGAATTTGTTTTTTCTTGTACAAATTACAAAAACAAGCAAGTTTACATTACATGCAGACATGGCCGGGCTGTCACTGGCTCCTCTACTTCGGGTGGTGTCTCTTCGAGTATGGCGATCCGGTTACGGTTGTCTGGAACTAGGGGGTAGCCGCTTGCGCCGACTAGTGCTGATCGCGACATGACCTTGTGTGGGTGTGTCGGCTGGTTCGCTAGTGGCCGTGGGACGCCTTTTGGCCAGGTGTGCTTCTGCAGGACCTCGTCCGTCCAAACGTCTGAGTTCAACACCGTTTTGAAGCACCTTAGCGTGGTGATCTGTTGGGTGTACTCAGGCCCGGTTACCACCTCTTGCTCGATCGAGGTGGCGGCGAACACCCTTTGTGGGGCCGTTGTGGACTCACCACTCTGGCTATCGTGTTCGCTACTTTGACCGTCGCTACCGTCGTTGTTGGACTCCGGGTCCTCTTCCGAAACCCAGTGGCTCCCTTCAGTACCCATGGTGGTTGACTCTCGTGGTGGTGCTGCTGCTTCGGGGTGTTCGTTGCGCCATTCCTTCTGGGGCCCGGTATTTCTCTGGGTGGCTTCGTTGGCTGCCTGCTGGTCCTGCTGACTCTCAGAGTCGGGAGAGTCCACTCAGATGATACTGTCGTCGAGGTCTTCACGTGCGACATTCGCGGATGGTCCCTCTTCCGGGTCTATCACCACCCGTCGTAGCCGAATGTGAGGGTACTTATCCTCGGGATGGTCGACAACTTCCTCTCAATCTTCGCTGAGCTGACGGGTTCGGAGACGTTCGCGTCGCTCTTTCTGCATATTCCGCCTGAACGTGTCTGCACTCGTTACAAACTTACTCGCGTATTCGCGTTCCATCCTCACGCTCCCGCAGTTACTGGTAGACTGACTGGTGATCTCCTCTCATTTCGTGAGTGAGCTAAAAACAAGTCCGCCCGCGCACTCACGCACAGCGTATGTGAGTTTTATGGTGAAATTGTCTCCTTGTTACAAGCTAAAACTGGCTATTGCAAAGGAAGTTAGTTAGGAAAGAAAACCATTTCGGCTTCTTACCACACCGTCACAATATGATGGGGTGAGTTCATGACAGGGATACAAGCGAGACACAATTATTAAATATTACTTGACTAGATTTTTAAGTAAGCATTAATAGAAAAAATTCATTGCATTTAAGAGCCTTTGCGGTTTTGATGATTTCTTAACTGCTTGGCAATATTAAAGTGTAATGTAAACTTGCTTGTTTTTGTAATTTGTAAAAGAAAAAACAAATTCTTTTTTGCCAGCCGACACACCCACACAAGGTCATGTCGCGATCAGCACTAGCCGGCGCAAGCGGCTACCCCCTAGTTCCAGACAACCGTAGCCGGATCGCCATATTCGAAGTGACACCACCCGAAGTAGAGGAGCCAGTGACAGCCCGGCTATGTCTGCATCACTATTGATAGAATGTAAAATTTTACCAAAACCTAAATATAGTGATTGTTATAGTATGAAATATTAAATAATAAATAAACACAAAGACATTTTAATTTTTATTTCATTGTTTTCTTATACTATATTTTATCTTATTTTTACCTTGTGTTATTTACTTTTATTTTTCTTTTTTAACTTATCTTGTTTTATGATGTTTTATTTTTATTTTAATATATTTTTCTTTATATTTGTTAATTTTTTTTATCTTATTATTTATTACTTTATTACTTTAATGTTTTAGTTATCTTATTTTTATTTGATCTTAATATCTTTTATATTACTATTTTACTAAATTTTCCTTTTTCATTTTATTTTATTTCATTTTATTAGTTTTCCTTTTATTTTTTAATTTTATTTTATCTTTTCTTATGTAATTTCTATATATGGTTTTATTTTTTATTTCATTATATTTTAATTCATATTTGTTTATTTTATACATTATTTATTATTTCAGTTTAATATATTTTATTTTATATTTGTTCATTTCATTTTATTTTATTATTTATTTATCAATTTATTATTTTATTTTTGTCTTATTCTATATTTATTTTCATTTTCAGTTTATTTAATTTAGTTTTATTTTGAATATTTGAATATTTCTAGAATAGCAAGTCAACTTATCTTAACTTAATGTTTGTTATCCTTTTACCACATAACATAGCTTGTGTAGTCACAGATTTTCTATGAGTTGTATGAACTATTTTGAGTTATAAATAATAACACAATACAAGTAAAAACTCTGATATCGTTTCGTTCGTGGTCTTTATAGCACCTTTCGCATCAATTATATCACCTATCAGATGAGACAAACAGATATCTTGCATTAAACCATTTCCTTTGTAAGTCCCTATGATTCATTATAACGGTATAATGTTTGTCATCATAGCGGCTATCTGGTCTATCATAACGGCTATCAGATCAGATCAGATTAGATCTGATCCTGTATATCGGCTGCCAGATTAGATCAGGTCATGTATATAAGCTATTAGATCTGACCAGGTGCAACTGCTTTCAGATCAGATTAGATCAGACCAGGTTATCGACAATCAGATCAGATCAGATCAGTTACAACTGATATCAGATAAGTCATCTGATTGGTTCAAACAGCAAACACATCAGTGTTATCATATCAGGGAAGAAACGTCATATATATCATGTAAGCGACCGTATTTATATGGATTTTATTGCTGAAAACATAAAACAACTCAAACTATATATGTTGTTCATATACACATGTATGCATTTAACTTTAATAAAAATATAGTAGTTCCAATAATACAAATTCCAAGAAATCATAATACAGTTGTAAACCTAATTACGGTTTACATGTTCATAAAAATTATGTGGTTATGTATGATTATCTGTTGATAAGATGTTTTCTTGGAATGCAAAATATGTATGTGAAAGTTACTCAATTATGTCGACTTCTCGTAATTCTTCGATAATGGAAATTATTTCGTTGATATAGAAGCTATCTTCATCCGAAGTAGATAATAACAAAAGGCGTAATCTATCTACCAGCTTATTGGGATCATTCCAATAAATAAATTCGGGTTTCTGTGAATTTATTTCCAATAAATAAATTCGGGGTTTTCTGTGAATTTACTTACATTATACCATTTCCTTAGTATGTTGTTGATGATTCTTTATCATTGTTTACTGCTTTTACAATATACATAGCTTTAGTATCATTCTGATAAATATAATTATGTGTTTGAGGGTGTAAACTCATCACACTCGTTCCTTTTTTATTGTGAAGTGTTGTAGACGTCAATAAAGACTTATCACTGAATAATCCCTTTATGATGTTGGTGTAGTTGTAAGCATAATTGATAATACGTGTCGATAAGTTCGGTAATTATTCCGCACATAAAACATCAAATAGTAAAATAAAGAGAAATATTTCAAAAGTGTTGGGTTTCAGTATAGATAATAATAACAACTTAAATCTCCGCTGGAAGCGTTTAAATAATGTTGGCACACCTATTGATGGTTATAACGCAGTAAGTCTTCCTTCTAGGAAAAAATTGTAAAAGAAATGCCAAAATGAGTAAAAAGCGGTGTTTGGTAGAGGAGCTTCACACTCAAGCTCAAAAAATTTTAAACGAAGATGTGTAATAACTAAAGAGATCGACGTCCTTCATCAATCGGATCGACTGGTGAATATTCTGAGGTCTCGAATATTAAATCGATATCACCAAGAATACTTTTTTAATAGTCGTCGTTTTGTATGCTATGTATAAAAGAGTCGGTGGCCATGTATTTCAAAAAGTCAGTTATCAAAGCAGATCAGTTAAATCACTGCTAAGAGTTCAAAGTCAGGTACTGTCCTAATCTAAAAATGTAGGTAATCGACTGTTTTATGGTGTTTTTATATTCAAATTTATTCATACAATTTCTTAAATCTAACAGTTGTTTTGCTTAATATATATAGTATTTATATTTTAGTTTACTATTTTGTTTATATATTGAATTTAATAAATAACAATATTTTCTTATAGCGTTTCCCTTATTGACTGATATTGATTAATATTGAACTCCACGTGACATATCCTTACGAGAGACCAGCCACTGTCCCTTTCCTGAAACTCGGACATTTTCTTGCAAATCTGATAAATCATATTATTGTAGCTGCTTTCGATATCTTCTCTTGTCTATATTAAAGACATTTTGGTTTGGAACGATTTTACATCCACAACCATATCTTCTTCAATACTCATCTTCGCATACTCACAAAATATCTCTAAATTGAATTTATAGCCCAAGTGCTTTTCGAGTAAATCTTCCAAGGCTTTTGTAATGATGTCCCTGTTTACTGTAAAAAACGTTTCTGGAATGAGCAAACCCTTGTTCACGTTTTCGAGCATAAGCGTTTCAATCCTTTCATTGAAGGCTGACTTTATTGTTTTAAAGTGCTCGTTAATCGGGATGCCAGCATTTTTTAATGTTTATTGGTCCTAATGTGATAATTCCAGTCTTTCTTCGAAACTTTCTCATTACAATCGGAACAAATTGAAAAGTTTTCATTATGAATACGTTTTACTGGTGAAGCACAGCTTGGTTGTGGATGAAATAAATTTACATGTTTTTTCAGGTTATCGCGTCGGGTAAATTTAATGTTGCATTCATTGCAATCGAATGCTTGTTTTTCAGCATGTTTGTTTAAAAAATGACGTTTAAGGTTGCGATTTTTGGTGAAACGGACACCACACTCACTGCAAATGAATCCTTCCATTTTTTAAAAGATTGAACTGAAGATGTCGTTATTGTTGATGATGATTATGATGATAATAATATTAAAGAAGTAGATTTCACTTCAGTCTTCTTAAAAATTTGAGCGTTCTTTATAAAAACTTTAAGTTTTAGTTTACACTTTAATGTACTTCTTGTGAATTCTCTGGGTTTTAGTTTTGCAAACTAATGTCTTTTATCCAATTTGAATGATAGTAAATAATTTTTTATTTACTATTTTTAGTTATAAATATAATTATAATTTATTTAATAATTTCAAACTGTACAAAATATATGAGTATTTTCTCAAAAGTTATTTGGAGCTCACACGGCTTGATGTCTTGGAGAATCAAACGATTAATGAAGTTCTGTATGTATATGTCGGAGTTAACGTCGTAGTAGTGTCCTCCTTGCCTCTTTCAGTCATCTTCACTATTCTTTGAACGCAGTCCGTTCGTTAGCGACGCAATAAACTACTCGTTTGGTTTGCTGCCAAATCTCAACTGTCAACTCATGCTTTTTCTTTGTTCTTGTTGATCTCTTTCTTATTACTCTACTCTTCTTATTTAATTGCGCCGCTCACAACCGCACTCGGTAGAGTTTTCACTCTCCCTCGCTCGCCTAATGCTAAACCAGTTTTTTAGAAAATGAACTCGCTATTTATTAATAACGCTGCACTACAGTATGCACTATCCGACACGGCCTTCCTGACTACACACGTCCTCGGGTGTGTAAAACATAAAACGAGAAACACAATGAAACATTGACACATTTTATTCGATTTATATTTGATAACACAGTTTATTTAATTTTTTTTAACATTAAACGGAAAACGCAACGACAATATACAGTTATTAAAATATTCAGATATTCGCTTCAGTGACAGTGATCTTGTTGTGGTGTTTATTTTCAGAAGTCAGGTTCGCCTAACCAGCTCATTCATGTGCGCCATGATCAAACATTTATGTTTGCACTTGTGCTTGCAATGTGATAGTTGTGGTGCGGCTTTTAACCTCAATGTTTGATCTCACATACATTTATATTGTTGACGTCTCTTTTAACGTCTTCACTTCTATTGTCGTCTATTTCAACGCCTTCTGCTTCATCGACGGATATTACAACGCCTTCTGTTTTATCGTCGTCTATTTCAACGCCTTCTGTTTCATCGACGTCTATTTCAACGCCTTCTCTCTCATTGCTTACACCAGCAATATTTTCGTCAATCACATCCAACTCCGTGGGAACCTGTCCTTCTGGTAACCTTCGTAAATATTCATGCGAATATTTGTAAGTCCTTTTATTGGACAATGATTTTAATGCGTATCTGTCGCCTTCTAAAATTTTTATCACTAGAAATGGACCTCTGAACTTAGGATCTAACTTTGTTTAGTGTCTTTCCTCGTTTTTGAGCAAGACATAGTCACCAATCTTATGCCTAACAATTTTGGCTTTGTTTTTGTCAAACCTAACCTTATCATAAATGGCGGATTTCTATATATTTTCTGCCGCCACAGATCTTACATGAGTTACATTAACTTGGTTTTCGTCTTCATTAAATGGCACTAGACCAAACGGTCTTGCTTCTTTTCCTATTAACAACTCAAGTGGAGCCTTAGTTACTCTATTGACCGTGCAATTCAAATCCAGTTGTACTTCGTGGATCGCCTCCTGCCACGACCGGCTACTAATCTCAACATTATTCGTTCCACCTGGCCGTTATCACGACTTGCACCTGTAGCGATCAGATGCAAAGTCGTTTTCTGCGAAGAACAGAAACCACGAAATTCCTTACCAGCAAAACATCTTCCCTGATCAGCCACCACACTTGAGGGAACACCAAATAATGATATCGAAAACTTCGGTGCCTTAATACAACTTTCAGCATCATTTTTAAGAGTGTGATACAGCAAGACATATTTTGTGAAGGCGTCAATTAGAACTATAATATATTCCTTAAGATAATTTTTGGCACTTAACTTTCCAGTAATATCTACGTGAACAGTATGCCAAGGTATGCTGACCTTACGGATGGGATGATGTTCAGCAATTTTGCCTGAGGAAGGCTTAGATAATTTGCAAGTAATACAATTATCTACAAATTTGCGTTCGTATTTCGCCATGTTTTCAAACCAATAATAATCATAAACTTTATCAAGTGTTTTCTCCCATCACAGATGCATAATCGATTCTTGAACATGGTTTATTACTGACCACCTAAAACCTCGGGGAACCACCGGCAAACATCGTGTTCTACAATTTCTTTGTATTTTTCTATAAAGTGTTCCCGCCCTCAATTCATAAGTCCTCTCCAAATCTTCTGAGAGTGCATTATTACGCAGCTTAGTTATTGTAAGAGAAATTTCTGGGTCTCGTTGCTGTTCAGATCAAAGCCAGTTCTCTGAGATTTCCGCTAAATCAACACGTTTTTCCGCGGTTTTCGTGACCAACTGTGGTTGTAACGGTAGCAGATTTCGCGAAAAGAAATCTACATGCGCCATACGCTTTCCTTCCCTACACTAAATATCGAGAGCAAAGGACTGTAAATACGCCCATCAGCGGTGAACTCGAGGAGTCAATTCAATCTTGGAACGGGAAGCTTTCAAGGAGTTACAGTCCGTAAAGACTACGAATCGACGACCCAGAAGATAGTGGCTAAAATGTATCATTCATATCCTTCTGAACTAGCATCCGTGTGTAATTCGATGAGGTATTGTGGGTCGAAAATTGTTAAAACAGGCTTGTTTGTTAATATAAGAATTATTTTCTGACGAATCTGTTCATGTTCTAGTTTCCAAATGAAGTTTTTCTGCTCTGAGATAAGAAAATAGAGAGGCTTCATCAACTCCGAAAATTTTGGCACAAATTGCCTGAAATACGAAGCCAAACCATTAAACTGTCGCAACTGGGTAACAGATTGTGGAGGAGGCAAAGCAGTTAGCGCTTTTATTTTTCGTGGATTGGGCCGAAGTTCACCAGCTTTGACTTCATAACCAAGATATTCAACGCTAGTTACAAGGAAAGAGCATTTGGTAACATTAAAAGAAAATCCAGACTTTGTGAGGGCATACAATACAGTTTGCAATCTCTCAAATCCTTCTTGCTCAGTTTTTGAGATGATCATTATGTCATCCATATAGACTATGGCATGTTACTATGGCAGGAGTAAGCAAGATCACCAAGATCAAAAATTCGTATTGCCCATCTTGAGTAAGAATGCCGTGCGCTCAACAGAATCGGCGTGTAAAGGAATCTAATGGAATCCACTCGCCATATCCAGACACGAAAAATATTTTGCTCCGTGAAGTCTCGCAATCTGGTCGGATATTAGAGGCAAAGGATACTTATCAGATATAGTGTTAGCATTAAGCTCACGGTAATCAGGGTTAAATTTCGGTAGTGACATCATTTTTGTTTCCTGTGACGTAGATTTTGGGGCTTGTACAGCTTTAAGAAACTCCATAAAATTTCGATTTTGCAACTCTAGAAGCGCACGCCAATATTCGCCAGAATTTTCTTGCGGCGGAGTAGATCCCACTTCTGATGTCGGAGTTAACGTCGTAGTAGTGTCCTACTTGACTCTTTCAGTCATCCTCACTATTCTTTGAACGCAGTCCGTTCGTTAGCGACGCAATAAACTACTCGTTTGGTCTGCTGCCAAATGCTAAACCAGTTTTTTAGAAAGAGATCTCGCTATTTATTAATAACGCTGCACTACAGTATGCACTATCCGACATATATATTACATAATTGTGTAATATAATATTTGATTCAGAAATTAACGATATCAAAAAGCTACGATGTCAAAACAACACCAACAGCAAGAGCAACAACAAAATAAAAAAAGTTGTCTCCTCAATGCCTTCATTAAAGTGCTATTAAAACATTAAATACAATTCAATTCCATCAAAATTAGAATCAAACTATAGTTCGATCTCAAGCAATTAAGTAAAACAAGAACAACGCCACTACCTCTGCTTACGCAGCCCCCCAAATCATGCATGTCCACCAAACCGTAGTTCTATCCATTCACTTAATGTTTACATTAAATTTCTGAGACAGCGTCTAAAAAGTAAAGCAATTAAATAAACAACAACTCTACGTCTGCTTAGGCCACTGCTTAGGCTGCCGCTACCCGCGCCCGCACTCGTTCCCTCAGCTCTGTATCCTACATACAAATATTAAAACTACAACAACTGCAACTACAGCGTACTTCCTAAATTTCCTAAAAATTACTCCACTGACGAACCAATCAAATAACCCTATGCGACACAAGGCAGAGTTCGCCTTCTCTCATAAATAAAACAAAACAAAAGTCACACGCTGACACTCACTCTACATATACCTATCCTACTCTCATCCAATTACAACATTTCACTAAAAACCTTAATATGTAATAAATTTTTAAAACTGTTTATACTAATTTGTTAGACCGCCTGTTGGTATTTAAAAAAAAACCTGTATATGTTCAATCATGTTCGGCTCAGTTCCGCCTAATTTCATTACATTCTTCGGAAATGTTTACATTAATTTAATTCCAGCAAATTCCAGTCAAGCCACAGCCTCTGCTTTGCAAGCTGTCACCCGCGAGCACACACATATCCTCAGCTCTGTATCCTACATACAAACATTAAAACTACAACAACAACTACAACAACATACTTCCTAAATTTCCTAATAAATAGCTCCACTCACCAACACTATGTGAGACACAAGCCACAGTTCGCCTTCACCAATAAACAAAACGAACAAAACAAAAGTCACACGCTGACACTCACTCTTGCTACTTATGATCTCCCAGTACTCACATACCATAACGCACGTCTCGCCCCTCCCTCTCTCTGCTTCCACACCATCTCGACCGTTGTCCGGTCGACCGACTGATCGTGTGTCCGTCCGTCCGTCTGTCCGTCCGTCCGTCTGTCCGTCCGTCCGTCTGTCCGTCCGTCCGTCTGTCCGTCCGTCCGTCCGTCCGTCTCTCTGTCTGTCAGTCAGTCCGCCCGTCTGTCTGTCTGTCTGTCCGTCCGTATGTCTGTCTGTCCATCTGTCCATCTATCCGCCCGTATGTCCGTCCGTCTGTCTGTCTGTCTGTCCCTCCGTCTGTCCGTCCGTCTGTCCGTCCGTCCGTCTGTCCGTCGGTAATAAGTTAATTTGCAAAACACATGACAAAACAACATTAGCTTGCACTAATTGCCACAAAAGTATTTAAATTTTCGCCTTGTTGTGACTTATATTTCTTTATTAAAACTAATAAAAATAATAATAACTCTTAAATGATTAATTATTCTCATATTTTTGTTTTGGGTCATTTTGACACAAATTGGGTGTGTTTGCAAATTACGCAGACGCGTTAAATCAATATTCTCAACAATGTAATAACTATTTAGGCTAACGTATAAATAAATCTATTTATTTTAAACAAAATTAAGAGAATAACTAATGCCATCGTTATTAAAATTATAAAATAATGTTAAGGTCATCACAAAAAAAAAATACTATTTTTGCATGGGGAGAGGCAAGATAAATATATGTATGTATATTAATTCGACAATTTAAAAGATATTACAAAAGAAAATAAATTAAATAATAAAAAATAGAATAAGCAAAACAAATTACAATAGTTGTAGAATTCTGGTAATAAAAATTCTACACTTGAAAGTAGAGCACATAAACAATCATCTCCATAAGAGTATTTGTTTAAGTAACGCAGCAATGTTTCAAATTTTGTGATCAAAACTAAAAAACCATAGTTTTATATTAACTAAAAACTATTTAAAATTTCTTATGCCCGGAATGAAAAGTATAAGTTTATTAAATAACTTGCATGCGACAGTTGAATAGGAGTTTCTGAAAGTCGTCGTACGAAATTTCGGGATATTTACCACATATCTTGAATTGCTACGAAGATCAGATTTAATTTAATTAAATTTATTTATCAATTACACACAACGCACTAAGAGCTCACTCTTTTTTAGCATATTAAAAAACGCATATGAAAAGTATCATCCAGACAAAATACTGCTCTCTTATTAATACTAAATACTCTTAATTATATTAAGAGATAAAGGATGAAAATAGGAAGGACACAGAATAAAGTACAAAGAAGAGTATAGGGAAAAAAAATAAAATATATACGTGTGAACAGCGCTGATTTGTCAATAATTAAACGAAAAATTCGAGAAATTCGTTTGAAAATTCATTTAAAAAAGTACTCCTTGAGCAGCCTCATAAATACACAACTCCCACTGACCAGCCTTAGATTACAAAGCAGAAAATTCCACAGCCTGACAGTATTGACGAAGAAAAAGCGAGAGGAATTAAGTAGTTTGTACCTTGGCAAAACAAAGCCTTTGAGCGACTAGAAAAACCGAAATTGAGCTTCTCGAAAAGATAACATGGACGACCAGAGTGTATAAGTTGATGAAAGAAAACACCATTCCGGAAATTAAGGGGATCACTAAAATCACAGCCCAGCAGAGAAAACCAAACCGCCCCCATTCTGTCAAACTTCTTAAGCCCCTCTACAAATCGGGTTGTATTGTTTACTAAAACATTTAATTTATGGAGTGAAATAGAGTCAGGCTTACAATAAATTATAGCAGAGTATGTCAAAACAGAGACTATTAATTGAAGCACGAGTTTGCGTCTAACAGAAGAGGTGAGATATTTTGAAGCATAACGAAGATTGCGAAGTGTGCAATAAGACTTAGAGATGTATCCTTAATGAGGTCAAGATGATTCGAAAGGTAAAGCTGAATGTCATCCGCATAAGCATGAATAGACGAGTAGTCTATTGTCGAATAATAATGGACCAAGGACAGATCCTTGACACCAACGGATACATTTTTAAAATCAGAAAATTTATTTTTCACTTTTACTCTTTGATAGCGGTCAGATAAATAGCTTCTGATGAATTTTATCGCATTATTGGAAAAAGAGAAACGCATTTTTATATTCTGTTCAACTAGCTCTTCTTCTCTTCAACTTCTCTTCAAAACGTTGTGAAATTTATTTTTTAGGCGAATAGTATTCTAACACAAATACTGAACCACGGGCATAAGAGATTAGCAATCCTAACAGTTGTAACAGGCACAAAACGATCGAAGAAATCATTAATAATTGAACTAAAGTAGGTTACCTTGTCATCAATTAAATATAAATTATCAAATACTGACCCATTAATGGCAGAAACAGTTGAAAATAAGAGTGGCTGGTTTATGGCGTTATAGTTACGAAACGAGAAAGATGAGGCTGCTACAGATACACAAAATAGGAGATCATAATCAGAAATGAAGGAAATTTGGGAAAACATAAGCAGACGATAAGTCAGATAAGAGAAAGTACTCTAGCATTGGGACAAGCATTGTTACCAAAACGGGTAGGGGAATCGTTATTAACAATAGATAGACCTAAGACGGAAGCTAGATCACGCAGCCTGTTAGAATGAGAATCATCACAGAAGATATTCACATTGAAATCGCTACAAGTTATTGTAAAATCGTAGTCTAAGGAGGAGCTAGATAGAAGAGAGAAAAAAGGTTCAAGGTGACAATACTTTAGCGGACTATACACGCAGAAAATAAGCACTTTACGTAGAGCATCAGACAAAGAAATACGTATTCAACATCAGACCCTACCGATTAATATATAACTTTACATTAACATAAATCGCAACGCCCCCTCCGCGCCTACCTTGTCTGTCATTTCTATATAGGTTATTGTTTCTTTGATCGCTCGAAGGATCAAGAGGGATGGGGTAAAAAAGCAAGCAGAGGTACTCACTTAATGCTCGCTTGGTGTGGAGTCGTCGGCGTCCAGAATTATTTGGGGTGAGCTTCGTCGCTATTTGTCCTGGTTGACTGGGATGTAACGTTGATTGGTTGACTTTGTAGACGATGGTTGGCGCGTGCACTTCGCTTACGTTCACTTTGTATGGTCGGTTGGTTGGCGCGTGCACTTCCTTTAAGATCACTTTGTATGGTAAGAAGACGATGGTTGGCGCGTGCACTTCCTTCACGATCACTGAGAATAAGACCGGTTGGTTTTTACCGGAACCACCGCCATCTATCTGTGAAAGAGAAAAGAGAAGAACGGAACGAGACGGAATGGAGTCCGCTCGAGCCGTGTTCAGCGGGGTTGTTGATTGATTTCCGTGGGGTTTTTTCGCAAAGGGAAAAGCGACGGGAGACGCTGGGGTTTTCGCGTGAACATCCCGCCCGCCTTGCAGTACTGCAACTTTGCTCAGGTTAGAGACGCACGAAGAGGGGTTCCTCGCTTTAGCCGCGGATACCTGAGGGTGTTAGGGTTTAACCATCAGGTTGGTCAGGGACTCAGGGGGGGGGGAGTGACCAGCAGTTTGGCTGCATCCGCGGAACTAAAGGGCGCTGCACGGGGCGGCAACGCATACGTCCCCACCTTAAGTGCAGACGCTCCCTGTCAGAACCCATCCGAAGACGGAGTTCTGCGCGAATGGCTGCCCGAGCACATACGGCAACGACCCGGGCAGATATAGTCGGGTAATGACGTCGCACCCGAGCCGCAGTCGATGCTGAAACCGAGCATCCAAGCATCGGGTCGGATTGACCGTTTTCCAGTCGGATACGACGGCATGGAAGTCGGTTGTCTCAGCATCCGCACCGCGCGGACGGAGCGTGAGCAAGACCACCTGGTCCCGCCCAAGTTGGAGTGGGGTGAGTCCCAGAGGGGAAATGAGGGTGCGCGAGATTTCCGACATCTCGCACCCGGAGTCCAGCAGCGCACGCTCGTACACAAAACCATTCACCCCGCGCAGACGTATCAGCGAGGTGGGGGTTGTCGATAAGGCCCGCACAGGGACCAACGGAGCGGAGACCATGGGGGTTTGGCGTGTTTGGGGTGATTGGGCAGTGACAGCTCGGGTTGTTTTGGTCGGGATGGTGGAGTGAAGGAGGGTATGGTGGGGTTTCTGGCACCACCGACATTTGGCGTGGCTGGAGCAGTGTGCGTCACGGTGCGAATAGGCCAAACAGTTGGAGCAAAACTCCAACCGGCGAACCGTTCGCAAGCGTTCCTCGGAGGACTGCCCGAGGAACCGCACGCACAGCCTCAACGGATGAGGACCAAAACAAAGCCGGCAGGCAAAGGTCTCACGCCGCACGGGGTGGCGGGCGATACGATCGCCAGCGCGCACTCGTTGCAAGGCGGGACGTTGTTTTTCGGCCTCGCGTTCCATGGCCCTCTCGAAGCCAGGCAACACTTCTTCCGCTGGGAACGAAACCCAGGCCGGCGGCACACGCCCAGGATTGCCGCGCTGGCGCCCCGGGGACATGGCTCGAGGGGGGTGACGACGGGTGGAGGGGACGTCGTCCATACAGTGGTCCGACCAGCCTGCCTCACTGATTGACATATGGAGAGAGTCCTGCGTCTCGTCTGGTCCAGCCGAGGTGGGGTTGGCTTCGCGTGCCGAGGGGTTGGCTTCGCGTGCCGGGGGGTTGGCTTCAGACACCAAGTTTTGGGTAGCGGGGGTGGTTCCGGCGTCAGCAGCGTCGATCTCGGTGGCTGAAGTCTCAGCTTTGCTGCTCGCTGGCGATAGGGAGAACGGGTAGTCCGCATCGTCAAGGGACCATTTGACCTCGGGATCCTGGATCTGTTGGAGGAAGAAAGTACGATAGGATGGGGTGGGGGGTGCGTCCTTTGGATTCATGGCTGAAAAGATAAGATATAAGTAAAAGTTGTTTAGGGGGATTCGCTGGGGTGCGAAAAGCTCGCAGCTGGCGAAGCTTCAGAGGGGAGCAGTACCATTTTGCTAATGGGTCGT
Source organism: Sicus ferrugineus (assembly GCA_922984085.1). Taxonomy (NCBI): domain Eukaryota; kingdom Metazoa; phylum Arthropoda; class Insecta; order Diptera; family Conopidae; genus Sicus; species Sicus ferrugineus. The sequence goes on from OV277349.1 coordinate 30,686,127, forward strand.
GTTATGGTTCCTTGTTCGGTTCGGACGTCCGCGACGCGTGTTCTATCGTCAGAACCGGGATAAACATGAACTATACGACCGAGTCTCCATTTTGTTGGGGGGAGGTTGTCATCTCGTAAGACAACCAGGTCGTTAATTTTTAAATTAGTTTGGGGGAACTTCCATTTGCTGCGTTTGTGGAGTTCGGTGAGATATTCGTTTTTCCACCGGAAGCAAAATTGCTGATAGACAGCTCTGAACTTCTGCCATCGATTCACAATTCTGGGTGGAGATTGTAATATTTCGGGTTCTGCCGGAGCCAAGAGCGGGCCGCCGACTAGAAAATGTCCTGGGGTTAGGGGTTGCAGGTCCGAAGGATCTTCTGACATGCTACTAAGGGGTCTGGAGTTCAAACAAGCTTCGATTTTGGAGAGTATGGTGGAAAACTCTTCAAACGTGAAGCGGAGATCGCCAGCGAATCTGCGGAAGCGGAGTTTGAAGCTTTTTACTCCAGCTTCCCAGAGTCCGCCCATATGCGGAGCGGCAGCGGGAATGAAATGCCATCGCAGGCGTTGATGAGCGTATTGGGAGACAATAGCGTCCTGAGTGTGTTGAATCACTGATTCCCATTCTCGTCGAAGGGTCTTCGCTGCTCCGACGAAATTTCGTCCGTTGTCGGAGTACACATCAGAGTGTAGTTCTTGATGTCGAACGGTCCAGCGAAGTCCAAACCGGTGGCAGCGAAGGGGCGAGAGAGTGTGGTGCGCTCAGGGGGTAGAGCGGCCATAAGTTGGGTGCGTACTTGCTTTTTTTGGAGCAAACAAGGCTTGCAATTATGAATTGTGGCTTTAATCATGTTTTGAGCCTTGGGTATCCAGTACCGCGTGCGGAGCAAGCGCAGCATCAGCTGGTTTCCACCGTGTAAACTGATGTCGTGGATAAACCGAACCAAGAGACGGGTGAACACGCAATTGTAGGGGAGCAAAATAGGGTGGCGTTCATCGTACGAGAGAGATGGACAAGAGATTAACCGTCCGCTCACGCGGAGGAGTCCGTCGTGTGAGAGAAATGGGTTAAGCGAGAGAATCGAACTCTTGCGCTTAAGAGTTTGTGTCATTTCAAGGCAATGATATTCGTCGTTGAAATGAACTTTTTGCGCGACAATGATCGGCTTGAATCTCATCGGAGTCGATGAGAGTAGTTTCGCGCCGAAAATGAGGGCGGTAATGGGGGTGCGTATGCTGCAGAAACCGAAAAGCATACGCCAATACGCGAAGGGCTCGCGGGAAAGAAGAGAGTCTTTCTAAGGGGTCCTCATATTGGTGGTAATAGGTGAAATTCGTTTTGATGGGCTTAGCCTCCAACTCAGTTTCGAACTCGTGGGGGGCAGTGTAGTGAGGCCACTGCGTCCTCGCTTGCCGCAGCCATGCAGGTCCTTGCCACCAGAGCGGGGTGTGAAGCAAATCCAGCGGATACATGCCTCTGCTGGCAAGATCCGCTGGATTACTCTCCGAGTCGACGTGGTACCAGTGAGTGTTGTCCGCCACCTCGACAATTTTCGCGACACGGTTGGCGACGAACGTCGTCCATGTGCAGGGTGGTCGTTTCAACCACGCCAGCACTATAGTCGAGCCGGTCCAACAGTGAAGGTCATAACGTGGAAAGTCGAGATGGGGAACAATTGCGTCAATCATATCGACAAGGAGAGCAGCTCCGCAGAGTTCCAATCGAGGGATCGATATGGTTTTGATTGGGGCGACCTTCGTTTTGGCAAAGAGCAAGGAAGTCGAAGTTACGAGTGAGCACGTAGATCACGCCAGCGTATGCTTTCTCGGAAGCATCGCAAAAAGCATGAATTTCCACGGTGCTGCCTGGGGTGAAGTGAATCCATTGGGGTATTTTGAGGAGATTGATATGGGGGTAACATTGAACGAATTGAAGCCAACGTTGTAAAGTGATGGGAGTGAGTAAGTCGTCCCATCCGATGCCGTCCAGCCAGAGTTGTTGCATAATGGTTTTTGCAATGACAATGACTGGAGCAAGCCATCCTGCCGGGTCAAACAGTTTTGCAATCCGAGATAACACCTCGCGCTTAGTATATGTGGGGGAGAGGTCAAAGGGTTTTGACTCTACGTTGAAATGATCACTTTTGGCATTCCAACGGAGGCCGAGAATTTTGGTATTGCTACCATCTTCTAATTCAAGAAAGTCTTTGTTTAAGAGATCTTGTGGTGGGATCCCAATTAGAAGAGCGGGTGATTTGCTGTCCATTTTCGTAGCGTGAAGCCGGCAGAGTGAAGAGCGGCAGACAGTTGATGTCGGGTACGAAGTGCGACATCAATGTCATGAGCGCCACATAACGCGTCATCCACGTACATGGAGTTCTTAAGAATGGGAGCTGCAAGGGGGTATTTTTTCTCGACATCCTTCGCCAATTGATGTAGAGTACGTATGGCCAGATAGGGAGCACAATTGACGCCAAACGTAACCGTTTGGAGTTCTAAATCTTGCACGTTGTCGTGTGAAGAATTTCGGAAGAGAATTCGCTGGTAGCGCGAATACTGGGGATTTATGCGGATTTGGCGATACATTTTTTCAATGTCGCCATTGAAAACGTATTTATAAAGTCGCCATTGGATAATGAGAAATGTCAAATCCGATTGCAGGGCCGGCCCAGGATAGAGGACATCGTTCAGGCTAAGACCGTTGTAGGAGGGGCAGGAGGCATTGAACACAACACGCACCTTGGTTGTGCTGCTGTCGGGTTTGAGAACAGCGTGATGGGGTAGGTAGTAGTTGTCGAAACCGGAAGGGTTCTGAGAGGGGTGGATCTGTGTCATATGGTGCAGATCCGAGTACTCGCGAATCACGGAGTCATATGTTTCTTTAAAACTGGGGGTCTTCAACAATCTGGTTTCGTTTCGGAGAAACTGTTTGAGAGCAATCTCTCTGGATTTCCCGATCTTTATTGAAGAAGGGAAACCTTCTTTGAAGGCAGCGAAACAATATATCGGCCATCGGGGCGCCTCTGAGTGGTATTGGAGTACAAGTCCTCGCAGCATTGTTCACCCGGGGTGGGTATCCGTTTAGTTTGGACTTCTTCAAGCTCCCAGAATCGCGATAGTTGATGATCCATGGAGACTTCGTTGAAGAAAGAAACTCGTGTGGTAACCGAGGGGGCAGGTAAATCCTGCTGAAGTGGACCTGTGAGAATCCACCCGAAGATGGTCTCTTGAGCGACCAGAGAGTCAACGATGTTGCGTTTAATTCCATCGCGCAAGATGAGGGGGTAGATATCGGCTCCAATAAGCATATCAATTTGATCACTGCGGTAGAAGTTCTCATCGGCTAATGGTAGCTCGCGAAGAGATTCACAGCGTGAAATATCGAGAGAGCAAACCGGGAGATTGCCGGTTAACTTGGGGAGCACCAGCGCGCAAGCTTGAAGGTGAGTCCCAGGAGCTCGAGGTGAGCCAATCTGGAAATTACAAACTTTAGAAACCTGGGCGGTAATCGTTTGATTGACACTCGCCACTTGGGCCTGGATGGCCTTCACTGGGAGTTTCAATCGCTTCTGGATGCGTTCGGTTAAGAAAGTGGCTTCAGAGCCAGGGTCGATGAGCGCGCGCGCTGAGTACGGCTCACCGCGGTGGTAAATATGGATCATCGCGGTGGCGAGCAACACCTGCTTCGGTCGCGAGGTGAAGCACGTCAATACGTTTGATGTTGAGGGGGCTTCAGTGGACTGTATATTAGGGGTAGAGGTAGAGGTGGTCGCTCGAGAGTGCGACGGAAGGTTCGACAAGCGATTATGCGTATGAGCATTTGGACCGCGATGAGGGGGGGTTTTACGAAGCGAGGTGTTATGGGTAGAGTCCGAATGAGAGTTCGGTTGGGGGGCCGAGGCCTCTTCGCGATGTAATAGTGTGTGATGTCGCTGGTTGCACGCATAGACGTGAACGCACTTTTACACTCTTTTACGTGATGTGAGTGCGCCAAGCAGTTGGAACAAAAATGAATTCGTTGAACTGTCGCCCAACGAGAGTCCAAATTCATTGCCAGAAACCGTGGGCATCTGCGGAGCGAGTGCGGTTGATCAGTGCATAATCTGCAGCTGGTCGAAACCATATTAGCCTGGAACGTATTCACAGGCTTCGGGTTGGGGGGAGCGCGCGTAGAGGTATGCGACGCTTTTTTAGGGGGGTTGACGGACTTCCGGATATCGTCAACAGTTTACAAAGTTTGGAAATGGGAGGTGAGAAAAGCGTCCATTTCGCGACATCTTGGAATTTCTCGTTTGAGGGTAATAGATTGTTCCCATAACTAATACATAAATCTGGTAACTGCGTCGGTATTGGCTTTTCACGACAGTTACCTCAGCGGTTTTGGGATCGTCGACTGCTAATGGATTCGCTGCCATGATGGTGGATTCTAAGCATGAGTTATATGCTTGTTTCAAATCGGACCAGACCGCCTTCAGTTCCTCACGATGGGTGTCCAGGCTGGATGCCGAATGTTCACGTTCCGGAATGTCGCTGAATTCCTTCTCGAACTCCTCCAGTGTTTCAGTCACGCTGATGAATTTCGTAAGGGGGTCCATGGTAACAGAATCACTCGTTGAGAATTGTAGATTAATGAACAAAAAAAACGTATATCAGAACACCAGAGGGGTGAGGTTTATTGTTTATTTGTTTTGGGGGGGGGGGGGGGGGGGTTATTAATAGTAATAATTTATTATTAAATTATTTCAATTAATCTACAAATACATTAGTCAAAGTAGTTTAGATTTAATTACTCCGACTACTTCGACAAAAGTTGTTTGGGAAGTTATTTGTGATGATTTAAACCGTGGGGCGGAGGTATGCCGTACAAAAAACTCAAACCGTGATAAATGAGTGGCACAAAAAAATAGAAAATGAGGAAAACCACTAATTAAGCATAATATAATGCTCGTTTATTTTATTTTATTTTGGGGGTAACAATTTTTGGGGTTAATTTTATATTACTATGAAAAAGTAATTTAATTCAAACTAGTCAAAGTAGTTTAAAATTAACTACTTCAACTACTTCTGCAAACGCCGTTTCCAACCGGGTAGCTGCTGCTTGTGCGCTGCCCGCACGATGTCACCGACGCTCGCTGCGGATATAGCACAAAGCAACTCCGCAAAACGAGAGAGTAGTGCTTGCGCCTGTGAAAAGGTGGTGGTTTTTTTGGGGCCAACGGCAACTCTCGATACCGCTACGAGAATGAACCGTTGGTAATATTCTTTTTCAAAAAATAAAAGTTTTCGATTTGAGAATATTAAATTGATGTACAACACGGGATGGTTGCACATACAATTTAATATAAAAGACCGATATTTTTGTTCTTTTGGGGGGATCACAAATGAATGCTGCGCGACGCCGAACCAAAACAAGGGGTTTACACTTAATATTATAATTTTACTATTATAATTTTATATAATATAATTGTAATAGGGGGGAGTGGGGGTTTTGCCGGCGTAAAATCCGGTTCGAATGGACCAAATGTTTCTCTGATCTTCGAGCGCGTGGGATGGCTCGAAGAGTCAAGAGGTTGGGGGTGGTCTCCGAGCTCGTGGTAATCCGGCTCGAAGGACCAAATGTTTCTTTGATCTTCGAGCGCGTGGGATGGCTCGAAGGATCAAGAGGTATGGGGTAAAAAAGCAAGCAGAGGTACTCACTTAATGCTCGCTTGGTGTGGAGTCGTCGGCGTCCAGAATTATTTGGGGTGAGCTTCGTCGCTATTTGTCCTGGTTGACTGGGATGTAACGTTGATTGGTTCACTTTGTAGACGATGGTTGGCGCGTGCACTTCGCTTACGTTCACTTTGTATGGTCGGTTGGTTGGCGCGTGCACTTCCTTTAAGATCACTTTGTATGGGAAGAAGACGATGGTTGGCGCGTGCACTTCCTTCACGATCACTGAGAATAAGACCGGTTGGTTTTTACCGGAACCACCGCCATCTATCTGTGAAAGAGAAAAGAGAAGAACGGAACGAGACGGAATGGGGTCCGCTCGAGCCGTGTTCAGCGGGCTTGCTGATTGATTTCCGTGGGGTTTTTTCGCAAAGGGAAAAGCGACGGGAGACGCTGCTCCGGCTGAAACCAGGTTTTTTTATGTAGTCTAACTTAAGACTACTGACACTCCCAGCATTAAAATGCCCGATATTGAAACCATTCTGCTGCTTACAAAAAACATTAATCAAAGCTCGATGATTCTCGCCAGCACCAGCGATAAGACAGAGAGAGAGGCCAAAATAAGAGTCTGCACATGAGTAGAGTCATGAATATATAAAAATATTCATGAATATATAATATAACAAAAAGCGATGACAATAGTGGTAAAGTAATAAATAAAGAAAAAGAAATTAATAAATAGTAAGAGAATATTAAAAGCTATAAGAGCTACAACAAGAGTAAGTAAATATATTAAAGATAGTAACTAAGAATTATATATAATAAGTTTTAGCTGCTGGTTATTTATTTACGATATCCAGGTCATCAACCAAAATAGATTCGCTGTTAAGTGCGTGAAGTTAAATTCGTAAATACGACGCGAATTTAGCAAAGTCACAAACCAAAAATACGAATTTAAATTCGTACTTACGAAGAAGTACCAAAATAAGGCGTCACTTAGAACTACTTATTCGTTTAGTAAAACACATGATCTGGAAAAGTTTTGTATATCGTTCGAAAGGCAACAATTGCAGCTACCTACTCTAGATATCTCAGCCGTGCACAGCCAGGAATGTGGCGTCAGTGGCCATTCCAACATTGCCCTCACCCAGTGCATCTCCTATAGCGCTTCATACATTTCGACAAACTTTTTGTTCAACGAAAAACATAATCTCACGAAACGTTGTATATCATTCGAAAGCTTACTATAGCAGACACCCACTCCAGAAATCTCAGCCGTGCACAGCCAGGAATGTGGCGTCAGTGGCCATTCCAACATTGCCCTCACCCAGTGCATCTCCTATAGCGCTTGTAACGAATGTCTTCTCGCCAGGATATGCTCACGGCCGTCCAGCGTTCATTTTAATAAAAGAACCCACAATTTATTCTTCATTAGTCTAATTCGTGTCTTTATTTTTCTCCACATCCTTCGTTATAACTAGTTACAGTCGAATGTTATTTCTAGTTTTTATTTTCTTTTTTTTTTTTTTTTTTTTTTTATGGCAGATAGAACCAAGCTCAGGGGATGCCCCCTATCCATGCAAAGCATTCGTTGGTTTAGAAGGGTAAAGATTAGTGGGAAGGGGAAAAGTGGGAGTAGTGTCGATTTACACCTCTTTTAAAAGCATCGACGTTATAAGTGGGTGGGAAAACATGCGCAGGGAGACTATTCCACAATTTAACTGCGCGACCGAAAAACGAATTATCGCGGTAGTGGGTAGTGCGATGGAACGGGATCGAAACGTAAAAGGGGTGCACCGCTCTGGAAAGCCGAGTAGATCTGTTGAATACCTGAACCGAAGGGATCAGGCTGGCTACTTCAGAGGAACAGTTACCATTAAAGTAACGGTAAAATAAGGTTACACACCCCACATCCCGACGACATCCCAAGGTTTCAATAGAGCTGGATACCCTACTGTCCCCTATAAGTTTTATCGCACGACCTTGTATACGGTCCAGAAGCTGAAGATATGTTTTCGAAGCTCCAGACCAAATATGCGAGTTGTACTCCATTTTCGGACGGATATAAGTGGTGTAGATACAACGAAGGTCGGTTGAAGTGAAGTATTTCTTGCACCGCTTTAAAAAGCCTAAGCACTTGGCTGCTTCTTTCGACACGTCAAAGATGTGATCGTTCCAGCGAAGATCACTTTGGATTGACATGCCCAGAACATCAAGAGCCTCCGACTCATTAATATCCACACCACCCATATTTAAAGGTGGAAAGTTGTCGCCCGCCAGACGCTTGTGGGTCAACAAACAGCATTGGGTCTTCCGCGCATTAAAATCGACCCGATTCGCTTGACCCCACTCCTGGATTTTGTTGAGGTCAGATTGGAGTGTGTCATTCATAATTCTGCGTTTTCTATTGATCTCCAGAAGAGAAGGACGCCTGGAGAATGAATATGAATGACAAATGCTGCTGTCATCAGCAAACGAGTAGACGGGGTTTGATGTCAATGACAGAAGGTCATTGATAAAAATGAGAAAAAGTGTTGGAGACAGGACCGAACCCTGCGGAACTCCAGCATTTATGGAGTGCTCTTCGGAAGCAAAGCCGTCTATCACAACCCGAATAGAACGGCCGCTGAGGAAACTCGATATCCATCGAGTGAATGTATCACCGACACCATAAGCAGCCAGTTTAGACACAAGTGCTTTATGCCACACTCGGTCAAATGCCTTGGAGATATCCAAAGCAACAACCTTACTCTCACCGAATTGGTGAACACAACTGTTCCACCGCTCAGTGAGGAACGCCATCAAATCGCCTGTGGAGCGGTGAGCACGGAAACCGTACTGGCGATCGCTGACCAATTGGTTGCTCTCTAGATACCTCATCAGGTTAAAATTTATGACGCTCTCCATAACTTTGGAGAGCATTGAACAGATTGCTATGGGCCGGTAATTGGCAGGATTCGTAGCCTCACCTTTTTTGGGAACTGGCTGCACATTGGCAATCTTCCAGGAACTAGGAAAAACTCCTGAAGTGAACGATAAGTTAAACAGATTGCGCAATGGGCGAGCCAATGTTGAGGCGCACTTTCTCAACACGTGGGCTGAAATGCCATCCGGTCCCGAGGATTTATTGACGTTGAGGTTTACAAGCACTCTTTTAACAGCCCGCGTTCGAAAGTGCATCTCAGGCATAATATGAGACACACCGTCGACCACGGGTAGTGGTTGGCTACTCTCAGCAAGAGAGCAGTTTTCAGCAAACATTTTGGCTAATAAGTTTGCCTTATCAACCGAGTGAGTGAAGATCTGATCGTCCTTGAGGAGAGTTGGAATAGACGATCGCGTCTATTATTCTCATTTCTGTGTTATACTTTCTTCAATCTTATGGCTAATTGTATACTATATGTCAGTCCGTTCGTAAGTAAGTCGGGGCTAATTTTGCTTATATACACGGGGATATTTAGCTACTACAAGGAGGCTGTCTACGGGACTCTTATTCGGATTCATGATTTGCTCGCATGATAGCCAGGCTCTCGAGATTCTGAATTTGGTTTCCACTAGAAGCACTCCACCAAATTCAGACAGACGGAATTAATCAAGATTTCAGGATTCCTAATTTGGCTTCCACTAGAAGCACTCCACCAAATTCAGACAGGCAGGAATTATTCAGGATTTCAGGATTCTGAATTTGGCTTCCACTAGAAGCACTCCACCAAATTCAGACAGGCAGGAATTATTCAGGACTGCAGGATTCTGAATTTGGCTTCCACTAGAAGCCCTCCACCAAATTCAGACAGACAGGAATTAAATTGACAAGTTTTCAAAATTCTGAATTTGGCTCCCACTAGAAGCACTCCACCAAATTCAGACAGGCAAGAATTATTCAACGAGGACTTACCGCTTAGATGGTTGATTTCCAAGACCCGATTTACAATTCGGAGGCTGCTTTTATATGGCTAACCTAACGGCATTTGGTCATTTTGTTGTTTTAGTTTGGCCTTCGAAAATTTCTGTTACTCGCTTCTTTTGCTTTCGACTGGGGTTGTTGTTGCCGTAGCAGAGTGTAAAATTATTTTTTTGCTCAGTATCGACTTTGCATGTTGTTGTTTTTTTTTTAAGCCAGTTTTTTGCTCGTTAGCTTGCTGCATGTAATTTGCCTGTGTTTGTTGTTTCTAATTTCTATGTGACTTTGGTTTTATCTTTTTTGCTCTTTATTGCATTCCCGGTTTTGTACATGTTATTGTTGTTGTGCTTGTTGAGTGCGGTGAGAGTTTTGTTTTCTTCCCCGGAGTCGAGCTTTCCGTTTGATGTTCGATACTTTCTCCTCCAACAAGTTCCCCCAACTTGGTTGAAGTTGGTTGGCCGTATTCACAGAATTAAGTCCACCTCAAGTTGGGTCCGCACAACTCGAGGTTACTGCATCCCTTGAAGCGATTTTCGCTGGATCAGCTCAGGTGGAGTGTGGTCCAGGTTCTACACCCGTATTTGTAAGGAAGTTATGCTACCTTACACTCCCTCCTTTCTTTCCGGTGGCGGAAGAATGGTGATCGCCCTTGACGTGATGGTCACCCTGTGGCCGGCACAGAGGAACTGGATGCGTTGGCGTTTCCGTGGCTGTTGTGCCAAACGCGGGTATCCCCTGCGTATACCGTCTACCACCTCTCGGTTAATGCATGTGCCTGTTGGGCCCTCGAGCTCGTCCAGGTCGCGGAACTGTCGCGGCATTGGGACGTCGTTCTGCTCGACTATTTCGCTGGATTCAGTTGGTGGTGTAACTTCCTCGCTGGCTGGTTTTGGTGTCGGTAGTTCTGCCACCGCTTCTAGCCCCAAATGTCCATCGACTTCGGAGCAGAGGTCGTCGTAGTAGGCGCCGCTCAGAGGGTCGAAATAGTTCGGGTATCCGGTGTCTGTGGGTATCGGTCCTCCTACCAGTTCTACCCTTTTTGGCGCTTCTGGGGTGGGTTCCCCGAAGTCGAGAGCAGGGAACTTCCGGTGTGTCTTCCCTAGGTCGGCTGTCAGCTTCCGGATGGTATTTGCGATGTTCTGCCGCTTCCTGCCTACCTCTTCTCTGGAGAACCACTCCTCCATGTTTAAATACTCGTCGCGGTAGTCTTCGATTGGCCGGACGAATAGCTGTTCTGCGTATTGTAGCAGAAATATGCCGCAATCCGTCCCGTTGTCCTGCTGCAACACGCTGGGCTCGAATAGGGGTAGGTTCATGTTGCTGAATGTCCGGGGAACGCCGTCGGGCTTGCGTGAGTGGTATTCGCACTCGAGATACTCCCGTATCCGTTGGCCTACCTCCGTTCGTGGACCCGGGCTCAGGGAGTCGAATTGGAGGATACAGGGTAGCTGTGCACCCCATGTCCCGTCCTGCTTCGGCTTCTCCATCATCCTGACGCTGGTGCTACCCACGAAGCACACGACCATTAGGAACCAATGTTGGTCCCTGTTCACTGGGACAAGGATGTGGTTCATCGTGAACAAATCCACATTCTTTGTCCAGCGCCTCACTCTGCCGTGCCGTTCCCACGGCGTGCCGGCCTGGTTGATGCTATCAAAGAAATGGGTGCTGAACAGATGCACCCGCTGCCTCTCCGATTCTGCGACCCTGGTGTTTTTGATGTATTGGAGGTACATTTCTACCAGAGCGTCATTCAGGAACCGCCCTCTGGCTAAACGGCGATAGTCCTCGGCCCGGATCGGTATTCCACCGCGGCCAGGCGGATAAATAACGAAGGGTTCCTCATCGTTATCATCCGCGTTCGCTAGTTCGATCAAGGACTCCATCCTCTGACCCTCGTGGTTCCGCTTTCTCTCCGGCTTTGCGCTGTCACGGCTCACACGACGAAGGGGAGCAAAGACGGGTGTTGTTGTTCCGGCTACTTTGCTTGACTGGATCAGCTCATCCAGCCGATCGAACCATTGTTCCTTCTCTGCGGTTGTTGCCATTGTTGTTGATTTGTTGTTGGTTTTTGTGGTTTTCTAAGAGAGAGGAAAATAAGTAACGGGTTGGTCTACTACACTGACGGACAACACGATCTACGACGCCACATGACATATGAAATTCTACTATTGGGTTCTGTAAGTTCGCCGCCCACGGTCGTATTTGATCTGTCTTCAACGCGATGATATTCCTTAAGATCTCGGATGTGGGCCGTGCGACCACTTGAATTTTCCATGTTGGTTAGCTGCACGATGACAGGTGATGTATATCTGTCGATTCGGTAAGGTCCCTCGTATTTTGGTGCCAGCTTGACGTTGAATTTATCCACCGCTTTTGATAGGTGGTGTGTTTTTACCAGGACAAGTGTTCCGATTGGGGGTTCCAGTGTCTTCGTCGAAGATTGTAATTCCGAGCCTGGCCCTTTGCTGCCCTTTCAAGATTTCTCTTCAGGATTTGGAAAACTTCTCGAAGGCGATTACCCCTCTGTTGTGGACTTTGTGCCGCGGTTCCGGTTCCTAAAGTGACTTCGTCGAAGAGTGTCTTCGGCAACCGCGGTTCTCGACCCTGTGTGAGGAATGCTGGACTAAATCCAGTTGTGTCTGATGTCATCGTATTGATGCCCAAGGAGATTTCCGGAATGAATTCGTCCCAACTCGTCTGATCGTTTTTTATCACCTGTGCCACAATCCTCTTCACGTTCCTGTTTGCTCTTTCGGCGGGATTTTCTTGGGGTGTATATGAGGCGGTAAACTGCTGACGAACACCTAAATCCTGGAGGAACCGTTGGAAGTGTCGGCTGTTGAACTGCACACCGTTGTCTGTGACGAGTACCTTTGGAACTCCATATCTCGCCAATATTCTTTCCCGAAAAGCTCTCTTCAAACTATCCGTAGTTGCTTGCCGTAGTGGTACTATTTCGGTCCATTTCGAGAATTTGTCTAGGAAAACTAGTATCATTGTATTACCATGTTTTGACCGTGGTAACGGCCCTATGAAGTCAGCACAGACGATGGACCAGGGCTCCTCGGGTATCTGGGTCAGCATCTTCCCTGCCACCTTGTCTTGTACTGGTTTGTACCGTTGACATGACTCGCAACATCGCACAAACTTTCTGATGTCTCTGAACATACCTGGCCAGTAGTATCTGTTGGCGATCCTTGTCACTGTCTTCCGAATTCCAGGGTGTCCGGCGCTCGGGTCGTCGTGGTTTTCTTTCATCATCACGCTGCGCAATCTTCATAATTTGAAACACCTGGGATATGTCGGTATAGTTGCCCGTTCTCGATTACGTAGTCCGCAAATTTCTCTGGGTTCTTTCTAATGTCTGTCATTCTCGTTTCGATCCAGCTGCCTTTTCCTTCCATCGTCGTAACCTTTCCTAGTTTTTCGAATGGCTGCCTCGAGAGTGCATCCGCGACTACGTTCCACTTACCTCGCCTGTATTTTACGTCGAAAGTGTATTGCTGTAGTTCGAGTGCCCACCTGGCTAACCGGCCTGAAGGGTTTTCCAGTGAGTTTAGCCACTTCAGTGAGAGATGATCCGTGATAATACTAAAGTGGTAACCTTCTAAATATGGCCGCATTTTCCTAATGCCCCATACGATTGCCAGACACTCCTTTTCCGTAGCAGAGTAGTTCTGTTCGGCTTTGTTTAAATGACGACTGGCATATGCGATCACCCGCTCTCCTTCTTGACTTTCTTGGGTCAGCACTGCTCCTAAACCGTAGTTACTGGCGTCCGTCTGCAGTGTGAACTTCTTGGAAAAATCGGGACATGCCAATACCGGTGCCTCCGTGAGCTTCTTCTTCATCGTCTCGAAGGCTTGTTGTTGTTCCTCAGTCCATTTCCATCGTTTACCCTTCTTCAAGAGGCTTGTGAGTGGCATGACTAAATCAGCGAAGTCCGGTACGAACCGGCGATACCATGATGCCACTCCCAGAAAGCGGCGAACACCTCTTACGCTTGTTGGTGGCTCTAATTCCTTGATAGCCGCTACCTTATCGGGATCGGTATGGATTCCCTGACGGCTTACCACGTGACCTAGATATTTCAAGTCTTCTTTGAAAAACTCACATTTTTCGCTGTTTATTTTTAGGTTAGCTGCTCGCAGACGTTGAAATACTTCTTGTAAATTCTTCTTGTGTTCCTCTAGAGTTTTCCCAGTCACAATTATGTCGTCAAGATACGCGAATGCGTGTGGTTCCATTTCTGGCCCGATCACCTGGTCCAATGCTCTTTGGAAAGTTGCTGGAGCCGAATGCAGACCAAACGGCATGACACGCCACTGAAAGAGTCCTCTCCCTGGAACAGTAAAAGCCGTATACTGCTTGCTGCCCGGGTTCGTGGGAATCTGCCAGTAACCATTCTTCAGATCCAGGCTACTGATGTACTGAGCGTCGCGTAACCGGTCCAAGATGTGTTGTATCCTAGGAAGTGGGTATGCATCTGGAACTGATCGTACATTCAACTGCCGGTAATCAATACATAGGCGCCACTTTCCGTTTTTCTTCTTCACCAAGACGATAGGGGCACTGTACGGGCTATGCGAGGGTTCAATACAGTCCTTTTCTAACAGTTCATCTATTTCCTTGTTTATAATCGCTTGCATGGCTGGGTTTTCGGGTAATATCTCTGCTTGATGGGTCGGTCATCCTTCATCACGATCTGATGGGTGGTGATGTTAGAAGGGCCCTTCAAAGCCTCGAACTTCGGTAGTTCTGCTTCCAGGAATGTTTCTATAACTTGTCTTTCTTTCGTCTTATCATCTTCACTTCCTGGCGGGCCTTCTGCTGTTTGGTCGTTGGTTGTGGTGGCCCTCTCTTGCGTTGTGCCTCCGTGCGAAGCTGTTTTCGTCTCTATCCTCATTGTCCGAAGTGTAGAACCGCCGGCTTGTCCACCATTTGGAGCTGTTGTCACCGGAGCACCTAAAGTTATGGTTTCACCTCCACAGCTGATCGATGCTCCTATCTTCGTGAGGAAGTCTATCCCCAGAATTACGTGATCGATGGCATCCTTGAGTATGAGCAACGGCATTTCACATTCCGCCGCTCCTAGCCGGATAACCACCTCCATTGCTTGGTCAATTGTACGCGGCGTACCATCTGCCATCTTAACGTCGACATCTACGTCTACTTGTCGTCCTTCGGCGGCAATCTCTCTGGCTAGTAATTCGCTGATGAAACTTCTCGAGGCTCCCGTGTCGATTGTGCCGGTGACAAGTTCCCTTCCTAATGCCACTTTTGCGAAGATTCTGTCCTGACTGAAGTTTAAGCACTTGGTGGGGTACGAGGAGAGTTTTGGTTCCCTGGCTCCAGCAGTCCTCGTCTCTGCTGGATGCCCTGCCCGTTTTCCGGAGCTTTCCTGCAACAATCAATCGTTCGTAGCCCTTGTTTTCCACACTCCCAGCAGAACAGTTTTCGGGGGTTATGGCATTCTCTCTGGAAATGGCCGTTTTCACCGCATCTCCGACAGACGGTCCGCGGGTCTATTCGGTTCCCCGATGGTGCGGCTGACATCATTCGATGGTGTTCCGGTTTTGATCGCCACGGTTCCCGGGGCGTACGTGAGGGCTCTGTGTCTTGGCGTATACCCTCGAAATCTTCTGCCATGGATACTAATTCTTCTAGTGACGAGAAGTCTGTCCGTCTTATGTAAAGCAGATAGTCTCGATGGCAATTCCGGTAGATTCTCTGTAGCTGGTGTTCTTCCGTATAGCCGACATGACGCATCAACGTTTGCATGGCTAACACATAATCCTTGAACTTCTCTTTTGTGGCTTGGGTTCTTTTCCTAATATTGTCTTCCAGTTCTTCGAAATATCTCGACGATAAAAAGAATTTCATGAAATCCACTTTGAAGGATTCCCACGTGAGCCAACCTTTATTATTATTTCTGAACCAACAGAGGGCTTTGTCCTTTAACAGCTCAGGCATGGTTCGGGGTAATAAATCCTTGGGTAGTTTGTATGCCTCTGTGAGTTCTTCGACCCTTTCTATGAAGGTAATAGGGTCTTTCCCGCCATCATATTTACAAGCCCACTTACGTACTTTGTCTATTACCTCCGAATAACTAGAGACGCTTCTTCGTTGGTCCGCATATTCCCGCCAGTTCCTGTGATTCTTGGGTCTCTTGCGGCTGTTTGGTCGTTGTACACGGGTCTTTGACTTGGCATCGTTGTCAGTAGCACCTTGGCCATGGCACCTAGACCTCCCTTGCCTGTATCCTGTTTCGGAGGAGGTGTCTGACGCATCGGCGACAACGCCCTCGCTCCTGGAGAAACACTACGGCTCCATTGCGCCTCTAACTTATCCAATCGATCTCTGACCTCGGCTGACAAGTCGGACGATGACACAAATCCGGACATTAGCCTGCGTAATTCTTCAACCCCGCCATTCGGCTCTATCCCAAATTCGCGTAGAATGTCTTGTAACTTCTCCTTCGAAACGTTGTAAATCCAGCTTTTACCCATTGCACACTTTGTTTCCGAAGGTTTATAATTTGCTAGTTCTATTATATTTTCCTGAATTTTTTTTTCCCACTGGCGTAATTTTTCCCTATTCTTCAGCTGCAAGGTTTTCAAGATACAATGATTTTTCCCCTGCGGTCTTCCTTTTCCTATAATTCGTTTTTGGTTTGCGAGATACACGCTTTTTCTTACCTCGCGGGGTTTTTTTTTCTCCAAAGTCACTTTCGGTTTACGAGATACGCAATTTTTCTCCACTCGCGGTCTTTTTTTTTTTTTTTTTTTTTTTTTTTATGGCAGATAGAACCAAGCTCAGGGGATGCCCCCTATCCATGCAAAGCATTCGTTGGTTTAGAAGGGTAAAGGTTAGTGGGAAGGGGAAAAGTGGGAGTAGTGTCGATTTACACCTCTTTTAAAAGCATCGACGTTATAAGTGGGTGGGAAAACATGCGCAGGGAGACTATTCCACAATTTAACTGCGCGACCGAAAAACGAATTCTCGCGGTAGTGGGTAGTGCGATGGAACGGGATCGAGACGTAAAAGGGGTGCACCGCTCTGGAAAGCCGAGTAGATCTGTTGAATACCTGAACCGAGGGGATCAGGCTGGCTACTTCAGAGGAACAGTTACCATTAAAGTAACGGTAAAATAAGGTTACACAACCCACATCCCGACGACATCCCAAGGTTTCAATAGAGCTGGATACCCTACTGTCCCCTATAAGTTTTATCGCACGACCTTGAATACGGTCCAGAAGCTGAAGATATGCTTTCGAAGCTCCAGACCAAATATGCGAGTTGTACTCCATTTTCGGACGGATATAAGTGGTGTAGACACAACGAAGGTCGGTTGGAGTGAAGTATTTCTTGCACCGCTTTAAAAAGCCTAAGCACTTGGCTGCTTCTTTCGACACATCAAAAATGTGATCGTTCCAACGAAGATCGCATTGTATTGACATGCCCAGAACATCAAGAGCCTCCGACTCATTAATATCCACACCACCCATATTTAAAGGTGGAAAGTTGTCGCCCGCCAGACGCTTGTGGGTCAACAAACAGCATTGGGTCTTCCGCGCATTAAAATCGACCCGATTCGCTTGACCCCACTCCTGGATTTTGTTGAGGTCAGATTGGAGTGTGTCATTCATAATTCTGCGTTTTCTATTGATCTCCAGAATAGAAGGACGCCTGGAGAATGAATATGAATGACAAATGCTGCTGTCATCAGCAAACGAGTAGACGGGGTTTGATGTCAATGACAGAAGGTCATTGATAAAAATGAGAAAAAGTGTTGGAGACAGGACCGAACCCTGCGGAACTCCAGCATTTATGGAGTGCTCTTCGGAAGCAAAGCCGTCAATCACAACCCGAATAGAACGGCCGCTGAGGAAACTCGATATCCATCGAGTGAATGTATCACCGACACCATAAGCAGCCAGTTTAGACACAAGTGCTTTATGCCACACTCGGTCAAATGCCTTGGAGATATCCAAAGCAACAACCTTACTCTCACCGAATTGGTGAACACAACTGTTCCACCGCTCAGTGAGGAACGCCATCAAATCGCCTGTGGAGCGGTGAGCACGGAAACCGTACTGGCGATCGCTGACCAATTGGTTGCTCTCTAGATACCTCATCAGGCTAAAATTTATAACGCTCTCCATAACTTTGGAGAGCATTGAACAGATTGCTATGGGCCGGTAATTGGCAGGATTCGTAGCCTCACCTTTTTTGGGAACTGGCTGCACATTGGCAATCTTCTAGGAACTAGGAAAAACTCCTGAAGTGAACGATAAGTTAAACAGATTGCGCAATGGGCGAGCCAATGTTGAGGCGCACTTTCTCAACACGTGGGCTGAAATGCCATCCGGTCCCGAGGATTTATTGACGTTGAGGTTTACAAGCACTCTTTTAACAGCCCGCTTTCGAAAGTGCATCTCAGGCATAATATGAGACACACCGTCGATCACGGGTAGTGGTTGGCTACTCTCAGAAAGAGAGCAGTTTTCAGCAAACATTTTGGCTAATAAGTTTGCCTTGTCAACCGAGTGAGTGAAGATCCGATCGTCCTTCAGGAGAGTTGGAATAGACGATCGCGTCTGATTCTTCACCCTCCCCACGAACGACCAAAAGTTCTTGCTACCCTTATGGTATTCAAGAACTCTGCGTCTAAGGCGCTGTTCGTAGAGAACTTTTTCGCGCTTTAGAGTGGCATTGCACGTATTTCTGGCCTGATTGCGCAGCAGTTTAGTATCAGCAGTTTTATTTAAACGCCAATTCCTAAATGCTTCCTCTTTAGACCTGACTGCTTCTCTGCAAGTCGCATTAAACCAGGAATGGTCTTTTGGTTTAATGGAAATTCTTTTATTAGGTATGAAAGACCTCATACCAAATAAAATTATATTTTCTACCAATTTTGCTGCAGCATTTATGTTTCTATCCCTGAAACACAATTGCCAATTGAAACGGCTGAAAAAGGAGTTCAGCGCATCCCAATTAGCCTTCTCATAAAGCCACACTGTCCGCTTCGGAGCTGGCTGATGAGCGGATTGAAGACTAGAATATGGGAAGGTAGCAGAAATTGTAGCGTGGTCCGAATTACCAAGAGGTGCAAGCACATTCACATCATACTTGCTGTGATGCGAAGTTAAAAAAAGGTCCAGAATATTTTGGTTTTGCCCATCAACGCAAGGAAAGTGCGTTGGTTCCTTCACTAATTGAGTCAAATTATTAGACTCAGCAAATAACTCAACATACAAACCCTCAGGTGTTGTGTGACTCGAATGACGTAGCCAATTGGAATTATGAAGATTGAAATCACCAGCAACAACAATTTCACTGTTCGGATACGATTCCAGGATTTTAGAAATCGAATCAGAGAGACTGTCAAGTTTATCAAAAGTTGGCAGCCTCTCTAGACCCGGGCTTCTATAAATGAAGCAGAAGTGCAGGATGTGCGACTGGATTTTGAACTTAACCCACATGGAGCTAAATTCGGCATCCGTCGTGCAAAGGTGTTGCTGACACTGGTACGCAACATCACTGCGAATATATAAGGCGAGGCCTCTGTGTGATGAAAATAATGGCAGTAAGTGGTACCCAGGCAAGTGAAAATCCAGTGGATCTGCACCCTCAGACACCTGGGTCTCACCTAGTGCCATTATATGCGGTTGGTGAGTACAGACATACGCATAGACCGCGAAGAAATTCGCCCTCAAGCCACGCACATTTGTGGTGTCTATACGAATTTTTGTCATCGCCACCCACTGTAAAGAGGTATAAAGTCAGCTGCACAAGCGGACAAGCCTACACCGCAGGCAAAGCAAAACGTGACAAGACAAGTGTTATGCCTTTATCTTGCCACGCTTCAGCTCACGGTGCACTCACAGCCGCCTGCACACCTAACGGGACCAGGAAGAAGGAGGAGGAGAAGAAAGAAACGAAATGCTGAGCTTTACTGCGGAGGGCATAAATAAGCCCTTCGCTTGGTTCTCTGCATTCCGTTTAATTGTCTATTTGTGATATTTGGTGTTATTGTTTTAGCGAATTTATTGATGTCTATTGTTATGTTTTAATCTGTAATCCAAATCAATGTTATTGCACTGTGACTTTGTTTGTTTGAAAATATTTCTTTATATTTGTTTCTTTGTTTCCGCGAGCACACTAAACACTGCACTGCGGTGGGTAGCTGCATCCACCCTCGTCCGTGGTCACGACACTACTGTTTGTTTTCTACAAAGTCACTTTCAGTTTACGAGATATACGAATCTTCTTGTCTCTCGTAGGTTTTTTCTCTACAAGGTCACTTTCGGTTTTTTTTTTATGACAGATGAAACCAAGCTCAGGGGATGCCCCCTATCCATGCACAGCATTTGTTGGTTCCGAAGGGATGACAGGTTAGTGGGAAGGGGGAAAGAGGGAGTAGTGACGGTTTACACTTCGCTTGAATGTTTCGACGCTGTAAGTGGGCGGGAAGACATTCGCAGGGAGATTATTCCACAATCTAACGACGCGACCGAAAAACGAACTCTCACGGTAATGCGTGGTTCGTTGGAACGGAATCGCGACATAAAAGGGGTGCACCGCTCTGGAAAGCCGAGTAGTTCTGCTAAATACCTGAATCGGAGGAATCAGGCTGGCTACTTCAGAAGAACATTTACCGTGAAAGTAGCGGTAAAATAGTGATACACACCCCACATCACGACGACGCTCCAAGGTTTCAATAGAGCTGGATACCCTACTGTCCCCTATAAGTTTTAACGCACGACATTGGACACGGTCGAGAAGCTGAAGATATGCCCGCGAAGCTCCCGACCATATATGCGAATTGTACTCCATTTTCGGACGGATATAAGTGGTGTAGATACAACGAAGATCGGTTGGAGTGAAGTACTTCTTACACCGCTTAAGAAAGCCTAAGCACTTGGCTGCTTCTTTCGACACGTCAAAGATGTGATCGTTCCAGCGAAGATCGCATTGGATTGACATGCCCAGAACATCAAGAGCCTCCGACTCATTAATATCCACACCACCCATATTTAAAGGTGGAAAGTTGTCGCCCGCCAGACGCTTGTGGGTCAACAAACAGCATTGGGTCTTCCGCGCATTAAAATCGACCCGATTCGCTTGACCCCACTCCTGGATTTTGTTGAGGTCAGATTGGAGTGTGTCATTCATAATTCTGCGCCTTCTATTGATCTCCAGAATAGAAGGACGCCTGGAGAATGAATATGAATGACAAATGCTGCTGTCATCAGCAAACGAGTAGACGGGGTTTGATGTCAATGACAGAAGGTCATTGATGAAAATAAGAAAAAGTGTCGGAGACAGGACCGAACCCTGCGGAACTCCAGCATTAATGGAGTGCTCTTCGGAAGCAAAGCCGTCTATCACAACCCGAATAGAACGGCCGCTGAGGAAACTCGATATCCATCGAGTGAAAGAGATATACGCTTTTTCTTCCCTCGCGGGGTTTTTTTTTCAAAGTCACTTTCGGTTTACGAGATATGCAATTTTTCTCCACTCGCGGTTTTTCTTTTGTTTACTACAAAGTCACTTTCAGTTTACGAGATATACGAATCTTCTTGTCTCTCGTGGGTTTTTTCTCTACAAGGTCACTTTCGGTTTACGAGATATACGCTTTTTCTTCCCTCGCTGGGTTTTTTTTCCCCAAAGTCACTTTCGGTTTACGAGATACGCAATTTTTCTCCACTCGCGGTCTTTCTTTTGTTTTCTACAAAGTCACTTTCAGTTTACGAGATATACGAATTTTCTTGTCCCTGTTCGGGCGCCATTTGTAACGAATGTCTTCTCGCCAGGATATGCTCACGGCCGTCCAGCGTTCATTTTAATAAAAGAACCCACAATTTATTCTTCATTAGTCTAATTCGTGTCTTTATTTTTCTCCACATACATTAGGACAATCCTTCGTTATAACTAGTTACAGTCGAATGTTATTTCTAGTTTTTATTTTCTCATTTCTGTGTTATACTTTCTTCAATCTTATGGCTAATTGTATACTATATGTCAGTCCGTTCGTAAGTAAGTCGGGGCTAATTTTGCTTATATACACGGGGATATTTAGCTACTACAAGGAGGCTGTCTACGGGACTCTTATTCGGATTCATGATTTGCTCGCATGATAGCCAGGCTCTCGAGATTCTGAATTTGGTTTCCACTAGAAGCACTCCACCAAATTCAGACAGACGGAATTAATCAAGATTTCAGGATTCCTAATTTGGCTTCCACTAGAAGCACTCCACCAAATTCAGACAGGCAAGAATTATTCAACGAGGACTTACCGCTTAGATGGTTGATTTCCAAGACCCGATTTACAAATCGGAGGCTGCTTTTATATGGCTCACCTAACGGCATTTGGTCATTTTGTTGTTTTAGTTTGGCCTTCGAAAATTTCTGTTAATCGCTTCTTTTGCTTTCGACTGGGGTTGTTGTTGCCGTAGCAGAGTGTAAAATTATTTTTTTGCTCAGTATCGACTTTGCATGTTGTTGTTTTTTTTTTAAACCAGTTTTTTGCTCGTTAGCTTGCTGCATGTAATTTGCCTGTGTTTGTTGTTTCTAATTTCTATGTGACTTTGGTTTTATCTTTTTTGCTCTTTATTGCATTCCCGGTTTTGTGCCGCGGTTCCGGTTCCTAAAGTGACTTCGTCGAAGAGTGTCTTCGGCAACCGCGGTTATCGACCCTGTGTGAGGAATGCTGGACTAAATCCAGTTGTGTCTGATGTCATCGTATTGATGCCCAAGGAGATTTCCGGAATGAATTCGTCCCAACTCGTCTGATCGTTTTTTATCACCTGTGCCACAATCCTCTTCACGTTCCTGTTTGCTCTTTCGGCGGGATTTTCTTGGAGTGTATATGGGGCGGTAAACTGCTGACGAACACCTAAATCCTGGAGGAACCGTTGGAAGTGTCGGCTGTTGAACTGCACACCGTTGTCTGTGACGAGTACCTTTGGAACTCCATATCTCGCCAATATTCTTTCCCGAAAAGCTCTCTTCAAACTATCCGTAGTTGCTTGCCGTAGTGGTACTATATCGGTCCATTTCGAGAATTTGTCTAGGAAAACTAGTATCATTGTATTACCATGTTTTGACCGTGGTAACGGCCCTATGAAGTCAGCACAGACGATGGACCAGGGCTCCTCGGGTATCTGGGTCAGCATCTTCCCTGCCACCTTGTCTTGTACTGGTTTGTACTGTTGACATGACTCGCAACATCGCACGAACTTTCTGATGTCTCTGAACATACCTGGCCAGTAGTATCTGTTGGCGATCCTTGTCACTGTCTTCCGAATTCCAGGGTGTCCGGCGCTTCGGTCGTCGTGGTTTTCTTTCATCACTCGGTTTCGGAGGTTGTTAGGTACGCAGAGTTTCCACGCTGCGCAATCTTCATAATTTGAAACACCTGGGATATGTCGGTATAGTTGCCCGTCCTCGATTACGTAGTCCGCAAATTTCTCTGGGTTCCTTCTAATGTCTGTCATTCTCGTTTCGATCCAGCTGCCTTTTCCTTCCATCGTCGTAACCTTTCCTAGTTTTTCGAATGGCTGCCTCGAGAGTGCATCCGCGACTACGTTCCACTTACCTCGCCTGTATTTTACGTCGAAAGTGTATTGCTGTAGTTCGAGTGCCCACCTGGCTAACCGGCCTGAAGGGTTTTCCAGTGAGTTTAGCCACTTCAGTGAGAGATGATCCGTGATAATACTAAAGTGGTAACCTTCTAAATATGGCCGCATTTTCCTAATGCCCCATACGATTGCCAGACACTCCTTTTCCGTAGCAGAGTAGTTCTGTTCGGCTTTGTTTAAATGACGACTGGCATATGCGATCACCCGCTCTCCTTCTTGACTTTCTTGGGTCAGCACTGCTCCTAAACCGTAGTTACTGGCGTCCGTCTGCAGTGTGAACTTCTTGGAAAAATCGGGACATGCCAATACCGGTGCCTCCGTGAGCTTCTTCTTCATCGTCTCGAAGGCTTGTTGTTGTTCCTCAGTCCATTTCCATCGTTTACCCTTCTTCAAGAGGCTTGTGAGTGGCATGACTAAATCAGCGAAGTCCGGTACGAACCGGCGATACCATGATGCCACTCCCAGAAAGCGGCGAACACCTCTTACGCTTGTTGGTGGCTCTAATTCCTTGATAGCCGCTACCTTATCGGGATCGGTATGGATTCCCTGACGGCTTACCACGTGACCTAGATATTTCAAGTCTTCTTTGAAAAACTCACATTTTTCGCTGTTTATTTTTAGGTTAGCTGCTCGCAGACGTTGAAATACTTCTTGTAAATTCTTCTTGTGTTCCTCTAGAGTTTTCCCAGTCACAATTATGTCGTCAAGATACGCGAATGCGTGTGGTTCCATTTCTGGCCCGATCACCTGGTCCAATGCTCTTTGGAAAGTTGCTGGAGCCGAATGCAGACCAAACGGCATGACACGCCACTGAAAGAGTCCTCTCCCTGGAACAGTAAAAGCCGTATACTGCTTGCTGCCCGGGTTCGTGGGAATCTGCCAGTAACCATTCTTCAGATCCAGGCTACTTATGTACTGAGCGTCGCGTAACCGGTCCAAGATGTGTTGTATCCTAGGAAGTGGGTATGCATCTGGAACTGATCGTACATTCAACTGCCGGTAATCAATACATAGGCGCCACTTTCCGTTTTTCTTCTTCACCAAGACGATAGGGGCACTGTACGGGCTATGCCAGGGTTCAATACAGTCCTTTTCTAACAGTTCATCTATTTCCTTGTTTATAATCGCTTGCATGGCTGGGTTTTCGGGTAATATCTCTGCTTGATGGGTCGGTCATCCTTCATCACGATCTGATGGGTGGTGATGTTAGAAGGGCCCTTCAAAGCCTCGAACTTCGGTAGTTCTGCTTCCAGGAATGTTTCTATAACTTGTCTTTCTTTCGTCTTATCATCTTCACTTCCTTGCGGGCCTTCTGTTGTTTGGTCGTTGGTTGTGGTGGCCGAGAGTTTTGGTATTGCTACCATCTTCTAATTCAAGAAAGTCTTTGTTTAAGAGATCTTGTGGTGGGATCCCAATTAGAAGAGCGGATGATTTGCTGTCCATTTTCGTAGCGTGAAGCCGGCAGAGTGAAGAGCGGCAGACAGTTGATGTCGGGTACGAAGTGCGACATCAATGTCATGAGCGCCACATAACGCGTCATCCACGTACATGGAGTTCTTAAGAATGGGAGCAGCAAGGGGGTATTTTTTCTCGACATCCTTCGCCAATTGATGTAGAGTACGTATGGCCAGATAGGGAGCACAATTGACGCCAAACGTAACCGTTTGGAGTTCGAAATCTTGCACGTTGTCGTGTGAAGAATTTCGGAAGAGAATTCGCTGGTAGCGCGAATGCTGGGGATTTATGCGGATTTGGCGATACATTTTTTCAATGTCGCCATTGAAAACGTATTTATAAAGTCGCCATTGGATAATGAGAAATGTCAAATCCGATTGCAGGGCCGGCCCAGGATAGAGGACATCGTTCAGGCTAAGACCGTTGTAGGAGGGGCAGGAGGCATTGAACACAACACGCACCTTGGTTGTGCTGCTGTCGGGTTTGAGAACAGCGTGATGGGGTAGGTAGTAGTTGTCGAAACCGGAAGGGTTCTGAGAGGAGTGGATCTGTGTCATATGGTGCAGATCCGAGTACTCGCGAATCACGGAGTCATATGTTTCTTTAAAACTAGGGGTCTTCAACAATCTGGTTTCGTTTCGGAGAAACTGTTTGAGAGCAATCTCTCTGGATTTCCCGATCTTTATTGAAGAATGGAAACCTTCTTTGAAGGCAGCGAAACAATATATCGGCCATCGGGGCGCCTCTGAGTGGTATTGGAGTACAAGTCCT
Organism: Sicus ferrugineus; assembly: GCA_922984085.1. Lineage (NCBI taxonomy): Eukaryota > Metazoa > Arthropoda > Insecta > Diptera > Conopidae > Sicus > Sicus ferrugineus. Next base: position 30,711,539 of record OV277349.1, read on the forward strand.
CGCAGCGTTGTTCACCCGGGGTGGGTATCCGTTTAGTTTGGACTTCTTCAAGCTCCCAGAATCGCGATAGTTGATGATCCATGGAGACTTCGTTGAAGAAAGAGACTCGTGTGGTAACCGAGGGGGCAGGTAAATCCTGCTGAAGTGGACCTGCGAGAATCCACCCGAAGATGGTCTCTTGAGCGACCAGAGAGTCAACGATGTTGCGTTTAATTCCATCGCGCAAGATGAGGGGGTAGATATCGGCTCCAATAAGCATATCAATTTGATCACTGCGGTAGAAGTTCTCATCGGCTAATGGTAGCTCGCGAAGAGATTCACAGCGTGAAGTATCGAGAGAGCAAACCGGGAGATTGCCGGTTAACTTGGGGAGCACCAGCGCGCAAGCTTGAAGGTGAGTCCCAGGAGCTCGAGGTGAGCCAATCTGGAAATTACAAACTTTAGAAACCTGGGCGGTAATCGTTTGATTGACACTCGCCACTTGGGCCTGGATGGCCTTCACTGGGAGTTTCAATCCCTTCTGGATGCGTTCGGTTAAGAAAGTGGCTTCAGAGCCAGGGTCGATGAGCGCACGCGCTGAGTACGGCTCACCGTGGTGGTAAATATGGATCATCGCGGTGGCGAGCAACACCTGCTTCGGTCGCGAGGTGAAGCACGTCAATACGTTTGATGTTGAGGGGGCTTCAGTGGACTGTATATTAGGGGTAGAGGTAGAGGGGGTCGCTCGAGAGTGCAACGGAAGGTTCGACAAGCGATTATGCGTATGAGCATTTGGACTGCGATGAGGGGGGTTTTACGAAGCGAGGTGTTATTATGCGTATGAGCATTTGGACTGCGATGAGGGGGGGTTTTACGAAGCGAGGTGTTATGGGTAGAGTCCGAATGAGAGTTCGGTTGGGGGGGCCGAGGCCTCTTCGCGATGCAATAGTGAGTGATGTCGCTGGTTGCACGCATAGACGTGAACGCACTTTTACACTCTTTTACGTGATGTGAGTGCGCCAAGCAGTTGGAACAAAAATGAATTCGTTGAACTGTCGCCCAACGAGAGTCCAAATTCATTGCCAGAAACCGTGGGCATCTGCGGAGCGAGTGCGGTTGATCAGTGCATAATCTGCAGCTGGTCGAAACCATATTAGCCTGGAACGTATTCACAGGCTTCGGGTTGGGGGGAGCGCGCGTAGAGGTATGCGACGCTTTTTTAGGGGGGTTGACGGACTTCCGGATATCGTCAACAGTTTCCAAAATTTGAAAATGGGAGGTGAGAAAAGCGTCCATTTCGCGCCATCTTGGAATTTCTCGTTTGAGGGTAATAGATTGTTCCCATAACGAGAGGGTGTGTTCGGGGAGGCGAGTTGAGCAGAGATGCACAATAATTGCGTCCCAGCTGTTGACATCGACATCATGCAAAGTGAGAGCTGAGAGGCAGTTATTAATCTCTCGTTGGAGACGTTTAATAGCCACTCCCGATTCTTTGGTAATTGGGGTGAGATTGAATAACGTTCGGAGTTGAACGTTAACAAGAATGCGCTTATTCTCGAAGCGGTCGGTGAGGTTCCGCCAAGCTTGCTCAAAACCGGCGTCGGTGAGGGGGGATTTCTGAACTATTTCTTTTGCTTCACCTCGTGTCTTTTGATTGAGGTGAAACAACTTTTTGATGGGGGATAACCGATTGTTGCGGATGTAGAGAGCTGAAAACACATCGCGAAAAGTTGGCCATGATTCGTAATCGCCGTTAAAAATCGCGGTGTCACACGGCGGTAAACTGATATTATGTCCGGAGAGATTCGAGTGGACTGTTTCCTCCAGTGCAGAGGCATGGGATAACGAGGATTGCGAAGTTGGGGAGGGTAGGGGGGCAGCGAGATGCTGCAGCTCGCTAATCTTGGCGGAGAATCGAACATAAATCTGGTAACTGCGCCGGTATTGGCTTTTCACGACAGTTACCTCAGCGGTTTTGGGATCGTCGACTGCTAATGGATTCGCTGCCATGATGGTGGATTCTAAGCATGAGTTGTATGCTTGTTTCAAATCGGACCAGACCGCCTTCAGTTCCTCACGATGGGTGTCCAGGCTGGATGCCGAATGTTCACGTTCCGGAATGTCGCTGAATTCCTTATCGAACTCCTCCAGTGTTTCAGTCACGCTGATGAATTTCGTAAGGGGGTCCATGGTAACAGAATCACTCGTTGAGAATTGTAGATTAATGAAAAAAAAAAAACGTATATCAGAACACCAGAGGGGTGAGGTTTATTGTTTATTTGTTTTGGGGGGGGGGGGGGGTTATTAATAGTAATAATTTATTATTAAATTATTTCAATTAATCTACAAATACATTAGTCAAAGTAGTTTAGATTTAATTACTCCGACTACTTCGACAAAAGTTGTTTGGGAAGTTATTTGTGATGATTTAAACCGTGGGGCGGAGGTATGCCGTACAAAAAACTCAAACCGTGATAAATGAGTGGCACAAAAAAATAGAAAATGAGGAAAACCACTAATTAAGCATAATATAATTCTCGTTTATTTTATTTTATTTTGGGGGTAACAATTTTTGGGGTTAATTTTATATTACTATGAAAAAGTAATTTAATTCAAACTAGTCAAAGTAGTTTAAAATTAACTACTTCAACTACTTCTGCAAACGCCGTTTCCAACCGGGTAGCTGCTGCTTGTGCGCTGCCCGCACGATGTCACCGACGCTCGCTGCGGATATAGCACAAAGCAACTCCGCAAAACGAGAGAGTAGTGCTTGCGCCTGTGAAAAGGTGGTGGTTTTTTTGGGGCCAACGGCAACTCTCGATACCGCTACGAGAATGAACCGTTGGTAATATTCTTTTTCAAAAAATAAAAGTTTTCGATTTGAGAATATTAAATTGATGTACAACACGGGATGGTTGCACATACAATTTAATATAAAAGACCGATATTTTTGTTCTTTTGGGGGGATCACAAATGAATGCTGCGCGACGCCGAACCAAAACAAGGGGTTTACACTTAATATTATAATTTTACTATTATAATTTTATATAATATAATTGTAATAGGGGGGAGTGGGGGAAAATGAGGGAAACCACTAATTAAGCATAATATATATAATATCAGTTGTGATGTGACCGCGGACGGAGGCGGATGGTGTGCCCGCCAGTACTTGTTGTTAATTAGTGTTCGCGCAAACAAAACCGAAATCAATAGTGCAAATAATTACCCTCGCCGCGAAACACTTTTATTACAATAATAAACTTCACCAAACAATAGTTTTCCATAATCAAACAATAGTGCACTTATTAGCAACTCAACTTAACAACAAAATAAATAAAAATTATATCAATTACAACAAATAATACACAATCAAACGGAACGCAGAGAACCATGCGAGGGGCTTTTTTATGCTCTCCGTAGTAAAGCTCAGCATTTCGTTTGCTTTCACTCCTCCTCCTTCTTCCTGGTCCCGTTAGGTGTGCATGCGGCTGTGAGTGCTGCGTGGGCTGAAGCGCGGCAAGATAAAGGCATAACACTTGTCTTGTCGCGTTTTGCTTTGCTTGCGTCGTACGCGTGGCTGCTTGTACGGCTGACCTTACACTTCGCTACAGTGGGCGGCGATGACAAAATTCCGCATAGACTCCACTAATGTACGTGGCTTGAGGGCGAATTTCTTCGCGGTCTATGCGCATATTTGTACTCACCAACCGCATATAATGGCACTGGGTGAGACCCAGGTGTCTGAGGGTGCAGATCCACTGGACTTTCACATGCCGGGGTACCATCTACTGCCATTATTTTTACCTCACAGAGGCCTCGCCTTATACATTCGCAGTGATGTTGCGTACCAGTGTCAGCAACACCTTTGCACGTCGGATGCCGAATTTAGCTCCATGTGGGTTAAGTTCAAAATCCAGTCGCACATCCTGCACTTCTGCTTCGTTTATAGAAGCCCGGGTCTAGGGAGGCTGCCAACTTTTGATAAACTGGACAGTCTCTCTGATTCGATCTCTAAAATTCTGGAATCGTATCCGAACAGTGAAATTGTTGTTGCTGGTGATTTCAATGTTCATAATTCCAATTGGCTACGTCATTCGAGTCACACGACACCCGAGGGTTTGTATGTTGAGTTATTTGCTGAGTCTAATAATTTGACTCAATTAGTGAAGGAACCAACGCACTTTCCCTGCGTTGATGGGCAAAACCAAAATATTCTGGACCTTTTTCTAACTTCACATCACAGCAAGTATGATGTGAATGTTCTTGCACCTCTTGGTAATTCGGACCACGCTACAATTTCTGCTACCTTCCCATATTCTAGTCTTCAATCCGCTCACCAGACAGCTCCGAAGCGGAAAGTGTGGCTTTATGAGAAGGCTAATTGGGATGCGCTGAACTGCTTTTTCAGCCGTTTCAATTGGCAATTGTGTTTCAGAGATAGAAACATAAATGCTGCAGCAAAATTAGTAGAAAATATAATTTTATTTGGTATGTGGTCTTTCATACCTTATAAAAGAATTTCCATTAAACCAAAAGACCATTCCTGGTTTAATGCGACTTGCAGACAAGCAGTCAGGTCTAAAGAGGAAGCATTTAGGAATTGGCGTTTAAATAAAACTGCTGATACTAAACTGCTGCGCAATCAGGCCAGAAATAGGTGTAATGCCACTCTAAGGCGCGAAAAAGTTCTTTACGAGCAGCGCCTTAGACGCAGAGTTCTTGAATACCATAAGGGTAGCAAGAACTTTTGGTCGTTTGTGGGGAGGGTGAAAAATCAGACGAAATCGTCTATTCCAACTCTCCTTAAGGACGATCAGATCTTCACTCACTCGGTTGATAAAGCAAACTTATTAGCCAAAATGTTTGCTGAAAACTGCTCTCTTCCTGAGAGTAGTCAACCACTGCCCGCGGTTGATGGTGTATCTCATGCTATGCCTCAGATGCATTTTCGAACGCGAGCTGTTAAAAGAGTGCTTGCAGACCTCAATGTCAATAAGTCCTCGGGACCGGATGGCATCTCAGCCCATGTGTTGAGAAAGTGCGCCTCAACGCTGGCTCGCCCATTGCGCAATCTCTTTAATTTATCTTATACTTCAGGAGTTTTTCCAGCTTCCTGGAAGATTGCCAATGTGCAGCCAGTTCCCAAAAAAGGTGAGGCTACGAATCCTGCAAATTACCGGCCCATAGCAATCTGCTCAGTGCTCTCTAAAGTCATGGAGAGCATTGTAAATTTTAAATTGATGAGGTATCTAGAGAGCAACGTAATGATCAGCGATCGCCAGTACGGCTTCCGTGCTCACCGTTCCACCGGCGATCTGATGGCGTTTCTCACTGAGCGGTGGAGCAGTTGTATTCACCGGTTCGGTGAGAGCAAGGTTGTTGCTCTGGATATCTCCAAGGCATTTGACCGGGTGTGGCATAAAGCACTCGTGTCTAAACTGGCTGCTTATGGTGTCGGTAATACTTTCACTCGATGGATATCGAGTTTCCTCAGCGGCCGTTCTATTCGGGTTGTGATAGACGGCTTTGCTTCCGAAGAGCACTCCATTAATGCTGGAGTTCCGCAGGGTTCGGTCCTGTCTCCGACACTTTTTCTTATTTTCATCAATGACCTTCTGTCATTGACATCAAACCCCGTCTACTCGTTTGCTGATGACAGCAGCATTTGTCATTCATATTCATTCTCCAGGCGTCCTTCTATTCTGGAGATCAATAGAAAACGCAGAACTATGAATGACACACTCCAATCTGACCTCAACAAAATCCAGGAGTGGGGTCAAGCGAATCGGGTCGATTTTAATGCGCGGAAGACCCAATGCTGTTTGTTAACCCACAAGCGTTTGGCGGGTGACAACTTCCCACCTCTAAATATGGGTGGTGTGGATATTAATGAGTCGGAGGCTCTTGATGTTCTGGGCATGTCAATCCAATGTGATCTTCGCTGGAACGATCACATCTTTGACGTGTCGAAAGAAGCAGCCAAGTGCTTAGGCTTTCTTAAGCGGTGTAAGAAGTACTTCACTCCAACCGATCTTCGTTGTATCTACACCACTTATATCCGTCCGAAAATGGAGTACAATTCGCATATATGGTCGGGAGCTTCGCGAACATATCTTCAGCTCCTAGACCGAGTCCAATGTCGTGCGTTAAAACTTATAGGGGACAGTAGGGTATCCAGCTCTATTGAAACCTTGGAGCGTCGTCGTGATGTAGGGTGTGTAGCACTATTTTACCGCTACTTTCACGGTAAATGTTCCTCTGAAGTAGCCAGCCTGATTCCTCCGGTTCAGGTATTTAGCAGAACTACTCGGCTTTCCAGAGCGGTGCACCCCTTTTATGTCACGATTCCGTTCCAACGAACCACGCATTACCGTGAGAGTTCGTTTTTCGGTCGCGTCGTTAGATTGTGGAATAATCTCCCTGCGAATGTCTTCCCGCCTACTTACAGCATCGAAACATTTAAGCGAAGTGTAAACCGTCACTACTCCCTCTTTCCCCCTTCCCACTAACCTGTCATCCCTTCGGAACCAACAAATGCTGTGCATGGATAGGGGGCATCCCCTGAGCTTGGTTTCATCTGTCATAAAAAAAAAAAAAAAAAAAAAAAAAAAAAATATAATGCTCGTTTATTTTATTTTATTTTGGGGGTAACAATTTTTGGGGTTAATTTTATATTACTATGAAAAAGTAATTTAATTCAAACTAGTCAAAGTAGTTTAAAATTAACTACTTCAACTACTTCTGCAAACGCCGTTTCCAACCGGGTAGCTGCTGCTTGTGCGCTGCCCGCACGATGTCACCGACGCTCGCTGCGGATATAGCACAAAGCAACTCCGCAAAACGAGAGAGTAGTGCTTGCGCCTGTGAAAAGGTGGTGGTTTTTTTGGGGCCAACGGCAACTCTCGATACCGCTACGAGAATGAACCGTTGGTAATATTCTTTTTCAAAAAATAAAAGTTTTCGATTTGAGAATATTAAATTGATGTACAACACGGGATGGTTGCACATACAATTTAATATAAAAGACCGATATTTTTGTTCTTTTGGGGGGATCACAAATGAATGCTGCGCGACGCCGAACCAAAACAAGGGGTTTACACTTAATATTATAATTTTACTATTATAATTTTATATAATATAATTGTAATAGGGGGGAGTGGGGGTTTTGCCGGCGTAAAATCCGGTTCGAATGGACCAAATGTTTCTCTGATCTTCGAGCGCGTGGGATGGCTCGAAGAGTCAAGAGGTTGGGGGTGGTCTCCGAGCTCGTGGTAATCCGGCTCGAAGGACCAACTGTTTCTCTGATCTCCGAGCGCGTGGGATGGCTCGAAGAGTCAAGAGGTTGGGGGTGGTCTCCGAGCTCGTGGTAATCCGGCTCGAAAGACCAAATGTTTCTTTGATCTTCGAGCGCGTGGGATGGCTCGAAGGATCAAGAGGGATAGGGTAAAAAAGCAAGCAGAGGTACTCACTTAATGCTCGCTTGGTGTGGAGTCGTCGGCGTCCAGAATTATTTGGGGTGAGCTTAGTCGCTATTTGTCCTGGTTGACTGGGATGTAACGTTGATTGGTTCACTTTGTAGACGATGGTTGGCGCATGCACTTCGCTTACGTTCACTTTGTATGGTCGGTTGGTTGGCGCGTGCACTTCCTTTAAGATCACTTTGTATGGTAAGAAGACGATGGTTGGCGCGTGCACTTCCTTCACGATCACTGAGAATAAGACCGGTTGGTTCTTACCGGAACCACCGCCATCTATCTGTGAAAGAGAAAAGAGAAGAACGGAACGAGACGGAATGGGGTCCGCTCGAGCCGTGTTCAGCGGGGTTGCTGATTGATTTCCGTGGGGTTTTTTCGCAAAGGGAAAAGCGACGGGAGACGCTGGGGTTTTCGCGTGAACACTTATAATTATATAACTCTAACAGAGGATCAGCTAGCTCCGGCTGAAACCAGGTTTTTTTATGTAGTCTAACTTAAGACTAATGACACTACCAGCATTAAAATGCCCGATATTGAAACCATTCTGCTGCTTACAAAAAACATTAATCAAAGCTCGATGATTCTCGCCAGCACCAGCGATAAGACAGAGAGAGAGGCCAAAATAAGAGTCTGCACATGAGTAGAGTCATGAATATATAAAAATATTCATGAATATATAATATAACAAAAAGCGATGACAATAGTGGTAAAGTAATAAATAAAGAAAAAGAAATTAATAAATAGTAAGAGAATATTAAAAGCTATAAGAGCTACAACAAGAGTAAGTAAATATATTAAAGATAGTAACTAAGAATTATATATAAAGCGTGCATAGACTTAAGTTTTAGCTGTTGGTTATTTATTTACGATATCCAGGTCATCAACCAAAATAGATTCGCTGTTAAGTGCGTGAAGTTAAATTCGTAAATACGACGCGAATTTAGCAAAGTCACAAACCAAAAATACGAATTTAAATTCGTACTTACGAAGAAGTACCAAAATAAGGCGTCACTTAGAACTACTTATTCGTTTAGTAAAACACATGATCTGGAAAAGTTTTGTATATCGTTCGAAAGGCAACAATTGCAGCTACCTACTCTAGATATCTCAGCCGTGCACAGCCAGGAATGTGGCGTCAGTGGCCATTCCAACATTGCCCTCACCCAGTGCATCTCCTATAGCGCTTCATACATTTCGACAAACTTTTTGTTCAACGAAAAACATAATCTCACGAAACTTTGTATATCATTCGAAAGCTAACTATAGCAGACACCCACTCCAGAAATCTCAGCCGTGCACAGCCAGGAATGTGGCGTCAGTGGCCATTCCAACATTGCCCTCACCCAGTGCATCTCCTATAGCGCTTCATACATTTCGACAAACTTTTTGTTCAACGAAAAACATAATCTCACCAAACGTTGTATATCGTTCGAAAGCTAACTATAGCAGCTACCTACTCCAGAAATCTCAGCCGTGCACAGCCAGGAATGTGGCGTCAGTGGCCATTCCAACATTGCCCTCACCCAGTGCATCTTCTATAGCGCTTCATACATTTCGACAAACTTTTTGTTCAACGAAAAACATAATCTCACCAAACGTTGTATATCGTTCGAAAGCTAACTATAGCAGCTACCCACTCCAGAAATCTCAGCCGTGCACAGCCAGGAATGTGGCGTCAGTGGCCATTCCAACATTGCCCTCACCCAGTGCATCTCCTATAGCGCTTCATACATTTCGACAAACTTTTTGTTCAACTAAAACATAATCTCACCAAACGTTGTATATCGTTCGAAAGCTAACTATAGCAGCTACCCACTCCAGAAATCTCAGCCGTGCACAGCCAGGAATGTGGCGTCAGTGGCCATTCCAACATTGCCCTCACCCAGTGCATCTTCTATAGCGCTTCATACATTTCGACAAACTTTTTGTTCAACGAAAAACATAATCTCACCAAACGTTGTATATCGTTCGAAAGCTAACTATAGCAGCTACCCACTCCAGAAATCTCATCCGTGCACAGCCAGGAATGTGCCGTCAGTGGCCATTCCAACATTGCCCTCACCCAGTGCATCTCCTATAGCGCTTCATACATTTCGACAAACTTTTTGTTCAACGAAAAACATAATCTCACGAAACGTTGTATATCATTCGAAAGCTAGCTATAGCAAACACCCACTCCAGAAATCTCAGCCGTGCACAGCCAGGAATGAGGCGTCAGTGGCCATTCCAACATTGCCCTCACCCAGTGCATCTCCTATAGCGCTTCATACATTTCGCAAACTTTTTGTTCAACGAAAAACATAATCTCACCAAACGTTGTATATCGTTCGAAAGCTAACTATAGCAGCTACCTACTCCAGAAATCTCAGCCGTGCACAGCCAGGAATGTGGCGTCAGTGGCCATTCCAACATTGCCCTCACCCAGTGCATCTCCTATAGCGCTTCATACATTTCGACAAACTTTTTGTTCAACGAAAAGCATAATAGCTGCTATAGTTAGCTTTCGAACGATATACAACGTTTGGTGAGATTATGTTTTTCGTTGAACAAAAAGTTTGTCGAAATGTATGAAGCGCTATAGGAGATGCACTGGGTGAGGGCAATGTTGGAATGGCCACTGACGCCACATTCCTGGCTGTGCACGGCTGAGATTTCTGGAGTGGGTAGCTGCTATAGTTAGCTTTCGAACGATATACGTTTCGTGAGATTATATTTTTCGTTGAACAAAAAGTTTGTCGAAATGTATGAAGCACTATAGGAGATGCACTGGGTGAGGGCAATGTTGGAATGCTGGCTGTGCACGGCTGAGATATCTAGAGTAGGTAGCTGCAATTGTTGCCTTTCGAACGATATACAAAACTTTTCCAGATCATGTGTTTTACTAAACGAATTAGTTCTAAGTGACGCCTTATCTTGGTACTTCTTCGTAAGTACGAATTTAAATTCGTATTTTTGGTTTGTGACTTTGCTAAATTCGCGTCGTATTTACGATGAGATCAGCAGAAACAGAGTCACTCTCGAGTTTCAGCACAGTATCAGCAAAGGTTCTTACATCTTCTTTTAAAGTATTCACACTTTCTGCAACAGTCTTAATGTCATCAACACGAGAAGAGAGAGAAGCCACTTGAAGTTTAATATTGCAGATAGAAGTACTAAGCTCTCCGTATCAGTCCATTAATCGCTCCTCTGTCTTGTGTATGGTCGCTGCAGTATGATCGATGATCATACTGCAACTCTCTCGCACAGCAGCCAACCTGGAATCGATAGCCACCATAAGCGAAGGTTGGCACAGCAGCCAAGCAGTTTGCTGGAGCCGGTCGAACCCTTGCCGCTCTCAATGTTGAAATTTTTTTCATTATCGCCATATTTACAGTTAAGGAAAAGTATTTATTAAATTGCAAATCACAAATCAACATTCAGTAGACTAAACGTATAACAAGGCAGCCGTACAGACGTTATCAAATACAAAATCAACACAAGCCGTGCACAAATTAAATGTTCAAAAATGGAAAAAGCAGCGTGTTTATTACTAGCTAGCAAAGAGCGTGTCTACTCAGCGACGAACATGATATGGGACTTTATCTCTTAAAATCTTTAAACAAATTTTCAGAAATTTATAAAGGGTGAGTTTAACAGGCAGAGTTTGTAAAGTTCTAAATGACTTGGTTGCTAAACGGTTAGATTTACAAATCTTTTTTATAGCAGATTTCTGGATAGCCAACAATGAGTGCAGAGCACTAGAGTACGCCTCACATCAACATAAGATGTCATAACGATAAATAAATCATTCTTAATGTGTTTTTTTTTGTTTTTAAAGAGAGTGGAAATGCGATTAAGCACACTATGCAAACCCTCCAACTTATTGTCAGAAAAAGATCCGCCCAGTAGTGTAGGACTCTAACCATTTCTAACGAAAAGCATAATAGCTGCTATAGTTAGCTTTCGAACGATATACGTTTCGTGAGATTATATTTTTCGTTGAACAAAAAGTTTGTCGAAATGTATGAAGCGCTATAGGAGATGCACTGGGTGAGGGCAATGTTGGAATGCTGGCTGTGCACGGCTGAGATATCTAGAGTAGGTAGCTGCAATTGTTGCCTTTCGAACAATATACAAAACTTTTCCAGATCATGTGTTTTACTAAACGAATAAGTAGTTCTAAGTGACGCCTTATCTTGGTACTTCTTCGTAAGTACGAATTTAAATTCGTATTTTTGGTTTGTGACTTTGCTAAATTCGCGTCGTATTTACGATGAGATCAGCAGAAACAGAGTCACTCTCGAGTTTCAGCACAGTATCAGCAAAGGTTCTTACATCTTCTTTTAAAGTATTCACACTTTCTGCAACAGTCTTAATGTCATCAACACGAGAAGAGAGAGAATGATCGATGATCATACTGCAGCGACCATACACAAGACAGAGGAGCGATTAATGGACTGATACGGAGAGCTTAGTACTTCTATCTGCAATATTAAACTTCAAGTGGCTTCTCTCTCTTCTCGTGTTGATGACATTAAGACTGTTGCAGAAAGTGTGAATACTTTAAAAGAAGATGTAAGAACCTTTGCTGATACTGTGCTGAAACTCGAGAGTGACTCTGTTTCTGCTGATCGATGATCATACTGCAGCTCTCTCGCACAGCAGCCAACCTGGAATCGATAGCCACCATAAGCGAAGGTTGGCACAGCAGCCAAGCAGTTTGCTAGAGCCGGTCGAACCCTTGCCGCTCTCAATGTTGAAATTTTTTTCATTATCGCCATATTTACAGTTAAGGAAAAGTATTTATTAAATTGCAAATCACAAATCAACATTCAGTAGACTAAACGTATAACAAGGCAGCCGTACATACGTTATCAAATACAAAATCAACACAAGCCGTGCACAAATTAAATGTTCAAAAATGGAAAAAGCAGCGTGTTTATTACTAGCTAGCAAAGAGCGTGTCTACTCAGCGACGAATATGATATGGGACTTTATCTCTTAAAATCTTTAAAAAAAATTTTCAGAACTTTATAAAGGGTGCCGTACAGGCAGAGTTTGTAAAGTTCTAAATGACTTGGTTGCTAAACGGTTAGATTTACAAATCTTTTTTATAGCAGATTTCTGGATAACCAACAATGAGTGCAGAGCACTAGAGTACGCCTCACATCAACATAAGATGTCATAACGATAAATAAATCATTCTTAATGTGTTTTTTTTTTGTTTTTAAAGAGAGTGGAAATGCGACACTATGCAAACCCTCCAACTTATTGTCAGAAAAAGATCCGCCCAGTAGTGTAGGACTCTAACCATTTCGGAAGACTAATCACTAGAATCACCTCTGTCGGGGATGACGAAGCAGACCAGAACCAGTAGGTTCCTTTTTGTCCTCTTTGCGTTCTCAGCTACCACTGTCGACCGAAAGAAATGGTCTCCCTTCTCATGGCTAGGTCTTGCGTAAAAATAGACATGTTTCTAAAGCTAGAGTCCTCTATCTCCTGTCACTTAGTTGGCAGCCGATCCTCTTGCTCGCCAAAGCCGGTCAACAACACACAATGGATTCACCGTCTCAACCTTTTCTTAGCATAGCCTGCAGATATCATATTCAACAAGACCCATCTTGTGTACATGATAACTGAAGTTTCCATGCCCTGTCACTAATGCAATAAGCCAAGTAAAACTATCTCTGTTGTGGCGGAGTAGTCTGTTGGTCCCGTTACGAAGCGGTTTCTTAATGAATAAATTCTCCTGACGACAAGTGGCTAGCTCCTACCATCTGCGTGAGTGTTCGGAGTATAACCAACCATCCATTAGCGCCTTAATCCTCCCATTGCTTAAAGCAACTCTGACTTCAGACCCACAAAATTCAACAGCAGCTCCCTCTTTAGCGGGAGAATCCACTATTTCATTCTGCTCAGTGCCGACATGTCCTATCAGTCCGTCCCCAATGAGCGTTACATACTACCTATCTGTTGCAAACTCAGCCTTTATCAATGTTTGGTCGGCTATATGTCACCAAACAATTGATGCATATATCAGACACATTCTTACCATTTCAGAGTATATCCAATGCACGTAAGGGGAAAACCCCACCGAAAGCCGCATACACTTCTACACTGGAAAAGAACCATTTTAGCTTTGTGTATCCTATCTCTAACGTGTTCGTTCCATGTAAGTTTATCATCCAGGATCACTCCCAGATACTTAACTCTTCGGGACGTGTTAATCTCGGATTCAAAGATTCTAAGAGGATCCATGCTCGGAACCTCCCAGATTTCCTTACAGAAGAGATCCAGAATGTGTCCTTTCACTGGTAACCTTGTCCCATGCCAAATTACACCTGATTTCATGCGCATCGCCGTAATTACTGTCATTCTTTTAATAAACAGGTCTTGAGGTCGCATTCTGAGTAAGGCCTCTAGGGCATACATGCCAGACATTTTCCAACTCAGCTTTTAACATTGTTCGTCTAGCTTTATGCCACCAAACAACTGATGCATATATATGATACGGTCTTACCATTGCAGTGTGTATCCAATGCACCTTAACGGGAAAACTGGAATTAAGGCAGACTGGCCTGAAGGATTTAGCTTATGTGGAGTCCTTTTTACCTGGTTTCGGTAGAAAAACAACCTTCACCTTCCTCCAAACGAGTTAGAGCAAAAATCCCTCCACGTTTGTCTCTTTTATCTGCGGAGGGACTTCTTTAACTGTTTTTTCTTATACTTGTAATCAGCCCATGTTTCAGCATCCTTGTGCCTCATGTATCGATTAAAAGCATCCTCGTCTCCCTCTTGATGGACTCCAGCACCCCATTCCACCATGGAACAAACCCTCCTCATCCTCCTCAGCCCGAGGGCACGCTCTTGAAAGCAGAGGTCATGGCCACGTTTAATCTCCTTACCTTAATACTTCCTTTTCGATACGATTGTCAATCCATGTTGTGTGGAATCCTTACTAACCTGCACCCACGCCGTCGTCTTGCCCCGTAGGCGACATCAAACTGGATAGCCCTATGATCAGACGTGGTAAACTTGTCCTGGACTACAGTTCAAAACTTTCCCCAGCTTGCCAAGACTAGCCAGGATGATGTCGATAGCCTCACTTCCGATTGCATTTATAAAAGTGGGCTCCGACCACCTGTTCATGATGTGCAAATTAAGGATATCCTTTCCTCTGCGGTTATCGTCGGAGCTACCCCACACTGTATTGTGAGCGTTAGCCTATAATCATCTGCATATTCTTCTGCAAACCATATCTCACCAGTCTCATCACCCCCTCAGGTGTCGGTGATTCCGGCGCATCATATGGCATGTAGGCAGTTGCAATAACGAGGGATCGTCTTTGTCGCTTCCAGTTCTCACAACCGCTAGGTCACGAGAACAGAAGTGAGTCATAAGCCTGTAGCCCGTGCCTAAACTTAATGCAATTTCTAATTCTGCCTTCCACCAGCGGAAAAAGCAGCTTAGCTCTTCTGCAATAGAGCCCATTGGAAGAATGCAGGGCTTTTGTTTCAGTGCGATGTCTGGCTTATCCTCCATAAAATTTCGCAGCATCATGGCTGACGCCGCTCTGCTGTGGTGTATATTCAGCTGACACACGGTCAGTGTTTGTCCGCGCGGGCCCACCTTCTACCTCGATGTTACATCCTTTAAGGGTTGTGTCACCGTCTCCACCGACTTGGTGTCAGCTTCAGACAGACCTTGATGACCTCTGCCGATTCCTTCGGACACCATGTCGGTCACCAGCGTGACACCGACCTTGGCTCCAGATCCGAACTTCTCCACGCAGGTAACCCTGGATTTGGTGTCACCCAGGCAGCTGTTCTGCTTCTGTAGCCTTTCTTAATGTGTCAGTCAAACAGCAACAGTAGAAAGCAAAACAATTGTTTAGAGAGGAAATGTGTTTGGTTCACCTGAAATTTTGGTCGATGATAATGCCAAGGTACTTAGGACTGTTTATCCATATTATTTTGAAGCAGCTAGAACTACAGTTGGAATTACAATAGAAGGATTGTTGCTGATGAGACATACTGCTAGAAGTCTGAAGATTGTGTCTCGGACAGTCATGTGCGTGAATCTTTGCCTCAGTATCTGGGGATTCTTGGGTAATTAAACTGAAAAACGTTATGGTTTATATCGGTAGTAAGATTTAAGGGGATATCTTAGCAAAACGCAATTCCTAAATAATCTGCCGATGCGGTAATTTTACCCATTAAAGGAAGAGAAAAAAATATATATAGATTAGAAATAAAACTGGCCCTAGAACAGACCTTTTAGGAACTAAAGGAAGAGAATAAAGAGAACTAATATAGATTAGAAATGAAACAGGCCCTAGTACAAACGCTTGAGGTACGCCTATATTATTAACGTAAGTTTTGCTAAGGATGTTATTAATTTTATTGTACTGAGTTCTGCCTAAGATATAATTCAAACCAATTTCGTAAACCAACTCCAATCCCGATTTCGTTTAATTTTGCAAGTAGAATCCTATGATTTAATATGTCAAGAGTCTTAGTAATATCCACGTAAGGGCCATCGCAGTATTTTTTGTCACCTAGTGCTTCTAGTATATACAAGCAAAAATCCAACATAGCCGTCTTTGTGGAAAGACCAACACGGAATCCAAACTGCATTGGACTAAAAAATTTTATAGTACGTAGATATATTCTTGATTTGCTAACAATGTTCTAGACCTACCAGTATTCTAGACTTTACTAACTTTTCAAAATATTTGGAGATAGAGGATATCAGGGAGATTGGGCTGTAGTTAGATGCGTCCCCTCTAGTGCCCTTTTTAAACAAAGGAATCTAATGCTACCAGATACCAGAGATGATACACAATAACCAGAGATGATACCATAGTACCAGAGACGACACACAAGTTACACAGATGCGCCGATATTTTAGCAATTTTGGTACCAATGTTTTTCAGAACCCATTTGGAAATTTCATCCTAACCACAAGAGCCACAATTTTTCAGAAAAAATAATAATTTTAAGCACGTCATAATAGGGCCGAAAAAGAAGGTTACACATGAATTGCAACTTAGGTATTCAGAACTATCGCAACAACTACTATATCCATAGTATAAGTAAAATAGTATTATATAAAGTATTGTACGAGTATAACACTAGCTTACAAAGTTAAATTTTTTTTAATGAAAGTTGACTTTTCTTATAGATTTTCTCACGATGAAATCGAAAATCAAGGTTAAAATTTTTTACGGAAAAGTTTTAAGATATTTTGATTTTTTATTTTTTTCCTGCTTTCACTTTAAAACCCATATCTGGAGCTAGATATGTCCAATTTGGTCGTTCCTGATAACAAATGAAAGACATTGAAATGATGAACATTTTTAATTGGTTAAGCGGCTCAAAAGTGTTTTACACCAAAGCTGAAAATCCTTCCCAATTGACCCGTTGCTCACTTGAATCCTACCGTCGCTGCTTCGCCAATAACGATCCTGTAACTTCACTATTATCAACAACACCACTGTTTCACTTTTTATTCTTTTTTGACTCTGACTTATCTTGCCAACTTAGTTGCTAGAACACTCAGTACAGAACTCTACTTCAATAATCAATTAAATACTCTTGCCTGGTCTTGTTTATATACTTAAACGCGGAAGCTTAAACACGGAAACATAATTGTCAATGCTGCGGAAATGAGGTTCTGCCCTCAAAACTAAATGTAGAAGAGCTGGTCACCAGTTCCACGTTCAATAAGCAAGTATTGCTTCATAAAAACAAGTCAGAGTGTTGTCTTGGGCCTGGCCGAAATCTAAATACCCTACACCCGAGTAACTGAAAAAATTATAATTTCGCCACTTAACAACTTTTGTATAAGTAGGCGAACCACGCCCATTTCGGGAAAATGTTTTTGTAATGTCTCTAGGTACTGCTAGATAGAATTACGAAGGTATTAATATTTTGAACCGTTTATGGGATATTGACAACTTTTGTATAAGTGAGCGGACCGCGCTCCGCCATTTTTTGTATACAAATTGGTAATACGTGTAGATACCTCGTGATCTATTTTTTTTCGTATTAATATATTATACCGTTTACAAGATATTGACAACTTTTGTATGAGTGGGCGTGGCGAGCTTATTGGTAATGCTTCCCTATATATCCTGATAAAATTACGTATAAATATCTTATACCGTTCATTAGATATTGCCAACTTTGTTATCAGTGGGCGTGGTACGCCCATTTTTTTTCAAACATTTTAATAATGACGCTATATGTTCTGGAAGAAAATTATACCTTAATATCTCACACGGCCCATCTCGCCCATTTTCAATCCCAAACAGCCCTACATAACAAAGAATATTTGTGCCAAATTTCATAGCGATATATCTTTTCGTTCTCCCGTAATCGTGATTTCAACAGACAGACAGATAGACAGACAGACGGACGGACAGGGTCTAAATCGATTCAGGAGGTGACGCTGAGCAAGAATATATATACTTTTCTATATCTATCTCGTCTCCTTCTCTGCGTTACAAACGGAAGAACAAAGTGAATATACCCTACTCCCTTCGGGTGTAGGGTATAAAATACAAGAAGGAGAATTTTAGTTCCATTAGTTCCACAGCTAGTGAGCAAAGTATTGCTTCATCAGCGGCCAGCGCGCGCTCGATGAAGTGATCCAGAAAATCCATCGCGGAAATAAATTTGCAATACTGAGGCATTGCGTAGTTTAGGTATCGCCTAAAAGTATGCGTACGGAACTAGTGACTCACAACAAAAGATATCGATGAAAATAGTCCAGATTTAAAGAAATTAATTTTAAAGTTCTGTGACGACGAAAACATAGAAATCGATGAAAAACGCCCAGCTTCTCCTCATGTACGTAAAGCTGATACCCTTACGCAAAAAATAATTCCAACCAGAATATAATCGACCGAAAAATGAGAGTGTTAATAACGATTGAGTGAATATATCCAAACCCCACATTTTCGTGATATATTAATTTTTTTCGACGAGTGACTATGTCGGCAACGTTTTTTTGTCCTTACGTTGACGCCACTGCTTCAGCGAAAACTGACATTTCGTTTTGAATAAAACAACAAACAATTTCGATTATGAAGAACATACGCAAAAACCCAACTTTATTCTTGCACTATTCTTTTTCAACTGACATGCCAAGCCAAAGTGTCAAGCGCAGTATTGCCAGATGCCATCGACACCAAAGTTTTTAGAATATCAGTCGAAGATAACGCCTTACCCAGTCAACGTCGCCATCAAAGTACTGAATCTCGATACCTCCCTACTACAATCTCTCTCCCTCTCTCATGTAGTTAAGGCGAAATTGGAATTGGTTTACTACATCAACTTGAATTGACTCCAAACCTTTGAACGTTATCAACAAATTTTGTTTCAAGCCCTGGAAATTCCCTGAGCATACGCTGAGCATATGGCTCCCGAGCAGCAACCCCTCTAGGCTTTGGGAGAAGAACAACACAACAACAAGCCAGAGTTTGGCTTATGTCGGAAGGTACAATCGAGGAACTTCGGAAGCGTTTAACTGCTTTTATAGCTACAGAAAATCATGACGAAGTTATTATGAGACGCTTGGCAGTATTAGAAAGGAAACACAGAAAAGACGTTTCTACAGGAGGGGAAGCTGCACTAAGAAACCTTCGGCATGAGAACCAGAGGCTCATGGCCACTGTAGCACTCAAGGTCGCGCTCATGCATGCAACTATTGATACCGGCGCCAGCCGTAGTTTCATTAGCGAACATTTTGCTCAGAGATTGGGGTCTTCTTTAACTATAGTCGCCACGAAAACAACAGTGAATATGTCTAATGGACATCTCCAGGTTATGAAAAAGGCGTTAAGGACGAGGGCTACCTTCGGTATCCAAGTGCGACAACTGAAAATGTTGATTTTAGTTTATATGGTCTATGACCTCATATTAGGCTTGGACTTCCTAACCGGGGCTGAAGCCACGATCAAATGCGCGGGAATAATGTTGACATTCTCCGCCCAGACAAAAACCCATAACCCCTCTCTATCAGGATTGGTTCGAGAATCCGAGATCCTGTCAGAAGAAGAGAAGATGCAAGGGTTTCTGAGAGAAGAGCTCTCAAAGTATGACGATATGTATGGTATGACGTCTCTGGAAGGACACAGGAGACTAACGTGGAACCAGAGACACATAAAGCAGCGATACTATCCTCGAAACCCGGCTATGCAGAAAATTATTGACATCGAAATCGACGACCTAATCGCGAAGGGATGTATCTAGCCATCCACGAGTCCATAAAGCGCCTCTATCGTCCCAATGAGCACCCGCAAATACCTAGCTGCCCAAATGATAATACCTCTAATAACGTACTCAGAAAATGTCTACTGTGTTTTAGATGCCAGTTCTAGTTATAAACTACAAGTCGCTTACAACAATATTACTTGGTATGTCTACGGCCTGAGTAGGTTTGGGTTGCAGGTTATTCAACTACCTGAAAGCTCGTAGATGTTTATTCTTACACAATCTTGTGCGCAACAAAACTCCTCATTATTTATTTGAGAAGCTCAATTTCTGCAGATCTGAAAGAAATATGAGCTTCATTGTCCCTTACCATAAATACCTTGAATCCGGCCGTTTGTTTTTCATCAGTACCATCCAACTTTGGAATTCTCTACCGTATAGCATCAAACGTGAATCTAACATATCGAACTTCAGACAGCTAATTTTAAATTATTTCTCTTAAGACTCCTACTTTTTTCTCTAACCCCACTGTTTCTTCAGTAACCAGCTCCACCTCAAACTCTACTATTTCTCTTATTCCCTATGCTTCTTGCCTATAGTCTTTCTTATCTTAACTGTTATGTCATCGTTAATTACATTAGTCTTTTCGTTCGTGTCATATCTGGAACCTAATAAATTAGTTATCTAATTAATTAATCTATTCCCTTTGGACCCACCTTACAGATTATAATAGTAATAACTCTTACTTTTACTTTTAATTGAAAAATTTTAAGTAAATTAAAAGTAATTAATTTTTCAATTAAAAGTAAAAGTAAGATTACAATAAATTTTTTTTAATAAGGAGACATTGAGGCCCAACGAATTGCCTGAGGGACCAGGTTCGGATTCGGAGCGAGTCGTACTAAAATTCCGGTTACTTTACGTCCCGGGAAGGCGTCGGTCACGCAGACAGCAAATAAGCGGGGAGTGATACCGCTTCACGATGATCCTAAGTGTTTACGCCAAACTGCTGTTCGCCGCAGTTAACAACGGCAACCCTCGCCTCTCCCCACCTCTTTGGCATGCGGTGAGATCTGCCGCCGCTTTCTCTCGCTTCTGAGCGAAAGCGGCTCTTCTGCATCTCAGCAGAAGGGCAAGCAGCTCACCATGCCATGCTAATTTGGTCTCTCTCTCTCTCCCGCGGTTCGGTACCTGGTGAGTTCTGGCACCGTTTTCTCTCACTCTCGGAGAGAAAGCGGCTCTTCTGCATCTCAGCAGAAGGGCAAGCAGCTCATCATAGGTTTCCGGAAGCGGCGGAATTCATTCTTTTGTGAAACGTGTTAGCAAGCACTCGCTTGCACCAGTGTACAGTGAACCAAAAGAAAGAAGGAAATTAAATCATCATCATCATCAGCATCCGGCAGCATCCCCGACGGCGCCGACCACCCATAAGAAGCCACCGACTCCAGGTTATCATAATTAAATCTCCGAGCAAGCCGGTAAGTCTTATGTAATTATCTCAAATCTCACCCTCCCGCGTGAACATTTTTGGTCCTTCGAGCCGGATCTCGCCCGCACTCGGAGACCACCCCAACATTTTTGGTCCAATCGAACCGGATTCTCTAATGGAAAAACCCCCCACAACCGGACTCTCTACCGGCAAAATCCCACATTCCCACATTTCACATTCCAGTGAAATATAGTGCATAAGTATATCCCCCCAAACGAATTCCATATTTTTAGCGGGTTTTATGTGCATCCATCCCGTGGTGCACATCAAATCAGTGATTTCCCCATAAAATTATCTAAACATATCTATATATATATATATATATATATATATACATATATACATATATACACATATATATATATATATATATATATATATATATATATATATATATATATATATATATATGTAGTTTAGCAATTAGAATTTTAGCAGCAGTACAGTCTGCAGCAGCGTGGGATCCTCAACGAGAAAAAACCACCACCTTTCTACAGGCAAAAGCAAACTTTTCGTGTTTGCTTTCTGCTATATCCCCTGCCATCGTCGTCGACGTCGTACAAGCAGCGCACAAGCAGCAAGTGCCCGGTTGGAAACACAGTCGTGAAAGTGGTTCAACTGGTTAGATTTTAATTAGTTGAACTAGTTCATTTTAAATCACTTGTGAAAATTTGTGAAGTGACACTAATACAGGCCCCCCGCTATACTCACTTCAAATAAATACGATTAAAATTCCAATCTTTGATCATCGTGTCTCTTAATAAATTCTCATAAAACTTAAAATAAAAAATAAAATATAATAACTTCCAAATCCCTTTGGTTGTTTTTTATTCTTTGCTACCTCTCTGATATCTAATTTTTGACAACGATGGACCCTCTTCAGAAATTCCTCAGTGTTGCCGAAACTTTAGAAGAATTCGAAGAAGAATACCTCTCCATCCCAGTGCGTGACCATTCGGAATTCTCCCTCGCCACTCATATCGAGGAACTTAAGGCGGTCTGGTCCGACCTCAAGTCTTCATACAACTCTTGCGTAGAGTACCTCATCACCTCAAAGGATCCCATCAACGACGCTAACCCAGAGGCTCGTGGTGCTGATATAATCGTCGTCAAAACAAAGTACCGACGCTGTTATCAGATATATGTCCACTTCTCAGGGAAAATTAACGAACAGCAACATCTCGCTGCCTCACCTACATCTTCAGCTTCAGCGGCAGTCGCAATCCCCTCTCTCGCTTCCCATTTCTCGGGACACAACCTCAACTTACCACCGTGCGATACTGATGTCTTTAAAGGTGATTGCCAATCATGGCCAACCTTTAGATACATGTTCTCCGCGCTTTATATTTGAAATAATCGACTTTCTCCCGTCGAAAAATTGTTCCACCTAAATCAAAAAACCCAAGGTGAAGCAAAGGAGATCGTTCAAAAATCTCCACTGATCGACAGCGGCTTCGAACAAGCGTGGAACAATTTGATCGACCGCTTCGAAAACAAACGCATACTCATTAATACGCAACTCCGGACCCTATTTAACCTCACCCCAATCTCAAAATAATCCGGAGTTGCAATTAAACGACTACAGCGGGAAATTAATAACTGTCTGTCCGCTTTAACTTTATATGATGTAGATGTCGAGAGTTGGGATGCCATTATAGTTCACCTTTGTTCAACTCGTCTCCCCGAAAACACCCTCTCTCTGTGGGAACAATCCATTTCCCAAAATCGCGATATTCCGAAGTGGAAGGAAATGGATTCGTTTTTAACATCCCATTTCCAAACCCTGGAAACAGTCTTCGATATTCGCAAATCCGCTGATTCGGTTAAAAAGGCAACGACCAGCAATGGTCGCAATCTACCCGCTTCAAAACCTGTGCACACTTTCCAGGCGAATATGCTCCCGACTAGCTGCAAACTATGCACAGATCAAACTCACCCTCTACGCCAATGTCCACGTTTTCTAGCTATGAGCTCAGAAACCCGTTGGTCAACAATTCAACGGTTGAAATTCTGTTCGAATTGTCTTGCGCATTCGTACCAAATGCGCTATTGTCAAAGTATTTACACGTGTATGTCATGTAATAAACGACATCATTCGCTATTACATCGCGAGACGACCCCAATGTCCAATTCAAAGCTCCCATCGAGCTCTAACACCGCAACCTCGCGCCCTCAGAAGTGTCTCCGGGTGTTTAACGTGAGCGTCTGCCAAGACTGGCTTAAGCTCACGGTGTGCCATCACACATGGGGTTGAAGTCTATGCGTCAACCAACGCCCCCTTGAATAGGTACCTAGTACCAGTCCGCGGGAACCAATTCGAGTACTTGCGTAAAGGACAAGCACTCCCTCTTGGTGAGGGGTCGAGGCCTTTCTAACACCTCTGCCGTTCTATGGGTTACGGCACCCGGTTGCAATGCAACTCCACACCGCTAGCTCTGCCCGCGTACGTTTGGGCGTCAACCACAGCCCCCACGATGCTCCCACTAGGGGTCCTTCCAACAATGACCAGGCTGAGCGTGAGCGAACACGCTACAGGGTCTCCTGATCCCCGTGGTACCAGACAAAGCCTCTGGTCAGACTTCGTAGTCAAGACTACCAGTTGGGCTCCTTACAGCCCGGGACCGGTCGCCCAAAAGTTTTTAAGTCCAGCTGTGGATAGAACTTGGTGCAGACAGAAACTGTCCACACCAAACGTGAAAACAGTCTAAAGACATGTGTATGGACATGTCTTCCTCACTGCGGGAGCGAGGCCTATCCGTACCTCTTCCACTCAGACAGGGAGCGGCACCTAAGACGGGGTTTAACCCCAATTTAGCTGGACCCCCAACAAGATGTAAAAATCTTTGATTCCGGGGTGAGGCGTTGAGACCAACCTCAGCACCCCCCGAAACCCGTGGTACCAGACAACCTCTGGTCAGGCTTCGTAACGGTGTTACTACCGGTGAGCTCCATACCGCTCGGGGACCGGTGGCCCCAGGAGAGACGGACACCAGGAACGCAACAACAGTGCAGCACAACAGCTCTGTCCTCCCGAAGGACGACAGTTAGGCTGGCACACACATAACATGCACACTTCATTCAGCACAACCAACACATACATCGCCATCCAACCCCACCCAACACACACACACAATCACCTACAACTTACCCATTCATACAACCCATACGCCACATACACAAGAGCACCCACGCACAAAATTGGGCAGCTAACCTACCCTCGCACGACGCCCCACGAACACTCTACCGGCGAACCGGTCCAGACATTCCAGTTGCTCTGATGTGGAGAGAGCCTCACTCACACAGAACCCCTGGTCAGTCCAACTAATACCCATAGCCCCCAAATCCCTAAAGTCAGAGTACAATGGGCAGACACACAAGACATGCAGCCAATCCTCAATTTCAGCTCCGTAGTCACAAGCTTCTGAAGCCGTGAGGCATCTCTTAAACAAAAATGCATTAAGAGAGCCATGGCCAGTTAGCAAAAAGCCCAAGCTCAGACTGAAGCCAAACCAAGGATGACTTGCAGCAAATGTGACGTCCCGTATGTACTCATACGTCGTCCTACCCTTTTCACTATCGTTCCATCTAGTTTGCCAGCTAGACACATTCACTCAAGAACGCTTTACGCTCTGTCACACTAAGCCTCTCCACATCACTCTCAAACCATTCATGCTGCGGCAATGGTAATCCCCTCCTGCATCTGAAGATGGCCGCACGACGGACCACCTCCAAGTCAAGAGGGGCAACCCCCATTAATACCTGTAAGGCCTCCGTGGAGACCGTACGGCATACTGGCAGGCATGCAGCAAGAATAACCCTCTGGCATGCCAGAATCTTGCGATACCCAGCAGCAGACGTTACCACATCGCACCAGACCGACGCACCAAAGGTTGCACACGCAAGAAAGAGACCCCCATAGAGGACACGGACAGCACGTCTACTCAGACCCCAGTCACACCTAAGCAGCCGACGCACCTGACCCACCACACACACAAGACGCTCTCGCGTATGTGTCAAATGGGGAAGGAAGTTCATCCTTTCACCGATAGTCACCCCCAAGTACTTGACCTCAGTCGCATACTTGAGGGAGACACCAGATGCAAGGACAATTGGATGTCGATTACGTGATAATCTGCCCTTGAGCAGCATTATCACGGTCTTGTCCATTGCCACGT
Source organism: Sicus ferrugineus (assembly GCA_922984085.1). NCBI lineage: Eukaryota > Metazoa > Arthropoda > Insecta > Diptera > Conopidae > Sicus > Sicus ferrugineus. The sequence goes on from OV277349.1 coordinate 30,736,854, forward strand.
CCACACCCACCTGAGCACCCCACTCATACACAACACTCATGGCACTCTCTCCCAAGGATTCAATCGCGGCACGCGACCGACCCTCAACGAGGACAAACAGATCGTCGGCATAAGCACAACACTTCCAGGACAGACCAAGACGCCGCAACAGGGGATCTATCATGAGGTTCCAAATAAATGGACCACAGACGAACCCTGCGGACAGCCCCTGACCACATCAGCCCAGACGCACTGATTACTTCCAGCCACGCAGGCCTTTCTGTCAGAGAAGTAACTCTCCCACAGTCCAACCTCCTGGCAGCCCAACTCACGTAGCCTACTGGTGATACTAGACCAGCTCAAGTAGTCAAACGCACCCTTGAAGTCCACGAATATACCCAAGACGTATTCCGCACTAGAGGAGCTCACACAATCCCTCACATACGCCCACGCATCCTCCACAGACCGACCACTCCTGAAACCAAACTGCCAAGGACACATGTCATCACGCAAGCACTCATGAAGCCGTTCTACCATAACCCTCTCCAGCACTTTTCCAAGTACCGGAAGAAGGCTAATCCCCCGATAGGATCTAGGATTAGACCCTATCAGGCGACTTCAAGAGCACAATGACTCTGGCGGTCTTCCATTCAGAAGGAAAGTATCCGTCACGCACACACTTCCCGAGCACACCTTCCAGATGGCTTTCACCATCTCTCCAGTAATCCCATCCAACCCAGGAGACCTCCTGGACCTTATCAGCGAAACCGCACACCCAACTTCCGCGGTCAACAATTCAGGGGGACCAACAGGCAGCCCCACATCGTGAGGATGACCTGAAGGCACCGCACCAGGAAAAAACTCAGAAAGTAGTGCACTCACAGAAGCATTCCATGTTGGCAACACGGAATCGCCAACACGGATGCCATTAATTTCAACAATCCTTCTGTTGCCACGACACATCTTATACAGCTGACCCCAGGGGTCATCACTGTGGCGCACAGCAAACTGTCTCCATTCATTCTCCTTAGTCGCCATAAGCATGCGCTTATATTCTTTCAATTCGCGCCTAAACGACAACCTGAACTGATCAATATTCGCATCACCAGCAATTCGCGCTCTCTGGAAACGCTTCCTGAGGCGGCGAACCTCCCTACGCTTCTCCGTCAAGCCACGTGTCCACCACTTCACCCCTCTACGATTTGCCAACCGGCATCTCTCGAAGAGCTCGTCGTTGACACGCCAAACGGCCTCAGTCAAACTGGCTACCTGCTCATCCACACCAAGGTTGTCAAAGTCAGCAAGTGGTACCGAAGTAACCGCCTCCCCGACCCTAACCGCATACGTATCCCAATTGACCCCCAGAGTACGCCAACGCTTAGTGATACTGCCCGTATTTTCTACGTGGCCATAAGTGACCTCAATCTCAATGAGATTGTGATCACTTACACTTAAGCCCCCCCCCCGGATGGACCAACGAAATCCATACAGATTCATTGCCGCCTCATTCGCAAACGTCACGTCAATATCACTCACACCTCTAGGCCCCTCAAAGGTATACCACTCACTCGGCTCATTGAGCACGTGCACGCCACTACTCGTGACCCAATCACTCAGCATCTCACCCCGCTGTTAACTCAGCCGCCCAGCCAATCTGGACGTTTTGCTGAACCAAAGCGCGGATGATGCATTCGCGTCAGCACCGAGGATAACGGGATTGCTACTCGCCAGTAGTAGCACCCTCTCCATATACCTTATATAGGGCTCTAGACCACCGCTATAACGGCAGTAAACACTTGTCAACAAAAGCTTGCCGTACACACCCTCCACACTCACACAAACACCCCATTCGCTTGAATCAACGAGCATACACTGGGTATGCACGTCATTCACCACCACAGCAGCATTGCCCCCCACATCGGAGAAGACACGCATACCAGCTGGCAAACCCCTTACCCCACCCTGCTGGTAGTACGGCTCCTTCAGCAGAGCAAAGCTGCTGCCAGACTCGCACAAAAACTGCCCCAAGTCACCCATCGTAGCGTAAGCGCGCTGACAGTTCAACTGCGCAATCTTACAAGACATTCTAATGTCTTGCATTCGCGCGGGCAACATACGCAGCGTGAATGGGGCAGTCAGCCGACATCATACGATGTCCAGCGGGCCTCCCATTAAACGCGCAGTTACGGCAGTGCAACGCGTTGTCGCACTTCCGACCATGATGGCCAGACTGCCCACAATGACGGCAGACATCTTCTTTCAACCTGCATTCGTTTACCCTGTGGTCCAGGCTGAGACAGCGAAGCAGACGGGAGTCACCTCATGTTCCCCCACACGGAAGCAGAACCACTTGATGTAGCAACTGCCCACATCCAGAAGGGCTTCCATGGCACGGCCACTGCCCTCCAGGATGACATTCGTCGCACCATCTCCGCCCTCCTTCCATGGACGGCTCACCAGTTTGACTTCCTTCTTAAAGGTCTCCAAACTCATCCGCTCTTTGAGGTTCATCTCATAGAGATCACCCATGAACTCGTCAAGAGTGATCCTACAGTGGACCCCAGGAACGACGACCTTGGGACCAAGCTTCCTATTGACGCTCACGTCCAACCCACCCTCGCTAAACTTCGGATTTAACGCGATTTTCTCGCGTTCGGACATGGAGGGGGTGCGAATAATCGCAACACCACTACGAAGAGCCTTTACTTCGTGGACGCGCACACCCAGGGTCGGGCCCACCTGCTTCACCACCTTGTCGACCACTTCCTTGGGTGTCTCACCGGCCTTCCGGCTCTTGACCACCAAGGACCACGTCTCAACCGGTTTCACAACGGGGCGCGCAGGAGGCAGGGCTGGAAAGGGCGAGGGCGCTGCCACAACGGTGCTGCCACCAGCACCGGCAGGAACCCCCGAAAAACCCGCCATACCCCCCCTTTTGGCCGACTCACCGGCACTGGCCGACCCACCGGCGCCACGAACCCGCTACTGGCGGCTCCTCGCTCCTCCAAGCGTCCTTTTAGACGCTCGTTCTCCCCCGAGAGCTCGATGAGCAAACACTCATAGCCCCCCGCAACCTCCAAAATACGACGGGTCAGCGGCCGGCTGACACCGTCACCCTCATAGAGGACCCCGATGAGGGCACCCGTGACTGCCTTGAGCCGTTCACCGAACGACCCAGAGGCAGCGGTGGCAACCACCGGAGCACGCACATGAGTACCCTCACGGGCACTCACACCGGGACCCTTACCTCCCTTAGTAGCAACATTCCTACTTACCTTCTTGGTGGCCTTCGAACTTACCACCTTCATGGACTCATCTGAAGATGACGAGGACTCACAGTCACTCGTGAGTCCCACCATCTTCAGTGCGTCCACGGAGAACGCCTTCTTCATTGCCTTCGCGGCACCTTCCTTCTTCGCCAGCTTGGAGGCAGCAGCAAGCTCCGACTCCGAAACCGTCGACGAGTCCTCCCTTGCGGACTTCACGACCACAACGCCCACCTCGGTCGCACCGTTCACGTCAATCGCGACGGCCTTCTTGCGCGACTTCACTCGCGCCGTTGTCGTCTTAGTGCTCATATTGGCACTCACCTCGCGCACAAATCGTATCGAGCAACCGTCAAAACCGGTACAGCAGTATTATCTATTAGTTAATAATTTGTTAATAACAAAAATTTGTTAATAACAAATTATTAACAACACTCGCGCAAAAACGCGTAAGCACGAATTGCAAGGCAAAAACTCATAAAAAGCATCCCTAGGGATGACTTCAAAAACTAAGTTTTTGTTTATAACAAATTACTTACTTAAATAATTAAGTAATTACTATTACTTACTTTGCTTATAACAAATTACTTACCGAATTCGTGCAACAACGCACTTACACGAATTTAAACCGTAAACCGACGGTATCGCCACACCAAAACTGCAAAAATGCGCAAAAACACGAAAAAAGGCCTACCTAGGTAGGACATCAAAAATCAAAGGGAGCACTCCGAAAACACACGTCCAGTCGCTACCACAGCTGGAAAGCAACTGACGCAGAGGACACAATGAAGTTTTTGCGAGAAATGGAAGCAAAGTGTGGAAAATCGAGAGCAAGTAACCCGACACAGATGCTGAGAAGCCGAAGTCCAAGCCCGACACGAAAACAGACGAATGATTCCGATGACCATCAACAGAAAATGGCAATCTCGGTACCAGTTCCATCGCATCCAAGCCCTTATGCGGTAGTAATCGACCAAGTACGGAAGTGGGCCGTGAAATTTGATGGCATGAAGAACCCTCTAGAGTTTATTGAACGCGTCGAGGAACTGGCGGTCACGTACAATCTAAATGTTAACCTCCTACCCCGAACGATGCCCGAACTACTACGAGAAAAGGCACTCACATGGCTGCGGAATAATAATTAAATTCTTCCCATTGGGAGAACCGGGAAGAATTTAAGCGAGACTTTCTGAAGTTTTTCTCATCCTCACGGTATTTCGAGAAGCTAGAGGATGAAATTCGGAGTCGTCATCAACAACAGGATGAGCCCTTCAAAGATTACGTTGTGGCGTTACAGGACTTGATGAGACATGCCGGATACGACGAATCTCGACAGTTGGAAAGGATATTCCGAAACAGCCAAAGCGGTTACCAACTGTACATCAAAAGGAAATACTTTTCGAGCTTGGCCGAATTGACAGCACTAGCCGAGGACCTGGAGTGCTTGCGTGCCGATGAGGAGAAGGCAACGACTTCTGGTAGTAGACGACCCGAGGGCAGGAATCGTGTCGCTCTGATCACTAGCGAACAGGTAAATCCGAAGACAGCATGCCGCAGGTGCGGACAGGATGGTCACGTCAAGTGACCATGGATGGATGTCGCAACCCGGAACTGGCATTTTGTTGGCAGTGCGTCCGGAAAGGAGTGAAAACATACCAATGCTGCTCCCCACGACAGGGAAAAGGAAGTGGAATTCATCAAAACGGAGGCATAATGAATTCCAAAACTGCCACACCTCCCGAATAGGACAACCAGTGGGATCGTTGAAACTGAAGAACGGCAGATTTGCTGCAGAAGTCGCTATCGAGGGCAAAATCTACACCGCAACAATAGACACAGGAGCGATCTGCAGTTTCATGAATCAAGAGATGGCGGATCAGTTATGGACACCAGACAATAATGAGCCAATAACAACCACGGTGAGATTGGTCACCGGAGAGTCCATAGGAATACGCAGGTCTGTGATCAAGCGAGTAGCGATCAACAATAGAGAATGTGAAGTGCAACTATTACTATTACCGGAAGCATTTGACTTACTCATACTTGGACTGGATTTTCTGGACAAAATGGGAGCCTCTATGACAATCGGTGGGCTCAGAACGAACTTCAAAAGCACTGGTGGAGACATTGGCCCACAGGTTTGCCCAATCATACGCAGTGAGGAGGTGCTTGTCAAGGAATTTTTAGACACAGAGTTGCGAGCATTTGATGCCTTACAGGGCCCAGCACAGGTCACGCCCCATCGAATTATCATGCGAGATGATCAGCCGATTAAGAAGCGTTATTTTCCCCATAATCCCGCGATGCAGGCAATTATCAATGAGCAGGTCGACGAGTTATTGTCAGCAGGCTGCATTAAACCCTCGAAGAGTCCGTACAGCGCGCCCATCGTGTTAGCCAAGAAGAAGAATGGGAAATGGAGGCTCTGTGTGGATTATCGACAACTTAACGCGAAGTCAGTGCCAGACGCGTATCCGCTCCCGAGAATGCAACACATCCTGGATGAACTCCGTAATGCCAAAGTGATCAGCACATTGGACCTTAAAAATGGCTACTGGCAGGTCCCCATGGACAAGGATAGCAAGCAATTCACTGCCTTCACGGTACCCGGGCGTGGATTATTTCAATGGCGTTTATTGCCTTTTGGACTGCACTCTGCGCCGGCCACATTTCAAAGAGCCCTCGACGGAGTCATTGGGCCGGAGATGGAACCATTTGCCTTCGCCTATCTTGACGATATTGTCGTCATCGGAGAATCCCTGCAAGATCATATGGAGAAGTTGCGCCAGGTATTTCGGAAGCTGAGGGAGGCCAACCTGAAGATAAATGTAGAAAAATGCGAATTTTTCAAACGCGAGATCCGCTACTTGGGACATATCGTAACCCCAGCGGGCATCCACACGGACCCGGAAAAGATAGCCGCCATCCAGGAGCTGAAACCACCTTCAAACCTTCGAGAGCTGCGTCAATATTTAGAAGTAGCGTCGTGGTATAGGAGATTTGTGCCAGAATTCTCCAAACTAGTACAACCACTCACCGAGCTACTTAAAAAGGACGCAAATGGAAATGGGAATCTGCACAAGAGAAGGCGTTTCAAGAACTTGAGGTTTACCATGCAGACAGACGCAAGTGATTATGGTCTGGGCGTCGTTCTCACACAGGAAATCGATGGAACTGAAAGGGTTATTGCATATGCCAGCCGACGATTAAATAAAGCTGAAATCAATTACTCGCCCACAGAAAAGGAATGTCTTGCCATCGTGTTGGGAGTAAGGAAGATGGGACAGTACCTCCAGGGATACGAATTTACAATTGTTACCGACCATCTCGCTCTGAAGTGGCTGAACTCCATCGAAGGTTCTTCAGGACGGATCGCACGCTGGGCGCTGAAACTGCAACAGTTCCGCTTTGATATCAAATACCGACGAGGAAAGCAAAACGTTGTCGCCGACGGTTTATCTCGACAACCGCGAGACGTGTTGCTGTCGATGACAGTATCGCCAGGAGAAAAGGAGATTTCGTGCCCATGGACAAACAAGAAAATTCAGGAAATACGCCAGAACGCAGAAAAATATCCAGACTACGTGGTGGAGGACGGCACCACTATATAAGCATATACCAACGAGGAACACCAGAGAGAATTGCTACCCATGGAAGTTATGCGTGCCAACCCCGCAACGAGAAATAGTACTCCAAGAATGCCATGACTCTCCTGCAGCCGGACATTTGGGAATTTTTAAAACGATATCACGCCTCGCTAGCCGGTATTATTGGCCTGGAATGTATAGGGATGCAAGCCGGTATGTAAAGAAGTGTGGGAGTTGTCAAAAATATAAAGTACAACAAGTGAAGCCTGCCGGGAGAATGCTCACACAGATCGCCGAGGAGCCTTGGTCCGTCCTGTGTGCCGATTTCGTGGGACCTCTTCCTAGATCCACGCATGGGAATACAATGATGTTGGTATTCGTGGATAAATTCACGAAGTGGACAAAAATTATTCCACTACGAGCGGCAACCCTCGAAAACCTCATAAAGGCGTTCCGGGAGAGGATAATTTCAAGGTTTGGGTTACCAAAAATTCTGGTGACGGACAACGGTTCCCAATTTACTGACCGCAAATTTCAAAAATTCATGCAGGACATCGGAGTCAAACACCAATTCACTGCACCCTACTGCCCTCAGGAAAACACGACAGAACGAGTAAATCGAACCATAAAGGTCATGGTGTCGCAGTTCGCAAAGGAAAATCAGCGGCGATTGGATGACCTGCTCCCAGAAATCTCATTAGCCATAAACACCAGCGTCTCCGAAACAACAGGTTACAGCCCGGCATTCCTTGTGCAAGGACGTGAACCCCGTGTACCAAAATCTCTGTAGGACGAGGTGACATTCGGCAGCGGGCAAGCAAGTCATACAGCCGAGGGAAAAGCGGAACAAATGAAATGTATTTTCGATATGGTTCGACGAAACTTGGAGAGAGCGGCACAGGATCAGGCCAGGTATTATAACTTACGTCGACGGAACTGGACACTGAAAGTTGGAGACTGGGTTCTGGTCAAGGAACACCATTTATCCAATGCCATCGAGGGATTCGCCGCGAAACTTGCTCCAAAATACAACGGCCCCTACCGAGTCATAAATTTCGTTTCACCAGTAATTGCAGAAGTAAAACGAGAATGTGACAGGAAAATACGTAAAACTCATGTACAAGATATGAAAATATTTTATGAAGACTCTGCAGCGGGGAAAACGATGTTAAGCAACCCACGTCAAACGAGAGAACTCACCACAGTGTAAGCATGCCCATAACGTATTTTTAATTACAGACAAGTTTCACGCCAACGAAGTTAAAAACCGGAAACGGATATGAGCGACGACAAGAAACTACGCGCGGGTGTTGAGCAAATGCGTCTGCGATACTACACAATAGACGCAGCCAAAAGGAGAACGATCTGCATCGCCAGTGATTGGGAGCAGGATCCTGCCCACGTGGCGCGTATGGATCGACACCGGATCACCACGGGAGCGCCGTCGTCGAGTGCGAACACCATGGCCACCACTGCTGATTACTGTGAGGCGTCCTTTCCCAAGCGACAAAAACTGGGAGTGGTGAGTGAAGGCAGTTTGCAGCAGATAGCAAAAATCAACAGTGTTGCTGCTAACGACAACGCGCAGGAAAACACCAGGGTACTGTTTCGATACCCAGCTGGGCGCGGTGGCATCGTCATCAACACCGACGACTACAGGAGGTTGGCCAAGGGCCGCTTCCTCAACGATGTCATCCTGGATGTCTACCTCCAATATCTGTGGAAGGCGGGCCTATCCGAGGAACTGCGAGAGCAGGTCTTCATATTTAGCAGCCATTTCATAAGCCGCCTTCGAAGAGCCCCTCCTTGAGGGTGTGCCTCAAGAAGCGGAGGTGCGTCCCGTGATATTGACGTTCGACTCCATGGCAACGGAGCCACGGACAGATGCCGTTAAGCTAATACGGGAGTACCTCCAAGCCGAATTAACAACAAGACGGGGTGTCACCAAGGCACGTATGCTGCTGGGAGAGGACACGCTGCCATAGCGCAATATGGAGGTGCCGCAACAACCCAACACCTACGACTGCGGCGTATATGTCCTCCAATACGCAACTTGCATCCTCTCTGGGCTGTCCACGAACTGGCACACAGCCGTCATCAAATCAGGGGCCAAGGAGATGCAGAAAGAGATCGACCGACAATGCTGTAGGATTGCTCAGCTGTTTAATGAGCTGGCCAAAGAGAAGGACCCCAGAAGCTTCCGCCGATAGATCTGCCAAGTATTACGACACACAACACTGGCGACGGAAGCAGTAACAGCGGCGAAGAAAGCGATAGCAGCGGCAATGGAGATACTGACAGCAGCAGCAGCGAAAGCAGTAGCAGCGACGACGAAAGTGGAAGTAACGGCGAAGAAAGTAGTAGCAGCGGCATGAACGCCGATAAAAACAACGGCAACGGAAACAGTGGTGGCAACAACAACCACCTTTCACCACACCAGACCAGCCGCACTACTCACCACAACGACGATGCCCACAACAAAATCGACGGTATTGGCAGCACTGAGGCAGTGCAAATTGGTGAGGAAGCGTGGCCACGAGAAGTTAAGGAAGAGCTGCGGGTGTCGAGCACGACGTGGAAAACGGGTGTCGAGCACGAAGAGAGAAGGGGGTGTGAGGAGCCTGGAGTGTGTCCTCCGAGCATCGCATCGACGGCAGTGCATCACAGGACACTGCGCGTCGCAACCGAGCATCGCATAGACGGCAGTGCGTCACAGGACCCTGCGCGTCGCATCAGAGCATCGCATCGACGGCAGTGCGTCACAGGACACTGCGCGTCGCATCAGAGCATCGCATCGACGGCAGTGCATCACAGGACACTGCGCGTCGCACCCGAGCATCACAACGCATCAACGTCTTGCTGCGCCAACGAGCGTCGCGTCAACGAGCGTCGCGTCAACGCCACGCGTCGCATCTACACGTCACGCCAACGCATCAACGTCCTGCTGCGTCAACGTGCGTCGCGTCAACGCCACGCGTCGCATCTACACGTCACGCCAACGCATCAACGCCCTGCTGCGTCAACGAGCGTCGCGTCAACGCTACGCGTCGCATCTACACGTCACGCCAACGCATCAACGTCCTGCTGCGTCAACGAACGTCGCGTCAACGCCACGCGTCGCATCTACACGTCACGCCAACGCATCAACGCCCTGCTGCGTCGACAAGCGCCGCATCAACGCATCTCAACGTATCTACGCAACGGCCTGCCGCATCAACGAGCGTCGTTCACTTCATCAACGGACATCTACGCATATCTCACCACCTCCAATACCACCGGCACACTCACCATCGTGTCTACACCCCATAGTGTAAGAATATGAAGTGTAAATAAAGTGAATTTCTTAAATTAAAGCTCCGAAATACAAATTATTTCTGCCGCTATCCTGGACACGCCCTGAGCGATATCCAAAGCGAAAACATCGTGACAACATTTACTACAACGTTGATCTTGTGTCTCTAATGAAACGAGTGTACGAGGAGAATTGCATGGCTAGACCAGATTCGAATGCTTAGCCGAAAGCATCGATTTACGTTGGCTTAGTTCGAGCTCCTCACAGCGAGAATCGAGAAAATAAAAAAAAATCTCCAATAGTGGGGTTTGTACAGTCTTTGATCACTTGAATCCAGTGCGTCGAGACCCTGAATGGATTTTTGCCAACAAAATGTGTATAAGCCAGCAATCGCATTCACTACGGTGTTTAGTATCTAAGCCTCGTATCACTTCATTAGCTCCGTCTGCAATTTCCCTTAAGGTGCTGCAATTCTCGGTTGCATTAGATGGGAGCGCGAAAAAGGTTTCCATATACGAATTAAAAATTTCTTTGGAACAAGCATTCCTTCGAGACGGGTCCACGCTGTATTGTAAGAAGACTGAAGAATATGCCTCACAAGGTTTGCGAATTCATCTCGTAGCAAAGATTTAAGATAGTGAAATTTCAGAGTGTTTGTGAGGTGAGGTATCGAGTCTATAGAGCTAACGAATAAGTCCCTAAAGGGCGTCCAATCCTTATAGTTGCCAGCGAATGGTTGAATATGAATTTTAGGAAGTTCTGTGCCTGCAGTTGCTGTAGATCTACTTGTAACATTCGAGAGACGATCGAGAAAGGCTACCCGTTGTTCTATTAACTCGGTGAATGCATTTGTAGAATCTTCTTTTCCAATTAGAGGGGCTAGAGAACGTCTTAAGACCAACAACTTCCAGCGTGCACAGAAATACTTTTCTTCGTATTTAAGAAATTCCTCATTTGTATCGGCATAATCCGTATCCTCCGCATTCGAATACATAGTCTGGGTGGAATGAGTAAATTCCTTCCATACACTGTTTAAATGTTCTAGCCGACTTTTGACTTCGCCGATTGTGCACAATTCCGAAGGATTCTGTGCATACGTAAAGCCATCTTTTGTGAATTTTTCAACCCGGCTCGAAAGACCAATTTTGTTGAGGAATGTAAGTAAAGAAACCCTTTTTCCTTATGCCTTAGTTCATTTGGGTATACATAAAAATGGTTTGTTCACAATATACAAAAATAGAGTAATATAAATAGAAGTATTTTAATACAAGTAATGTACGTTGGCGTTCAAGAGCAATATATTAATATTGTACGAATTGCATAATTCAGCAAATTCTATAGAAATTTCCAGCAATTATGATGACCTAGTAACAAAACATGTACATCTCTAGCACGAGGTAGACTTGTTTTTCGGAGTCGTCCATTAGCAGTACGTAATTAAGGGCCTTATTTTGTATCTGCGAACGGTATGGCTCTTCTACGTTCCTCTTTGTTATATTCGTAAAACAGCTGATCAAAATGTGTGCACAAAATACACACCGCTGACGCTACTGTTGACGCTACTGTATAGCTGGGTTTACAACAACAATTGCATACTTCTTACGTGCTTACGTTGGAAAATGGTATTTTGTAACAACAGAAGCGCTCGTGGTGGCCATTGTAGAGAAGCGGAAGCTAAAATGCTGCCGTTCGCACAGTTTGTGTGTAGAGCTCGACGAGTGAGGGAGTCTTTTGTTCAGTTATTTTTTATTTGTTTTTATTTTTTCATTTTATTTTTATTTAAGGTATATTTTTTTAATAAAAAAAATTAAATAAAATAATTTAAATAATTTTTATAAAATAATATAATGGAAATTTCGAAGAAAGTGTAACTGCATTTTTCTTTGAAGTGATCTCTAAAATCCATGCATTGCTTTTCAATGCTGGGTTGCTGGAATGTTTGTTTCCTCCTCATTTTCCTGGTCTGAGCCACTTCATAACAAATCGAATAACTTTTTTATTTTTACTTTATAAAAGTACAGCACAAAATAAAAATTTTGCATTATTATTCAAAAAATGCTCTAAGCATCGATTTGCGATTTGTTCCCCGTTTTCAAACACACTGCCTGCCAGCTGGCTTTGATAAACAAAAGTTGATCGAGGCAAAAGAGAACAGGTATAAGAACAAATTCATTGCATGCATCTAATCATAAGAAGGAAAGAGACGTGTGAATGTCGTCTTTGTGTACACCAAATACTCAACATTTCCATACCAGCTGACTGGAACGCAAAAGACGTAAAGCCCAGTGCGCTCAACGGGGCTCAACGTAAGAGTTACAAAATACGGTTTTAACAGCAACGGGAACAGAAGCAGAAGCTCAGCCGTCGCTACCGTTCCGCAGATACAAAATAAGGCCCTAAGTTGTTTTTCTCAAACTTTGTCCATTAAATTGTGGAATATCCGCGCTGGGTTGTGCTCTTAGCTAATGGGCTGCTTTGCCTGCTTGACTTTAATCAATTTTTTTAAAAAGAAATCTGGAACCAATTTGGTGCATTTTTCTGTGAAACTCAGTTACATATTGTATATACATATTTTCTAATAAAATGTCTAACATAAACTTGAGATCTAAGCATGGTGCAAAGTCCACTACAGGTGATACTCTCACTCCAAATAAATTGCAGTCACTGACGGCAAATATTACCGACTCTTCGTTGCTACTGCGCATGCTGGATGAACGCATAAGTAAACAAAATGATATTCTAACTGAAGTCATAAAAAGTTTTTGACAATTTTCAAAAAGAGCTTCGCTGCTTACGCGAGGAATTCAGAAGCTAATTCATTCACTCTGAAATACCGAACGACAAAGACTGCGAAGTAGTTAACGCTAGATATTTATCTCACCAAAAAAACTGCTCTTCCTAAGTTATTAGTTCTCGAATTAACTTGATTTTATTGAAACTCGCAACAGTTTCCACTTCTCATGCTTAAGCGACCAGGACGTATACTATGCAACTCATTCAATTAGTTCGACTGCCACAGGACTTGATGGAACATGTCCTAAAATTGTTAAACTAATATCTCCGTTTTTAATAAAGTATGTTACTTTCATCTTTAATTACATTATAACTATCTCAAAATTCCCTAACGCATGGAAATCTTGAAAAGGAAACAATCTCGTGAATGTGACAGCAGACCAATTGCAATGGTACTTTTTTTCTCTGAAGTCTTTGAAAAGTCGATCTCCAAACAAACCCTCGATTTCATATCTAGTTGCAATCTACTCAGTAACCATCAGTCAAATTTTCGACCAAGAAGGAGTTGCATTACTGCCCTAACTCTAGTAATTGAGAACAGCAATGGATAAATAAAATGTTTTATTCCTAACGCTACTAGATTTTTCAAAAGCCTTTGATACTGTCAACCATGAATTGCTATCCATTAAATTAGTAAATAACTTTAACTTCTCATTTCAATTGAGTAGATTAATTCTCTCATATTTAACTGACCGACAGCAAAGCGTAATCGTAAACGATAAAATGTCCTCATCTCTTCGGTCGGTTTGTTCAGGTTCCTTAAGGATCGATATTGGGACCTCTTCTTTTCCTACTCTATGTTAATGACATACCCCTCGTTGTTAAGCACTGTTTTTTACATATGTATGCAATTGATTTTTAGTTTCCCTTTAAATGAGATTAACACATCATCCCAATTGTGTAACGAAGACATTGCGTCAATCAGCACTTGGGCGTGTAGCCTTAATTATTTGAGTCTCACTTAAGCCATGTCTAAAGTTTTACCAATATATAAAAAACATTTGGATCCATTAATTTCGCCTATTGTTTACAATGGGAGATGCACTATATTATGTGGTGTCAGCAATAAATCTTGGAGTAATTTTTAACGACTCACTAACTTGGCCAACGCGTGTTAATGCTAATATTGGCAAAGTGTACAGTGTACTTCGCTCACTTTGGCACAGTCGAAATTTTCTGCCGACTAAAATAAAGCTCCTATTAGCAAAAACAATTTTGTTTCCTGTGCTTCTTTATAGCTGTGAGCTTTTTAGCGATCTTGACTCTGCTTCCTTGAGGAGATATGTTGTGGTCTACAATAGTATAGCACGCTTTATATTCAACGTAAAGCGCGTTGACCACATATCCCATTTATCTTTACCGATCGACATTTATCTTTATCGATATACGATCATTAGTATAAAATTATACATTCAGGCCAAACAGAGTATCTATTTTATAATCCTTTCACAGAGGATAAACATGCTGGTTCTTCCGAGATTCTCGAACTTAATTTCCAAGCGACAGTTTTTTTGTGAGCGCTGTCCTCCGTGGAACTTCCTCCCACCATTCATTCAATGGATTAGCAACAAAACTAAATTCGAATTAAACCTCAGGTATTATTTCAATTCTATTTAGTGATGCAGGATTAATAATAATGGATTCAAAACGTTTGTATTCTTTCCCTTATCTTTCCATTATTACTCTTCTATTTTTCGTTTTCCTCTCTATTCTAATCCTTCCATTCTTTTTATTACACGTAATTTTAAGTAAATATAGGTAGGTATCTTGTAACAAATCTTATTAATTGCTTATGCTACCATTATTTTATACGATTTGTAATACCATGGATAGCAGTTTCTGTTATAAATAAATAAAATGAAACTGGCCAAATTCTAGACCTAAAAAACCTTTTACTCATAGAAACCTTCAGCAAATTCCTAGAAAACAACAAAATGTTCCTGGCCAATTTGTTTGATTTCTAGGTGAGTCGCATTAGGTGCGATACCCATCTGTGTTACCAGATATATTTATATTGTGTGTTTCTTATGCTTAAGTTTTGAAAGTGCGTGAATATTCCTGTGGAAGAGCGACTAACTAATTCGTTCTTTTTCAGTGGTAATGTTGTGCATGGAAGCATTTCATATTAAATTTTTTTCTGTTTGTTTTATTTATCTAGGTTTCGCTGGATGAACTTCAAAATATACAACCAAGGATGTTTTCTTTACAAAAGATCGTCGAAATTTCGTATTATAATATGGAGAGAATTCGTCTCCAGTGGTCAAGGATCTGGCATGTTGACAATATTATTAATTTAGTTTCAACTGTTGGATTGAATTGTAATTTCTGTGTTTTAGGTGATTTCAATTTAAGTAAAATTTTATGGGCGCCACCTGACAGTGTGGGACTGTTTGCATATAATGTTAATCACGCTTGTGAAATCAACTTGATTGATAATCAGCTTAGTCTTGGTTTAACTCAAATAAACTACTTTAAAAACACAATCAATAGAGTCTTGGATCTGATATTTGTAACTGAAAATGTTAATTTCTCTAGTGAAGAATGTATGTTCCCATTTTGTGCCGCTAGTATTCATCACATACCTCTTGTCTTATAAATTGGTTTCTATGATTATGTCCCAAACACCCCTATCAACGATGGTCTTAAGCTCAACTTTAGCAGATGTAATTTTGATAATTTGAACCATTGCCTTTCAATTGTTGATTGGCATGACTTACTTTCTAATAAAGCGCTAACACATTGTTACAATATTTTCAAAGATACCGTTCCAGATACTTGTAAGCGGGAAATCCAAGCTTTACCTAATAAAATCTACAAGTTGCCATGGTAAACTAAGGGTTTGAAAAAACTGAAAAATTTACGTAATAAATTCTGGAATCTGTTTAAGAGTTCTGGTTCTTCGAAATTTGTAACGAAATATTTATTTTATTCGAGAGAGAGAAGGAGCAGCCAAGTGCTTAGGCTTTCTCAAGCGGTGTAAGAAATACTTCACTCCAACCGATCTTCGTTGTATCTACACCACCTAATCCGTCCGAAAATGGAGTACAATTCGCATATTTGGTCAAGAGCTTCGAAAACATATCTTCAGCTTATGGACCGTATACAAGGTCGTGCGATAAAACTTATAGGGGACAGAAGTGTCTCCGGGTGTTTAACGTGAGCGCCTGCCAAGACTGGCTTAAGCTCACGGTGTGCCATCACACATGGGGTTGAAGTCTATGCGTCAACCAACGCCCCCTTGAATAGGTACCTGGTACCAGTCCGCGGGAACCAATTCGAGTACTTGCGTAAAGGACAAGCACTCCCTCTTGGTGAGGGGTCGAGGCCTTTCTAACACCTCTGCCGTTCTATGGGTCACGGCACCCGGTTGCAATGCAACTCCACACCGAGCTATAAAATTATAGCTCTGCCCGCGTACGTTTGGGCGTCAACCACAGCCCCCACGATGCTCCCACAAGGGGTCCTTCCAACAATGACCAGGCTGAGCGTGAGCGAACACGCTACAGGGGCTCCTGATCCCCGTGGTACCAGACAAAGCCTCTGGTCAGACTTCGTAGTCAAGACTACTACCAGTTGGGCTCCTTACAGCCCGGGACCGGTCGCCTATAAGTTTTTAAGTCCAGCTGTGGATAGAACTTGGTGCAGACAGAAACTGCCCACACCAAACGTGAAAAACAGTCTAAAGACATGTGTATGGACATGTCTTCCTCACTGCGGGAGCGAGGCCTATCCGTACCTCTTCCACTCAGACAGGGAGCGGCACCTAAGACGGGGTTTAACCCCAATTTAGCTGGACCCCCAACAAGATGTAAAAATCTTTGATTCCGGGGTGAGGCGTTGAGACCAACCTCAGCACCCCCCGAAACCCGTGGTACCAGATAACCTCTGGTCAGGCTTCGTAACGGTGTTACTACCGGTGAGCTCCATACCGCTCGGGGACCGGTGGCCCCAGGAGAGACGGACACCAGGAACGCACACCAGTGCAGCACAACAGCTCTGTCCTCCCGAAGGACGACAGCCAGGCTGGCACACACATAACACGCACACTTCATTCAGCACAACCAACACATTCATCGCCATCCAACAGTAGGACATCTGCCACCAGTGTTTTACGTGGGCACCTGCCTTGAAGGCCTAATCCCACGGTATGAGCGGTCACATACTTGCTAGTTGCTTAAGAACAACCACGCTCCTAATTATTCGCTAGAGAGCAACTCCACCAAATCATCCTTGGATCTTTTTATACATGGTATCATGTACACCACTCATGATACCATTTTCATGGTAACATGCCGTGCACATGTACCATTTTCTATTTCTAATTATAACTCGCTTTTTTAAAAATTTTAGGATATATAATTTATACATGGTATCATGTACACCACTCATGATACCATTTACATGGTAGCATGCCGTGCACATGTACCATTTGCCACTTTCATTATAAATTTCTAACGAAATTTGGGCCCTCCCAAGGCTCAGAACACCCATACTACCCCTTGCGGAAATAATATGGATGCCCATCACCAAGATCGGACCCATTTCATATAAATCTGTTTTATACATAATCAAACGACTCGCGCCGTTGCATCATTTACTCATTCGATTATATGTATTTGTGTAACACACATATATTTGTAAAAAGATTATACATGGTATCATGTTTGCATAAACCTCACAATACCATTTTTATAACATCCTCAAATATGAGGAGTTACTATCATCACTCCAAAATTAGTACCTTTTTGGGTCTATGTGTATCTGCATGGGATACAACCCGAGCGCAGGTTAGACGCCTAGCATATAGCAACCACAGCCCCTGTGAGTCCAACACCAACCAATGAGAACCGATGCGTCCACCACGTCAATAGTGGCGACCACACCGGGGGCTTAGTCTCATTCCCACAGTACCTGTTTAAACCCTGGTCTGGGCCGACCGTTGATCTCATCAGTCCAAGCATCCGAAGAGCGGTCGAAATGTAGCCGCCAAGTTAGTAACTCGATCTTGACGGCTATTATTTTTATTTGCTACAGGTATGCCGGATTAAGCATATTTAGATGCATAACCGACATACCTTAAGTATTTTATATATATATTTTATCCTGGGGCACCACACCCAGGATCATTTGGCCTTCCAGCATCTGCCAGCACTACCTGTTTCCAGCGGGAACCTCTAGGAGGTTGCTGAATCGGCACTTCCATGCTCTCTCCGGAATCAATGTGTCTGGCACACCACGCCAGTAGGGGTAACGTGGGGCACACCTTTCCGTGAAATCAATGAAGTCCACTTCTTCACTAAGCGTTACACCATAGCATAGTATGTGGCTCTCCGCTCAATATGATTCCATACGAGCAAGGAGACAGCCGGAATTTCACCGACCTACCACCTAGACTATGGGAAGCCGTCGTTACTCCATGCAACCGCACTGACCCCACACCGGAGAGAACAATGGTTCTCCCACCCCAACAGTAGGACAGTAGGGTATCCAGCTCTATTGAAGCCTTGGAGGGCGTGTATCACTATTTTACCGTTACTTTCATGGTAAATGTTCCTCTGAAGTAGCCGGCCTGATTCCTCCGGTTCAGGTATTTAGCAGAACTACTCGGCTTTCCAGAGCGGTGCACCCCTTTTATGTCACGATTCCGTTCCAACGAGCCGCGCATTACCGTGGGAATTCGTTTTTCGGTCGCGTCATTAGATTGTGGAATAGTCTCCCTGCTAATGTCTTCCCGCCCACCTACAGCGTCAAAACCTTTAAGCGAGGTGTAAACCGTCACTACTCCCTCTTTTCCCCTTCCCACTAACTTGTCATCCCTTCGGAACCAACAAATGCTGTGCATGGATAGGGGGCATCCCCTGAGCTTGGTTTCATCTGCCATAAAAAAAAAAAAATTCTTATACAAACAGCATATTTTTAATTATGAGAGTTCCATTAGATCTGATCAAAAATGGTTTTTGGAAATTCAATCCAATAAATCTGGCTCTTTTATTCCCTCCTCCATTTATTTAAATGATATGGTGTCTATCAGGCACAGTCGACCTCTTCAAGGAATACTTTTAATCAAACTTTGAGACTAGTAGGCCATGGCACGAAGTCTCAGTTCTAAATAAAATTGAGTCAAATTTGAACATCGGTTCCTTAAATGTGTCCGAGTTAGAGGTTTTAAATGCTTTGATTGCCTGTAAAAGTTCTTTTAAATTAGACCTAGATGGTTTCCCCCTATTCTTTTGAAGAAGTGGGCTGATGCGTTATGCAAACCTCTCTGTATTATATTTAATAAGTCTCTTGCGGATGGCAGTTTTACTGATCAATGGAAAGTTTCAACTATCAAGGGTGGAAGTAAGAATGACATTTCCAATTATAGGCCTATTTCCAAGCTATCTAATATTTTCAAGTTATTTGAAACTATAATTAAATCTAAGCTGTTTTTCCTTGTAAAGATATTAATATGTCCAAGTCAGCATGGGTTTGTTTCTGGCAGGTCAACTGCCACTAATCTTGAGATCTTTTCAAATTACTATATATCAGCCTTTGAGTCTAGATTCCAGGTTGATTGCATCTGTGCCGATTTTAGTAAGGCGTTTGACAAAGTAAGTCATAGTTCCCTTGTGGCTAAGCTCTCGAAAATGGGCTTCCATTCAAGTTTCTTAAGTTGGATCACTTCCTACTTAACAAATAGGAAATTTTGGGTTTATGTGAATGGACATAAGTCCAGTCCTTACCATGCATACTCCGGGGTCCCGCAAGGCAGCGTCTTAGGTCCACTGCTCTTTATTTTATTTATCACTGATATTTCCAGCTGCTTCTTGTATGTTTTACACCTCATTTATGCAGTCTTGAAGATATATTTGAAAATTAAGAATGCATCAGATAGTTCAAAACTCCAATCTGATCTTGTAACGACACTTTCTGCTCGCGCGAGGATGAAGCCGTCGGTGCCATGGTCCATTACATACATTTATCGATTCTGTTGGGAGTTCGAGAGAGAGGGAGCACACATTCCCGTTTTCTTCAATTTTCCTTTCTTTGTTTTCCTTTTTGAGTTTTGTGATGTGACCGCGGACGGAGGCGGATGGTGTGCCCGCCAGTACTTTTCGTTAATCAGTGTTCGGGCATATAAAATCGATAACAATAGTGAAAACAATTACCTACGCTGCAAAACACTCTTAACACAATAATAACACTTTACCAAACAACACTTTTTAACGAACAAACAATAGTGCACTACTTATTAACAACTCAACTTAATAACAAATAAATAAAATTTTATCTAATTACAACAAATAAATACACAATCAAACGGGACGCAGAGAACCATGCGAGGGGCTTTTTTATGCTCTCCGCAGTAAAGCTCAGCATTTCGTTTGCTTTCACTCCTCCTCCTTCTTCCTGGTCCCGTTAGGTGTGCATGCGGCTGTGAGTGCTGCTTGGGCTGAAGCGCGGCAAGATAAAGGCATAACACTTGTCTTGTCGCGTTTTGCTTTGCTTGCGACGTACGCGTGGCCGCTTTACAGCTGACCTTACACTTCCTTACAGTGGGTGGCAATGACAGAATTCCGTATAGACTCTACTAATGTGCGCGAGAAATCCGGGCACGTTAGTACGGGAGCCTCCGTCAGCTGTCTCTTCAGGGTGTCGAACGCTTGCTGCTGCGCCTCGGTCCATTTTCAGTACTTGCCTTTTTTAACATTGAAGTTAACGGTTGTGATATTTTTGCAAAGTCCGGAACAAACCGTCTATAACAGGAGGCTATTCCCAAAAATCGACGAACCTCACGCACATTCTGGGGTGGGGGAAGACCAGCCAAAGCTTCCACCTTCTCGGGGTCCGTTTTGATGCCATCATCGCTCACGATATGGCCTAGGTATTTGGTTTCTCTTTTGAAGAATTTGCAATTTTCGGGATTGATTTTTATATTCGTCGCCTGTAATCGTTGAAACATTTTCTTCAGGTTTGCCATGTGTTCCTCGAGTGATCTGCCGATGACAATGATGTCATCTAAGTAGGCGAAAGAAAAAGGCTCAAGCTCCGATCACTTTGTCTAACGCCCTCTGGAAAATAGCTGAGGCCGAATGTAGCCCAAACGGCAAAACCTTCCACTGGAAAAGCCCCTTATCCGGCACGGTAAAAGCGGTGAATTGTTTGCTGTCCTCGGCTAAAGGCATCTGCCAGTACCCATTGACCAGGTCCAGACTGCTAACGCACTTTGTATCTTTTAAGCGGCCCAAATTTTGTGATATTCTGGGTAACGGGTATGCATCTGGTATGGATCGTTTGTTGAGTTGACGAAAGTCCATGCACACTCGCCAAGTCCCATTGTTCTTTTTCACGAGGGTGTTGGGAAAACTGTACGGGCTGTTGGAAGGCTCGATACAACCTTTTGCTAGTAGCTCATCCGCTTCTTGATGTATTATCGCCTGCATTGCCGGGTTTCTGTTCTGGTATCGGATTTTTATCGGACGATCGTCCTTCATGTAAATTTTGTGTTCTGCAATGTACGTTGGGCCGCGAATATCGTTGAATTTATCCAGCTCATCTCGGAGGAAGCTCTGAATACGTTGGTGTTCTAGTCGACCCTGTTCTGTAGAGGCCTGGCCTGACGTACTTCCATTCCCGGTAGTATATTCTTGGACCGAAGTTTTTTTTTTTTTTTTTTATGACAGATGAAACCAAGCTCAGGGGATGCCCCCTATCCATGCACAGCATTTGTTGGTTCCGAAGGGATGACAGGTTAGTGGGAAGGGGGAAAGAGGGAGTAGTGACGGTTTACACTTCGCTTGAATGTTTCGACGCTGTAAGTGGGCGGGAAGACATTCGCAGGGAGATTATTCCACAATCTAACGACGCGACCGAAAAACGAACTCTCACGGTAATGCGTGGTTCGTTGGAACGGAATCGCGACATAAAAGGGGTGCACCGCTCTGGAAAGCCGAGTAGTTCTGCTAAATACCTGAATCGGAGGAATCAGGCTGGCTACTTCAGAAGAACATTTACCGTGAAAGTAGCGGTAAAATAGTGATACACACCCCACATCACGACGACGCTCCAAGGTTTCAATAGAGCTGGATACCCTACTGTCCCCTATAAGTTTTAACGCACGACATTGGACACGGTCGAGAAGCTGAAGATATGCCCGCGAAGCTCCCGACCATATATGCGAATTGTACTCCATTTTCGGACGGATATAAGTGGTGTAGATACAACGAAGATCGGTTGGAGTGAAGTACTTCTTACACCGCTTAAGAAAGCCTAAGCACTTGGCTGCTTCTTTCGACACGTCAAAGATGTGATCGTTCCAGCGAAGATCGCAATTGATTGACATGCCCAGAACATCAAGAGCCTCCGACTCATTAATATCCACACCACCCATATTTAAAGGTGGAAAGTTTTCGCCCGCCAGACGCTTGTGGGTCAACAAACAGCATTGGGTCTTCCGCGCATTAAAATCGACCCGATTCGCTTGACCCCACTCCTGGATTTTGTTGAGGTCAGATTGGAGTGTGTCATTCATAATTCTGCGCCTTCTATTGATCTCCAGAATAGAAGGACGCCTGGAGAATGAATATGAATGACAAATGCTGCTGTCATCAGCAAACGAGTAGACGGGGTTTGATGTCAATGACAGAAGGTCATTGATGAAAATAAGAAAAAGTGTCGGAGACAGGACCGAACCCTGCGGAACTCCAGCATTAATGGAGTGCTCTTCGGAAGCAAAGCCGTCTATCACAACCCGAATAGAACGGCCGCTGAGGAAACTCGATATCCATCGAGTGAAAGTATTACCGACACCATAAGCAGCCAGTTTAGACACGAGTGCTTTATGCCTTACCCGGTCAAATGCCTTGGAGATATCCAGAGCAACAACCTTGCTCTCACCGAACCGGTGAATGCAACTGCTCCACCGTTCTGTGAGAAACGCCATCAGGTCGCCGGTGGAACGGTGAGCACGGAAGCCGTACTGGCGATCGCTGATCAACTCGTTGCTCTCTAGATACCTCATCAATTTAAAATTTACAATGCTCTCCATGACTTTAGAGAGCACTGAGCAGATTGCTATGGGCCGGTAATTTGCAGGATTCGTAGCCTCACCTTTTTTGGGAACTGGCTGCACGTTGGCAATCTTCCAGGAAGCGGGAAAAACTCCTGAAGTAAAAGATAAATTAAAGAGATTGCGCAATGGGCGAGCCAGTGTTGAGGCGCACTTTCTCAACACATGGGCTGAAATGCCATCCGGTCCCGAGGACTTATTGACATTGAGGTCTGCAAGCACTCTTTTAACAGCTCGCGTTCGAAAATGCATCTGAGGCATAGCATGAGATACACCATCAACCGCGGGCAGTGGTTGACTACTCTCAGGAAGAGAGCAGTTTTCAGCAAACATTTTGGCTAATAAGTTTGCTTTATCAACCGAGTGAGTGAAGATCTGATCGTCCTTAAGGAGAGTTGGAATAGACGATTTCGTCTGATTTTTCACCCTCCCCACAAACGACCAAAAGTTCTTGCTACCCTTATGGTATTCAAGAACTCTGCGTCTAAGGCGCTG
The DNA here is from genome assembly GCA_922984085.1 of Sicus ferrugineus. Classification (NCBI taxonomy): domain Eukaryota; kingdom Metazoa; phylum Arthropoda; class Insecta; order Diptera; family Conopidae; genus Sicus; species Sicus ferrugineus. The sequence goes on from OV277349.1 coordinate 30,760,317, forward strand.
CTCGTAAAGAACTTTTTCGCGCCTTAGAGTGGCATTGCACCTATTTCTGGCCTGATTGCGCAGCAGTTTAGTATCAGCAGTTTTATTTAAACGCCAATTCCTAAATGCTTCCTCTTTAGACCTGACTGCTTGTCTGCAAGTCGCATTAAACCAGGAATGGTCTTTTGGTTTAATGGAAATTCTTTTATAAGGTATGAAAGACCTCATACCAAATAAAATTATATTTTCTACCAATTTTGCTGCAGCATTTATGTTTCTATCTCTGAAACACAATTGCCAATTGAAACGGCTGAAAAAGCAGTTCAGCGCATCCCAATTAGCCTTCTCATAAAGCCACACTTTCCGCTTCGGAGCTGTCTGGTGAGCGGATTGAAGACTAGAATATGGGAAGGTAGCAGAAATTGTAGCGTGGTCCGAATTACCAAGAGGTGCAAGAACATTCACATCATACTTGCTGTGATGTGAAGTTAGAAAGAGGTCCAGAATATTTTGGTTTTGCCCATCAACGCAGGGAAAGTGCGTTGGTTCCTTCACTAATTGAGTCAAATTATTAGACTCAGCAAACAACTCAACATACAAACCCTCAGGTGTTGTGTGACTCGAATGACGTAGCCAATTGGAATTATGAACATTGAAATCACCAGCAACAACAATTTCACTGTTCGGATACGATTCCAGAATTTTAGAGATCGAATCAGAGAGACTGTCCAATTTATCAAAAGTTGGCAGCCTCCCTAGACCCGGGCTTCTATAAACGAAGCAGAAGTGCAGGATGTGCGACTGGATTTTGAACTTAACCCACATGGAGCTAAATTCGGCATCCGACGTGCAAAGGTGTTGCTGACACTGGTACGCAACATCACTGCGAATGTATAAGGCGAGGCCTCTGTGAGGTAAAAATAATGACAGTAGATGGTACCCCGGCATGTGAAAGTCCATTAGATCTGCACCCTCAGACACCTGGGTCTCACCCAGTGCCATTATATGCGGTTGGTGAGTACAAATATGCGCATAGACCGCGAAGAAATTCGCCCTCAAGCCACGTACATTAGTGGAGTCTATGCGGAATTTTGTCATCGCCGCCCACTGTAGCGAAGTGTAAGGTCAGCCGTACAAGCAGCCACGCGTACGCCGCAAGCAAAGCAAAACGCGACAAGACAAGTGTTATGCCTTTATCTTGCCGCGCTTCAGCCCACGGTGCACTCACAGCCGCCTGCACACCTAACGGGACCAGGAAGAAGGAGGAAGAGTGAAAACCAACGAAATGCTGAGCTTTACTGCGGAGAGCATAAACAAGCCCCTCGCATGTTTCTCTGCATTGCGTTAGATTGTCTAAAGTTTCGTGACTGAACAGGAACTCTTCCCGTGATCTTGCCGCGTACTTGTGTGTGATAGGTTTACGAGAACTTTTCGGAGCTTTACTTGAACTCGGAGCGATTCGTCTCCGAGTGTGTCGTAATTTTGCGATTTCTCCTAGGACGTGTAAAGAAGAGTTTCTGTGTTGCTGCGTTAGTCGATCTTCCTTACCACAGGAAATGGTTTGTCCCGCAATCTTTAGCTCCAAACCGAATTCTGTCATGAAAGATAACCCCATGATTACGTCGTCCCATACCCCTGGCATGATTCGAAAGGTTATACTGTGAGTTTCATGGGCAAAAGTAACCGGTATTTCGAATCCCTGAGTAACGTGCGTCGTTGGACCATCGGCTAACGTAATTGTCAGGTTCAAATCAAGTCAGGTCTGGCAAAAGCCTTTGATCTCCTGATAAAATTTCGGATGTAAGTAGCAATGACTAACTCAGGTGTCTACCGTCGCAGTGATCTGTTCTCGCCCTACGAGAATGGTGGCTTTGATTGCATTGCCGTCGAAGTGCAAATTACTGTGGATATTAGAGGAGTTTGTTAATTGGAACCTGGTTCCCCTCTGCTTGCGCGGATTCCGGTCTCGTTTCCCGAGTTAAGGAGACAGCAGTCAATAGTTCGCACCTTATCTTTATCAGAGTCCCAGCAAAAGAGTATGCGGGGATTTCGGCACTTATTGGCAAAGTGTCCCTGGTTTCCACAACGCCGGCAAACTGTACTGGCGTCAAATGGCTCATCAGAAGTTTCACAGAGTTGACCTTTATCTTTGTTCACTTTAACGGGCACTGTATCTGTGGGGATACATTCTAAGTCATCTGCTAATTCCAGCAACTCGTTGAGGTGGTTGAAGTCTTTACGTTTTATGTCCCAGAGATATTGAGGTAAGGAATTCTTAAATACGATTTAACTTTTCCTCCTCAGTCATAGTCGTGTGGCGCATCAAGTTTTGCAGCCCCAAGACATAGTCTTTATTTTTCCCCGATTTTTTGCATTCTCGCGCGGATTTCGTCAGATAGGTTGTCGATGAATCTATCTGACAAGAAGAATTTTAAAAGATTTTGTTTGAACGTAACCCAGCTGTCTGTCCGGCCATTATTTCGGAACCAAACTAAAGCACGGTCCTTCAGGAATTCTGGCATTGCCAGAGTTAAGAAGTTTTTATCAATCCCGTAAGCTTCAGCAAGCTCTTCGATACGCTCTACAAACTCTAACGCGCTCTTGCACCCATCGTATTTAACACCCCATTTCCGGACGAGTTCCATAATTGCACGACCGTCTGTACATGACGTATTCAATATTACCGACTTTGAAGTTGCGGTACTTCTATCACCCGCTGGTTGAAAAGTAAAAATATTACTCACTGCGTTATTTTCTTGTGTTACCGTGGGAGATTTCGAGGAGGTAGCGTCATGTCTTCCATGTAGCTCCAGCAATCGTGTGTGAACCTCCGCTTTTTGAGTGCCTTCCAGAAACTGAGCGAACCTGCTTCGCAATCCTTCCGCTGTCCCAGGTGTGCCTTGCTTGAATTCGGTGAGGTAATTGATGAGGTCATCAATTACGGTTTCCGAAGAGCATACGCCTACGACTGACGTATGGTGCTCATGATAACCGTTAGTTCTGATACCTGCACTAAAAACTGTCTAGTTTCACTCACGATTGCGGAACTATATCGTCACAATAACTGTTAATTCGTCGGTAATAGAGTTTTCAACGTTCTTTTGTTCCCCGTTATTCTACGTCCCGTAATGTTGCTCGTTTTATTTTTGATGTTTTTTTTTCATTCACTATGGTATATTCACTGTGGACCTTTCTGGTTCGATGTTCGCTTTTTTTCTTCTTCTTTTTCCCGTGTGTACAAGGATATCACTGGCGCCGGTTTACACTATTCTCTCTCGAAAGATCCCTGTACGGGCGCCAATGTAACGACACTTTCCGCTCGCACCAGGATGAAGCCGTCGGTGCCAGGGTCCGTTACATACATTTATCGATTCTGTTGGGAGTTCGAGAGAGAGAGAGAGAGAGAGAGAACACACATTCCCGTTTTCTTCAATTTTCCTTTTCACTTTATTCGCTTATGACTACTTGTACTTAAACTAATCCTATCATCTAGAAAACTTTTCCTCTGCTAGCCCAAAATAACGGGACACGAATTCCGCTATGATTGAACGGTCTCCAGCCGGTTCAGACCAGAAGAGAGCGGGACACGCAACCTGCGAGGCGTGAACGGTCTCCGACCAGTTCAGCCAAGAGCACGGACACAATTACGGGCGAGGCGAGAGCGGTCTCCGACCAACTCAGCCAAAAGAGCGGGAGATGAACGGTCTCCGACCGGTTCAGCCCAAAAGAGTGTGGGACGTGCAACCTGCGAGGCGTGAACGGTCTCCGACCAGTTCAGCCAAGAGAGCGGACGCCTTATGGGTGGGGCGAGAGAGCGGTCGCTGACCAGCTAAGCCAAGCGAGCGGGAGATGAATGGTCTCCGATCGGTTCAGCCCAAAAGAAAGCGGGACGCGAAACCTGCGAGGCGTGAACGGTGTCCGACCAGTTCAGCCAAGAGCGCGGACGCAACTACGGGCGAGGCGAGAGCGGTCTCCGACCATCTCAGCCAAGCGAGCGGGAGATGAACGGTCTCCGACCGGCTCAGAATAAACCAGAGTGGGACGCGCAACCTGCGAGGCATGAATGGTCACCGACCAGTTCAGCCAAGAGCGCGGACGCAACTACGGGCGAGACGAGAGCGGTCTCCGACTAACTCAGCCAAGAGATCGGGAGATGAACGGTCTCCGAACGGTTCAGCCCAGAAGAGAGAGGGACGCGCAACCTGTGAGGCGTGAACGGTCTATTTATTGAGCCATAGTCACGGATAGAAAAAGTAGAAGACATATTGTTATGGAAAAGAATACTGAACGTACAAAGAATAAGATCATGGTTATGGAAAAGAATACTGAACGTACAAAAAATAAGATCATGATCCGAAAGAAAGCAAAGTTTATTAATATTATCTGATACGCAGATGACATCAATAGATGAATATTCAAATACATGTCTAACATAGTCCAACTTGTCACCGTGCAAACTTCTCGCATTAAAATGCACAACTTTGAGATCTGAAAACCTTCTGCATAGAACTTCCCAAACGCATTTTTCATCAACTAGATGATGCATTATTAACAGTAGTCAAGCTCTTTAAAGCAATTACAGGTAAACAGGAGTGGAGCAGACTCAATTGCGCTAATAACAAAATACATTTGAAAAATATCAGTGTACAACCAATTCTTGAGAGAGATAGAAATTAAAGAAAGAATAGAAGAGTTAAGGATATTAGACAGCACTAAAAAAAGAACAAAAGTAGGAGAAAATATATACAGCAAATGTGATAAATTCAAATTTAAACAAATTATATATTATTTAAAATTTTCATGTTGTAATTATGAGTTGCTGGCAGCAATAGTATGGACGCTAGTGAAATCATCAATCAGCCTGGATACACCATCAGAATCCAGCTTAACAAAAACGTTGCCTGATCGCGTGAAGACAGAGTGAAGTCTTTTGTCCCGCTTTAATTTCAAGGCACTTTGCAATAATTCGCGATTACACCTGGTAGGGCTTTCTTGAACAATAACTTTTTTGATATTCTCACTAATCTGCTCAATTATACACACTTTCAGTTCGGCAAGCTTAATATCGAGAGATATTGAAGGTGATGATTTATCAGCACTAGAAAGTGAAGTGTTGAGGGAGGCAACGGGACTGCTGACTTTGTAAGAGCCTAGGTTGCTGTTGGTGCGAGTAACACGGTTGTTGTTGTCATTCATTTTATTGCTCTTAGATGACATATTTGGCAGAGTAATTTATCAAGTTTATTTCTCGAATAATATATAATTGTTTTACTTCGAATACTGATCAAACTTTTTTATGTAATGCGACACAAACAAGCCCAGAGGACAACTCGAGACACCGGAACACTTTGGGGTTATTTAACACTAGAAAAGCGCGATGTAATTACGAGCCAGAAACAGACACAACTACTCAAAATGCATACTCCACAACTACTCCGTGCAATGTGCAGTAACACAGGTGCTACATTGTGATGATGCAAAATCCTACGTCACACAATAATTTTAAACTATTATGAATTTTCACACTAAACTTATACTTTTCTATTTATACTACTTATATACATAATCTAAACTAACAAAATGATGAATTTAATAATGTACTTATACTACCTATATATATATAATAAATCAAAATAATGTAATAAATCTAATGTAATAAAATAATGAATTTAACCTAATAAATATGATGAATAAATCTAATTTAATAAAATCATGTAATGTATTAATATATATTAGTATAAGACAATAAATATAAGCAACTATGAAATAAGAGTAAATATGTTAAAATAACTAGAAATAAGTATATAAGTAAAATAAGTATTACGAAGAACAACGAAGAGAAATTCATGGAAATAACGGGACCAACAAGCACAAATAAGAATTAGCGATAAGAAATGCAAGCGGTGACTAGAACGAACAACGAAGAGAAATTCATGGAAATAACGGGACCAACAAGCACAAAAGCATACCTACGAGAAAGAGCGAGAGAAGAGAGAACAAAACATACGTACACAGCGGAACAAAATCCGCGCACAAGCATATAAAAGGAACAAGCTCAACCAGACCAGTCAGTCAGTTGCCAGTCTCGATGTGATCAACATCAGTCAAAGCTAACACCGCGGTAAGTGCAGTACACAGCCAATCCTCCTCCCCTCCGACCAAGCAGGCGGATTTGATAAATCTTCCTGGTCAATCCTCCTCCCCTCCGACCAAGCAGGCGGATTTGATAAATCTTCCTGGTCAATCCTCCTCCCCTCCGACCAAGTAGGCGGATTTGATAAATCTTCCTGGTCTTCTGCCCTTCCCATCCTACGTACTTGCTACCCGGGAGCGCTCCGCAAATCGCAGTCGGCACAATCAGCGTCAAAGTACAGTCAGCAGCAAAGCATTCTCTCTCAGAGCACGACAGCTGCGCATACTCTCTCGGAGCCCAGTCAGCGTCCACAACAGAGTCAGCGTACAGTCAACATCTACAGAACACAGTCAACGCCAAAGCATTCCCTCTCAGAGCACAGCTACGCATTCTCAGAGCACAGCTACGCGTTCTCAGAGCACAGCTACGCATTCTCAGAGCACGACAGCTACGCATACTCTCTCGGAGCCCAGTCAGCGTCCACAACAGAGTCAGCGTACAGTCAACATCTACAGAGCACAGTCAACGGCTACACATACTCTCTCGGAGCTAAGCAAGTATCCACGCATACTCTCTGAAAGTACAGTCAGCACCTACGTTCACTTTCGGAGAACCTAATCAACATACGCACCCCCAACGCTACGAAGCCTGATTCCACGACACAGCAACACGGCTTACCCACTATAGCATTCGTTCGAAGTCACCGTCATATATTCAACAAACCTTGAATAATTCATTCAATAAAGCTAGATTCATACTGAAGAGTACCCAAAATACAAATCTTTTCCTTTAACGAAATCCTGGACTCGCTGAGTTATATCCTGGCCTAAGAAACATCGTTACAGGTGGCGCCCGAACAGGGACTCTTCATCGAAAAGAAACAAAACCATACTTTTCATTAAAATCGTTACAAGCTTCAATATGGCGAAGACAGCATGGATTTACAAAGTAAACAAGGAAGAACTCCTAAACATTACGAGAGACTTGGAGTTGGGAGAACGAGAAACAGTAGAGGAATTACGTAAGCAGTTAGCCACTTTCATAACACAAAAGGGGTATAATGAGGAAATTGAGAGGCGACTTGAAGCTCACGAAAGCAAGTATACCAGGACTCGAGCAAATTCACCCAACTTACTTGGACTTACAGACGACGATACGTTCGTTACACCGCCTGTTGTAACCAACACACCAAGCAATGCACAGGGACATACGAGCACTACCGAATATGGAACAACAATAGAAAAAGTGCGGAAGTGGTCTACTAAGTACGATGGAGGCCGCGACCCACTGGAATTCATCGAAAGAATTGAGGAACTCGCCGCGACGTATAATGTGCAAAGAGATTTGCTACCACGAACAATGCCAGAACTCCTCAAGGACAAAGCCCTTATGTGGTATCGCAATAATAATAGGCAATGGTCAGGCTGGGAACAATTCAAAGCTGACTTCTTACGATTTTATCTACCACCGCGGTATTTCGAAAAACTTGGTGACGAAATCCGTATGAGACAGCAAAAGGCTAACGAACCATTTAAAGAATATGCTGTCGCTCTCCAGGACCTTATGCGGCACGCGAATTATACCAACACCGAGCAGCTGGAACGTATATTCGACAATTCACGCACCGACTACCGGTGGTATATACGTCGAAGAGACTTCTCAACCCTAGACGAGTTAACCATTTTAGCAACAGAGGTTGAGTGCCTACACTTAGAGGAAACCACAAGAAACCAACAGTCGAAGAATAGAGAACCACGACACGAGCCACCAACGCATATGCGACGTGAGCCAAATACATCACCTGAGGCACAAAGACATCGGATAGGAGAAGTAAAGCATCGAGTAGCGGAAGTAGTGGCCGAGCGATTAAACCCAAGAACAGCATGCCGTAGGTGCGGACAAGAAGGGCATTACAGTCAAGGTTGCCAATTGCCTCCAGTGTTATTCTGTTGGGAATGTGGTAAGAAGAATGTCAGGACAATTCACTGCTGTAAACCAAAATCGGGAAACGGCAGAGGAGCCCGCTCTTAAGGAGGCAGAACGGGACCCCGAGCATTACAACCTCCTCCCCCACCACGTCAACAAGCAGCAGCGAATCAGAGGAAACAGAGCTAAAACTTGAATGTGGACGAATTGTCGCGTTGGTAAGCATAAACGGACGACCAATCAAAGGCACAGTAGACACAGGAGCTACGCGCAGTTTTCTTAACGAGGTGCTCGCTGAAGCAGTACGGACCCCAACGAAGCAGGTCCCATCACATGCGTACGTCCGGTTAGCCAACGGAGTGACAACCATGACAACCTCCGCCTTAGATGTGACCATAAAACTCGGAAACAGCGTTGTCAACATGCCATTGCTAATTCTTCCAAACGCTATCGACGGCCTAATCTTAGGACTGGATTTTCTAAGAACGATAGGGGCAAATCTATCACTGGGAGGACATAGCTTGACCATTTGCATTGAAGCGCAAGCAAATATGAAGTCAGAATGCTTAATCATACGTAGCCAGCAGATCACGGAAGCAGAAGCAATAGACGAATTCATCCAAGCCGAACTGACACAATTCGATGAGGTCAAAGGCCCAACGAACATTGCGTGTCACAGAATAATAATGACCGACGAGCGACCTATCAAGCAGCGTTACTTTCCAAGAAACCCCGCAATGCAAGAAGTTATCAATACTGAGATTGATGGGCTATTGGAAAAGGGGTTAATTGAACCATCAAATAGTCCATATAGTGCGCCTATAGTTTTAGTGAAGAAGAAAAATGGCCAATGGAGAATGTGTGTGGATTACAGGCAACTCAACGCAAAATCTGTCCCGGACGCCTATCCGCTCCCACGAATTCAACACATACTCAACCAGCTGCGAGACGCCAAACTAATAAGCACCATCGACCTGAAGAACGGGTATTGGCAAATGCCTATGGAATCAGAAAGCAAGAGATACACTGCATTCACGGTGCCAGGGCGTGGCCTATTTCAATGGCGGGTCATGCCTTTTGGTCTTCATTCGGCTCCCGCGACGTTCCAGCGCGCACTCGACAGTATCATTGCACCCGACTTGGAACCCTACGCTTACGCCTATTTAGACGACATCATCGTCACCGGCAGATCCGTTGAAGAACATATGTGCAACCTCCGCCGCGTCTTCCAACGATTACGTGAGGCAAATCTGAAGATAAACAACGACAAATGCGAGTTCTTTAAGACTGAAATAAGATATCTTGGACATCTGGTAACCGCCGAAGGGATACACACCGACCCAGAGAAAATCGCCGCAATAAAGGAATTGCAACCACCAGGAAACCTACGAGAATTACGCCGCTGTCTTGGAGTAGCGTCCTGGTACCGACGCTTTGTACCAGCATTTTCAGAAGTAGTGCAGCCATTAACGGCTTTACTCAAAAAGAATCATCGTTTTAAATGGGAAGCTCAACAACAGGAAGCATTCGAACGCCTGAAAGCATTGCTCACGGAGGCACCGGTACTGACATGCCCCGACTTTAAGAAGAAATTTACGCTGCAAACGGACGCAAGTGATCATGGGTTGGGAGTAGTACTCACGCAAGAGGCAGAAGGACAGGAACGAGTAATCGCGTATGCCAGTCGCCGACTAAATAAAGCAGAACTAAACTACTCGCCGACTGAAAAAGAATGTCTGGCGATAATCTGGGGCATCAGGAAAATGAGACAATACCTCGAGGGGTACGAATTTTCCATAGTCACCGACCATTTGGCACTCAAGTGGCTGAACACGATAGAAAATCCATCTGGACGAATTGCAAGATGGGCTTTAGAGATGCAGCAGTATCGTTATGATGTACACTATCGAAAAGGCAAACTCAACGTCGTCGCCGATGCGCTGTCACGACAACCCCGAGAAGTGCTCTGTCAAACACTGGTAGAACCGCTAGACCAAACCACGTGCTCCTGGACAAAGAACAAGATTTCTGAAATTCATCAGAACCCTGCAAAGTTCCCTGATTATCTGATAGAAGGAGAACAGCTTTACCGACATATCGCTAACCGGAGTGGAGACGAAGAATGTGCGTCTTGGAAACTATGTGTCCCAAAACCTATGCGAGACCGGGTACTCAAAGAAAACCATGATGCACCAACAGCTGGACATCTGGGAATTCGAAAAACCATCACACGACTGGCAAATTTATACTATTGGCCAGGAATGTTCCGGGATGCACGCCGCCATGTAAGACAATGCGAATCCTGTCAACGCTATAAAGCCAACCAACAAAAACCTGCGGGACAAATGCTGACCCAAATAGCCAGCGAACCATGGGAAATCATATGCACCGATTTCGTTGGACCACTACCTCGATCAACCCATGGCAATACCATGATGCTGGTATTCATAGATAAATTTACGAAGTGGACCGAAATAATTCCAATGCGCAAGGCCACGGCAACAAATGTGAAGAAAGCTTTTCGGGAGTGTATTTTATCCCGGTACGGGGTACCAAAGATTTTGGTTACGGACAACGGAGCACAATTTACGAGCAAAAGCTTCCAGAAGTTTATGCAAGAGCTCGGAGTCAAACAGCAATACACCGCACCCTACACTCCACAAGAGAATGCCACTGAAAGGGCAAACCGAACGATCAAGACCATGGTATCCCAACTCGCCGGAGGCAACCAAAGAAAATGGGATGAGTTACTTCCAGAAATCACCCTTGCAATTAACACCAGCGTCTCAGAAAGTACCGGCTATAGTCCAGCCCTCCTTAATCAAGGACGCGAGCCACGCCTGCCACGAACACTCTACAACGAAAAGACGTTTGGAAGCGGACAAACCTCACAAAACCCTGATGACAAAGCCAATCAACTGAAGGAAGTTTTCCGCATAGTACAACGTAATCTGGAACGAGCAGCTCAAGACCAAGCATGTAGTTACAATCTGCGACGACGACTATGGTATATTCACTGTGGACCTTTCTGTTTCGATGTTCGCTTTTTTTCTTCTTCTTTTTCCCGTGTGTACAAGGATATCACTGGCGCCGGTTTACACTATTCTCTCTCGAAAGATCCCTGTACGGGCGCCAATGCAACGACACTTTCCGCTCGCACCAGGATGAAGCCGTCGGTGCCAGGGTCCGTTACATACATTTATCGATTCTGTTGGGAGTTCGAGAGAGAGAGAGAGAGAGAGAGAACACACATTCCCGTTTTCTTCAATTTTCCTTTTCACTTTATTCGCTTATGACTACTTGTACTTAAACTAATCCTATCATCTAGAAAACTTTTCCTCTGCTAGCCCAAAATAACGGGACACGAATTCCGCTATGATTGAACGGTCTCCAGCCGGTTCAGCCCAGAAGAGAGCGGGACACGCAACCTGCGAGGCGTGAACGATCTCCGACCAGTTCAGCCAAGAGCACGGACACAATTACGGGCGAGGCGAGAGCGGTCTCCGACCAACTCAGCCAAAAGAGCGGGAGATGAACGGTCTCCGACCGGTTCAGCCCAAAAGAGTGTGGGACGTGCAACCTGCGAGGCGTGAACGGTCTCCGACCAGTTCAGCCAAGAGAGCGGACGCCTTATGGGTGGGGCGAGAGAGCGGTCGCTGACCAGCTAAGCCAAGCGAGCGGGAGATGAATGGTCTCCGATCGGTTCAGCCCAAAAGAAGCGGGACGCGAAACCTGCGAGGCGTGAACGGTCTCCGACCAGTTCAGCCAAGAGCGCGGACGCAACTACGGGCGAGGCGAGAGCGGTCTCCGACCATCTCAGCCAAGCGAGCGGGAGATGAACGGTCTCCGACCGGCTCAGAATAAAACAGAGTGGGACGCGCAACCTGCGAGGCATGAATGGTCTCCGACCAGTTCAGCCAAGAGCGCGGACGCAACTACGGGCGAGACGAGAGCGGTCTCCGACTAACTCAGCCAAGAGATCGGGAGATGAACGGTCTCCGAACGGTTCAGCCCAGAAGAGAGAGGGACGCGCAACCTGTGAGGCGTGAACGGTCTATTTATTGAGCCATAGTCACGGATAGAAAAAGTAGAAGACATATTGTTATGGAAAAGAATACTGAACGTACAAAGAATAAGATCATGGTTATGGAAAAGAATACTGAACGTACAAAAAATAAGATCATGATCCGAAAGAAAGCAAAGTTTATTAATATTATCTGATACGCAGATGACATCAATAGATGAATATTCAAATACATGTCTAACATAGTCCAACTTGTCACCGTGCAAACTTCTCGCATTAAAATGCACAACTTTGAGATCTGAAAACCTTCTGCATAGAACTTCCCAAACGCATTTTTCATCAACTAGATGATGCATTATTAACAGTAGTCAAGCTCTTTAAAGCAATTACAGGTAAACAGGAGTGGAGCAGACTCAATTGCGCTAATAACAAAATACATTTGAAAAATATCAGTGTACAACCAATTCTTGAGAGAGATAGGAATTAAAGAAAGAATAGAAGAGTTAAGGATATTAGACAGCACTAAAAAAAGAACAAAAGTAGGAGAAAATATATACAGCAAATGTGATAAATTCAAATTTAAACAAATTATATATTATTTAAAATTTTCATGTTGTAATTATGAGTTGCTGGCAGCAATAGTATGGACGCTAGTGAAATCATCAATCAGCCTGGATACACCATCAGAATCCAGCTTAACAAAAACGTTGCCTGATCGCGTGAAGACAGAGTGAAGTCTTTTGTCCCGCTTTAATTTCAAGGCACTTTGCAATAATTCGCGATTACACCTGGTAGGGCTTTCTTGAACAATAACTTTTTTGATATTCTCACTAATCTGCTCAATTATACACACTTTCAGTTCGGCAAGCTTAATATCGAGAGATATTGAAGGTGATGATTTATCAGCACTAGAAAGTGAAGTGTTGAGGGAGGCAACGGGACTGCTGACTTTGTAAGAGCCTAGGTTGCTGTTGGTGCGAGTAACACGTTTGTTGTTGTCATTCATTTTATTGCTCTTAGATGACATATTTGGCAGAGTAATTTATCAAGTTTATTTCTCGAATAATATATAATTGTTTTACTTCGAATACTGATCAAACTTTTTTATGTAATGCGACACAAACAAGCCCAGAGGACAACTCGAGACACCGGAACACTTTGGGGTTATTTAACACTAGAAAAGCGCGATGTAATTACGAGCCAGAAACAGACACAACTACTCAAAATGCATACTCCACAACTACTCCGTGCAATGTGCAGTAACACAGGTGCTACATTGTGATGATGCAAAATCCTACGTCACACAATAATTTTAAACTATTATGAATTTTCACACTAAACTTATACTTTTCTATTTATACTACTTATATACATAATCTAAACTAACAAAATGATGAATTTAATAATGTACTTATACTACCTATATATATATAATAAATCAAAATAATGTAATAAATCTAATGTAATAAAATAATGAATTTAACCTAATAAATATGATGAATAAATCTAATTTAATAAAATCATGTAATGTATTAATATATATTAGTATAAGACAATAAATATAAGCAACTATGAAATAAGAGTAAATATGTTAAAATAACTAGAAATAAGTATATAAGTAAAATAAGTATTACGAAGAACAACGAAGAGAAATTCATGGAAATAACGGGACCAACAAGCACAAATAAGAATTAGCGATAAGAAATGCAAGCGGTGACTAGAACGAACAACGAAGAGAAATTCATGGAAATAACGGGACCAACAAGCACAAAAGCATACCTACGAGAAAGAGCGAGAGAAGAGAGAACAAAACATACGTACACAGCGGAACAAAATCCGCGCACAAGCATATAAAAGGAACAAGCTCAACCAGACCAGTCAGTCAGTTGCCAGTCTCGATGTGATCAACATCAGTCAAAGCTAACACCGCGGTAAGTGCAGTACACAGCCAATCCTCCTCCCCTCCGACCAAGCAGGCGGATTTGATAAATCTTCCTGGTCAATCCTCCTCCCCTCCGACCAAGCAGGCGGATTTGATAAATCTTCCTGGTCAATCCTCCTCCCCTCCGACCAAGTAGGCGGATTTGATAAATCTTCCTGGTCTTCTGTCCTTCCCATCCTACGTACTTGCTACCCGGGAGCGCTCCGCAAATCGCAGTCGGCACAATCAGCGTCAAAGTACAGTCAGCAGCAAAGCATTCTCTCTCAGAGCACGACAGCTGCGCATACTCTCTCGGAGCCCAGTCAGCGTCCACAACAGAGTCAGCGTACAGTCAACATCTACAGAACACAGTCAACGCCAAAGCATTCCCTCTCAGAGCACAGCTACGCATTCTCAGAGCACAGCTACGCATTCTCAGAGCACGACAGCTACGCATACTCTCTCGGAGCCCAGTCAGCGTCCACAACAGAGTCAGCGTACAGTCAACATCTACAGAGCACAGTCAACGGCTACACATACTCTCTCGGAGCTAAGCAAGTATCCACGCATACTCTCTGAAAGTACAGTCAGCACCTACGTTCACTTTCGGAGAACCTAATCAACATACGCACCCCCAACGCTACGAAGCCTGATTCCACGACACAGCAACACGGCTTACCCACTATAGCATTCGTTCGAAGTCACCGTCATATATTCAACAAACCTTGAATAATTCATTCAATAAAGCTAGATTCATACTGAAGAGTACCCAAAATACAAATCTTTTCCTTTAACGAAATCCTGGACTCGCTGAGTTATATCCTGGCCTAAGAAACATCGTAACAGGTGGCGCCCGAACAGGGACTCTTCATCGAAAAGAAACAAAACCATACTTTTCATTAAAATCGTTACAAGCTTCAATATGGCGAAGACAGCATGGATTTACAAAGTAAACAAGGAAGAACTCCTAAACATTACGAGAGACTTGGAGTTGGGAGAACGAGAAACAGTAGAGGAATTACGTAAGCAGTTAGCCACTTTCATAACACAAAAGGGGTATAATGAGGAAATTGAGAGGCGACTTGAAGCTCACGAAAGCAAGTATACCAGGACTCGAGCAAATTCACCCAACTTACTTGGACTTACAGACGACGATACGTTCGTTACACCGCCTGTTGTAACCAACACACCAAGCAATGCACAGGGACATACGAGCACTACCGAATATGGAACAACAATAGAAAAAGTGCGGAAGTGGTCTACTAAGTACGATGGAGGCCGCGACCCACTGGAATTCATCGAAAGAATTGAGGAACTCGCCGCGACGTATAATGTGCAAAGAGATTTGCTACCACGAACAATGCCAGAACTCCTCAAGGACAAAGCCCTTATGTGGTATCGCAATAATAATAGGCAATGGTCAGGCTGGGAACAATTCAAAGCTGACTTCTTACGATTTTATCTACCACCGCGGTATTTCGAAAAACTTGGTGACGAAATCCGTATGAGACAGCAAAAGGCTAACGAACCATTTAAAGAATATGCTGTCGCTCTCCAGGACCTTATGCGGCACGCGAATTATACCAACACCGAGCAGCTGGAACGTATATTCGACAATTCACGCACCGACTACCGGTGGTATATACGTCGAAGAGACTTCTCAACCCTAGACGAGTTAACCATTTTAGCAACAGAGGTTGAGTGCCTACACTTAGAGGAAACCACAAGAAACCAACAGTCGAAGAATAGAGAACCACGACACGAGCCACCAACGCATATGCGACGTGAGCCAAATACATCACCTGAGGCACAAAGACATCGGATAGGAGAAGTAAAGCATCGAGTAGCGGAAGTAGTGGCCGAGCGATTAAACCCAAGAACAGCATGCCGTAGGTGCGGACAAGAAGGGCATTACAGTCAAGGTTGCCAATTGCCTCCAGTGTTATTCTGTTGGGAATGTGGTAAGAAGAATGTCAGGACAATTCACTGCTGTAAACCAAAATCGGGAAACGGCAGAGGAGCCCGCTCTTAAGGAGGCAGAACGGGACCCCGAGCATTACAACCTCCTCCCCCACCACGTCAACAAGCAGCAGCGAATCAGAGGAAACAGAGCTAAAACTTGAATGTGGACGAATTGTCGCGTTGGTAAGCATAAACGGACGACCAATCAAAGGCACAGTAGACACAGGAGCTACGCGCAGTTTTCTTAACGAGGTGCTCGCTGAAGCAGTACGGACCCCAACGAAGCAGGTCCCATCACATGCGTACGTCCGGTTAGCCAACGGAGTGACAACCATGACAACCTCCGCCTTAGATGTGACCATAAAACTCGGAAACAGCGTTGTCAACATGCCATTGCTAATTCTTCCAAACGCTATCGACGGCCTAATCTTAGGACTGGATTTTCTAAGAACGATAGGGGCAAATCTATCACTGGGAGGACATAGCTTGACCATTTGCATTGAAGCGCAAGCAAATATGAAGTCAGAATGCTTAATCATACGTAGCCAGCAGATCACGGAAGCAGAAGCAATAGACGAATTCATCCAAGCCGAACTGACACAATTCGATGAGGTCAAAGGCCCAACGAACATTGCGTGTCACAGAATAATAATGACCGACGAGCGACCTATCAAGCAGCGTTACTTTCCAAGAAACCCCGCAATGCAAGAAGTTATCAATACTGAGATTGATGGGCTATTGGAAAAGGGGTTAATTGAACCATCAAATAGTCCATATAGTGCGCCTATAGTTTTAGTGAAGAAGAAAAATGGCCAATGGAGAATGTGTGTGGATTACAGGCAACTCAACGCAAAATCTGTCCCGGACGCCTATCCGCTCCCACGAATTCAACACATACTCAACCAGCTGCGAGACGCCAAACTAATAAGCACCATCGACCTGAAGAACGGGTATTGGCAAATGCCTATGGAATCAGAAAGCAAGAGATACACTGCATTCACGGTGCCAGGGCGTGGCCTATTTCAATGGCGGGTCATGCCTTTTGGTCTTCATTCGGCTCCCGCGACGTTCCAGCGCGCACTCGACAGTATCATTGCACCCGACTTGGAACCCTACGCTTACGCCTATTTAGACGACATCATCGTCACCGGCAGATCCGTTGAAGAACATATGTGCAACCTCCGCCGCGTCTTCCAACGATTACGTGAGGCAAATCTGAAGATAAACAACGACAAATGCGAGTTCTTTAAGACTGAAATAAGATATCTTGGACATCTGGTAACCGCCGAAGGGATACACACCGACCCAGAGAAAATCGCCGCAATAAAGGAATTGCAACCACCAGGAAACCTACGAGAATTACGCCGCTGTCTTGGAGTAGCGTCCTGGTACCGACGCTTTGTACCAGCATTTTCAGAAGTAGTGCAGCCATTAACGGCTTTACTCAAAAAGAATCATCGTTTTAAATGGGAAGCTCAACAACAGGAAGCATTCGAACGCCTGAAAGCATTGCTCACGGAGGCACCGGTACTGACATGCCCCGACTTTAAGAAGAAATTTACGCTGCAAACGGACGCAAGTGATCATGGGTTGGGAGTAGTACTCACGCAAGAGGCAGAAGGACAGGAACGAGTAATCGCGTATGCCAGTCGCCGACTAAATAAAGCAGAACTAAACTACTCGCCGACTGAAAAAGAATGTCTGGCGATAATCTGGGGCATCAGGAAAATGAGACAATACCTCGAGGGGTACGAATTTTCCATAGTCACCGACCATTTGGCACTCAAGTGGCTGAACACGATAGAAAATCCATCTGGACGAATTGCAAGATGGGCTTTAGAGATGCAGCAGTATCGTTATGATGTACACTATCGAAAAGGCAAACTCAACGTCGTCGCCGATGCGCTGTCACGACAACCCCGAGAAGTGCTCTGTCAAACACTGGTAGAACCGCTAGACCAAACCACGTGCTCCTGGACAAAGAACAAGATTTCTGAAATTCATCAGAACCCTGCAAAGTTCCCTGATTATCTGATAGAAGGAGAACAGCTTTACCGACATATCGCTAACCGGAGTGGAGACGAAGAATGTGCGTCTTGGAAACTATGTGTCCCAAAACCTATGCGAGACCGGGTACTCAAAGAAAACCATGATGCACCAACAGCTGGACATCTGGGAATTCGAAAAACCATCACACGACTGGCAAATTTATACTATTGGCCAGGAATGTTCCGGGATGCACGCCGCCATGTAAGACAATGCGAATCCTGTCAACGCTATAAAGCCAACCAACAAAAACCTGCGGGACAAATGCTGACCCAAATAGCCAGCGAACCATGGGAAATCATATGCACCGATTTCGTTGGACCACTACCTCGATCAACCCATGGCAATACCATGATGCTGGTATTCATAGATAAATTTACGAAGTGGACCGAAATAATTCCAATGCGCAAGGCCACGGCAACAAATGTGAAGAAAGCTTTTCGGGAGTGTATTTTATCCCGGTACGGGGTACCAAAGATTTTGGTTACGGACAACGGAGCACAATTTACGAGCAAAAGCTTCCAGAAGTTTATGCAAGAGCTCGGAGTCAAACAGCAATACACCGCACCCTACACTCCACAAGAGAATGCCACTGAAAGGGCAAACCGAACGATCAAGACCATGGTATCCCAACTCGCCGGAGGCAACCAAAGAAAATGGGATGAGTTACTTCCAGAAATCACCCTTGCAATTAACACCAGCGTCTCAGAAAGTACCGGCTATAGTCCAGCCCTCCTTAATCAAGGACGCGAGCCACGCCTGCCACGAACACTCTACAACGAAAAGACGTTTGGAAGCGGACAAACCTCACAAAACCCTGATGACAAAGCCAATCAACTGAAGGAAGTTTTCCGCATAGTACAACGTAATCTGGAACGAGCAGCTCAAGACCAAGCACGTAGTTACAATCTGCGACGACGACTATGGTATATTCACTGTGGACCTTTCTGTTTCGATGTTCGCTTTTTTTCTTCTTCTTTTTCCCGTGTGTACAAGGATATCACTGGCGCCGGTTTACACTATTCTCTCTCGAAAGATCCCTGTACGGGCGCCAATGCAACGACACTTTCCGCTCGCACCAGGATGAAGCCGTCGGTGCCAGGGTCCGTTACATACATTTATCGATTCTGTTGGGAGTTCGAGAGAGAGAGAGAGAGAGAACACACATTCCCGTTTTCTTCAATTTTCCTTTTCACTTTATTCGCTTATGACTACTTGTACTTAAACTAATCCTATCATCTAGAAAACTTTTCCTCTGCTAGCCCAAAATAACGGGACACGAATTCCGCTATGATTGAACGGTCTCCAGCCGGTTCAGCCCAGAAGAGAGCGGGACACGCAACCTGCGAGGCGTGAACGGTCTCCGACCAGTTCAGCCAAGAGCACGGACACAATTACGGGCGAGGCGAGAGCGGTCTCCGACCAACTCAGCCAAAAGAGCGGGAGATGAACGGTCTCCGACCGGCTCAGCCCAAAAGAGTGTGGGACGTGCAACCTGCGAGGCGTGAACGGTCTCCGACCAGTTCAGCCAAGAGAGCGGACGCCTTATGGGTGGGGCGAGAGAGCGGTCGCTGACCAGCTAAGCCAAGCGAGCGGGAGATGAACGGTCTCCGATCGGTTCAGCCCAAAAGAAAGCGGGACGCGAAACCTGCGAGGCGTGAACGGTCTCCGACCAGTTCAGCCAAGAGCGCGGACGCAACTACGGGCGAGGCGAGAGCGGTCTCCGACCATCTCAGCCAAGCGAGCGGGAGATGAACGGTCTTCGACCGGCTCAGAATAAAACAGAGTGGGACGCGCAACCTGCGAGGCATGAATGGTCTCCGACCAGTTCAGCCAAGAGCGCGGACGCAACTACGGGCGAGACGAGAGCGGTCTCCGACTAACTCAGCCAAGAGATCGGGAGATGAACGGTCTCCGAACGGTTCAGCCCAGAAGAGAGAGGGACGCGCAACCTGTGAGGCGTGAACGGTCTATTTATTGAGCCATAGTCACGGATAGAAAAAGTAGAAGACATATTGTTATGGAAAAGAATACTGAACGTACAAAGAATAAGATCATGGTTATGGAAAAGAATACTGAACGTACAAAAAATAAGATCATGATCCGAAAGAAAGCAAAGTTTATTAATATTATCTGATACGCAGATGACATCAATAGATGAATATTCAAATACATGTCTAACATAGTCCAACTTGTCACCGTGCAAACTTCTCGCATTAAAATGCACAACTTTGAGATCTGAAAACCTTCTGCATAGAACTTCCCAAACGCATTTTTCATCAACTAGATGATGCATTATTAACAGTAGTCAAGCTCTTTAAAGCAATTACAGGTAAACAGGAGTGGAGCAGACTCAATTGCGCTAATAACAAAATACATTTGAAAAATATCAGTGTACAACCAATTCTTGAGAGAGATAGGAATTAAAGAAAGAATAGAAGAGTTAAGGATATTAGACAGCACTAAAAAAAGAACAAAAGTAGGAGAAAATATATACAGCAAATGTGATAAATTCAAATTTAAACAAATTATATATTATTTAAAATTTTCATGTTGTAATTATGAGTTGCTGGCAGCAATAGTATGGACGCTAGTGAAATCATCAATCAGCCTGGATACACCATCAGAATCCAGCTTAACAAAAACGTTGCCTGATCGCGTGAAGACAGAGTGAAGTCTTTTGTCCCGCTTTAATTTCAAGGCACTTTGCAATAATTCGCGATTACACCTGGTAGGGCTTTCTTGAACAATAACTTTTTTGATATTCTCACTAATCTGCTCAATTATACACACTTTCAGTTCGGCAAGCTTAATATCGAGAGATATTGAAGGTGATGATTTATCAGCACTAGAAAGTGAAATGTTGAGGGAGGCAACGGGACTGCTGACTTTGTAAGAGCCTAGGTTGCTGTTGGTGCGAGTAACACGTTTGTTGTTGTCATTCATTTTATTGCTCTTAGATGACATATTTGGCAGAGTAATTTATCAAGTTTATTTCTCGAATAATATATAATTGTTTTACTTCGAATACTGATCAAACTTTTTTATGTAATGCGACACAAACAAGCCCAGAGGACAACTCGAGACACCGGAACACTTTGGGGTTATTTAACACTAGAAAAGCGCGATGTAATTACGAGCCAGAAACAGACACAACTACTCAAAATGCATACTCCACAACTACTCCGTAGTTTTCGTAGACAAATTCTCGAAGTGGGTGGAGTTATTGCCCTTACGTTCAGCGACTAGCGAAAATCTCCTCAGAATGTTCCGCGAGAGAATTCAAGCACGATTTTTCGTGCAATGTGCAGTAACACAGGTGCTACATTGTGATGATGCAAAATCCTACGTCACACAATAATTTTAAACTATTATGAATTTTCACACTAAACTTATACTTTTCTATTTATACTACTTATATACATAATCTAAACTAACAAAATGATGAATTTAATAATGTACTTATACTACCTATATATATATAATAAATCAAAATAATGTAATAAATCTAATGTAATAAAATAATGAATTTAACCTAATAAATATGATGAATAAATCTAATTTAATAAAATCATGTAATGTATTAATATATATTAGTATAAGACAATAAATATAAGCAACTATGAAATAAGAGTAAATATGTTAAAATAACTAGAAATAAGTATATAAGTAAAATAAGTATTACGAAGAACAACGAAGAGAAATTCATGGAAATAACGGGACCAACAAGCACAAATAAGAATTAGCGATAAGAAATGCAAGCGGTGACTAGAACGAACAACAAGGAGAAATTCATGGAAATAACGGGACCAACAAGCACAAAAGCATACCTACGAGAAAGAGCGAGAGAAGAGAGAACAAAACATACGTACACAGCGGAACAAAATCCGCGCACAAGCATATAAAAGGAACAAGCTCAACCAGACCAGTCAGTCAGTTGCCAGCCTCGATGGGATCAACATCAGTCAAAGCTAACACCGCGGTAAGTGCAGTACACAGCCAATCCTCCTCCCCTCCGACCAAGCAGGCGGATTTGATAAATCTTCCTGGTCAATCCTCCTCCCCTCCGACCAAGCAGGCGGATTTGATAAATCTTCCTGGTCAATCCTCCTCCCCTCCGACCAAGTAGGCGGATTTGATAAATCTTCCTGGTCTTCTGTCCTTCCCATCCTACGTACTTGCTACCCGGGAGCGCTCCGCAAATCGCAGTCGGCACAATCAGCGTCAAAGTACAGTCAGCAGCGAAGCATTCTCTCTCAGAGCACGACAGCTGCGCATACTCTCTCGGAGCCCAGTCAGCGTCCACAACAGAGTCAGCGTACAGTCAACATCTACAGAACACAGTCAACGCCAAAGCATTCCCTCTCAGAGCACAGCTACGCATTCTCAGAGCACAGCTACGCATTCTCAGAGCACAGCTACGCATTCTCAGAGCACGACAGCTACGCATACTCTCTCGGAGCCCAGTCAGCGTCCACAACAGAGTCAGCGTACAGTCAACATCTACAGAGCACAGTCAACGGCTACACATACTCTCTCAGAGCTAAGCAAGTATCCACGCATACTATCTGAAAGTACAGTCAGCACCTACGTTCACTTTCGGAGAACCTAATCAACATACGCACCCCCCACGCTACGAAGCCTGATTCCACGACACAGCAACACGGCTTACCCACTATAGCATTCGTTCGAAGTCACCGTCATATATTCAACAAACCTTGAATAATTCATTCAATAAAGCTAGATTCATACTGAAGAGTACCCAAAATACAAATCTTTTCCTTTAACGAAATCCTGGACTCGCTGAGTTATATCCTGGCCTAAGAAACATCGTTACAGGTGGCGCCCGAACAGGGACTCTTCATCGAAAAGAAACAAAACCATACTTTTCATTAAAATCGTTACAAGCTTCAATATGGCGAAGACAGCATGGATTTACAAAGTAAACAAGGAAGAACTCCTAAACATTACGAGAGACTTGGAGTTGGGAGAACGAGAAACAGTAGAGGAATTACGTAAGCAGTTAGCCACTTTCATAACACAAAAGGGGTATAATGAGGAAATTGAGAGGCGACTTGAAGCTCACGAAAGCAAGTATACCAGGACTCGAGCAAATTCACCCAACTTACTTGGACTTACAGACGACGATACGTTCGTTACACCGCCTGTTGTAACCAACACACCAAGCAATGCACAGGGACATACGAGCACTACCGAATATGGAACAACAATAGAAAAAGTGCGGAAGTGGTCTACTAAGTACGATGGAGGCCGCGAGCCACTGGAATTCTACGAAAGAATTGAGGAACTCGCCGCGACGTATAATGTGCAAAGAGATTTGCTACCACACACAATGCCAGAACTCCTCAAGGACAAAGCCCTTATGTGGTATCGCAATAATAATAGGCAATGGTCAGGCTGGGAACAATTCAAAGCTGACTTCTTATGATTTTATCTACCACCGCGGTATTTCGAAAAACTTGGTGACGAAATCCGTATGAGACAGCAAAAGGCTAACGAACCATTTAAAGAATATGTTGTCGCTCTCCAGGACCTTATGCGGCACGCGAATTATACCAACACCGAGCAGCTGGAACGTATATTCGACAATTCACGCACCGACTACCGGTGGTATATACGTCGAAGAGACTTCTCAACCCTAGACGAGTTAACCATTTTAGCAACAGAGGTTGAGTGCCTACACTTAGAGGAAACCACAAGAAACCAACAGTCGAAGAATAGAGAACCACGACACGAGCCACCAACGCATATGCGACGTGAGCCAAATACATCACCAGAGGCACAAAGACATCGGATAGGAGAAGTAAAGCATCGAGTAGCGGAAGTAGTGGCCGAGCGATTAAACCCAAGAACAGCATGCCGTAGGTGCGGACAAGAAGGGCATTACAGTCAAGGTTGCCAATTGCCTCCAGTGTTATTCTGTTGGGAATGTGGTAAGAAGAATGTCAGGACAATTCACTGCTGTAAACCAAAACCGGGAAACGGCAGAGGAGCCCGCTCTTAAGGAGGCAGAACGGGACCCCGAGCATTACAACCTCCTCCCCCACCACGTCAACAAGCAGCAGCGAATCAGAGGAAACAGAGCTAAAACTTGAATGTGGACGAATTGTCGCGTTGGTAAGCATAAACGGACGACCAATCAAAGGCACAGTAGACACAGGAGCTACGTGCAGTTTTCTTAACGAGGTGCTCGCTGAAGCAGTACGGACCCCAACGAATCAGGTCCCATCACATGCGTACGTCCGGTTAGCCAACGGAGTGACAACCATGACAACCTCCGCCTTAGATGTGACCATAAAACTCGGAAACAGCGTTGTCAACATGCCATTGCTAATTCTTCCAAACGCTATCGACAGCCTAATCTTAGGACTGGATTTTCTAAGAACGATAGGGGCAAATCTATCACTGGGAGGACATAGCTTGACCATTTGCATTGAAGCGCAAGCAAATATGAAGTCAGAATGCTTAATCATACGTAGCCAGCAGATCACGGAAGCAGAAGCAATAGACGAATTCATCCAAGCCGAACTGAAACAATTCGATGAGGTCAAAGGCCCAACGAACATTGCGTGTCACAGAATAATAATGACCGACGAGCGACCTATCAAGCAGCGTTACTTTCCAAGAAACCCCGCAATGCAAGAAGTTATCAATACTGAGATTGATGGGCTATTGGAAAAGGGGTTAATTGAACCATCAAATAGTCCATATAGTGCGCCTATAGTTTTAGTGAAGAAGAAAAATGGCCAATGGAGAATGTGTGTGGGTTACAGGCAACTCAACGCAAAATCTGTCCCGGACGCCTATCCGCTCCCACGAATTCAACACATACTCAACCAGCTGCGAGACGCCAAACTAATAAGCACCATCGACCTGAAGAACGGGTATTGGCAAATGCCTATGGAATCAGAAAGCAAGAGATACACTGCATTCACGGTGCCAGGGCGTGGCCTATTTCAATGGCGGGTCATGCCTTTTGGCCTTCATTCGGCTCCCGCGACGTTCCAGCGCGCACTCGACAGTATCATTGCACCCGACTTGGAACCCTACGCTTACGCCTATTTAGACGACATCATCGTCACCGGCAGATCCGTTGAAGAACATATATGCAACCTCCGCCGCGTCTTCCAACGATTACGTGAGGCAAATCTGAAGATAAACAACGACAAATGCGAGTTCTTTAAGACTGAAATAAGATATCTTGGACATCTGGTAACCGCCGAAGGGATACACACCGACCCAGAGAAAATCGCCGCAATAAAGGAATTGCAACCACCAGGAAACCTACGAGAATTACGCCGCTGTCTTGGAGTAGCGTCCTGGTACCGACGCTTTGTACCAGCATTTTCAGAAGTAGTGCAGCCATTAACGGCTTTACTCAAAAAGAATCATCGTTTTAAATGGGAAGCTCAACAACAGGAAGCATTCGAACGCCTGAAAGCATTGCTCACGGAGGCACCGGTACTGACATGCCCCGACTTTAAGAAGAAATTTACGCTGCAAACGGACGCAAGTGATCATGGGTTGGGAGTAGTACTCACGCAAGAGGCAGAAGGACAGGAACGAGTAATCGCGTATGCCAGTCGCCGACTAAATAAAGCAGAACTAAACTACTCGCCGACTGAAAAAGAATGTCTGGCGATAATCTGGGGCATCAGGAAAATGAGACAATACCTCGAGGGGTACGAATTTTCCATAGTCACCGACCATTTGGCACTCAAGTGGCTGAACACGATAGAAAATCAACGTCGTCGCCGATGCGCTGTCACGACAACCCCGAGAAGTGCTCTGTCAAACACTGGTAAAACCGCTAGACCAAACCACGTGCTCCTGGACAAAGAACAAGATTTCTGAAATTCATCAGAACCCTGCAAAGTTCCCTGATTATCTGATAGAAGGAGAACAGCTTTACCGACATATCGCTAACCGGAGTGGAGACGAAGAATGTGCGTCTTGGAAACTATGTGTCCCAAAACCTATGCGAGACCGGGTACTCAAAGAAAACCATGATGCACCAACAGCTGGACATCTGGGAATTCGAAAAACCATCACACGACTGGCAAATTTATACTATTGGCCAGGAATATTCCGGGATACACGCCGCCATGTAAGACAATGCGAATCCTGTCAACGCTATAAAGCCAACCAACAAAAACCTGCGGGACAAATGCTGACCCAAATAGCCAGCGAACCATGGGAAATCATATGCACCGATTTCGTTGGACCACTACCTCGATCAACCCATGGCAATACCATGATGCTGGTATTCATAGATAAATTTACGAAGTGGACCGAAATAATTCCAATGCGCAAGGCCACGGCAACAAATGTGAAGAAAGCTTTTCGGGAGTGTATTTTATCCCGGTACGGGGTACCAAAGATTTTGGTTACGGACAACGGAGCACAATTTACGAGCAAAAGCTTCCAGAAGTTTATGCAAGAGCTCGGAGTCAAACAGCAATACACCGCACCCTACACTCCACAAGAGAATGCCACTGAAAGGGCAAACCGAACGATCAAGACCATGGTATCCCAACTCGCCGGAGGCAACCAAAGAAAATGGGATGAGTTACTTCCAGAAATCACCCTTGCAATTAACACCAGCGTCTCCGAAAGTACCGGCTATAGTCCAGCCCTCCTTAATCAAGGACGCGAGCCACGCCTGCCACGAACACTCTACAACGAAAAGACGTTTGGAAGCGGACAAACCTCACAAAACCCTGATGACAAAGCCAATCAACTGAAGGAAGTTTTCCGCATAGTACAACGTAATCTGGAACGAGCAGCTCAAGACCAAGCACGTAGTTATAATCTGCGACGACGACAGTGGCAACCAGAAATAGGACAGCACGTACTTGTAAAGCAACACCATCTATCCAAGGCATGTGATGGGTTTGCGGCAAAACTAGCCCCTCGTTATGATGGTCCCTACAAAGTTTTGAATTTCATCTCACCAGTTATAGTCAAGATTCAACGCATTGGCTCTACTCAAACCAGGTCCGCCCATGTTAAGGAATTAAAAATATTCCACGGAAATCACGCCGAAATTCCATTAGGGGAACCCCCCAAAACACAGCTTAGCTCAATTCAAAAGTAATCTCGCCCACAGCGTATCAGTCGTCATCCAGTCAACACCAAAACAAGTCCTTCCGAGAAAAAAAATACCAACGCCGCAGCAATACTCATCACCATACGATTGCAATAGAATAAGCACGCAAGAACTATTTCACTGACTACACATCAGTCTGTGCTCAACCATCATCGAGATAAGTCGCAAAAGAGAGAGAGAAAAATTAAATTAAAGAAGTACAGGCTAAAACAAAAAAAAAATAAATAAATATTCCAGGAAGCTAAGGAGCGGATGAGGGAGAAGTACCGTTTTCTCGACAATCAACGATCTAGAATCCGAGCCTTGTACCACAATTGGATAGAAGAGATGGGTCGAGGACAACGATTGAGGGTTCGCGCTCGGCCTTCTGGGAACAAAGAACAGCTGTCAAGAACCAACACGAAAGAAGTAGTGCTTTTGCAGCGAGCAGAAGTTATCCAGCAACAACAACAACAGCTACCACAACAACAACAAGAGCAACAGCTATGGCATCAAGAACAACAACAACAACTACTAGAGCAGCAACAGGAGCAACAGCTACTTCAACAACAACAACAGCCAATACAGCAAAACCTATTGCATCAGCAACAACAAGCAACACTACAACGGGAACTTTCACAACCACAGCAACCCCCACTTGAAGTACAGCAAGCCCTGTGTGTCTACCCGGAAAAGCAAGGGATAGCAATTTACAGGGAGGATTACAGACGGCTCGCTAAAGGTCAATGGCTGAATGACTCAATCATCGACCTATACCTCCAATGGATATGGAAGGAAGGATTACCAAAAGCACAGCAGACGGCAGTGTACGTTTTTTCCTCGTACTTCCTTACGCGACTAACACGGAAGAAAAGCGATGGAACACTTCCGCCAGCAGCCGAAAGACACGAGGCCGTAAGACGATGGACACGAAACGTCGACTTGTTTGAGAAGCAGTGCATCATTCTACCAGTAAACGACAACGCCCATTGGCACCTTGTGATTGTCATCAACCCCACGGCAGCCATTCGAACACTCGAGTCCGGAGCCACCCGCCCAAACGCCGCCATACTAATTATGGACTCACTAAGCGGTAGGACACGAGTGCAACTCGGTGCGGTCATTAGAGAGTATTTCCAGGAGGAACACCGATACCGGAAAATGGAAACAAGCACCACAATCAGCGAACAGGACCTTCCGGTAATAGAAGTGAAAGTTCCACAACAAAGTAACACCAACGATTGTGGAGTATACATGCTATACTTTGCCGAACTGTTTGCCACCTGGCTTCCAAATCTGACCCAAATAAACGAGTTCTACCAAAGAAACCCGGTCACGGAACGAAAAATAGATCGTTTTCGGCGACGAATAGCCCGTCTCATCAGATATTTGGCAAGACAAGACTCCCGTTCCCGAGAGCTGCTGGCCGCAAGAGCTGCGACAGTGCATCGAAGCTAGCAAACAAACCCTAGCACGTGGAAAGCAACGACGCTTCATGACCGACATTGGCGGACACACATACATCGTCATCATAGCTAAATCCAAGAACGTCAACGTCTTCGTCGTCACGGAAAGTACGGAGGGGATGTGATGACGCAAAATCCTACGTCACACAATAATTTTAAACTATTATGAATTTTCACACTAAACTTATACTTTTCTATTTATACTACTTATATACATAATCTAAACTAACAAAATGATGAATTTAATAATGTACTTATACTACCTATATATATATAATAAATCAAAATAATGTAATAAAATAATGAATTTAACCTAATAAATATGATGAATAAATCTAATTTAATAAAATCATGTAATGTATTAATATATATTAGTATAAGACAATAAATATAAGCAACTATGAAATAAGAGTAAATATGTTAAAATAACTAGAAATAAGTATATAAGTAAAATAAGAATTACGAAGAACAACGAAGAGAAATTCATGGAAATAACGGGACCAACAAGCACAAATAAGAATTAGCGATAAGAAATGCAAGCGGTGACTAGAACGAACAACGAAGAGAAATTCATGGAAATAACGGGACCAACAAGCACAAAAGCATACCTACGAGAAAGAGCGAGAGAAGAGAGAACAAAACATACGTACACAGCGGAACAAAATCCGCGCACAAGCATATAAAAGGAACAAGCTCAACCAGACCAGTCAGTCAGTTGCCAGCCTCGATGCGATCAACATCAGTCAAAGCTAACACCGCGGTAAGTGCAGTACACAGCCAATCCTCCTCCCCTCCGACCAAGCAGGCGGATTTGATAAATCTTCCTGGTCAATCCTCCTCCCCTCCGACCAAGCAGGCGGATTTGATAAATCTTCCTGGTTAATCCTCCTCCCCTCCGACCAAGTAGGCGGATTTGATAAATCTTCCTGGTCTTCTGTCCTTCCCATCCTACGTACTTGCTACCCGGGAGCGCTCCGCAAATCGCAGTCGGCACAATCAGCGTCAAAGTACAGTCAGCAGCAAAGCATTCTCTCTCAGAGCACGACAGCTGCGCATACTCTCTCGGAGCCCAGTCAGCGTCCACAACAGAGTCAGCGTACAGTCAACATCTACAGAACACAGTCAACGCCAAAGCATTCCCTCTCAGAGCACAGCTACGCATTCTCAGAGCACAGCTACGCATTCTCAGAGCACAGCTACGCATTCTCAGAGCACGACAGCTACGCATACTCTCTCGGAGCCCAGTCAGCGTCCACAACAGAGTCAGCGTACAGTCAACATCTACAGAGCACAGTCAACGGCTACACATACTCTCTCGGAGCTAAGCAAGTATCCACGCATACTCTCTGAAAGTACAGTCAGCACCTACGTTCACTTTCGAAGAACCTAATCAACATACGCACCCCCAACGCTACGAAGCCTGATTCCACGACACAGCAACACGGCTTACCCACTATAGCATTCGTTCGAAGTCACCGTCATATATTCAACAAACCTTGAATAATTCATTCAATAAAGCTAGATTCATACTGAAGAGTACCCAAAATACAAATCTTTTCCTTTAACGAAATCCTGGACTCGCTGAGTTATATCCTGGCCTAAGAAACATCGTTACAACATCAACAGTATTTAAACAGTCATCGTCATCACACACAACAGCAAGATGGCCGAAAGCAGGATTTTCGCCGAAATTAGTGGATGAGCAGGAGCGTAGACACCGTTGGGTCCAGAGTGGCAAGATACCGTGGATGACTCCACATCGAAGAATCCCAAAGTCAGATTCGCCAATAAGTTCCTATTTTCCAATAAGTTCCTTCCTGGACCAAGTCCCGCTCCAGGAAGGAACTTATTGGAAAATGTGTTGTAGTTAGTGATGACGAGGAAAGATACCGCAGTTCCGACTTGAAGGACTATGAGGAGAGAGAGAGAGGAAGAGGAAGACGTGGGACCGTCCTAAGCGAATATTTACGCAGATATCTACCGAAATACTTGGCAGGATCGGGGTTGCATAAACCATATTCTGGTCCCGTTAGGTGTGCAGGCGGCTGTGAGTGCACCGTGGGCTGAAGCGTGGCAAGATAAAGGCATAACACTTGTCTTGTCGCGTTTTGCTTTGCCTGCGGTGTAGGCTTGTCCGCTTGTGCAGCTGACTTTATACCTCTTTACAGTGGGTGGCGATGACAAAATTTCGTATAGACACCACAAATGTGCGTGGCTTGAGGGCGAATTTCTTCGCGGTCTATGCGTATGTCTGTACTCACCAACCGCATATAATGGCACTGGGTGAGACCCAGGTGTCTGAGGGTGCAGATCCACTGGATTTTCACTTGCCTGGGTACCACTTACTGCCATTGTTTTCATCACACAGAGGCCTCGCCTTATATATTCGCAGTGATGTTGCGTACCAGTGTCAGCAACACCTTTGCACGACGGATGCCGAATTTAGCTCCATGTGGGTTAAGTTCAAAATCCAGTCGCACATCCTGCACTTCTGCTTCATTTATAGAAGCCCGGGTCTAGAGAGGCTGCCAACTTTTGATAAACTTGACAGTCTCTCTGATTCGATTTCTAAAATCCTGGAATCGTATCCGAACAGTGAAATTGTTGTTGCTGGTGATTTCAATGTTCATAATTCCAATTGGCTACGTCATTCGAGTCACACAACACCTGAGGGTTTGTATGTTGAGTTATTTGCTGAGCCTAATAATTTGACTCAATTAGTGAAGGAACCAACGCACTTTCCTTGCGTTGATGGGCAAAACCAAAATATTCTGGACCTTTTTTTAACTTCGCATCACAGCAAGTATGTTGTGAATGTTCTTGCACCTCTTGGTAATTCGGACCACGCTACAATTTCTGCTACCTTCCCATATTCTAGTCTTCAATCCGCTCATCAGCCAGCTCCGAAGCGGACAGTGTGGCTTTATGAGAAGGCTAATTGGGATGCGCTGAACTCCTTTTTCAGCCGTTTCAATTTGCAATTGTGTTTCAGGGATAGAAACATAAATGCTGTAGCGAAATTGGTAGAAAATATAATTTTATTTGGTATGAGGTTTTTCATACCTAATAAAATAATTTCCATTAAACCAAAAGACCATTCCTGGTTTAATGCGACTTGCAGACAAGCAGTCAGGTCTAAAGAGGAAGCATTTAGGAATTGGCGTTTAAATAAAACTGCTGATATTAAACTGCTGCGCAATCAGGCCAGAAATAGGTGCAATGCCACTCTAAAGCGCGAAAAAGTTCTCTACGAACAGCGCCTTAGACGCAGAGTTCTTGAATACCATAAGGGTAGCAAGAACTTTTGGTCGTTCGTGGGGAGGGTGAAGAATCAGACGCGATCGTCTATTCCAACTCTCCTCAAGGACGATCAGATCTTCACTCACTCGGTTGATAAGGCAAACTTATTAGCCAAAATGTTTGCTGAAAACTGCTCTCTTCCTGAGAGTAGCCAACCACTACCCGTGATCGACGGTGTGTCTCATATTATGCCTGAGATGCACTTTCGAACGTGGGCTGTTAAAAGAGTGCTTGTAAACCTCAACGTCAATAAATCCTCGGGACCGGATGGCATTTCAGCCCACGTGTTGGGAAAGTGCGCCTCAACATTGGCTCGCCCATTGCGCAATCTGTTTAACTTATCGTTCACTTCAGGAGTTTTTCCTACTTCCTGGAAGATTGCCAATGTGCAGCCAGTTCCCAAAAAAGGTGAGGCTATGAATCCTGCCAATTACCGGCCCATAGTAATCTGCTCAATGCTCTCCAAAGTTATGGAGAGCGTTATAAATTTTAACCTGATGAGGTATCTGGAGAGCAACCAATTGGTCAGCGATCGCCAGTACGGTTTCCGTGCTCACCGCTCCACAGGCGATTTGATGGCGTTCCTCACTGAGCGGTGTAACAGTTGTGTTCACCAATTCGGTGAGAGTAAGGTTGTTGCTTTGGATATCTCCAAGGCATTTGACCGAGTGTGGCATAAAGCACTTGTGTCTAAACTGACTGCTTATGATGTCGGTAATACTTTCACTCGATGGATATCGAGTTTCCTCAGCGGCCGTTCTATTCGGGTTGTGATTGACGGCTTTGCTTCCGAAGAGCACTCCATAAATGCTGGAGTTCCGCAGGGTTCGGTCCTGTCTCCAAAACTTTTTCTCATTTTTATCAATGACCTTCTGTCATTGACATCAAACCCCGTCTACTCGTTTGCTGATGACAGCAGCATTTGTCATTCATATTCATTCTCCAGGCGTCCTTCTATTCTGGAGATCAATAGAAAACGCAGAATTATGAATGACACACTCCAATCTGACCTCAACAAAATCCAGGAGTGGGGTCAAGCGAATCGGGTCGATTTTAATGCGCGGAAGACCCAATGCTGTTTGTTGACCCACAAGCGTCTGGCGGGCGACAACTTTCCACCTTTAAATATGGGTGGTGTGGATATTAATGAGTCGGAGGCTCTTGATGTTCTGGGCATGTCAATACAATGCGATCTTCGTTGGAACGATCACATTTTTGATGTGTCGAAAGAAGCAGCCAAGTGCTTAGGCTTTTTAAAGCGGTGCAAGAAATACTTCACTCCAACCGACCTTCGTTGTATCTACACCACTTATATCCGTCCGAAAATGGAGTACAACTCGCATATTTGGTCTGGAGCTTCGAAAGCATATCTTCAGCTTCTGGACCGTATACAAGGTCGTGCGATAAAACTTATAGGGGACAGTAGGGTATCCAGCTCTATTGAAACCTTGGGATGTCGTCGGGATGTGGGGTGTGTAACCTTATTTTACCGTTACTTTAATGGTAACTGTTCCTCTGAAGTAGCCAGCCTGATCCCCTCGGTTCAGGTATTCAACAGATCTACTCGGCTTTCCAGAGCGGTGCACCCCTTTTACGTCTCGATCCCGTTCCATCGCACTACCCACTACCGCGAGAATTCGTTTTTCGGTCGCGCAGTTAAATTGTGGAATAGTCTCCCTGCGCATGTTTTCCCACCCACTTATAAAGTCGATGCTTTTAAAAGAGGTGTAAATCGACACTACTCCCACTTTTCCCCTTCCCACTAACCTTTACCCTTCTAAACCAACGAATGCTTTGCATGGATAGGGGGCATCCCCTGAGCTTGGTTCTATCTGCCATAAAAAAAAAAAAAAAAAAAAAAAAAAAATATTGCCATTTCGAGTGGGGGCTTCTTCACCGATATTCGCCACGAAAGCAACAGTGAACATGGCTAATGGACATCTCAAGGTGGTTAAAAAGGCGTTAGGAACGAGGGTTACGTTCGGTAACCAAGTGCTACAACTGAAAATTTTGATTTTACTTTGTCTGCTCTATGAGCTCATTTTAGGCCTGGACTTCCTAACCGGCGTTAAAGCCACGATCAAATGCGCAGGAATAATGTTGACACTCTACGCCCAGACAAAAATCCAGAACCCCTATCTATCAGAATTTATTCGGGAATCCGAGATCCTGTCAGAATAAGAGAATATGCAAGGGTTTCTGAGAGAAGAGCTCTAAAAAAATTACGATATGTATGGGATGACGTCTCTGGCAGGACACAGGATAGTAATGTGGGACGAGAGACCCATAAAGCAGCGATACTATCCTCGAAACCCGGGTATGCACAAAATTATTGACACCGAAATCGACGACCTGCACGCGAGGGTCTGTATCGAGCCATCCACGAGTCCATGCAGCGCTTCTGTCGTCCTGGTA
Source organism: Sicus ferrugineus (assembly GCA_922984085.1). Lineage (NCBI taxonomy): Eukaryota > Metazoa > Arthropoda > Insecta > Diptera > Conopidae > Sicus > Sicus ferrugineus. The sequence continues at coordinate 30,794,598 of OV277349.1, forward strand.
AAGAAGAAGACTGGACAGTGGCGATTGTGCGTTTATTCGTCAAGTCAACGCCCAATCACCACCGGACGCCTATCCATCGCCAAGGATCAAGCACATTCTGGATCGATTGTGAGAACACAAAAGAATTCCATCCTAGCGTATAACCACTACCAACGGAAGCATAAGAAGAACGAACCACATACGACCACAAAAATTAGCAAAGGATTAATAATTATACTATCCTAAGTTAGCCGCTAGGAGTAAGAATTTTAAACGTTCTATTAGAATTTAGAAATTGAATTGAATGTGCAGCTTGACAAATGCCGAAACGATACAACCGCTGATATTAATTTTGTAAAATGATGATCTCTTCGCTCCCCTTTTTCGCATGTAGAACGAGCGGTAAAATACCAAAATTTCTAATAGTCGCGGGATCTAGTATGAATTATGTCCAACCCCACCTTATAAAAAACGAACACAAATTTTAAGCAAAATCTGTTGCAACAGATATAGAAATAAAAGAGCACACTTATGTTAACCTTTTCGGATTGAAAAATAAACTAACATTTTTTCTTATGCCCACCTTAGAATCCTTCGACGGAAATGGCAGTTTAAGAGATTTGGATGCAGTTATTCTTACAAGAAAGAATATAATGACGATTACAGCAGTCCTTCTATTCTGGAGGTCAATAGAAAACCCAGAATTATGAATGGCACACAAAAACTCAACAAAATCCATGAGTAGGGTCGAGCGAATCGTGTTGATGTTAATGTTTGTTGACCCCCAAACGTCTGGTGGATGACAACTTCCCATCTCTAAAATGGGTGGTGTAGATATTAATGAGTCGGAGGTTCTTAATGTTCTGGGCATGTCAATCCAATGCGATCTTCATTGGAACGAAGTTATCCAGCTCTATTGAAACCTTGGGATGTCGTCGGGATGTGGGGTGTGTATCCTTATTTTACCGATATTTTTATGGTAAATGTTCCTCTGAAGTAGCCAGCCTCATTCCTTCGGCTTAGGTATTCAACAGATTTACTTTCACGTCTCGATCCCGTTCCAACGCACTACCCATTACCGCGAGAATTCGTTTTTCGGTCGCGCTGTTAAATTGTGAAATAATCTCTCTGCGCATGTTTTCCCACCCACTTATAACGTCAAAGCTTTTAAAAGAGGTGTAAATCGACACTACTCCCACTTTTCCCCTTCCTACTAACCTTTCTTCCCTTCTAAACCAATGAATGTTTTGCATGGATAGGGGGCATCCCTTGAGCTTGGTTCTATCTGCCATAAAAAAAAACCTACCCATACCCAATGTCATTAAAGGAAGAAGTATCAAAACAGGTAGAAAAACTATTAGAAACGGAATTTTCAGACCCTTAATCTCCGTACAATTCTCCAGTATGGATAGTTCCAAAGAAGCTAGACTAGGTCCTTTTACTATTAGGAAAAAATAAATATTTCTCAATAATTGATTTGAAAGCGGTTTCTATCAGATTTCTTTTAGGAAATCCGATATCGAGAAGACTGCCTTTTCGGAGAATATTGGCAAATACGAATTTACCCACCTACCATTTGGACTCAAAAACGTCCCTCTGCATAAGCTCTGGAGTATATTATAAGCATATTACACAACGGTACATTGTTGTTATATGTAATCAGAATACCTTTAAGGAGGAAAGAAACTTATAAAAGCGTTTTAATAATTCAAAGGAAAAAATTTCAATTTCAAAGGTAAAAATAAAATAATTGTTGTAAAATATCGAGAAATACTCAAAAGTAACAAGTAAGAGTGTTGTCTTCGGCTTGGCCGAAATCTAAACACCCTACACCCGAGTAACTGAAAACATTATTATTTCGCCACTTAACAACTTTTGTATAAGTAGTATACCACGCCCATTTCGGGAAAATTGTCTCTAGGTACTGCTAGATACAATTACGAAGGCATTAATATTTTGAACCGTTTATGGGATATTGACAACTGTTGTATAAGTGGGCGGACACCGCCCATTTTTTTATACAAATTGGTAATACGCGTAGATACCTCGTGATAAAATTTCGTGTTAATATCTTATACCGTTTACAAGATATAGACTACTTTTGTATGAGTAGGCGTGGCACGCCCATTTTTGCCGAGCTTATTGGTAATGCTTCCCTATATATCCTGATAAAATTACGTATCAATATCTTATACCGTTCATTAGATATTGCCAACTTTGTTATCAGTGGGCGTGGCACGACCATTTTTTCAAACATTTTAGTAATGACGCTATATGTTCCGGAATAAAATTATACCTTAATATCTCACACGGTTTATGAAATATTCAGATTTTAAAATTTTTGGAAACGAGGTGCCTTTACATTCCGTATGTAAAAAAGGCGTCGCTGTTTACCGATCTCGCCCATTTCAATCCCGAACAGCCCTACATAACAAAGAATATTTGTGCCAAATTTCATTTCAGATTTCATTTTTCCATTTCAAATTTCTCTGCATTTTACGTGGGCACCTGTAAAGAAAACCTTATCCCACGGTATGAGCGGCCACATACTTGCTAGTTGCTTAAGAACAACCATGCTCCTGATTATTTCGCGGGAAAGTAACTCCATCAAATCCTCCTTAGATGTTTTTAGGTATCATGTCTGCCTCATGATCCATTTAATTTTGCAAAAGGAAATTATGTATACATGCCTACACTCATGTATTTTGGATCCCTTCTCGCAGTTCCAGATCTCCACATCAATCCTTTCGGATATCTGATGCAGATCTCCTTCCCCACGATGAGGATGCGGAAATAATATGGATACCCATTCCCAAGATCGGACCCATTTCATATACATCTGTTTTATACATGATCAAACGACTCAAGCGCCATCCATTTTAAGGGCTAGTTGCGTCAACAGGTGAGTCTTGATCAATCACTCCTTAGCTTGATCACACAAGTGACCACTGACCCGTTTTCTTAAGCAACCAACGCCTTTCATGGTACACGCATGAGCCGTTAATACCATTTTCATGGCAGCATGTCAACATGCATCATTTACTCATTTACTTATATATTTTTGTGTAACACATATATTCAAAAAGGATTATACATGGTATCATGTTTGCATAGACCTCACGATACCATTTTTATAACATTCTCAAATATGAGGAGTCACCATTATCACTCCACAATCAGTACCCTTTCGGGTCTATATGCATCTGCATGGGATACAACCCGAGCGCAGGTTAGACGCCTAGCATATAGCAACCACAACCCCTGTGAGTCCAACACCAACCAATAAGAACCGATACGTCCACCACGTCAACAGTGGCGACCACACCGGGGGCTTAGTCTCATTCCCACAGTACCTGTTTAAACCCATGGTCTGGGCCGACCGTTGATCTCATCAGTCCAAGCGTCCGAAGAGCGGTCGAAATGTAGCCGCCAAGTTAGTAACTCAATCTTGACGGCTAGTGTTTTTATTTGCTAATCCGGCATGGATTAAGCATATTTAGATGTATAACCGACATATCGTAAGTATTATTATTTTGATCCTGGGGCACCACTCCCAGGCTCCATAAATGGATCCCGGGGCACCACTCCCAGGATCATTTGGCCTTCCAGCATCTGCCAGCACTACCTGTTTCCAGCGGGAACCTCTAGGAGGTTGCTGAATCGGCACTTCCATGCTCACTCCGGAATCAGTGTGTCTGGCTCTCCACGCCATAAACGACGTGGCGCTCTGCACACCTTTCCGTGAAATCAATGAAGTCCACTTTTTCACTAAGCGTTACACCATAGCATAGTATGTGGCTCTCCGCTCAAGTATGATTCCATACGAGCGAGGACATTCAAGGAGGTTCCCGCTACTCCCTTCGGGTGTAGGGTATAAAAACGAAATGTTTGGAATAACAGGTAGTTGTAAGGATTACAACTCTGTGAAAATTTGTAAACGAAATCAAATAGCTAATATTGGTAATAATACATGCATTCCTCAAATAATAAAGGGACTAAATTCCTCTTGTACGATTAGAAATAGTTATCACATTCAAGAGCTAGAAGAAATTCAGCTTGGAATAATTTTATTCTATTATATCGCAAAGATTTGTCATCGAGCCTTCGCCACAAAGTAATATTTCGCCGTTAGCAACCCTCACACCAGTGCCGCAGAGGTGAACAACATTTTTAACGCTTGGGCTCTCCACGGGGGAAGAGTTAACTCCATTCACATTTAAATCCACCAATAATAAACCGATGCATCGATCTTGGCAAAATTATTTTGTATTTGCGCGGCAGTCCGCCTCCGCCTCCGTGACACTCACCGAGCGCCGCCCCGTCAACATAAACCGTCGGGCAGGAATGCGCGCCCTCGACAACATCCACTGCCATCTGTGCGCAGAGACACATGCGTTGCACATGTGTTGGCGGTTCCTACAACAGACCATTGCATAGCGTATCCTGACGGTGCGAGCCCGTTATATATATGCTTCAATTGTCTCGCATGCTCGCACTGGCTGGGACAATGCCGCAGCAATCAACGCTGCCTGATCTGCCACACCAAAGTGTGGTGTAAGTGGTGGCAGATCAGAAACGGCAAGTAATCAGCGGCTCTCTCCTCTAACTACAGGGCGGACCAATAGTCCGTTTAAACCGCAACAACGATTCTTTTACTCTAGCGCAACGAAAATTTTGCGCTCATCACAGCATACGGCGTAAAAATGAAGGTCCATTGATTCAATTGATTAGAAAATGGGTACTGAAGTTCGAGGACGCAGGTTAAACAATGAATCAACCACGATCCGGCCGACCTAGAACATCAAGAGATCCCAAAAACGTCGAGCGTGTAAGAGCGTCTATTTATGAAAATCCTGGACTCTCTACTTGCTACTACTACCAAATGGTAGAGGAATTAAAGCCTCAAGATGACGCTCACAGGATCCAATTTGCAAACGAAATGTTCACCAGCTTTACCAAAACTTTTTCTCAGACGAGGCACACTTCCATCTAATGGGTATGTGAATAGGCAAAATTACAGGAGTGTCACTAATCCTAAATTGAAGCATCAAAAAGCTCTGCATTCACCCAAGGTTACTGTATGGGCAGCTTTGTCAGCAATAGGCATTATTGGTCCAAATTTTTTTGAAGATCGCCGAGGAAATGCTGTTAAAGTGGATACAGAGCGGTATATTTCCATGCTACAGAACTTTTCCTCACCAGCGCTACAGGATTTCGATGGTTTCAATCAACGATCGTGGTTTCAGCAAGATGGAGCAATATGCCACACTTCCAACAACTCATTAAGTGCTGTTCGCGAAATTTGTGGACAAAAAGTAATATCCAAAAGAGGTGACATCAACTGGCCACCTCGTAGCCCAGACTTATCCCCAATGGACTTCTTTCTTTGGGGATACCTTAAAAGTAAAGTTTTCAACAGCTACACCTTTGGGGATACCTTAAAAGTAAAGTTTTCACGAAACACTTGTGAGGCCGTCATTGAAAATGTCCGCTCCAGGTTGCAGCAGTGTCAACATAGTCAAGGATCACATATGGATGATGTAATTTAAAAAAAATAAAATCCCTATTTGTGTACTTTAATAATAAATTAACAGTTTTTATCTCACTTAACTAGTTTCTTTTAAATCATCATTTGAAATGTAAGGGAACTTTTGGTCCAACCTGTACTTGCCTGTCTAGAGAAGCGCTGCTCGCAAAAGCGAAAGCAGAACTTGTAGCTTTCCACTACTGCGGCTGGCGGTGTAATTGGTGGGGATCGTGGCGCGAAGTCGTGCTCGCTGGTGGTCTTTCGTTGCATGAAAGTTTTGAGGACAAGACTTGAATTGACAGCGTTAAGTGAATATATTATAGAAAAAACTGCAAAATTTGTAAAATGACAACTGGTATTTGAAGAAGAACGAAGTTTGTAAAATCCGAGCGATAAAAATCGGAAATTATAAACTCACCTGGTGTACCCAAACGTAAGGATATGGTTTGCCTCACTCTGTTCTTAACCAGTATAATTTTGTATACTGGTGACGATAATTTATATAGGCAGTCGTTCTGCCGAACTTTCTCAATCAATTTTTCTTCGAAACACATATCAATTAAATTACAATTTCAATTTCAAATTTAAATTCAATTCAATTTCAATTGTTGTTTTATATTTTCTGTCAAATTTTGTTTATATTTATGTATACCTTTGCTTACTTTATCATTGGCAGCACCTTATGAATTCTACGGGATTTTCGATAAAAGGTAGGCAAAATTTTTCCTCTCAGAAAGTGCGCTCCATCTTTTTCATTGCTGTGAAAAACATAGAATAGATTCTATTTTAGCTGCGCAGCTATGCAGCTCCATAAGCTCGTGTACAAACGAGCTGATGAGTTGCACAGCTGCAGTGGTTGTGTTTCGGCAGTAATCCTTGGTAAAGTAATCCCAAAAGCGTAGCCTACTCGTTCCGGAAAATTAGGTATCAAACTAGAAACATACAAATACACAATAGCATACAAATATAACAAAAACACAAACTTACATATAGCCAGTACGTGATAAATTCTGCGACGAAAAAAAAAACACATGCGAAAGTTACATCGAATCAACAATGAGACCATTGGTTGCCGCACGGTAATTCATGATACGTGACTCGAAAGCGTAGCCTACTGGGTCCGAAAAATTAACAAATGAGGCCAAGGTCGGAATATGTGGCAAAAAAAATTATAAAGAAAAAAATCTGAAAAAATTCGAGCGCACTGCAGGTATAAAAGGATCTGCTCCCCGATTATTAGGACCAGTAAAAACATGAAATCCAGACAAGAAAGTAATAAAGTGAAAGTAAAGAAAGTGAGAAAAAATTAACTAAAAAATCCTGCTAGAAAACAATACGCTTGGTAAGTTTATTATTCTTTTAAATATCATTCCTCTACCGAGTGTCTTGTAAGGCTGAGGGCTATCCTTCCAATATCCTCGCCCCACTACCTTTTAAGGCTGACGGCTATCCTTAATATTTATCAAAATTTTCCCCGCGAATTACATTAATACAAAAGACAACGAGACAACAATAAGATTACGCAAAACACTACAAAACTAGATAGTGAAACACAATTGAGAATCTGCATTGTATGTTAAATATTACTTAAACACTATTTATATTTAAAAATAAAAATCTTTATTCATCCAACGAAATACAGGTTGTAATGGCCAAATTCACATTGGACTCAAATGGTAGTGTTACAGAGCTCAGTCAACGTTTTACGAGCTTCCTTGAACGACGACCTTACCTCCGATGAAGAACAACAACAGTTGGGGCAAGCTTTAGTGGCAGTTTTCCCCCTAGGCACAACTCGTGGTTCCGGAAATCGACAAGACTTTAGAAACTAGTGTGCCACCGCAGACAATTCACACTCAATCATCCTCGAATAAAAATGTAATGTACAACCCTTGGCGAACCAGTAGTATTGTGAACAATGTAATCCTACGTTGACCCATCCATATACCATATCAACAATCATCAAAGAGACGTCGTCTATGACTCACCCAATAAGTACAACCATCCCAAGTACGAAGAATGGTCAATCAAAGTCGACGGTGACAAAGCCTCTTTAGGTCTCTTCGAACGAATAGAAGATTTACATGATGTGTGCAACACCGATTTTATGCTACGTACTATGAACTACTAAGACAAAGCTTGTCATGGGTTTGAAATAACAATCGCAAGTGGACAAACTGGGCCGCATTCAAGCAAGATTTTCAGAGATTCTTTCTGTCTGGAGAATATCACGAGGAATTAGAAGACGTGATTCATAGGAGAGTACAACACTCAATGGAATGTTTCAAGGACCACACGCGCGCTTTGTAGACACTTGTGTGTCAAGCCGGATACAACAAGGAGCGACAGCTGCAACGCATCGATCGTAATTGCCGACCAAACTGCCGCAATGTTGCAAGTCACAGGCTGGAAATGGGTAAGGGAATCGCCATTCAAGAAGTGTGGTGAGGCCCCTGCAACAAAATTCAACAGCAATTGAATACTTGCTAAATCCTCTTAGATGCGACGGCGGACGGGTTTTTAGCGAAGAAAAATTAATCGGTGAAAAATTAATCATTACTACAATAGACACAGGTGCATCGAAAAGTTTTGTAAGTGAACCGGCCGCAGTAGAATTGGCATACCAGGGAATTTTAGGTAACACAGAGGTATTCGTACGAATGGCCGACGGTAGCGAACGTATTGTGTAAAGAATTCTTAACGTTAAAGTTCGTTTAGGAGCAGCTCAATATTGATTAGAACTTTTCGAACTGCCCAAAAAAAATATATGACCTCATCCTTGGAATAGATTTCCTGTCGCAAACTGGAACAATTATAATCTATGGTGGCGAAACGATAAAACTCAGGGGATTAACAAAGGCAAATACTAGCATTAATGTTCTGCAGAACCAGAAATATCTGAAAGACGTAGAAAAGGAACAAGATAATGAAAGAAAAGAAGAGAAGAGAACACGTCACGTTTTCCGAAACTACTCAACATCAAACTTGTAAACTCAGCAAGGTATTAGCATCTCTCAACAGGAAAAGACGCATACATATACACCATAGGCATCAACAGAAAATCAATGCGACATAATAACGGAAGAAAGCACGGAAACCCAGAAGTTGATTGGCCAATTTTTAGAAAAAGAACTACGTGAATTTGGGATTATTTCTGTTACAAATATCACATCTCACAAAATAGTTATGCGTGATGATCGCAAAAATTATTGAAGATAATTTTACGAACGAGGTCTATATCAGTGGCGAGTTATGCCGGTAGGCTACACTCTGCACAAGCAACCTACCAGCGTGCCTTAGATGAGGTGGTCGGTGCCGACTTGAAACCGCATGCCTTTGCGTACCTGGACGATGTAATCGTCACAGGAAGTTCTTTGGGAGATCACATGAGTGCGAATTCTTCAAGCAAGAAATAAAATACCTGGGACATGTGGTAAGCGTAGATGGCATACATACCGATCCCGACAAAGTGGCGGGAATTCAAGATTTGACCCCCAAAAGATCTCCATGTTGTCCAACGAATTTTAGGGACAGCATCGTGGTACCGAATTTTTGTTCCTAACTTTTCCATGATTGTCCGGCCAATCACAGCATTACTCAAAAAAACAAGCGATTTGCATGGTCTGCAAATTGTCTGAAGCACAGACACATACTTACCTGTTTATATCTCAGGGAAACCTTTACACTTACAGATGCTAGTGATTACGGTCTGGGAGCTGTACTTACGCAGGATTGTGACAGAGCCGAAAGTTGCTTTCTAAAGCAGCAGAAAACTTCAACGCAAAGTTAGGCCCGAAGTTTGACGGGTCATCGATTTCATCTCACCAGTTATCATTAGGTTGAAACGGGAAGGAGAGAAGCTCATCATCCACTTGGATGATTATTTACGTCTGGCAAATGGACACTGACTGAATGACGCTCTTATCGATGTGGGCCTAAAATTTTTTGAAAAAAAGTCCTCGGTAAACAGCGTAAACAAACGTATTCAGCGCCCATTTTCGTCCCGAGGTTGGTACCCGAGGTTGAACACCAATGGTTCTTTATGATTTTTTGATATCCTGTAACATCAGGACCCCGTGTACAAAACCACAAGATCAGTGAGACATTATGGGTAATCACTCAACCATTGATTCTGCAATTCAACTCGCTCACCATGGGGCCTCGCGGAGATATGGCAGACATACTTAGAATCTATTTACAGACTGAATTGCAGGCGACCAGAATTAAACAGAACGTTAAAATCTTGTGAGACTTTGCGGGGTGTACCTCCTACATTACGCCAAAGAATTTCTGTAGTTTACCTACAGGATTTCTACAGAATCTTCTAGATAAATGTACAATATGTTAAAAAGATTGGCCAAGGAGCAAATATCCTCCATCAACCTCCCTGAACTAGAATACCTCACTAGGAGGGAACAAAAGCAAGTAAAATCCAAGGCGCACGCAGTTCAAAGAAGACCCAAGGTTAGTTGCGAACTTGTAAACGTCCCAGTATCACAGACGACACAATATTAAGACCCCATAACCAGTACGTTCTACGACGAGTTCTGTCAGTAGATACACGCCATCATATCGCAAAGGAACATATCAGCAGAGTTGACACCAAAACAAACAAAACAAACAGAACTGTCACAAACAACGACGGAACTACCGCCAACACCAGCAGAGTCGGAACCAGCACCAGCAATATTGTCACCAACACCAACAGTACTGCTTTCAACACAGACGAAACTCCCACTAGGTGAAGAAGGGCAACAAAGACTCCCCATAGATTTAGCATCTGCCATGGCATAACTTCCAGTGATTTCCTACATTGGATCATACATTAATTCACTAGACGTCCTGCAAAATTTTCACACAAGACGGTATCAAGGGAGTTGTCGAGAGGTACGACCTACTAGAGGGTGTACGGAAAAAGAACAGGATACAGTGTACCCTAAAACTATACCAGGCCACCCTGGCCATGTATGGTTCGAAGTTCACAAGTTCGGAGTTGACGTTCCGTCGATTACCCGAAAATTATGGGGGAAATTACATCTGAATATCTTCTACAGTTCATGAGATATTGCCAACTCAGTAGGGTATAAAAATACCCGCGCTCTCCAGGTATAAAAGTAGCTGCTTTCCGTAGCTCCTTTTATACCTACAGTATAAGGTAGGCTATCGTTCAGTATCCTTCCTTTGCCGAGTGCCTTTTAAGGCTGACAGCTATCCTTCCAATATCCTTCCTCGCCCGAGTGCCTTTTAAGGCTGACGGCTATCCTTCCAATATCCTTCCTCGCCCGAGTGCCTTTTAAGGCTGACGGCTATCCTTCCAATATCCTTCCAATATCCTTCCTCGCCCGAGTGCCTTTTAAGGCTGACGGCTATCCTTCAATATCCTTCCTTTCTCGAGTGCCTTTTAAGGCTGACGGCTATCCTTAATATTTGCCAAAATTTTCTCCGCGAATTATATTATTACAAAACGGCAACAAGACAACACTAAGGCTCACGCAAAACACTACAAAACTAGATAATGAAGAAAAACTGAGAATTTACTTTGTATGTTAAATATTACTTAAGTGCTATTTATATTTAAAAATAAATATATTTATTCATCCAACGAAATGCCACAGTGGTAATTTGACTCTAAATATGCTTCGTAAAATATTTCTTAAACAATATTTATATGTAAAAAGAAACACCATTGTAAATAAATAAAAATATTAAATAAACGAAATACCCTCGGCGTTAATAATTTTTTTCGTACACGAACTCTAGAAGCCGAAGGTTTTAATCGCGGTAACGTAAAAGGTTCGTTACATTATGTTTATTATTATTATTACTATTGTAACATTTTGTAACATTTTCATTTCTGTTATTGTTTTTTGTTTTAATTTTAAATTGTTTTAAATTTAAATTCGTTATGATTGACTTTGATGCCTTAAAAATCTGATTTAATTTATATTTATAAATTTAATTTAAACATAAATACTTAAACTTATGCTACACATTATTAATATATATATATACTACAAATATAAATACAAATACTAATACAAATATATCCTCTTCAATATTTTTATAAATAATAACACAGTAGAATAATAACGTATCTATAATATAATATAACAAGGTTTTTTTATGTTAAAACTATTTCAGTATAGAGGCTCATCTACGATTTTATCAGTTGGTGGTTTACGGCAACAGTTTTCTTTAGTAGAAAATATAGAAATGTCACTATTTGGCGCTGAATTCATTCGTAACGCACGAGATTATTTGTGTGACATAAATGTTAACTTTACCCCGCATGGATATCTTATTTTGGCAAGTGACAATGGAAGCGAGACAATAAGGCGAAACTCTAGCCTTCAAAATGAACTTGGAGCTAGAAATGAAATACTGACAGCAGAAAAATTAAAAACAAGGTTTCCCTGGATCAATACAGAAGAAATTGCTTTAGGTATTTATGGTATATTGTAGAATGTCATGTATGTATGGTATATTGTAGAAAATCATTAAGTATATACAAATTTGCTTAATGCATATTATCCCTTTAAAATTAGATTCCTATCAAAGGGTACATATATATAGTTACTATCGTAGGATGGAGCGAAAAATTTTTTTGTATGATAAAATTCCAATTAAACGTGTAAAAAATTTCAACTCCATCCGATAATTTCTTCTTTGTGCACTAAGAAGCTTAATTTTCGAAATTTTAATGGAAAGACTTGCAAGAGTTCAACTTTCTTCCGTTGGTGGATGTCACCTTCTTTTACATAGGACCATATATTATTTATTTATTACGCAATAAAGTAGAAAAATACTCATAGCTGGTTTCGTAACGACAGGATAGGCCTATTGGCTCTTTAAAATATCAAAAACTCCAACTACAGTGACTGTTTGGGCTGAGTGCTCCTCCTACTTTTATGTATTCCACCTGTCCGTTCTTTCCACTGTTTGCCACCGCAGAAGTATTTACGATTGTGTAAACGGTGATAAGTATGGCTATGCTCATGAAAGACGTACTTTGTGTATTGATTCAGGCGGAAACAGAGAACCTTCTTTTTCTGTTATTACTGAAATGCTAGCAAAGAAGGTTATCAGTCTTTTTGAGAAGGCATATATTCTTTCTGTTTCGTATACACGTCATACAGCTAATCACAGAATACCATAAAAACTACGGAAAGGTCATATACTTATGTATACTTATAAGACCGACAGAAGTTCAGTCCTTTAGAAAAATATTGATAAATTCAAAACAACTGCCAATTATTTGTTTAACATCGCCGCCTGCAAATTCCGTGTTTTCCAGTAATGTTCTTGTCCTAAAGACCTAGAGGTTCCTGAGAAGGAACAGGCTTTTCTTTTTGACCAAAGAGGGGACCGAATTAGTCGCATGGCAGGGGTTGACATTCCTGAAACAATAAAGGCAATAAAGAGAGTTAACCGTCGCGATAAGATAAAAAATAGACTTGTGAGAATACCTACGTCAGATGATGAGCCTTCCTGCTCCACTAGTCAACAATCTGTATCTGAATCTGAAATTTCAGAAAGCGAATCGAATGATTTTGACGACCCATACTTAACACTAAAAAAGCCTCAAATGAGAGTTAATTTGAGAGAGACAGCACTTACTAGTCCAACTCTATCTATGGCGTTAGCGATAGAGCGACTTCGGTGCTCAAAGATGTTGGTGTAGTATCTGAAGACGTCCCCGAATTAGTTACAGACCGAAGTAAAATAAGACGAGAAAAAAGTAAAGTTCGGGAAGAAGTGAAAATACAAGCGCAACAACATGCTACACCACCTAAAGCATTGTATTTTGACGGTCGAAGAGACAACACACTTATTCAGGTCAAAAAAGGAGCAAAGCTTTACTGATGTACTATAAAAGAGGAGCATATTTCAATAATATCTGAACCTGGATCAAAGTACTTAGGACATGTAGTACCGAAATCAGGAAGCGGGATATTTGCGATAACATTTACGAATTGTTCTTTAAGGAAACAGACTTGAACGAGTTTGCAGTCATAGGGTGTGATGGCACGGTTCTTAATACGGGAGCAGAAGGTGGGGTAATTAAATGACTGGAAAACAAGATTGGTCGATCACATGAATGGATAATATGACTTCTTCACTTTAACGAGCTTCCATTTCGGAAGGAATTTCACACAGCTAATCTATCGTTGTTTTTCATAAGTCTTAAACCTTTTTTATTTTAACTTTGCTGTTTTCGCTCCAAAAACGTTATTATGGTATATGTTTTTGATATTGATGTTGTGATTGATAATGAGGTTGATGCTGATGATGGTGATAATAGTAATGTTGATGATAGTGATGACGTTGATGGTGACGATTGTTTATGACTTTAAAATGATGATAGTGCACTTTTATTTTTTCGACCACTTGGGTCGCGAGGCGCTCACTGCTCCTGATCAAAATGATGTCCGTTTTGCGAGTTGGCGTCCTTCCTACATTTGCTATCTCGTCTGAGAAGGGCTAGGAGACTCAATCAACTGCTCTCAGAGCTTAAATGAGGCGGAACAAAGCTATCTGTACAGAGGGTAGTGCAGGCATAGTTCTGGCTTTAAACAGAATACGTATAATTTCGAATATTTATCTTCTTTTGAACTCGAAAAGGATTTTCTCTTCTTTTGAACTCGAAATGGATTTGCTATTGCGACTAAAAACTAACTTGTTATATTAAATGATTATCCAATAAGCACTATTTAAATTAATGTAATTGTTTGCAAACTATTAGATCTTATTGAGTATTTTTATGTAACAGCAAAAGCATTAATGTATTGAACTGAAATTTATTCTAGGATGTCATGGCCTGGAAAAAGAAGGCTGGTTTGATCCCTGGGCGTTACTAATGGGGTTGAAAAGTCGATCCATGGAATACGGAGCCCAATTTTTGGAAGGTGAAATTATTAACTTTGGATTTAAAAATGATGTCGAATATGTGTGCAGCAATGGATTGCGAAACTCTTTAAATAAAGCGATCATAAGAACCAATGATGGAAAAACAGAAACCATTAATTTCGCTCTCTGCGTAATAGCGGCCGGCTATAATTCTGGCAAAGTTGCTCGCTTGGCAAATATAGGTATTGGCCAAGGTATTTTAAGTATTCCTTTGCCAGTTGAACCTCGCAAACGTTATGTCTACGTAATAAATTGCCGTGGAAGTAATGCACCAACTTTAGGAAGCCCACTTACAGTGGATCCAAACGGCACCTACTTTCGATATGATACATTAAGTGGAAACTATCTATGCGGGCGCAGTCCAAATATTACGGCAGAACCTAGTGTGGATTCCTTAAATGTGGATTTTGAATACTTTAAAACAGATGTTTGGCCGTCATTAGCTAATCGTGTTAAAGCGTTTGAATCGGTGAAGATTTGTAACAGTTGGGCTGGTTTTTATGATTATAACACCTTTGACGGAAATGGAATTATTGGCCAACATCCCTATTACAGTAACTTGTACATCGCTGCAGGGTTTAGCGGTCACGGAATACAACAGGCCCCTGCTGTAGGCCTAGCAATTTCCGAACTTATAATACATGGCCATTTTAGAACTATTGATTTGTCTAGGTTAGGTTTCGATAGAGTAATACTAGAAAAATCAATGAGGGAATCATATATAGTCTAAAATACGAACTTCAAAGATAAATATATTACGTTGTTTATAACCCTGTAAAAGAAGGTATATTTAAGTTTGTACATCGCTAAAATATCAAACGAGATATAAATTAATCACAACATAGTAGCGTGGCCGTCTTTGACCAAGCCAGAGCCTAAATACCCTACATCCGCAGAGTTACAACAACAAAAAGGCATTAGTCTTCTCTTCTCTTAAAGGCTTTGAAGTCTTCTATAACTGCTACAGTGCTTGTGAACTTTACATTTTACAATTTTGCTTTAATATGCCATATGTATACAGTTTTAGATGTTTTCAAAATAGATATAATAAAAAATACAATGTAATAAAATAAAAAAATAAAAATTAATTTATAATATAAAAAAAAATAAAAATATAAAAATTCAATATATGCTGAATACAAACAACTAGTCTATTAAACAAGCAATAGTTAAAATTATTCTCTCATAATCTTTATTTTAAGAGACAGACACGGGCGGATATCGACTCAGAAGGTGACACTGAACAATAGTTTATACATGAATATATACATTTGTATATATATTTGCGCTCCTCTGCGGTTGAAGAGAAGAATAATATGAGCATATATACATTCCCCTCTAGCGTAGGGTATATAAGTAGATTGGACATGCACATTTGTCTACACAGCGTTACAACTTATAACTGCTCAAAAATAAAACGTTCTGTTCTACAAAAAAAGGAATAAATACGCCAAATTCGATCGCCATATCTCTTTCCGTTCTGCCGCTAACAAAAAGCACAGAGTCATCGCGAGCCAAACTACAGCACTCACGGTGTAGTTGTTAGAAGTTACGCTAATCCTTTCAATTGCTAAAAGTATGTAGACTGAATAAACACAAAAATATTAAAATCTTTCCATTTCCTTCCGTGCATGACATGCGTGGGAAGTTATGATTCTCAACAAGTTATTATCGACCAGTGAATTTAACAGACGAATTTGCACCGAACAGATTGCCTTTTTTACAGTAAGCAAATGAAAGCTTTCCACTGGTTCCTCCCGCATCTTCAGTGTTGCTGAAGGTATCACTGGCTAAACCCCAGCACAATTTTTGCAAGAATTGCCGTTTGGCAAACGCTCTGTGTCCACTTAAGTGGCCGAATATATACCGGCTCCTTGATCTTCTGTTAAAAACAGAACAATCCGTCGGTTCGCCCGACTGACCTGTCTCACCAGTTTTTTTTCTCCGTGCGTTGGAAGTCCTCGGCTCCACCGAGCAGCTTACTGGCTAGCAGAGGACTGTGGCTTTGGCCACTAGCACTCCTCTGAACATCTGAGTGGCTTTCTGGCTTAGGCTGTTGGCAGTCCTCGGTTCCGCCGAGTGGCTTTCTGGCTTCAGCCTTTGGCAGTCTTCAGAATATCTGAGTGTCTTTTTGGATTCGGCCGCTAATACATTTTGTGCAGGCTTCTGCTGCTTCCCGAGATTTTGAATACAGCTAAATAGGTGTAAGCATAATTATAAGTGAGCATTGTGTTGCCTTCTACTGCGGAGTGCTCAGCTCCTCCCGAAAGTTGAGAAACACTTAGAATAAAGCCTTCTACTACAAATTTGAATTATTAAAAGAATTAATAAAAATAAAGAAAAAAAAGAATTAAGAAACCATTTCCTTTTCTCCATCACCTGCCGAGCTAAATCAGGCTTACCACCTGATCAGTAAATTATAATATCATGAATACATCCATATCTAAGGTGTACGAATATGACTAACAGTTCGCTCGTTCTCAGTATGGATCGATTAGAAGGGTCATTTAAACCACTTAGAAAACCCCTTAAAGAATTGGTTCGATGGTATGAAATACTATCAAGGGTGATTCTGACCTTACAGCTGATAAGATACCACTTAAACCTAAAACAAGTACCTCATATTTCATTTAAATATGAAATTCAATTAAAATTGAATATGTAAAATATACAGTATGCTTCTCACTACGCAATACTTTGCTGTAGTACTGCATACTGAGATAAATACTGTATATTTTACTAATTCAATTTTAATTGAGTTTCATATTTAAATGAATGTTACTAACTTTTTGTATGCATCCTAAGTTTGCAGTACATATGTGTACGTATTTATTTCATGAGTACATTTTGAAAAATACGTATGTATGTATATCTAACTGTGCTTATAAATTTTCTGAAAAACAAGAATATGAATTGCAAAAGGAGAGTTCGTGCTTTGTCGTGGATGAGAAAATATGTTTATAATAAAGCAAGTTGAAATATAAATCGTGTGTCTTAAAACAAATACGAAAAAAGAACAAATTGATATTAGAAAATCAATTCTAATATCCATTTGGTGAACAAACTGGCATATTTTTTTCTTGTCTGTTCGATTATAGCTTAATGATTGGCTCACGTGGTTGTTGTGGTATTGATAATCGCGATGGCGAGATCTGTCTTCTTGAAGCGGCTTCTTGAAGCCGGCTTCGAGAAGAACGCGTGGCGAGACTTACTTTCTTCTTTCATGATAAAATTCATATACGTGTGATTTCTAAATGTGTGTGAGTGAAATTTACTGAATTTCCGAATGTTCGCCAGAGTTGCCATAATTATATTGCATGATTATTAACAATTCAAAAATAAGGAATTTCTATGTGTGTATAATTTCTTTTAAATTAAAATGAATCGCATAGTTGCAAAATACGACCGTATTCGTGGCCAAAATATGATAAGTAAACTAAATTTCTAAAAAAAAAACAATTTTTACAAAAAACACAAAAAACTCGGTATGGCAATCACACAATTTCATGATGGCGGACACTTCGTTTGTTGTTCTTTTGTTCTTCAGTTTTATACTTGCTTGTTTTTATTTTATATCAACACTTTATGATCTTAAATATATTTATTTTATTTTATTTATTGTTTTTTAATCATATTTTTAAATTTTCACTTTATTTAACACTTTATTTTCACTTCCAAAGCGCAGTATAAAAATGTAAACAAATCTTCGGGAAACCTCTTCGGAACTCGTTCGGGCGACAGCTGTTTAATTGTGTGCGTAAGAAGAACCGAGAATCCAACAGAATTTGGGCTTCAAAAAAACTCTCCACTTGAAGAATGTGTGGAGACTTTTCTCTCCTCACATCCCCTCTCTTTCACAGAAACTTTTGAAGAAAGAAGCCTAGATCTCGCCAGGCGGAATAAGATTCTTTTGTGTACGTATATAATGTGCAAGCGATATGAATGCCTTAAGGTTGTCCATTTTAGTGCTAGAAGTCTTAACTCTTATAAGCTTTATTATGCAAGGCAAAGTTTGTAATTTCTATTTCACTTTCATTTATTATACAAAAGCATACAATGCACTAAGAGCATTGCTTTTTTTGCCTATTAATTATACAGGTTTTAACAATTTAAATATATTAACAAAGTTTTTAATATGAATTAACAATTTTAATCGAGTTGTAAAAGAGAATAGAAAAAGGTGTCTATTAAAGAATAGAGAGTGTGAAAAAAGACGAAACAGATTTGGTGTAGAGTTGGAGATCTCTCAGCTCTCATAATTTGGGATGATAAGGCATTTAGAGCGTCTGGATTGAGCAAATTGAAGCTTCTGAAAAAGATAATCGAGACAATCAGAATAAATAAGCCAACGTAAGAAAACTCAGTTTCGATAATTATATAAATTACATATATAAAAAGCCGGAGGCTTTTTTAGGTATAGGAATAACAGTTGCTAATTTCCAAAAAATGGGGAAGGATGTAGTTATATAAAGAAGTTAGTTAAGACAGAATTTTAGGTAATATAGTTTTAACGAATTTGATTGATACACCGTCCTCACCAGTTGCAGTTGTAATTTGTTTTTTAAGAAAATTGCATTTTTGATATGCCAAGCGTTCCAAGGACAGGAGGGATTAATCACATTAACTGTCTTAACTGGTACAAAGCAATCAAATAATATTAAAATCAGCACAAGCATTTCGAAGTGGTTCATGCATCAGGTATAAAGTTCTCTCAAAGCTTAAGTGGAGCGGCTCATATCGTCTCAGGGTGCGGTGAGGAACATTAAAATGAATGTTTTGAAGCAAATATGGGCTATCGTTACCGCCATAAAGAAAATTAAGGATGAAAGTAGCGTTTAACATCTTACGACGACTTACAAGTGATGGTAAGTCAATCAACTTTAGCCGAGCTTCATAGGTTGGCAAGTTTGAAGATAGATCCCAATGGAGATGGCGTAAAGCAAAGAGTAAGAATTGCTTTTGAACAGATTCCAACTCAGCAATGTAACAGGCGAAGTTCGGGCTGCAGACAGGCGAGGCATATTCCAACAATGGTCTGACAAGTGAAGTATATAATAACTTTGTAATATAGGGATCCTTAAACTCCTTAGCCCAGCGTTTAATAAATCCCAACGTACTATGTGCTTTACTAGATATGTGGTTTATATGATTATGGAATCGTAACTTACGATCAAGAACTACGTCGAAAGCCTTGCTGAAATCTGTGTAGATGACATCAGTTTGCATAGATACTTTAAAGTTATTTATTGTTTTTGATACCAATTCCAGTAAATTAGTTGTAGTTGATTTGCCTTTGCAAAAACCATGCTGCGCTGGTGAAATTAGAGCATGAATACTCCGTGAGATTTTCGGCAAATAGCTAATTTTGGCAATGCCACGATAATTTCTCATATCATATATGTTTCCAGCTTTATGAAGAGGAATAATAAATGAAAATTTCCATACTCTTGGGAAATAGCCAATACGTAAGGAAAAATTAAATAACTTTGTAATAGGTGCAGCAAGCTCCTCCGCACATTATTTTAGAACACAAGCAGGTAGTCCATCAGGTCCCGAGCTATAATTACATTTAATGGCGGTGGCGAGATCTGTCTTCTTGAAGCGGCTTCTTGAAGCCGGCTTCGAGAAGAACGCGTGGCGACACCTAGTTTCTTCTTTCATGATATAATTCATATACGTGTGATTTCTAAATGTGTGTGAGTGAAATTTACTGAATTTCCGAATGTTCGCCAGAGTTGCCATAATTATATTGCATGATGATTAACAATTAAAAAAAAAGGAAATTCTATGTGTGTATAATTTCTTTTAAATTAAAATTAATCGCATAGTTGCAAAATACGGCCGTATTCGTGGCCAAAATAGGATAAGTAAACTAAATTTCTAAAAAAATAGAATTTTTAGAATGATGGCGGACACTTCGTTTGTTGTTCTTTTGTTCTTCAGTTTTATACTTAATTATTTTTATTTTATATCAACACTTTATTATATTAAATATATTTATTGTACTTTCTTTATTTTTTTTTTAATGATATTTTTCAACTTTCACTTTATTTAACTCTTTATTTTCACTTCCAAAGCACAGTATAAAAATATAAACAAATCTTCGGGAAACCTCTTCGGAACTCGTTCGGGCGACAACTGTTTAATTGTGTGCGTAAGAAGAACCGAGAATCCAACAGAATTTGGGCTTCAAAAAATCTCTCCACTTGAAGAATGTGTGGAGACTTTTCTCTCCTCACATCCCCTCTCTTTCCAACAAACTTTTGAAGAAAGAAGAAAGATGCCTTAATCTCGCCAGGCGGAATATCTTTCAAAGCCAAATTGTGACCAATCAAATGCAAGCCATAGAATCTACAGCTTTAAAATCACGAAAAGAAAACGAAAGAGGCGGCTCACGAACATATAACTTTAGGTCATGAGAGCAAAATAAGAGATCGTGGTCATATATAAAATTAATTACGAGAATATTAACAACAAAGAAATTTCGGAAATTATGAAATAATCAAGAAGACATCAAGTGCACGAATATATTAACTAAGGAGAGACCAAGCAAGAGGCTAAATCACACACCTGTTAGAGCTGGCATCAGCAGACAACATGTTCACATTAAAATCACCACACACTAGAACAAAATCATAGTCCAAGGACGTGGCTAATGAAAACATAAATAAAGGCTTAAGGTCACAATGCTTACGTGGATTATATACACAAGAGATAAGCACATTGCGTACTTTATCAGAAATAGGAGCACACAAGTATTCTACGACAGAATTAACTGCACAAGTTTACACTTAAATACAAACTTATATATATATTGCAACACCCCCATCACGCCTATCGGTCCTGTCATTACGGAAAACATTATAACTATGAAGCGCTACAACACCGTCGGATAATTCGGTCTGAAACCACGTCTCGGAGATGCATAAAAATATAGTTGAGTTGTGTCGCGACCGTGGTCGTAGGTGGATGGTGCTGCCCACCGCAGTGCAGTGTTTGCTAATTATGTTCGCGGCAAAGAAAATGGAGAAAATAGAACCAACCACGTCTTACAACAAATACAATAAAAAACAGTGCATAAACATAACTTAAAAACACAGTGCATAAATCATAACATCAATAATTAAACAACATAAATAGCATCAAATAATAAAATAAATAACACAAATAGTATATTAAACGGATTGCAGAGAACCAAACGGGGAGCCTGTTTAAGCACACCGCTGTAAAGAGTTAAATTTCCAAAAGGTTTCAAATAATAATACTTTGTTTCCTTTTAATTTTTCTTTTCTTAATTAGTCACTTTTTCTTTATGTTGACACTTAGTACAATATAATATTTTAGAACTGAACTTCACTAAATCAAAATATTTGGAACTGAAAGTGAAGTGTTGCAACATAAAGTTAAAATGTTGCAATCTGGAGGCAATGACTTGAAGTTTACAGAATTTGAGTGGATTGAAATTTTATAGTTAAAGACAAAAAAACAAGGGTGGTATTTTAGATTTATAATGTATTCAAGTTTACGATGTAACACTTAGATTTACAATGTAGCGTAAATCTAAGTTGTAAATACATGTTGGGACTGTGATACAGGGTGTACTGTAACTCCCCCACCGTTAGATTGAGGCACCGACGAAATGTACATTTTTTTGTTTTTATAATTTATAAAAAGAATAACTCCAATACAAATAATTGATATGAATATTATTACATTTGTGCTTATATATATCATATTGGTATTTTTTCCTCGTAAATAATGTAATCTATCGTAGTTTTGTGTTTGATCTGATTTTCATATAATTTTTCTAATTTTAAATTAGGAAGTGTATAATTCTCTTTTATTTTTGTGATAAAATTGGGTAATATACATTCTTCATGTATTTTAATGTTTGAATTTTCGTATATTGTGTTATCGATTTCTATTTTACAATTTTCAAATTTGACTAAAAATGTACCTTCTATTTCAGGTATTAAATTATTACAGTCAGATTTTAAAGATTTATTATAAAAATTTTTAAATATAATTAGTCCTGGTAATATTTAATTTCTTTAATTTCTTCTTGTTCACATAGTATCATTTTACAACTTGCTTCTTTAAATTGTATTATGTTTTGTATACAATCATTTTTAATCTTTTTTTAGGTTTCGTTTAAGTCTGTTTTTTACAGAAATGTCGAATAAGTTATTGTTTTGATCAACTAATATTTCATTATTTTCTAGATATATTGATTTATTTTCTGAATTTGGGATTGGTTCAAAGGATATTTTTGAAAGGGTGGCGTTCGAAAACTGTGGGACCAAAAGGGTTAGGATTATAATTTTTTCTTGAAAACTAACAGTTATTTTGCCTATATATCCTGTAAATTTGTTGATAAAATTTTCGATGTTTGACTGTTGTGTGTTTATGTGTTCATTGATGTCGTTAATTTGGGTGGATAGTGTGTTACTGAGGAATGTGAGTTCATTGATTTTATTGGTTGTTAACTGTCCTTGTTCTTTGAGTGATTCTAAAGCTTTATTAATTTCGTATTCGCCGTCATTGTCCATTGTTCCTGTTATTAATTTTAGTCCTTTACCTAGGGCATTTATTAGTCCTCTTTTTTGTTTGTAATGTGGATTCATATTTTCTAGTTTAGTTTTTAAAAGTATGAAGTTATTATGTATTGTCTCTAGTAAGGGTTTATTGTTTAAGTTTACTGTTGATATTGATTGTATATTGTTATTCATTATATTAATTGTTTCATCATATTTGGTTATGTTAATAAAATGTAATATTTTTATATAATTGTCTACAACTTTAACTTCTTCTAATTTAATTGGTATATATCCATTATTGTTTGTTAAGACACGATAGTCCATTATTTGCGATTTTATTATTGTCAGTCTAGTAAGAAACTTAATCATGTTTATTATCTTCATACTGAAATGGGAATGTTAATTTAAATTATTTTATTATCATTTATAGATTCTTTTTGATTATTTATTTGTTGTGTTTAGTTGTGGGGTTTTCATTATCTTGATATTTCTTTTGTTTTTTAATGTGTGATTTGTGATATTTATGTCCTTTTTCTGTGATAATATGTTCGGAATCTAGTTTTCGTGCAGTTACTTTTCTAAATTTGGCATGATTTTTACCTCCTCGTATTTCTTTGATAAATTGTGTACCTGTGTGTAGGTCTGCTTCAATTTGGTTTTGATTTAATTTATTTATTACGTGTTCTTTATGTCTATGTATTTTGTCTCTGATTAATAGGAATTCATTTTGATTAATTATTCCATTATAAAAGTCTACTGGTTTCCTACCTGTAGTGGAATGAATTTAATATATATATATATATAATATAAAGTTATAGAATTTAATTTTATATATATATTATATAATATATAAAAAATTAAATTCTATAACTTTATATTTTTTTTAAATTTATATATAATATAAAGTTATAGAATTTAATAATTTTGTAAATTTTTTCCGCTACTGTATCAATATTAACGTTACTGTCATGTCTAAGTAGCCTTAGATGTTCGTTAATTGTATTATGAAGTCGTTCTATGTCAGAGTTAGATGTGTGGTTATTACTGGATGTGAAATGTATTTCTATATTTTCCTGTTTTAAGAATTCTTGCATTGGTAATGCTTTAAAACCCAATTCATTATCTACAATCAGTTTTTTGATACTTCCAACGGTACTTAAATATTGAACAATGGCTTTTTTAAATTCGGTCTAGGTGCGGCCTATGATTTTAATTACCTGTGCATATTTTGAAAATTTGTCAATTATTGTGAGAAACAATGTTTTATTGAGGCTATAATATACATCTACATGTATCACTTCTCTTGGTCCATTCGGTGTTTCTGTTAATTTAAACTGTTGTTTGATAGGTTTCCTGTCATATTTTTCTAGATTGCAAATTTCGCAGTTGTTAATAAAAGCAGTTATTCTTTCTTTTAATTTCGGGTGGTAAATTTGGTCTTTCAGGGAAATTTTCATTTATTCCCCGATGATTATTTTTTAAGTGTTCTTTCTCTATTATTTTGGCTAATTCATTTTCGTCAGTAATATCTGTGAGTAGTTTTGTACATCTTATTATTTTAAATTTATTTTTATTAGTAAATGTTTTATTTACTGTAGTTTTGAAAATATTAAAATAATCTTCCTCTTCTATGTTTATTGCATTGGTTTTATCCATTTGGAAATGGTTTTTTATTATTGTGATAATTGTAAATTCATCCAGGGTTTTTGCATAAATTATTTTTCTAGAATTTCCGAATATATTTAAGTTTTTAATTTTTAGTGAGCCTGAATTAGCTTTCTTTATTATAATTTGTCTTTTATATATGTTTATTGGACAGGTTGCTTCTAATATTATTTCTTTTATGTTATTATTTTCTGTATTTAAAGTTTGTTGTATGTGATTTGTTTCTTCTTTGATTGATTCATTCAATTCATGCTTTTCTTTGTTTTTATCAATAATTCGTGAAAGTGCATCCACGTTTGAGTTTTTGATACCCTTTTTATATTTTATTTTATAATCATATTCAGCAAGTTTCAATCGCCAACGAACTAATTTTGAATTTGGTTCTTTAATGGAAAAAAGCCAAATTAGTGGCCTATGGTCAGTTTCTATAAAAAATTTCTTATCAAAAAGGTAAGGTCTGAAGTAACGAGTTGCCCAAACGATGGCAAGTAATTCTTTTTATATTGTACTATAATTGAGCTCATGTTCATTTAAGGTTCTACTAGCATAGGAAATTGGATAGATAGAATCGCACCTAATGCATAGTTACTTGCATCAGTACTAAGAGTGAAAGGTTTATTTAGATCAGGGTAATGTAAAATTGGTTCATTGATTAAATGTTTTTCTAGTGTTTCGAAACTTTCCAAATATTGTGGGTCATTTACATTAATTTTTGCTCCTTTCTTTAGGTATTTTGTCATTGGTTTCGCTATATGCGAGTAGTCTTTTATAAATTTCCTGTAATATCCAGTCAGTCCAAGGAATTGCTTAATTGCTTTTGGTGTTTCCGGAAGTGGAAATTCTTTCACGCACTGGATTTTTTCAGGATTTCGTTTAATGCCATCCCTAGTCACTATGTGGCCAAGGAAATTGGTCTCTCGTTTCATGAATTCACATTTATCTAGGTGTACCTTCAAATTCACACTTTCAAGTCTTTTGAATATTTTAGTGATTGAATCGATATGCTCTTGCAACGATGTTGAGAAAATGATAATATCATCGAGGTACACGAAACAAATTTTATTAATGAATTCTGCCAAAACGTTGTTCATTAAACGTTGAAATGTGGCAGGGGCTGTTTTCAGTCCAAAAGGCATACGAAGGAATTCGTAGTTCTCCTTCTACTCCTTCTACACTGAATGCGGTTTTTTCAATATCTTCTTCAGCAATCTCGATTTGGTGGAATCCTTTCGCCAAGTCGAGTGTGGAGAAATATTGGCATCTTCAAGTTTCTCTAATATTTCACCAATATTAGGAATTGGATATTTGTCATCTATAGTAACTTTGTAACGAACCTTCTTGTCTCTTTTCTATGGCTTGGATTAGCTCGCCGGGATTCCAGAGTTCGTTTACAAGACAAGAGTAGAATATAGGTTCAATATCTTTATTCACCTTACAATTAGCTTATTATAATGCCTGTGTTTAGTTTGCTTATACACTTGGTAGTCGTACTAGATATACTATGCTGCTGGGTTGTTGATGTCTCACCGCTTTTGTGAGATCACTGGTATTCTGCTGGATTATTGGTATCTCCCTGTTGCTGATTTCTCACTGTGTTTGTGAGATCCCTGGTGTTCTGCTGACTTGCTGATATCTCACTGCGTTTGTGAGATCACTGGTGTTCTGCTGACTTGCTGATATCTCACTGCGTTTATGAGATCACTGCTGTTCTGCTGACTTGCTGATATCTCGCTGCGTTTGTGAGATCACTGGGGTTCTGCCGACTTGCTGATATCTCACTGCGTTTGTGAGATCATTGGTATTCTGTCGGGTTGTCGCTATTTCACTTCGTTTTTGAGATAGCTGGGGGTTACGCGTCTCTGTACGGGTAATTACAGGAGGGCATTTGAGCCACTGCGACTGTGAATTCGTCCCTTTGTGAGTTTTAGCAGGAGGGCATTTGAGCCACTACGACTGCGAATTTAACAGGAGGGCATTTGAGCCACTGCGACTGTGAATTCAACTCTTTGCGAGTACTAACAGGAGGGCATTTGAGCCACTACGACTGCGAATTTAACAGGAGGGCATTTAAGCCACTGCGACTGTGAATTCAACTTTTTACGGGTACTAACAGGAGGGCATTTGAGCCACTACGACTGTGAATTCGTACTGCGCTGGTTTTCACTGTTTTCAAGGCGTTGCCTGCTTGATCACTTTTCACTAATTCACTCTTTAATTTGCTTATGCACTGCCAAACTGACTGCACAACTGAACTGGCTGAACCACTGCTTTGACTTGCTGAACTGCTTCGAATGCACACGCTGAACCAGAAAACAGACTAAACTGAACTGTCTGAACCACTGCTTTGACTTGCTGAACTGCTTCGAATGCACACGCTGAACCAGAAACAGACTGAACTGAACTGTCTGAACCACTGCTTTGACTTGCTGAACTGCTTCGAATGCACACGCTGAACCAGAAAACAGACTGAACTGAACTGTCTGAACCACTGCTTTGACTTGCTGAACTGCTTCGAATGCACACGCTGAACCAGAAAACAGACTGAACTGAACTGTCTGAACCACTGCTTTGACTCGCTGAACTGCTTCGAATGCACACGCTGAACCAGAAAACAGACTGAACTGAACTGTCTGAACGAAACTGTTTTGACTTGCTGAACTGCTTCGAATGCACACGCTGAACCAGAAAACAGACTGAACTGAACTGAACTGTCTGAACCACTGCTTTGACTTGCTGAACTGCTTCGAATGCACACGCTGAACCGGAAAACAGACTGAACTGAACTGTCTTAACCGAACTGTCTGAACCGAACTGTCTCGACTTCTGCTTTGCAGCCGGTTTTATACCTTCTCGGCTTTCCTTCCAGAAGGTTCCATTCTAACGGAGTACTTACCGTACTCCGTACTTATTCGCTAAGCTGTTTCTCCTTATTTGTTCTCCTTAAAACCGTACCTATTCCGCTAAGCTGTTTCTCCTTATTTGTTTCTGCAGAAACACGTATGTTAAAAACAAAAAAAAACCTCTTTTCAAGGTTATCAAGTCATTTGGTCAGTGAACTTCACTCCAGTCTATGCACATACGCGGGGTTTTTTGCATCACATATGTATTCACTGTAACTTTTCTGTTGTGTGGTGTACGAATTGAGCTATCACTACGCATCGTGATTCGATTCCTCATGCATGCTGTCAGCGTCTATGTCCGCTCTGTCGCACGGTCTGTCTTGCGTGTGTAATGCACACCACGCTACTTTTACTTTCTTTCCATTTCTCCGCTGCGCGTCGGTGTGTGGGCGTTTCTAATAAGATGCACACGTTTGCTGCAAGCTAGTGTTGGGATCTTTGTTACAGGTAAACTGTCCCCCGTATTTAATCCCTGTGTACTTTCACTTGACGTATGCAAGTGACAAGTGTAAGCGAGGAGAATTCGTCTTTTGTGTATTTGCCTTTTTCGTCTTTTTGTGTATTTGTGTATTTTTGTTGTTGTCCATTTAATGGTGAATATATGTGTTGTGCGCCAAATTTTATTCGTAAAAATTTAGGCCATCACAACTTCATTGAGTTTCCTATAGTCAATGACGATGCGCCATTTGGGTTTACCGCTAGCATCCATTTTTTTTTGAACAATCCATACTGGAGCTGAGTATGGAGAGTGACTATGCCTAATGATTCCTTTCTCTAACATTTCTTTTATTTGTTCCTCTACTTCACTCTTGTGAATATAGGGATATCTATAGGACTTTACGTGAATGGGTGCATGTTCGATCGTTTGAATTCTATGCTTTATTGCGTTTGTAAAAGTCAAGTCAGATTTTCCTTCATCATCATAGAATAAATTTTTAAATCTCTTTACAATATTTTGTAATTGATACCTTTCCTCTTGGTTAAGGTGATCAGTACGTAATTGTTCGAGGAGCGGTTTTTATGTGATCTCTCTTGAAATACATAAAAATTTTCGCTAGTGACTGGGGTAATTTGTTTTAATTTAAATTGAACTTGTCGTGGTACATCTTGTAAAACTGTAACGTTTATTTTTGTATTAAAATGTTCAGCGTTATAAATTCCCTCTTCTATTTTTATTATATTATCTGATGATATTTTCTCAGGGGAATAAAAAAGTCCTTTTTCATAGTATATAGGACCTTTTTGTGAGAAAAAGAAAAAACGTTTGTCTATGAAATTAAAATTAATGGGCAAACTCTTGTTTCCTGCATATAATTTATTTTTTACGTAGTCAATAACTGCTTCTATTTCTCGCAAAATATTATTTCCAATTAAACCATCGTATTGGTCATGGAATTTACAGATATACATATTCACCTTTTTGTTTGCATCTCTTAATTCTTCAAACAGTGGTATGACTACCTTTTCTTTAATTTCTACCTCTGCTTGCAAAGTTTTAAGAGTGATTTTTTCGGTAGGAACTTTCCATTGGGGGTTGCATATGTTGGGATTTATAATCGAATGTGTTGCCCCAGTGTCTATTATAAATTTTAGAGGTCTCGTTTTAGATTTAATTACTATATAGGATAAGTTTCGGTTGAGGCTGTTAAGCGAAAATTTTCAGGTTCAGTAATAGAAGAAATGTTTATGTCCATAGGTTCTGGGTGTGGTTGATTAGTTCTATCAATGCTGCCATTATAATTTCTAGGTGGTGGTGATGGATTATGATTATTTCGTTCTCTTTGATAATTACTATTTCTATTTATTGGTTGATAATTATTGTTTTCGTGATTATTGTAATTTTGATTATTATGGTTATTACTTCTGTTTGTTGATTGTTATCGGTTATAATTATTTTGACTTTGGTTAATATAATTTCTATTTATTAATTGATTTCGATTATTAATATGATTATTTTGATTTTGGCTATTGTAAGTTCTATTTGTTTGATGTTGCTGTCCTTTATTAGGGTAATGATTTTTTGTATTATTATATCTGGAGGGGTTACTGGATAGTATTTTTTGCTTAAAAACATTTAGTGCAGTTTTCTTATTGTTTACAGCGCACTCATTAGCTGCAGCTGTATTCCCCAGTAGTACTGTATATTTATTATTGAGTCTTCGGAGTTTGTCTGTTATTTCATTATAAAAGTCTATTACATTTGTTTTAAAAACGACACAACGTATTTCGTCAAAAAGTTCTTCACAACTAAGTCGATCACCGAAATTCTTATAAAGTACTTCTTTTATTTCATCCCAAATGGAAGCCTGTCTATTTATTTTTATAACCTCCCTAGCTTTTCCTTTTAGTTTACTTTTAATTATGTTGGAAAAAAGTAATTGTGAACTGTCGTCGAAAGTGTTAAAAAATGGATTTACTCTGTCCACTAACTCAATGAAAGTTTGTATGTCCTTATTATTGCCGTTAAAGTCTGGCAGGGTACTGAGGTATTTAATAGGATCTAAAGTTACTGTTTGTTTGGTTGGATTTGGATCAGTCATTTTGTTAAAACGAAAAAAAAATTTCACCAAAAAATTTCAAACATTTAGAATTTTCCACGATTATATAAATATTTCACAGGTTATATTTAAATTCTATTAAATATATATAATGGTGTTTTTAGCTTACGTGACCTTTGATTTTAACTTATTTTTACTTGGCTGTCCTTCCTGTCCTTGGAGAATTTCCCTCTTGTCTCTTTTTTTTTCTCGTGCTGATTCTTCCTTTTAGCCGAATATAGATGGTTGATTCCGCCTCTTAGAAGATTGTAAATTATAGGAAACTGTTGATCCTTCTTCTTAGAAGATTGTAGGAAATTGTAGACTGTTGGTTCTTCCTCTTAGAAGATTTTAAATTATAGAAAACTGTTGATTCCTCCTCTTAGAAGATTGTACAAAATTGTAGACTGTTGGTTCTTCCTCTTAGAAGATTGTACAAAATTGTAGACTGTTGGTTCTTCCTCTTAGAAGATTTTAGATTGTTGATTAAGCGTTAAAACGCAAATACCAAGATCTTCCTTCGATATTTCAACAATCCTGCCGACTGCGCCAGTTAAATTTCCAAAAGGTTTTAAATAATAATACTTTGTTTCCTTTTAATTTTTCTTTTCTTTATTAGTCATTTTTTCTTTATGTTAACACTTAGTACAATATAATATTTTAGAACTGAACTTCACTAAATCAAAATATTTGGAACTGAAAGTGAAGTGTTGCAACATAAAGTTAAAATGTTGCAATCTGGAGGCAATGACTTGAAGTTTACAGAATTTGAGTGGATTGAAATTTTATAGTTAAAGACAAAAAAACAAGGGTGGTATTTTAGATTTATAATGTATTCAAGTTTACGATGTAACACTTAGATTTACAATGTAGCGTAAATCTAAGTTGTAAATACATGTTGGGACTGTGATACAGGGTGTACTGTAACTGTAAAGCTCGGCATTTCGTTTGTTTTCACTCTTCCTACTACTTTCTGGTCTCGTCAGGTGTACAGGTGGCTGTGAATGCACCGTGTACTGAAGCGTGGTAATATAGACATAACACTTGTCTTGTCGCATTTTGCTTTGCTTGCGGCGTACGCGTGGCCGCTTGTGCAGCTGACATTACACTTCTTTACAGTAGGTGGCGATGACAAAATTCCAACACCTTTGTTAGCAACACTGTGGGTTAAGAAGCACATCCTGCACTTCTGCTTCATTTATAGAAACCCGGGTCTAGAGATTATGCTTACTTTTGATAAACTGGACAGTCTCTCTGATTCGATAATTAAAATTTTGAAATCGTATCCGAACAGTTAATCGTTGCTGCTAGTGATTTCAATGTTCATAATTCCAATTGGCTACGTCATCCGAGTAACAGAACATCCGGGGGTTTATATGTTGAGTTATTTGCTGAGTCTAATAACTTGCCTAAATTAAATAAGGAACCAACGCACTTGCGTTGATGAGCAAAAATAGAATATTCGGGACCTTTTCCTCACTTCACATCACAGCAAATATGATGCGAATATTTTTGCACCTCTTGGTAATTCAGAAAACTCTACAATTTCTGTTACCTTCCCATATTATAGTCTTCAATCCGCTCACCAGCTAGCTTCGAAGCGGATAGTGCGGCATTCCAATTAGAGGCTAATTGGGATGCGCTGAACTAATTTTTTAGGTATTTAAATTGGAAATTGTGTTTCAGGGATAGAAACATAAAAGCCGCGGCAAATTTAGTACAAAATATAGTTATATTTGACTTTCAGACCCAATAAAAAAGTTTCCATTAAACCGAAAGACCATTCATGGTTTAGTGCGACTTGCAGGTAAGCAGTCTGATCTAAGCAGGAAGCATTTAGGAATTGGCGTTGGAATAAAACTGTTGACACTAACCCTTGCGAAACCAGTCCAAGAATAGATGAAATGCCACTCTAAAGTTACAAATCCTGCAAATTACCTGCCCATAGCAATCTGTTCAATCCTCTCCAATGGAGAGCATTATAAATTTTAACGTGATGAGGTGTTTGGAGAGCTACCAGTTCAGTGATCACCAGTACGGTTTCCGTGCTCACCGCTCCACTGGCGATCTGATGGCGTTACTCACTGAGCGGTGGCACAGTTGTATTCACCAGTTCGGTGAGAATAAGGTTGTTGCTTTGGGTATGGCATAAAGCACTCGTGTCTAAGCTGGCTGCTTATGGTGTCGGTAATACATACACTCGATGGATATCGAGTTTTCTCAGTGGCAGTTCTATTCGTGTTGTGATAGACGGCTTTGCTTCCGAAGAGCACTCCATTAATGCTGAAGTCCGCAGGGTTCGGTGCTGTCTCTGACACTTTGTCTTCTGTTATTAACATCAAACACCGTTAATTCCTTCGCTTATGACAGCAGTATTTGTCATTCATATTCACTCTCCAGGCGCCCTTCTATACCACAGATCAATAGAAGGTGCAATATTATGTATGACATATTCCAATCTGACCTCAACAAAATGCAGGAACGGGGTCGAGCGATTCGGGCCAATTTTAATGCGCGGAAAACCCAATGCTGCTTGTTGACATACAAACGCTTAGCGGGTGATAGTAATGAGACGGAGACTCTTGATGTTCTAGGCATGTTGAAACAAGCAGCCAAGTGCTCAAGCTTTTTCAAGCGGTGTAAGAAATACTTCACTCCAACCGATCTTCAGTGGAGATCTTATAGGGGACAGCAGGGTATCCAGCTCAATTGAAACCGTGGAACATCGTCGTGATGTAGGGTGTGTATTATTTTACCGTTACTTTTATGGTAAATGTTCCTCTGAAGTAGCCAGCCTTATTCCTCCTGTTAAGGTATTTATCAGAACCACTCGGCTTTCCAGAGTGGTGCACCCCTTTTATGTCTCGATTCTGTTCTAACCAACCACGCATTATCGCGAGAAATCGTTTTTCGGTCGCGTTATTAGATTGTGGCATAATTTCTATGCGTATGTCTTCCCGCCCTCTTATAGCGTCGAAACCTTTAAGCGAAGTGTAAACCGTCACTACTCCCTCCTCACTGACCTTATGATTACTAAGGCTTCCGGCATTGATATGACCAATATTAAACCCATTATTTTGTTTACGAAAGATGTTTGCACTGCACGTGCACTATCACGATAATTATTTTTAACAGCACCAGTAAAGAATGATTAGACATGAAGAGTTAAGAAAAGAGGCTAACAGAAAACAGCAGGTTGTAAAGAAAATGAGAACGAGCCAAAGTGTGCCGCATTTGGACGCATCAACAACAACCACCCAAAGAGTAGAATGCAAAAAATATAGGGAGAAAATAGAGACAACTGAGGCAAGAAAAAGCGAGAGTAAAATAACAAAATGAGAATATACTGATGATTGTTAAAAATGTAAAAGAATTCATTATCTTGTGTTTATAATTATAACTAAATAAAATAAAGAAAAAAAGAAGAAAAAACTAAAAACCAAAGCAGATATTTATGTTATTAATTGCTGATGGCGATGGAATCAACTCGATGTACGACCAAATATGCGAGTTGTACTCCATTTTCGGCCGGATATAAGTGGTGTAGACACAACGAAAGTCGGTTGGAGTGAAGTATTTCTTGCACCGCTTTAAAAAGCCTAAGCACTTGGCTGCTTCTTTCGACACATCAAAAATGTTATCGTTCCAACGAAGATTGCATTGTATTGACATGCCCAGAACATCAAGAGCCTCCGACTCATTAATATCTACACCACCCATATTTAAAGGTATAAAGTTGTCGCCCGCCAGACGCTTGTGGGTCAACAAACAGCATTGGGTCTTCCGCGCATTAAAATCGACCCGATTCGCTCGACCCCACTCATGGATTTTGTTAAGGTCGGATTGGAGTGTGTCATTCATATTTCTGCGTTTTCTAGTGATCTCCAGAATGGAAGGACGCCTGGAAAATGAATATGAATGACAAATGCTGCTGTCATCAGCAAACGAGTAGACGGGCTTTGATGTCAATGACAGAAGGTCATTGATGAAAATAAGAAAAAGTGTCGGAGACAGGACCGAACCCTGCGGAACTCCAGCATTAATGGAGTGCTCTTCGGAAGCAAAGCCGTCTATCACAACCCGAATAGAACTGCCGCTGAGGAAACTCGATATCCATCGAGTGAATGTATTACCGACACCATAAGCAGCCAGCTTAGACACAAGTGCTTTATGCCACACTCGGTCAAATGCCTTGGAGATATCCAAAGCAACAACCTTACTCTCACAGAATTGGGGAACACAACTGTTCCACCGCTCAGTGAGGAACGCTATCAAATCGCCTGTGGAGCGGTGAGCACGGAAACCGTACTGGCGATCGCTGACCAATTGGTTGCTCTCCAGATACCTCATCAGGTTAAAATTTATAACGCTCTCCATAACTTTGGAGAGCATTGAACAGATTGCTATGGGCCGGTAATTGGCAGGATTCGTAGCCTCACCTTTTTTAGGAACTGGCTGCACATTGACAATCTTCCAGGAAGTAGGAAAAACTGCTGAAGTGAACGATAAATTAAACAGATTGCGCAATGGGCGAGCCAGTGTTGAGGCGCACTTTCTCAACACGTGGGCTGAAATGCCATCCGGTCCCGAGGATTTATTTACGTTGAGGTTTACAAGCACTCTTTTAACAGCTCGCGTTCGAAAATGCATCTCAGGCATAGCATGAGATACATCATCGACCGCGGGCAGTGGTTGGCTACTCTCAGGAAGAGAGCAGTTTTCAGCAAACATTTTAGCTAATAAGTTTGCCTTATCAACCGAGTGAGTGAAGATCTGATCATCCTTGAGGAGAGTTGGAATGGACGACCGCGTCTGATTCTTCACTCTCCCCACGAACGACCAAAAGTTCTTACTACCCTTATGGTATTGAAGAACTCTACGTTTAAGGCGCTGCTCGTAGAGAGCTTTTTCGCGCTTTAGAGTGGCATTGCACCTATTTCTGGCCTGATTGCGCAGCAGTTTAGTATCAGCAGTTTTGTGTAAACGCCAATTCCTAAATGCTTCCTCTTTCGACCTTACTGCGTGTCTGCAAGTCGCATTAAACCAGGAATGGTCTTTTGGTTTAATGGAAATTCTTTTGTTGGGTATGAAAGACCTCATACCAAATAAAATTATATTTTCTACCAATTTTGCTGCAGCATTTATGTTTCTATCCCTGAAACACAATTGCCAATTGAAACGGCTGAAAAAGGAGTTCAGCGCATCCCAATTAGCCTTCTCATAAAGCCACACTGTCCGCTTCGGAGCTGACTGATGAACGGATTGAAGAGTAGAATATGGGAAGGTAGCAGAAATTGTAGCGTCGTCCGAATTACAAAGAGGTGCAAGAACATTCACTGTGATGTGAAGCTAGAAAAAGGTCCAGAATATTTAGGTTTTGCCCATCAACGCAGGGAAAGTGCGTTGGTTCCTTCACTAATTGAGTCCAATTATTAGACTCAGCAAATAACTCAACATACAAACCCTCAGGTGTTGTGTGACTCGAATGACGTAGCCAATTGGAATTATGAACATTGAAATCACCAGCAACAACAATTTCACTGTTCGGATACGATTCCAGGATTTTAGAAATCGAATCAGAGAGACTGTCAAGTTTATCAAAAGTTCGCAGCCTCTCTAGACCCGGGCTTCTATAAATGAAGCAGAAGTGCAGGATGTGCGACTGGATTTTGAACTTAACCCACATGGAGCTAAATTCGGCATCCGTCGTGCAAAGGTGTTGCTGACACTGGTACGCAACATCACTGCGAATATATAAGGCGAGCCCTCTGTGTGATGAAAATAATGGCAGTAAGTGGTACTGTAACGAAACTTTTCCCTCTCTGGCCAGGGTATGTGACTCAGCCGAGTCCAGGATCCGTCCAGTTATTTATTTGATTGAGACACAAGGCTTCCGAAGATGGGATCCCAGAAGACTACTGTCCAGGCCGGGAGTTTACGTCAAAGAGCCTGATTCCTCGTGGTGAAGCGCCTTTTATAGTGACGATGGTATTCCTACGCGCTTATTGTAAGAAGCTTGTTGTCTCTTTCTTGCCTGCGTGGTCGTATCTGTTGTCGAGCTCTCTCGATCCAATCAGGCGATGGTGCTACTTTCTAACAACTCTCAATTTTTGTCAAATCCCTTTTCTACTTTGCCGTTCGTTACATACATATTAATATGCAGAAACGGTAGTTTGCAATTTAATTACCATATATTCCGGGTATATATATATATATTATATATATAAGTAGAAAATTTACAGGTAACAGAATTATGTGGGGAAGAAATTAATTAATTTCTTAACTAAATTAAGTTGTGCTTAATTTGTTCCTGACATCTCCCTCTTACTTTATCGAGGGGGTGGTGGCGACGACGAACCTGCCAGTCCGCGTGATCTTTATGTCATAGCGGATGCCCCCGCTGACACGGGCCAGCTTGATGGCGTTCCTGCCTCGCTGTGTTCTTCCTATTCTACCGTGGTTGCATGCGTCGGCCGTGGGAGCTGCGTCGGTGGGTATGCTTTTGAGCTCGCTGATGTGTGCTGTCTTCGTCTTCTTGGAGGCACTATTTACTTCTTGGAGTTGTACAATCAACGGGGATGTGAACGCGATTACCTTGTAGGGGCCATCGTATTTTGGTGCCAATTTGGCTGCAAAGCTGTCGGCGGCCTTCGAGAGCGGATGGGTTCGTTTAAGGACGAGCTGCCCAATATTCGGTGTCCAGTGGCGTCGGCGCAAGTTGTAATGACGAGCCTGATCGGAGGCGGCTTGGGTCAGTCTTTTCCTGACGATCGCAAATATCGATCGAATAAAGATCCCGGCAACCGCAGCTCTCGTCCTTGCGTGAGATAGGCAGGACTATAGCCAGTCACATCCGATCTGCTTGAATTCAGGGCCAATGTGATTTCGGGAATCAACTCGTCCCAGGCGTTCTGTTGTCCATCAGCGAATTGGGCGATCATGGTCTTCAAAGTTCTGTTTGCTCGTTCCGCTGGGTTCTCTTGTGGGGTGTATGGGGCTGTATACTGGTGCTTGGTTCCTATTTCTGTGAGAAAGCTTTCGAACGCTCGGCTTGTGAACTGGACGCCGTTGTCTGAAATTAGAACTTTTGGGGTGCCGTAACGGGCCAGTATCCTCTCTCGGAAAGCCTTTATAAGATTTGGCGTTGAGGCTTTGCGCAGTGGTACGGCTTCAATCCACTTGGAGAACCTGTCGAAAAATACTAGAATCGTATTATTACCGTGCTTTGACCGGGGAAGTAGTCCAATGAAGTCCGTGCAAACGTTGGCCCACGGCTCATCGGCGATTTGACTCAGCATTTTCCCAGCCTTTAGTTGTTGGTCCACTTTGAACTTCTGGCATGATTCACATCGTTGCACGAAGTTTTTGATGTCTCGCGACATGCCTGGCCAGTAGTATCTGTCCATGATCCTGGCGGTGGTCTTCCGAATTCCTAAGTGGCCTGCGCTGGGAAGACTGTGGTTCTCGTATAACACACGTTGGCGGAGGAAGCTGGGGACGCACATCTTCCACGGGGTGCATTCCTCGTCGTATTCGCGTTGCGCTATGTGCCTGTACAGATTCCCATCCTGCTCGAGGAAATCTGGGTATTTCTCGGGGTTGTCGTGAATAGCGGATATCTTCTTTTCTAACCAAGGACACTTCTTACACTTTTCTTCGTCAATTCCTGTGCGGCGGAGGGTGTCTACCGGTTGTCGCGACAATGCGTCGGCCACTGCGTTGAGTTTCCCTCTTCTGTATTGGACGTTGAACCTATATTGCTGAAGTTCTAACGCCCACCTTGCGATCCGGCCCGATGGATTCTCTATCGAATTGAGCCACTTAAGGGAGAGATGGTCTGTCACCACCGTAAACTGGTACCCCTCGAGGTAGCACCGCATTTTCCTGATGCCCCATATGATCGCCAAGCACTCCTTTTCCGTAGTGGTGTAATTTTGTTCGGCTGGGTTGAGGCGGCGACTGGCATAGGCGATTACCGCTTCTCTCCCATCGTCGTCTTGCGTTAACACGGCTCCCAGGCCGACCTCGCTGGCGTCAGTTTGGAGGATAAATCGCTTGGTGAAGTCCGGACAGGTCAGGACTGGTGCATTGACAAGCATTCCTTTCAGCTTATCGAAGGCCTTCTGTTGTTCGTCTTGCCACTTCCAATGTCTGCCCTTTTTCAGCAGAGTGGTCATCGGGTGTACTACAGTTGCGAATTCTGGTACAAATCGGCGATACCAGGACGCAATTCCCAGGCACTGTCGCAGTTCGCGTACGTTGGAGTGTGGTTTCAGCGTCTTGATGGCGGAAATTTTGTCTGGGTCCGTTTCGATGCCGCGTTCACTTACCACGTGTCCCAAATACTTAGTGTGCTTTTTGAAGAACTCACATTTCTCTGGGTTCAATTTCAGGTTCGCCGACCGCAACCTTCGGAAGACTTCCTGCAGGTGGCCCACGTGTTCCTCCACTGAGCTGCTTGTAACTATAATGTCATCCAGATATGCGAAAGCATGTGGTTCTAAGTCAGGTCCAATGACTTTGTCCAACGCCCTCTGGAATGTCGCCGGAGCAGAATGGAGGCCGAATGGCATGATCTTCCATTGGAAGAGGCCTCGCCCCGGGACCGTAAATGCTGTGTACTTCTTGCTGTCGTTGTCCATTGGTATTTGCCAATACCCGTTTTTAAGGTCCAGGCTGCTGATAACCTTTGCGTTTCGTAGTCGGTCGAGTATGTAATGTATACGCGGAAGTGGATACGCGTCAGGAATTGATCTGTCGTTTAGCTGCCGGTAGTCAATGCAGAGTCTCCAAGTGCCTGTTTTCTTTTTGACCAGGACTATCGGGGCACTATAGGCACTGTGTGACGGCTCGATGCATCCTTTAGCCAGAAGTTCGTCGACCTCTCTGCTTATTACTTCCTGCATGGCCGGGTTGCGTGGGATGTATCTCTGCTTAATCGGCCGCTCATCTTTCATGGCAATCTTGTGCGACGTAATGTTGCATGTTCCTTGTACCTCATTGAATTTCGCGAGTTCGTGCCGCAGGAAATGATCGATGCTCAGCGATGGAGGGTCCTCCTCCTTGAGAGCCGTGCACGTCCACTCCTCTCGCCGTTTCCGTCCGTGTGTCTCTCGCAGAGTGACCGTCTGTCCGCCGCAGCTGATGACGGCCCCAGCCTTCGCCAAGAAGTCCAGGCCCAGAAGCAAGTCGTCCGATGCCCCGGCCATAATCAACAGCTCCACATCGATCTCACATGTGCCGAGTTTGATTCTTACCTGGAGGCATTCGTTGGTCATCCTTCGTGTGTTGTCGGCTAGGCGAATGTAGTTGGTGGAAGTAGTTCGGCTCACCGGAAGACCGAGCTCCTGCACAAAAGCTTGGCTGGCAAAGCTCCTTGTCGCTCCCGTGTCCAACACCGCTCTTTTCTTGAGGTGTTCCACTATGACTTCTGCAGTTAAATGATTGCTGTCGTGGTGTAGGAGGCTTAGTTGACCCGGTGAGGGGTCGTAGTTGCTGGACCCGCCTTCCCTCCTGCCTGGCGTGGTCCGTCCTCGTTTCCCGGGGGAGGTCGTTGGCAGCATTCGATAGTGCGGAGTCCGCGACGTCCGCAAGTCCAACAAAACAGGATACGGCGGTTGTGACAATACCGTTCCGTGTGGCCGTCTTGCCCGCATCGTCGACATGCAGTGGCTGGGTTTATACTAACTTCGGCCGGCGGTGCCAGCTGTCGATGCTTCACTTCTCGCTCACGTGGCCGGTGGTTTGTGGGTTCCGGTTGCCGTCCATGTATTTCTTCAAGGACCTCTGCTAGAACGATGAGTTCCTCGAGGCTCATGAAGTCGCGCCGTTTCACGTAAAGTTGCACGTCCTTCCGCGCGTTTCGATAGAGGCGTTCAAGCTTCACCTCCTCGGCCCAGTTGACATGACGCATAGCGTCGTACAGGTCGAGCACGTAGTCCTTGAAGGGTTCGTCTGGTTTTTGGTGCCGGTTACGTATGTGGTCCTCGAGTCCCTCGAAATAACGGGTGGACAGAAAGAATTTCAAAAATGCCGTTTTGAATTGACCCCAGGTTTGCCAATCCATTATTCTGTTGCGGAACCAGATCAGAGCTCGGTCTCGAAGAAGTTCCGGCATTGTCCTTGGTAGCAAGTCTCGGCTTATCCCATACGCGGTGGCCAGTTCTTCCAACCTTTCGATAAACGCGAGAGGATCGCGACCACCGTCATATCTAACTGACCACTTCCGCACTTTGTCCATGACGTCGGCGTGATCTGTTGTGCGTTCCCTCGACGGCGGCCCGCATTCACCCACTTGACTTGCTGCTGAAACGGTGGTGGGCAGTTCTAGAGTTTTCGCTGTTTCTGGCTGATGCTGTTGTGCCGCCCCCATTCGGTGCGGGGACTTCGCTTGCTGGTGAATCCTTTCCAGTTGTTCTAATCGCGCCGTGACCTTTTCATCGTCCTTCGAGTCTGATGCAAACGTGGCCAGCCGTTTTCTTAAGTCCTCGACGGTTCCACATTCGTCGAGTTCAAATTCCTTCGCGTAGGTTATTAGCTCGTCCTTGCGTAGTAAGTAAATCCAGGTGATCTTCATGGCGTGCGTCTTCTTACGGCACTCTGTGATGCGTTATTTCGATGTTCGTGTCTCGTCGAGATGTTGGAAGCCTTAATGTCCCTGCTCGGGCGCCACTGTAACGAAACTTTTCCCTCTCTGGCCAGGGTATGTGACTCAGCCGAGTCCAGGATCCGTCCAGTTATTTATTTGATTGAGACACAAGGCTTCCGAAGGTGGGATCCCAGAAGACTACTGTCCAGGCCGGGAGTTCACGTCAAAGATCCTGATTCCTCGTGGTGAAGCGCCTTTTATAGTGACGATGGTATTCCTACGCGCTTATTGTAAGAAGCTTGTTGTCTCTTTCTTGCCTGCGTGGTCGTATCTGTGGTCGAGCTCTCTCGATCCAATCAGGCGATGGTGCTACTTTCTAACAACTCTCAATTTTTGTCAAATCCCTTTTCTACTTTGCCGTTCGTTACATACATATTAATATGCAGAAACGGTAGTTTGCAATTTAATTACCATATATTCCGGGTATATATATATATATATTATATATATAAGTAGAAAATTTACAGGTAACAGAATTATGTGGGGAAGAAATTAAGTTGTGCTTAATTTGTTCCTGACAGTACCCAGGCAAGTGAAAATCCAGTGGATCTGCACCCTCAGACACCTGGGTCTCACCTAGTGCCATTATATGCGGATGGTGAGTAGAAACATACGCATAGACCGCGAAGAAATTCGCCCTTAAGCACATTTGTGGGGTCTATACGAAATTTCGTCATCGCCACCCACTGTAAAGTGGTATAAAGTCAGCTGCACAAGCGGCCACGCGTACGTCGCAAGCAAAGCAAAACGCGACAAGACAAGTGTTATGCCTTTATCTTGCCACGCTTCAGCCCACGGTGCACTCACAGCCGCCTACACACCTAACGGGAGCAGGAAGAAGGAGGAGGAGAAGAAAGAAACTAAATACTGAGCTTTACTGCGGAGAGCATAAATAAGCCCTTCGCTTGGTTCTCTGC
Organism: Sicus ferrugineus; assembly: GCA_922984085.1. Taxonomy (NCBI): domain Eukaryota; kingdom Metazoa; phylum Arthropoda; class Insecta; order Diptera; family Conopidae; genus Sicus; species Sicus ferrugineus. The sequence continues at coordinate 30,836,215 of OV277349.1, forward strand.
ATTCCGTTTGATTGTCTATTTGTGTTATTTGGTTATGTTATTTTGTATTATTGTTTTTCTGAATTTATTAATGTTTATTGTTATATTTTAATGCACTGTATTCAATCCAGTTCTATTGCACTATGACTTTTTTATGTTTTTTGAGGATATTTGTCTATATCTGTTTGTGTTTTTCCCGCGAGCACACTGAACACTGCACTATTCCGCTATTTCGGAATCTCCATTCACCATTTGTTTCACTGTGCGGTCCATATGCGGTATCCAGCACATTTTGTTGTTTTTAATTAGATAAATCCAGTGGTTTCCATCCTTTTTTTACCGGCGCTCCCTTTAAAAAAAATTGGTGCGCCCCCTTTAAAAAACAAATTGTTGCGTCCCGTTAATTTATATAAAATTAAGTTTCATAAATTCTCAACTGATATTATAATTTATTTAATGGGCTACAAAATAATATACAATATTATGTAAAAATAAATTATATTTATTATAAGAAATATATTAACAAAACAAAAAAAGAATATATAATTAATACTACTACAACATAAAAATTTAATGCGACGGTTGAGCTTGTTTTTCAGCACAAATATTCTCAAACCGTGGTATCATTGAAGAAATCGCGTTTCTCAGTTCCTTTTCAATCATTAAGCGAGATCGATACTGTGTTTTTAAGACAGCTACTGTAGAAAAACCAGTTTCACATAGGTAAGATGTTACAAATGGTAATAACATTTCTAAAGCTTTGTTTGTCAAAGTAGGAATGTCGTCCTTTACTCTTAGCCAAAACGTAACAATATTATTTTTATCTCGAAACATCTGCTTTAATGTGCTATCACTAGATAAGTCAATTATCATTTCCTGCTCTGCTGTCGTAAGGCGAAAATCATCATATTTTTTAATCACAAATGGGTTTCTAATCCATTCATATTTGGACATGTCAAGATCTTTAAAGTACAACGAGAATTGCTTCCATAGACTGGTCAAATGATTATTAATAAGAACTTTACTTTCTTCTATTTCATCAGCAAGACAGGTAATTTTAAAAGTGGGAAACATGCCAAAGTTATTATTTTTCAAACTTATTATCCACAGTTCCAATTTTTTCATAAATGCAGTAATCTTGTCTTTCTACGTAAGAGCATGAATTTGAGCCCTTGCATTGATTTATTTAAAATACTGAGTCTTTGAAAAATATCAACTAAATACAGTTTGTTGTATATTTCCAAACAGTTAAGAAATCATCAAAACCGCGAAGGATCTTACATGCAATGAAGTTTTTCTATTAAAGCTTACTTAAAAATCCATATAAGTAATATTTAATAATTGCGCCTCGTTGGTATCCCTGTCATGAACTCACCCCATCATCTTGTGACGGTGTGGTAACAAACCGAAATGGTTTACTTTTCCACCTAACTTCCTTTGCAATAGCCAGTTTTAGCTTGTAACAAGGAAACAATTTCACCATAAATCTCACATACGCTGTACGTGAGTCCGCGGACGGACATGTTTTTCAGCTCGCTCACGAAATGAGAGGAGTTTCCAGTCTTGTTGTCTTTGCGCGAAAGCGAGATATTTCGTTCCAAGAAGAATATGGATGGGATGTTTTAGCATTTGTACCCGAAAAATTCGCGGCGAGGATTGTGGATTATGTATACTGCTGATTCATTTTTTTGACACCTGTTCGACTTTTTTGGTTTGTATTCGAAAATGATATTTTGGAAACAGCTGCATGTCCCCCTTGCAACAGTCTCGCGCCCCCAGGTGGGGCGCGCCCCACAGGTTGGAAACCACTGGATAAATCCATGGATTCGGTTGATTTGTTTGCATCTCCCTCTGAAACTTCCATTTGAGAGAAGAGGGTACTATCATCATCATTATCATCATCATCATTACTCTTGGTAAGAGTCTCGTCTGTAAATCGATCTCTTTCTTTGCTTTAATCGGAGTACTGATTTTAAGTTTGTTTAGCATCTCATCATGCATAGATACTGGTTTTTTACAAGTTCTTTTAATAGTTTAACATTTATCTTTCAGCACAAAGAGTGTCTTCAATCAGCTGTAAGAGTCAGCTATCAGATCGGGTGTATCAGCTAGCAGATCAGATATAACAGCTACAACAGCTATCAGATCAGTTAAATCAGCTATCGGATCAGTTGTATTAGTATTAGCAGTTCAAAGTCAGTTATCTGAGCAGAGAACAGTTGTTTTGCTTAATATCTATATTTATATTTTAGTTTATTATTTTGTTTTTAAATTCAATTTAAATTACAATATAAATTAAATTACAATATAATCTTAAAGCGATTACTTTATCGGCTGATATTCCTAAATATTCAACTCCAGGTGACATATCCTTACGAGAGACCAGTTCCTTTCCTAAAACTCAAACATTTTCTTGCAAATCTGATCTTTCATATTATTGTAGCTGCTTTCGATTTTTTTCTTTTCTCTGCATTAAAGCTATTTTGGTTTGGAACGATTTTACATCCACGTCCATATCTTCTTAATTTTCACATACTCACAAAATATCTCTAAATTGAATTTATATTTTCTGCTTGGTAGAGGATGAATTAAATTTATATGCCTCTGAAGAGCATCGCATCGTGTATATTTCCTTTGACATCTTTTACATTCAAAGGAGTTGTTGGCAGGTTTACCCTCAACATGACGCTTAAGGTTGAGGTTTTCGGTGAAACGATCACCACAATCGTTGCAAACGAATCCTTCCATTTTTAAAATGTTTAACTGAAGATGGTGTTGTTGATGATGGTGATGATAATATTGTTAATGTTGTATAATTCACTTCAGTATTCTGAAAAAATTTAGTACACTCTCATCAAATCTTTAAGTTTTAGTTTTGCACTTTAATACAATATGGAGTCGGAAGTATGCAGTTTTCCCGCTTCCAATACTTTTTTACTGGATCCCAACAGTGAAACAATAGTTCGCTCTTTATTAAAGAAAATTTCATATTTACTGGATCCTACGATTGCTTGCAGTGTATTAGGGTTGGCGGCTATTTCCAGTTTTTCATGCAACTTATGTGGCTATATAATATTCATAGTCAACGTTTGGTATGGTGTTGTAGCTATGAAAGTCAAAGAGACCGCACACATACTCTCATCTAAATCTATGGGCGGAAAGTAATCAGCCGATAAAATGGATTTATTTCCATTGGTCAGCTAATGAAATAAAAACACTTTCGCAATTCGCTTTCGTAAAATCCTCCTCCAATTGTGTTTCCCTGGTAATCTTCAAGAATATACGTCGTTGGTTTGTAATTTTTATATTTTTAATTTTAATAATTTTAATTATATATATCCGGCTCGAAGGACCAAAATGTTTAGTGCTAACGGCTTGGGTGGTCTCCGAGCATAAACCCGTCTCGAAGGACCAAAATGTTTAGTCTGGAACGGTTGGGTGGTCTCCGAAGGACCAAATGTTTAATTGCAAACACACTTCCGCTACGCTATAGGAACTGTCCTCCTTATATATATACCCTTGGTTTGACCGTCAAACCTTCCAGAATCTTCGATTCGTGGGTAACGGTCCCCTAAAGTAACGACAGCACCAAAGCTTAAATTTTTGTTGCTGACCGTCTTCGCAAGCATCGCTTGCTGCGAAGCCCACATTTTTTGCAAAAATTTACTGCTTGGCGCATAAGCAAGCCCCGTGCTCCCGCACAAGAAATCTTTAGACTCTAAAGTTTAGAGCAGCCTTCTGCTGAGCTCTCCCGAGAGATTGCTTTGGTTTCACGCTCTCACATTTTTGCACCAAGTCACTTGAGTGCTCCGTAATTGCGCTCAGTGCAAAGTCGAAAAACCACCACCTTTTGCTGGTTGGTTTTTGCGGGTATTTTTTTCTGCTGCTCGCGCTCTTCTGCTTGCGTGGATCAGTCATACAGAGTGCACACAGAACACAAAAACCTGTTTTTTCTGTCTGCACTCTCCCAAGTGATAGCAGTGTGAAATTCACTATTCAACGGTGACCCAACGCGAAATCGAAAAAGCGAGACACCCGGTAGGCAGAAGTGTTCGCAGCAACTAGTCTCTTTGTAACTAGTTGCCAACTTTAGAGACAAAACGTGGTTAATTTTCGGAAGCAAGCTCCTCGAGCCCCAACGCAATCAGCTAGCGACGCGCAAATATTCTGTGACTTTTTTCCTCTAAAATAAAATACAATTTTTTCCAAAATAGTTTATCGATGCGTTTTCTTTTGGTTTTTCGACTTTCTTCGCCGCCCCTCAGCGAACCCTAAAAATATAATGACGTCACTCGACAAATTTATACGCGCCTCCGACGCGATCGTCGAATTTGAGGCCGACTTCGTGACCATCCCTGAGCAGGAGCACTCGGACTTTTCATTAGATGCTCATCTGGAAGAGCTCAAGACTATGTGGAAGGCGACCAAGGAAGTCTACTACACGTGCCTAGACCAGTTGATGGCCTCCGAAGAATCCGCACCCGCTGACGTAGAAGTGATTAAGACGAAGCAACGCAACTGCTACCGAACTTATATTCGCTGCGCCACGAAAATCGGCGCATGCCGAAAAACTCGTCTCACTTCTTCCGCACTCAATACAGCAGTAGCTGAAATGCCAGCATCTGGCTACAACATCAGCTTGCCCCCTTGCGACACCCAAGACTTCCACGGCGATTACCTCTCGTGGCCCTCTTTTAGGGATATGTTCACCGCCCTTTATATCCAGAACACCAGAATTGCGGTTGAGAAGCTTTTCCACCTGAATCAAAAAACTACGGGCGAAGCGAAAGAAATCGTGCAGAAATCCCCTCTCACGAATGAAGGTTTTGCCGAAGCGTGGAAAAATCTGTCCGACAGGTACGAGAACGGGCGCGTCCTCACCAACACCCATTTGCAGAAGCTCTTCAGCCTGTCCCTCATCACGAAGGAAATCGGTGGCGCTATTAAAGACTTGCAGCGCGAAATCAATAATATTCTCGCCGCGCTCGCGCTACAAGGTGTTGATACCTCCCAATGGGACGCGATCATCGTGTTTTTGTGCTCCAGCAAGCTCGCGGAAGCAACGCTTTCCCTCTGGGAGCAATCTCTCACCAACAAATCAGAGATCCCAAAATGGACAGATCTGGATGCGTTTCTGCCTCATCGCTTCCAGACCCTTGAAACGGTGCAAGATATTAAGTGCACACCCGCATCGAAGTCAACACAGCTCCCAGCTCGGACTCACTCAACTCCAGCCTCTAAACGCGTCAACACCTTCCAGTTGAAGGTGTCCCAAGATAGCTGCCCTCTTTGCCAGAAGCAGCACAGGCTGAGATCCTGCGCTCAGTTTCTCAGCTTGCCCGTCCCACAGCGGCTGAATACCGTTCAGAAAAACCGCTTGTGCAGCAACTGCTTGGCCAGATCTCATTCCGTGAAAAACTGTCCAAGCAGATTCAATTGCGTCAAATGTAATGGCAGGCATCACACCCTCTTGCATCGTGAGCACGCTCCATCCTCCTCGAATGCTGTATCAGATTCGACCCCACGTGCGGCGATTCACATCAAGAGCGGCGGTTTGAAAACGCTCCGCGTGCTCAAGCCCCTGCCTATTCGAACTTTATTCCCGGTTCGACTCATCATGCTTCTCAGCAAGAAAGGCCGCATTCTTCAATGCGACCTCCCTCCAACATATAGTCCACTTCTCCAACCGCGCAACAGCGAAATCCACAGGACACGCATCAGGTGTGCTTCGCGGAAGCACCAAAACAGGTACTGTTAGGGACTGCCATGGTAACAATACGCCATCACGGTACATGTTACATCGCGCGCGCCTTGATTGATCCTGGGTCCGAAGTGTCGTTCATCTCCGAACGCATACAAAAGCTCTTAAAGCTCCCAGCGCGGCCAACCGCAGCCGTCGTTTCCGGTCTCAACGAGACCGTATCCGCAAAAATATCAAGGTCGTGCGAGTTTCTCCTGAATTCGCCCCTTGATCCCAACTTTCAAGTTAACGTGATGGCGCTCGTGCTCGCACAAATCACAGGGCGGTTGCCCTCACACTCGTTAGACAGGTCACTTTTCAGTGGCCTCCCTCAAGACATCGAGCTCGCAGATGTCAACTTCTCCAAAAGCGAGCAGGTCGACGTCCTCATCGGAGCCGATTTATATCCAGCAATCCTGCTGGACGGCATCCGCCGCCAAGTGCTGGGCTCCCTCATGGCTTAGCAAACCGTGTTCGGTTGGATCCTAACCGGCCCGGTTCCCTCCATGCAATCTGCCACTGCACCCATCAAAACGGCTTACACAACGAAGTCACCTTCGAACAAAAGTTCGAACGTTTTTGGGAGGTGGAGGAACTTCCCAAAACTAGATTGCTATCCCACTTCGAAAAGTATCGCGAAGAAAAATACGCGAAGACGCGATGACGGCCGCTACATCGTGCCATCGCCTTTAAAGTCGGCTTTCCAGACACGCTCCGCTCAGGGGCTTCGAGACATTCAAATGTATCGCCAAATATTGGTCGACCCAAAGCACACACCATATCAGCGCAGTCTCTTCCGAGACCCGTACAAGTCCGAACTTACCGACCTCGAGCTTCAAACGGTAACGTTTGGTGTTAATTGCGCCCCTTTTTCTTGCTATACGCACCCACCTTCAATTGGCAGACGAGGTGGAGCACCAGTTTCCGCTTGCGTCACACATTCTACAGCATTCCATGTACGTGGATAATGTGTTCGCAGGCACGCATGACCTGGTGACAGCTACCCAGACCCGTGAACAACTCATAGTGGCTCTCGACTCAGCAGGTTTTTTCAATTCGCAAGTGGACTGCCAACCATAAAGGCATTCTGGCAGACTTGCCGGCATCCCATCTGCTCCATACCGGTTTCCTGACGCTACAAGACTCCAGCATTGCTAAAATGCTGGGAATTCGCTGGAACGCGACCCATGATGACTTCTACTTCGAGGTCCAAGCTATCGTCATCAAAGCTGCGTACACAAAACAGGAAATGTTGTCTCTGGTCGCCAAGCTGTTCGATCCAGCCGGTTGGCTGGTTCCGATCATCGTTGCAGCGAAAATTCTGATTCAACAAGTCTGGTTGGACAAAATCGACTGGGATGACACTCTGCCTCAGGTAACTCACGCTAACTGGTTAAGTTTTCTCCAGAATTATCAGCACATCCGCGCCATCCGCATCCCGCGATGGGTGAGTTACACCCCAGAAAGCGAAGTCGAATTCCATGCCTTTTGCGATGTCTCACAGAAAGCCTACGCAGGAGTCATCTATGCCCGCATCAAGGTCGCTCAGGAAGTCCAAGTTTTTCTTTTGTACTCCAAAACTCGTGTAGCCCCAATTAAAACTTTGTGTCTCACCAGGTTAGATTTGTGCGGAGCCACTTTAGTAGCTGAGATGATCGACACTCTCGTGCCTACGCTGCAGCTGCCCCATTACACGATCTACTGTTGGAGCGACTCCACCATTGTTTTGGCCTGGCAGAAGAAATCCCCCTGCGTTTGGGCGACGTTCGTGGCAAATCGAGTTGCCAAAATCATCGATAAGGTACCACAGTCGCAAGGGCGCTATTAAAGACCTGCAGAGCGAAATCAATAATATTCTCGCCGCGCTCGCGCTACAAGGTGTTGATACCTCCCAATGGGACGCGATAATCGTGTTTTTGTGCTCCAGCAAGCTCGCGGAAGCAACGCTTTCCCTCTGGGAGCAATCTCTCACCAACAAATCAGAGATCCCAAAATGGACAGATCTGGATGCGTTTCTGCCTCATCGCTTCCAGACCCTTGAAACGGTGCAAGATATTAAGTGCACACCCGCATCGAAGTCAACACAGCTCCCAGCTCGGACTCACTCAACTCCAGCCTCTAAACGCGTCAACACCTTCCAGTTGAAGGTGTCCCAAGATAGCTGCCCTCTTTGCCAGAAGCAGCACAGGCTGAGATCCTGCGCTCAGTTTCTCAGCTTGCCCGTCCCACAGCGGCTGAATACCGTTCAGAAAAACCGCTTGTGCAGCAACTGCTTGGCCAGATCTCATTCCGTGAAAAACTGTCCAAGCAGATTCAATTGCGTCAAATGTAATGGCAGGCATCACACCCTCTTGCATCGTGAGCACGCTCCATCCTCCTCGAATGCTGTATCAGATTCGACCCCACGTGCGGCGATTCACATCAAGAGCGACGGTTTGAAAACGCTCCGCGTGCTCAAGCCCCTGCCTATTCGAACTTTATTCCCGGTTCGACTCATCATGCTTCTCAGCAAGAAAGGCCGCATTCTTCAATGCGACCTCCCTCCAACATATAGTCCACTTCTCCAACCGCGCAACAGCGAAATCCACAGGACACGCATCAGGTGTGCTTCGCGGAAGCACCAAAACAGGTACTGTTAGGGACTGCCATGGTAACAATACGCCATCACGGTACATGTTACATCGCGCGCGCCTTGATTGATCCTGGGTCCGAAGTGTCGTTCATCTCCGAACGCATACAAAAGCTCTTAAAGCTCCCAGCGCGGCCAACCGCAGCCGTCGTTTCCGGTCTCAACGAGACCGTATCCGCAAAAATATCAAGGTCGTGCGAGTTTCTCCTGAATTCGCCCCTTGATCCCAACTTTCAAGTTAACGTGATGGCGCTCGTGCTCGCACAAATCACAGGGCGGTTGCCCTCACACTCGTTAGACAGGTCACTTTTCAGTGGCCTCCCTCAAGACATCGAGCTCGCAGATGTCAACTTCTCCAAAAGCGAGCAGGTCGACGTCCTCATCGGAGCCGATTTATATCCAGCAATCCTGCTGGACGGCATCCGCCGCCAAGTGCTGGGCTCCCTCATGGCTTAGCAAACCGTGTTCGGTTGGATCCTAACCGGCCCGGTTCCCTCCATGCAATCTGCCACTGCACCCATCAAAACGGCTTACACAACGAAGTCACCTTCGAACAAAAGTTCGAACGTTTTTGGGAGGTGGAAGAACTTCCCAAAACTAGATTGCTATCCCACTCCGAAAAGTATCGCGAAGAAAAATACGCGAAGACGCGATGACGGCCGCTACATCGTGCCATCGCCTTTAAAGTCGGCTTTCCAGACACGCTCCGCTCAGGGGCTTCGAGACATTCAAATGTATCGCCAAATATTGGTCGACCCAAAGCACACACCATATCAGCGCAGTCTCTTCCGAGACCCGTACAAGTCCGAACTTACCGACCTCGAGCTTCAAACGGTAACGTTTGGTGTTAATTGCGCCCCTTTTTCTTGCTATACGCACCCACCTTCAATTGGCAGACGAGGTGGAGCACCAGTTTCCGCTTGCGTCACACATTCTACAGCATTCCATGTACGTGGATAATGTGTTCGCAGGCACGCATGACCTGGTGACAGCTACCCAGACCCGTGAACAACTCATAGTGGCTCTCGACTCAGCAGGTTTTTTCACTTCGCAAGTGGGCTGCCAACCATAAAGGCATTCTGGCAGACTTGCCGGCATCCCATCTGCTCCATACCGGTTTCCTGACGCTACAAGACTCCAGCATTGCTAAAATGCTGGGAATTCGCTGGAACGCGACCCATGATGACTTCTACTTCGAGGTCCAAGCTATCGTCATCAAAGCTGCGTACACAAAACAGGAAATGTTGTCTCTGGTCGCCAAGCTGTTCGATCCAGCCGGTTGGCTGGTTCCGATCATCGTTGCAGCGAAAATTCTGATTCAACAACTCTGGTTGGACAAAATCGACTGGGATGACACTCTGCCTCAGGTAACTCACGCTAACTGGTTAAGTTTTCTCCAGAATTATCAGCACATCCGCGCCATCTGCATCCCGCGATGGGTGAGTTACACCCCAGAAAGCGAAGTCGAATTCCATGCCTTTTGCGATGTCTCACAGAAAGCCTACGCAGGAGTCATCTATGCCCGCATCAAGGTCGCTCAGGAAGTCCAAGTTTTTCTTTTGTACTCCAAAACTCGTGTAGCCTCAATTAAAACTTTGTGTCTCACCAGGTTAGATTTGTGCGGAGCCACTTTAGTAGCTGAGATGATCGACACTCTCGTGCCTGCGCTGCAGCTGCCCCATTACACGATCTACTGTTGGAGCGACTCCACCATTGTTTTAGCCTGGCTGAAGAAATCCCCCTGCGTTTGGGCGACGTTCGTGGCAAATCGAGTTGCCAAAATCATCGATAAGGTACCACAGTCGCAAGGGCGCTATTAAAGACCTGCAGAGCGAAATCAATAATATTCTCGCCGCGCTCGCGCTACAAGGTGTTGATACCTCCCAATGGGACGCGATAATCGTGTTTTTGTGCTCCAGCAAGCTCGCGGAAGCAACGCTTTCCCTCTGGGAGCAATCTCTCACCAACAAATCAGAGATCCCAAAATGGACAGATCTGGATGCATTTCTGACTCATCGCTTCCAGACCCTTGAAACGGTGCAAGATATTAAGTGCACACCCGCATCGAAGTCAACACAGCTCCCAGCTCGGACTCACTCAACTCCAGCCTCTAAACGCGTCAACACCTTCCAGTTGAAGATGTCCCAAGATAGCTGCCCTCTTTGCCAGAAGCAGCACAGGCTGAGATCCTGCGCTCAGTTTCTCAGCTTGCCCGTCCCACAGCGGCTGAATACCGTTCAGAAAAACCGCTTGTGCAGCAACTGCTTGGCCAGATCTCATTCCGTGAAAAACTGTCCAAGCAGATTCAATTGCGTCAAATGTAATGGCAGGCATCACACCCTCTTGCATCGTGAGCACGCTCCATCCTCCTCGAATGCTGTATCAGATTCGACCCCACGTGCGGCGATTCACATCAAGAGCGGCGGTTTGAAAACGCTCCGCGTGCTCAAGCCCCTGCCTATTCGAACTTTATTCCCGGTTCGACTCATCATGCTTCTCAGCAAGAAAGGCCGCATTCTTCAATGCGACCTCCCTCCAACATATAGTCCACTTCTCCAACCGCGCAACAGCGAAATCCACAGGACACGCATCAGGTGTGCTTCGCGGAAGCACCAAAACAGGTACTGTTAAGGACTGCCATGGTAACAATACGCCATCACGGTACATGTTACATCGCGCGCGCCTTGATTGATCCTGGGTCCGAAGTGTCGTTCATCTCCGAACGCATACAAAAGCTCTTAAAGCTCCCAGCGCGGCCAACCGCAGCCGTCGTTTCCGGTCTCAACGAGACCGTATCCGCAAAAATATCAAGGTCGTGCGAGTTTCTCCTGAATTCGCCACTTGATCCCAACTTTCAAGTTAACGTGACGGCGCTCGTGCTCGCACAAATCACAGGGCGGTTGCCCTCACACTCGTTAGACAGGTCACTTCTCAGTGGCCTCCCTCAAGACGCCGAGCTCGCAGGTGTCAACTTCTCCAAAAGCGAGCAGGTCGACGTCCTCATCGGAGCCGATTTATATCCAGCAATCCTGCTGGACGGCATCCGCCGCCAAGTGCTGGGCTCCCTCATGGCTCAGCAAACCGTGTTCGGTTGGATCCTAACCGGCCCGGTTCCCTCCATGCAATCTGCTACTGCACCCATCAAAGCGGCTTACACAACGAAGTCACCTTCGAACAAAAGTTCGAACGTTTTTGGGAGGTGGAGGAACTTCCCAAAACTAGATTGCTATCCCACTCCGAAAAGTATCGCGAAGAAAAATACGCGAAGACGCGATGACGGCCGCTACATCGTGCCATCGCTTTTAAAGTCGGCTTTCCAGACACGCTCCGCTCAGGGGCTTCGAGACATTCAAAATGTATCGCCAAATATTGGTCGACCCAAAGCACACACCATATCAGCGCATTCTCTTCCGAGACCCGAACTTACCGACCTCGAGCTTCAAACGGTAACGTTTGGTGTTAATTGCGCCCCTTTTTCTTGCTATACGCACCCACCTTCAATTGGCAGACGAGGTGGAGCACCAGTTTCCGCTTGCGTCACACATTCTACAGCATTCCATGTACGTGGATAATGTGTTCGCAGGCACGCATGACCTGGTGACAGCTACCCAGACCCGTGAACAACTCATAGTGGCTCTCGACTCAGCAGGTTTTTTCACTTCGCAAGTGGGCTGCCAACCATAAAGGCATTCTGGCAGACTTGCCGGCATCCCATCTGCTCCATACCGGTTTCCTGACGCTACAAGACTCCAGCATTGCTAAAATGCTGGGAATTCGCTGGAACGCGACCCATGATGACTTCTACTTCGAGGTCCAAGCTATCGTCATCAAAGCTGCGTACACAAAACAGGAAATGTTGTCTCTGGTCGCCAAGCTGTTCGATCCAGCCGGTTGGCTGGTTCCGATCATCGTTGCAGCGAAAATTCTGATTCAACAACTCTGGTTGGACAAAATCGACTGGGATGACACTCTGCCTCAGGTAACTCACGCTAACTGGTTAAGTTTTCTCCAGAATTATCAGCACATCCGCGCCATCTGCATCCCGCGATGGGTGAGTTACACCCCAGAAAGCGAAGTCGAATTCCATGCCTTTTGCGATGTCTCACAGAAAGCCTACGCAGGAGTCATCTATGCCCGCATCAAGGTCGCTCAGGAAGTCCAAGTTTTTCTTTTGTACTCCAAAACTCGTGTAGCCTCAATTAAAACTTTGTGTCTCACCAGGTTAGATTTGTGCGGAGCCACTTTAGTAGCTGAGATGATCGACACTCTCGTGCCTGCGCTGCAGCTGCCCCATTACACGATCTACTGTTGGAGCGACTCCACCATTGTTTTAGCCTGGCTGAAGAAATCCCCCTGCGTTTGGGCGACGTTCGTGGCAAATCGAGTTGCCAAAATCATCGATAAGGTACCACAGTCGCAAGGGCGCTATTAAAGACCTGCAGAGCGAAATCAATAATATTCTCGCCGCGCTCGCGCTACAAGGTGTTGATACCTCCCAATGGGACGCGATAATCGTGTTTTTGTGCTCCAGCAAGCTCGCGGAAGCAACGCTTTCCCTCTGGGAGCAATCTCTCACCAACAAATCAGAGATCCCAAAATGGACAGATCTGGATGCATTTCTGACTCATCGCTTCCAGACCCTTGAAACGGTGCAAGATATTAAGTGCACACCCGCATCGAAGTCAACACAGCTCCCAGCTCGGACTCACTCAACTCCAGCCTCTAAACGCGTCAACACCTTCCAGTTGAAGATGTCCCAAGATAGCTGCCCTCTTTGCCAGAAGCAGCACAGGCTGAGATCCTGCGCTCAGTTTCTCAGCTTGCCCGTCCCACAGCGGCTGAATACCGTTCAGAAAAACCGCTTGTGCAGCAACTGCTTGGCCAGATCTCATTCCGTGAAAAACTGTCCAAGCAGATTCAATTGCGTCAAATGTAATGGCAGGCATCACACCCTCTTGCATCGTGAGCACGCTCCATCCTCCTCGAATGCTGTATCAGATTCGACCCCACGTGCGGCGATTCACATCAAGAGCGGCGGTTTGAAAACGCTCCGCGTGCTCAAGCCCCTGCCTATTCGAACTTTATTCCCGGTTCGACTCATCATGCTTCTCAGCAAGAAAGGCCGCATTCTTCAATGCGACCTCCCTCCAACATATAGTCCACTTCTCCAACCGCGCAACAGCGAAATCCACAGGACACGCATCAGGTGTGCTTCGCGGAAGCACCAAAACAGGTACTGTTAAGGACTGCCATGGTAACAATACGCCATCACGGTACATGTTACATCGCGCGCGCCTTGATTGATCCTGGGTCCGAAGTGTCGTTCATCTCCGAACGCATACAAAAGCTCTTAAAGCTCCCAGCGCGGCCAACCGCAGCCGTCGTTTCCGGTCTCAACGAGACCGTATCCGCAAAAATATCAAGGTCGTGCGAGTTTCTCCTGAATTCGCCACTTGATCCCAACTTTCAAGTTAACGTGACGGCGCTCGTGCTCGCACAAATCACAGGGCGGTTGCCCTCACACTCGTTAGACAGGTCACTTCTCAGTGGCCTCCCTCAAGACGCCGAGCTCGCAGGTGTCAACTTCTCCAAAAGCGAGCAGGTCGACGTCCTCATCGGAGCCGATTTATATCCAGCAATCCTGCTGGACGGCATCCGCCGCCAAGTGCTGGGCTCCCTCATGGCTCAGCAAACCGTGTTCGGTTGGATCCTAACCGGCCCGGTTCCCTCCATGCAATCTGCTACTGCACCCATCAAAGCGGCTTACACAACGAAGTCACCTTCGAACAAAAGTTCGAACGTTTTTGGGAGGTGGAGGAACTTCCCAAAACTAGATTGCTATCCCACTCCGAAAAGTATCGCGAAGAAAAATACGCGAAGACGCGATGACGGCCGCTACATCGTGCCATCGCTTTTAAAGTCGGCTTTCCAGACACGCTCCGCTCAGGGGCTTCGAGACATTCAAAATGTATCGCCAAATATTGGTCGACCCAAAGCACACACCATATCAGCGCAGTCTCTTCCGAGACCCGTACAAGTCCGAACTTACCGACCTCGAGCTTCAAACGGTAACGTTTGGTGTTAATTGCGCCCCTTTTTCTTGCTATACGCACCCACCTTCAATTGGCAGACGAGGTGGAGCACCAGTTTCCGCTTGCGTCACACATTCTACAGCATTCCATGTACGTGGATAATGTGTTCGCAGGCACGCATGACCTGGTGACAGCTACCCAGACCCGTGAACAACTCATAGTGGCTCTCGACTCAGCAGGTTTTTTCACTTCGCAAGTGGGCTGCCAACCAAAAAGGCATTCTGGCAGACTAGCCGGCATCCCATCTGCTCCATACCGGTTTCCTGACGCTACAAGACTCCAGCATTGCTAAAATGCTGGGAATTCGCTGGAACGCGACCCATGATGACTTCTACTTCGAGGTCCAAGCTATCGTCATCAAAGCTGCGTACACAAAACAGGAAATGTTGTCTCTGGTCGCCAATCTGTTCGATCCAGCCGGTTGGCTGGTTCCGATCATCGTTGCAGCGAAAATTCTGATTCAACAAGTCTGGTTGGACAAAATCGACTGGGATGACACTCTGCCTCAAGTAACTCATGCTAACTGGTTAAGTTTTCTCCAGAATTATCAGCACATCCGCGCCATCCGCATCCCGCGATGGGTGAGTTACACCCCAGAAAGCGAAGTCGAATTCCATGCCTTTTGCGATGTCTCACAGAAAGCCTACGCAGGAGTCATCTATGCCCGCATCAAGGTCGCTCAGGAAGTCCAAGTTTTTCTTTTGTACTCCAAAACTCGTGTAGCCCCAATTAAAACTTTGTGTCTCACCAGGTTAGATTTGTGCGGAGCCACTTTAGTAGCTGAGATGATCGGCACTCTCGTGCCTACGCTGCAGCTGCCCCATTACACGATCTACTGTTGGAGCGACTCCACCATTGTTTTGGCCTGGCTGAAGAAATCCCTCTGCGTTTGGGCGACGTTCGTGGCAAATCGAGTTGCCAAAATCATCGGGAAGGTACCACAGTCGCAATGGTTTCATGTGGATTCCCAGGACAGCCCCGCGGATTTAGCCAGTCGCGGTGCCACGCCCCAAGATCTCGCTGAGAGCACCCTCTGGTGGAATGGACCTGCTTGGCTTGCCCACGACAAGAATCGCTGTCCCGAATTCCGCGCCTACGAACAATATGTCACCAAACGAGCAGAAAGCTGTCAAAACGCTGCACACCCATTGCGCTACCAATGAGGATCCTCTCGAACGATTTTCGTCGCTGCCACGAGCCCTACGTGTATACTCATACGTATATCGATTTCTCCACAACGCTCATCCAGCTCAGCGTCACCTGCACTCCCACCCCAACCTGCACCTCCCACCGGGAGAAATAAAGGAAACTAAACGCTGCCTCGCCATCTCCTGCCAGAAGATTCTTTTTGCGGACAAGTAAGCCGCTCTCGAAAACCACACGATGCTGCGATCTAAAAGCAGCTTACTTTCGTTGAACCCCTTTTCTCCACACGGATAACACGATGCATGTTGGCGGGCGGTTGTCCTCGTTTCCCAACTTGCCTTTCGATGAGCGGCACCCGATTATTCTGCCCTACGGCTGCCAATTCTCGCGATTGCTCATGCGTTTTATACACGAAATATCTCTACACGAGGGCAACCAATTAGTTCTTCGTCTGGTCCGTACCCAATTCTGGATCCCAAGGTTACCACCGGCACCACCCGGGGCGGTGCCCATCTGCGCCGCCTATTGCTGCCCACCGTCCTCGGGAGCTGTCCCCAACGGCTGACGACACGACGCTCGCCCACACCGCCAACCCGTGCTTTCCGGAGTTCTCTCGTCCGGCCTGACGAACCCTCCTCTGGTCCGGCCCCAGCACAGATGCCCATCTATCACGAAGACCTCCGAGATCGCGGAAGTCTGCGAGCTCGCGCGATGTCGGTGCGGTATCCGCCGCGCCACGCGCCGCCACCAGAGCTGGCCCCGAGACGTGCGCTCTCACCACCCACACCGGCCCCGAAACGTCTGCGGCCTGCCCCACCACAACCGGCGCCGCGACGTGCACCACCAGCACCGCCGGGTCCATCAGCACCATCGGCCCCAAAGACACGCGCCTCCAGGTCGTTCGGCCCCACGACGCGCGCCAGTGATGCCGGCCAGGCGGCACGTCTGGTGCCCGCCAGCCCAGCGGCTTCCTACGGAGGGCCGCGAGCGCGAGCTGTGCTGTCCCCTGTGTACGGGGCGGCATGTGCTGAGTCGCTGTCGGCTGTTTCTGCAACAGACACCAGCGCAGCGGAACTTGACGGCACACGCGCGGCACATGTGCCGCAACTGTTTGGCGCGGTCGCACAGATTGGCTGAGTGCCGGAGACCCATGCGCTGCCGCAAGTGCGGGGAGGCGCACCACACGCTCCTCCACTAAGCCGGAGACGAGGCACGGCGCCACTTGTCGGGGTTTGGGGGTTTGCAGTCCTGCAAGGCGGGCGGTATGTTAACGCCAACTGCCGCTCGCCAGAGGTGCTCCCTCATCGATCGGTAGGGTGTCAGGAGTGAGCACTCCAGTCTCTCTCCTGTCAGCCTGCTGGTCATGAGATGCGCCTCTCTCGTGAGCGTACGCCCGGCTGCGGGCTCTCTCCGCGGCAAATGGCGCTGTTTGACCGGCCTCCAGCGATCGTCGCTGGACCCACACAACACACTTCCGTTTCAATCGCGTGCGGAGTGCACCTTACTACCGTTAAGTAAAAGAACTTTTGAATTTGTGCTATAAAGTAAAAACTATTGTGAAACTAAATATAAACAGTGTGTTTGCGATTAAACATTTGGTCCTTCGGAGACCACCCAATCGTTCCAGACTAAACATTTTGATCCTTCGAGCCGGATTTATGCTCGGAGACCACCCAAGCCGTTAGCACTAAACATATTATTTGATGCTTTTCGTATGGAATGACGACCGAACTTATCGATGCTCTATCTATCTAAATCTATGGGCGGAAAGTAATCAGCCGATAAAATGGATTTATTTCCATTGGTCAGCTAATGAAATAAAAACACTTTCGCAATTCGCTTTCGTAAAATCCTCCTCCAATTGTGTTTCCCTGGTAATCTTCAAGAATATACGTCGTTGGTTTGTAATTTTTATATTTTTAATTTTAATAATTTTAATTATATATATCCGGCTCGAAGGACCAAAATGTTTAGTGCTAACGGCTTGGGTGGTCTCCGAGCATAAACCCGTCTCGAAGGACCAAAATGTTTAGTCTGGAACGGTTGGGTGGTCTCCGAAGGACCAAATGTTTAATTGCAAACACACTTCCGCTACGCTATAGGAACTGTCCTCCTTATATATATACCCTTGGTTTGACCGTCAAACCTTCCAGAATCTTCGATTCGTGGGTAACGGTCCCCTAAAGTAACGACAGCACCAAAGCTTAAATTTTTGTTGCTGACCGTCTTCGCAAGCATCGCTTGCTGCGAAGCCCACATTTTTTGCAAAAATTTACTGCTTGGCGCATAAGCAAGCCCCGTGCTCCCGCACAAGAAATCTTTAGACTCTAAAGTTTAGAGCAGCCTTCTGCTGAGCTCTCCCGAGAGATTGCTTTGGTTTCACGCTCTCACATTTTTGCACCAAGTCACTTGAGTGCTCCGTAATTGCGCTCAGTGCAAAGTCGAAAAACCACCACCTTTTGCTGGTTGGTTTTTGCGGGTATTTTTTTCTGCTGCTCGCGCTCTTCTGCTTGCGTGGATCAGTCATACAGAGTGCACACAGAACACAAAAACCTGTTTTTTCTGTCTGCACTCTCCCAAGTGATAGCAGTGTGAAATTCACTATTCAACGGTGACCCAACGCGAAATCGAAAAAGCGAGACACCCGGTAGGCAGAAGTGTTCGCAGCAACTAGTCTCTTTGTAACTAGTTGCCAACTTTAGAGACAAAACGTGGTTAATTTTCGGAAGCAAGCTCCTCGAGCCCCAACGCAATCAGCTAGCGACGCGCAAATATTCTGTGACTTTTTTCCTCTAAAATAAAATACAATTTTTTCCAAAATAGTTTATCGATGCGTTTTCTTTTGGTTTTTCGACTTTCTTCGCCGCCCCTCAGCGAACCCTAAAAATATAATGACGTCACTCGACAAATTTATACGCGCCTCCGACGCGATCGTCGAATTTGAGGCCGACTTCGTGACCATCCCTGAGCAGGAGCACTCGGACTTTTCATTAGATGCTCATCTGGAAGAGCTCAAGACTATGTGGAAGGCGACCAAGGAAGTCTACTACACGTGCCTAGACCAGTTGATGGCCTCCGAAGAATCCGCACCCGCTGACGTAGAAGTGATTAAGACGAAGCAACGCAACTGCTACCGAACTTATATTCGCTGCGCCACGAAAATCGGCGCATGCCGAAAAACTCGTCTCACTTCTTCCGCACTCAATACAGCAGTAGCTGAAATGCCAGCATCTGGCTACAACATCAGCTTGCCCCCTTGCGACACCCAAGACTTCCACGGCGATTACCTCTCGTGGCCCTCTTTTAGGGATATGTTCACCGCCCTTTATATCCAGAACACCAGAATTGCGGTTGAGAAGCTTTTCCACCTGAATCAAAAAACTACGGGCGAAGCGAAAGAAATCGTGCAGAAATCCCCTCTCACGAATGAAGGTTTTGCCGAAGCGTGGAAAAATCTGTCCGACAGGTACGAGAACGGGCGCGTCCTCACCAACACCCATTTGCAGAAGCTCTTCAGCCTGTCCCTCATCACGAAGGAAATCGGTGGCGCTATTAAAGACTTGCAGCGCGAAATCAATAATATTCTCGCCGCGCTCGCGCTACAAGGTGTTGATACCTCCCAATGGGACGCGATCATCGTGTTTTTGTGCTCCAGCAAGCTCGCGGAAGCAACGCTTTCCCTCTGGGAGCAATCTCTCACCAACAAATCAGAGATCCCAAAATGGACAGATCTGGATGCGTTTCTGCCTCATCGCTTCCAGACCCTTGAAACGGTGCAAGATATTAAGTGCACACCCGCATCGAAGTCAACACAGCTCCCAGCTCGGACTCACTCAACTCCAGCCTCTAAACGCGTCAACACCTTCCAGTTGAAGGTGTCCCAAGATAGCTGCCCTCTTTGCCAGAAGCAGCACAGGCTGAGATCCTGCGCTCAGTTTCTCAGCTTGCCCGTCCCACAGCGGCTGAATACCGTTCAGAAAAACCGCTTGTGCAGCAACTGCTTGGCCAGATCTCATTCCGTGAAAAACTGTCCAAGCAGATTCAATTGCGTCAAATGTAATGGCAGGCATCACACCCTCTTGCATCGTGAGCACGCTCCATCCTCCTCGAATGCTGTATCAGATTCGACCCCACGTGCGGCGATTCACATCAAGAGCGGCGGTTTGAAAACGCTCCGCGTGCTCAAGCCCCTGCCTATTCGAACTTTATTCCCGGTTCGACTCATCATGCTTCTCAGCAAGAAAGGCCGCATTCTTCAATGCGACCTCCCTCCAACATATAGTCCACTTCTCCAACCGCGCAACAGCGAAATCCACAGGACACGCATCAGGTGTGCTTCGCGGAAGCACCAAAACAGGTACTGTTAGGGACTGCCATGGTAACAATACGCCATCACGGTACATGTTACATCGCGCGCGCCTTGATTGATCCTGGGTCCGAAGTGTCGTTCATCTCCGAACGCATACAAAAGCTCTTAAAGCTCCCAGCGCGGCCAACCGCAGCCGTCGTTTCCGGTCTCAACGAGACCGTATCCGCAAAAATATCAAGGTCG
This sequence comes from Sicus ferrugineus, assembly GCA_922984085.1. NCBI lineage: Eukaryota > Metazoa > Arthropoda > Insecta > Diptera > Conopidae > Sicus > Sicus ferrugineus. The sequence goes on from OV277349.1 coordinate 30,856,353, forward strand.
TGCGAGTTTCTCCTGAATTCGCCCCTTGATCCCAACTTTCAAGTTAACGTGATGGCGCTCGTGCTCGCACAAATCACAGGGCGGTTGCCCTCACACTCGTTAGACAGGTCACTTTTCAGTGGCCTCCCTCAAGACATCGAGCTCGCAGATGTCAACTTCTCCAAAAGCGAGCAGGTCGACGTCCTCATCGGAGCCGATTTATATCCAGCAATCCTGCTGGACGGCATCCGCCGCCAAGTGCTGGGCTCCCTCATGGCTTAGCAAACCGTGTTCGGTTGGATCCTAACCGGCCCGGTTCCCTCCATGCAATCTGCCACTGCACCCATCAAAACGGCTTACACAACGAAGTCACCTTCGAACAAAAGTTCGAACGTTTTTGGGAGGTGGAGGAACTTCCCAAAACTAGATTGCTATCCCACTTCGAAAAGTATCGCGAAGAAAAATACGCGAAGACGCGATGACGGCCGCTACATCGTGCCATCGCCTTTAAAGTCGGCTTTCCAGACACGCTCCGCTCAGGGGCTTCGAGACATTCAAATGTATCGCCAAATATTGGTCGACCCAAAGCACACACCATATCAGCGCAGTCTCTTCCGAGACCCGTACAAGTCCGAACTTACCGACCTCGAGCTTCAAACGGTAACGTTTGGTGTTAATTGCGCCCCTTTTTCTTGCTATACGCACCCACCTTCAATTGGCAGACGAGGTGGAGCACCAGTTTCCGCTTGCGTCACACATTCTACAGCATTCCATGTACGTGGATAATGTGTTCGCAGGCACGCATGACCTGGTGACAGCTACCCAGACCCGTGAACAACTCATAGTGGCTCTCGACTCAGCAGGTTTTTTCAATTCGCAAGTGGACTGCCAACCATAAAGGCATTCTGGCAGACTTGCCGGCATCCCATCTGCTCCATACCGGTTTCCTGACGCTACAAGACTCCAGCATTGCTAAAATGCTGGGAATTCGCTGGAACGCGACCCATGATGACTTCTACTTCGAGGTCCAAGCTATCGTCATCAAAGCTGCGTACACAAAACAGGAAATGTTGTCTCTGGTCGCCAAGCTGTTCGATCCAGCCGGTTGGCTGGTTCCGATCATCGTTGCAGCGAAAATTCTGATTCAACAAGTCTGGTTGGACAAAATCGACTGGGATGACACTCTGCCTCAGGTAACTCACGCTAACTGGTTAAGTTTTCTCCAGAATTATCAGCACATCCGCGCCATCCGCATCCCGCGATGGGTGAGTTACACCCCAGAAAGCGAAGTCGAATTCCATGCCTTTTGCGATGTCTCACAGAAAGCCTACGCAGGAGTCATCTATGCCCGCATCAAGGTCGCTCAGGAAGTCCAAGTTTTTCTTTTGTACTCCAAAACTCGTGTAGCCCCAATTAAAACTTTGTGTCTCACCAGGTTAGATTTGTGCGGAGCCACTTTAGTAGCTGAGATGATCGACACTCTCGTGCCTACGCTGCAGCTGCCCCATTACACGATCTACTGTTGGAGCGACTCCACCATTGTTTTGGCCTGGCAGAAGAAATCCCCCTGCGTTTGGGCGACGTTCGTGGCAAATCGAGTTGCCAAAATCATCGATAAGGTACCACAGTCGCAAGGGCGCTATTAAAGACCTGCAGAGCGAAATCAATAATATTCTCGCCGCGCTCGCGCTACAAGGTGTTGATACCTCCCAATGGGACGCGATAATCGTGTTTTTGTGCTCCAGCAAGCTCGCGGAAGCAACGCTTTCCCTCTGGGAGCAATCTCTCACCAACAAATCAGAGATCCCAAAATGGACAGATCTGGATGCGTTTCTGCCTCATCGCTTCCAGACCCTTGAAACGGTGCAAGATATTAAGTGCACACCCGCATCGAAGTCAACACAGCTCCCAGCTCGGACTCACTCAACTCCAGCCTCTAAACGCGTCAACACCTTCCAGTTGAAGGTGTCCCAAGATAGCTGCCCTCTTTGCCAGAAGCAGCACAGGCTGAGATCCTGCGCTCAGTTTCTCAGCTTGCCCGTCCCACAGCGGCTGAATACCGTTCAGAAAAACCGCTTGTGCAGCAACTGCTTGGCCAGATCTCATTCCGTGAAAAACTGTCCAAGCAGATTCAATTGCGTCAAATGTAATGGCAGGCATCACACCCTCTTGCATCGTGAGCACGCTCCATCCTCCTCGAATGCTGTATCAGATTCGACCCCACGTGCGGCGATTCACATCAAGAGCGGCGGTTTGAAAACGCTCCGCGTGCTCAAGCCCCTGCCTATTCGAACTTTATTCCCGGTTCGACTCATCATGCTTCTCAGCAAGAAAGGCCGCATTCTTCAATGCGACCTCCCTCCAACATATAGTCCACTTCTCCAACCGCGCAACAGCGAAATCCACAGGACACGCATCAGGTGTGCTTCGCGGAAGCACCAAAACAGGTACTGTTAGGGACTGCCATGGTAACAATACGCCATCACGGTACATGTTACATCGCGCGCGCCTTGATTGATCCTGGGTCCGAAGTGTCGTTCATCTCCGAACGCATACAAAAGCTCTTAAAGCTCCCAGCGCGGCCAACCGCAGCCGTCGTTTCCGGTCTCAACGAGACCGTATCCGCAAAAATATCAAGGTCGTGCGAGTTTCTCCTGAATTCGCCCCTTGATCCCAACTTTCAAGTTAACGTGATGGCGCTCGTGCTCGCACAAATCACAGGGCGGTTGCCCTCACACTCGTTAGACAGGTCACTTTTCAGTGGCCTCCCTCAAGACATCGAGCTCGCAGATGTCAACTTCTCCAAAAGCGAGCAGGTCGACGTCCTCATCGGAGCCGATTTATATCCAGCAATCCTGCTGGACGGCATCCGCCGCCAAGTGCTGGGCTCCCTCATGGCTTAGCAAACCGTGTTCGGTTGGATCCTAACCGGCCCGGTTCCCTCCATGCAATCTGCCACTGCACCCATCAAAACGGCTTACACAACGAAGTCACCTTCGAACAAAAGTTCGAACGTTTTTGGGAGGTGGAGGAACTTCCCAAAACTAGATTGCTATCCCACTCCGAAAAGTATCGCGAAGAAAAATACGCGAAGACGCGATGACGGCCGCTACATCGTGCCATCGCCTTTAAAGTCGGCTTTCCAGACACGCTCCGCTCAGGGGCTTCGAGACATTCAAATGTATCGCCAAATATTGGTCGACCCAAAGCACACACCATATCAGCGCAGTCTCTTCCGAGACCCGTACAAGTCCGAACTTACCGACCTCGAGCTTCAAACGGTAACGTTTGGTGTTAATTGCGCCCCTTTTTCTTGCTATACGCACCCACCTTCAATTGGCAGACGAGGTGGAGCACCAGTTTCCGCTTGCGTCACACATTCTACAGCATTCCATGTACGTGGATAATGTGTTCGCAGGCACGCATGACCTGGTGACAGCTACCCAGACCCGTGAACAACTCATAGTGGCTCTCGACTCAGCAGGTTTTTTCACTTCGCAAGTGGGCTGCCAACCATAAAGGCATTCTGGCAGACTTGCCGGCATCCCATCTGCTCCATACCGGTTTCCTGACGCTACAAGACTCCAGCATTGCTAAAATGCTGGGAATTCGCTGGAACGCGACCCATGATGACTTCTACTTCGAGGTCCAAGCTATCGTCATCAAAGCTGCGTACACAAAACAGGAAATGTTGTCTCTGGTCGCCAAGCTGTTCGATCCAGCCGGTTGGCTGGTTCCGATCATCGTTGCAGCGAAAATTCTGATTCAACAACTCTGGTTGGACAAAATCGACTGGGATGACACTCTGCCTCAGGTAACTCACGCTAACTGGTTAAGTTTTCTCCAGAATTATCAGCACATCCGCGCCATCTGCATCCCGCGATGGGTGAGTTACACCCCAGAAAGCGAAGTCGAATTCCATGCCTTTTGCGATGTCTCACAGAAAGCCTACGCAGGAGTCATCTATGCCCGCATCAAGGTCGCTCAGGAAGTCCAAGTTTTTCTTTTGTACTCCAAAACTCGTGTAGCCTCAATTAAAACTTTGTGTCTCACCAGGTTAGATTTGTGCGGAGCCACTTTAGTAGCTGAGATGATCGACACTCTCGTGCCTGCGCTGCAGCTGCCCCATTACACGATCTACTGTTGGAGCGACTCCACCATTGTTTTAGCCTGGCTGAAGAAATCCCCCTGCGTTTGGGCGACGTTCGTGGCAAATCGAGTTGCCAAAATCATCGATAAGGTACCACAGTCGCAAGGGCGCTATTAAAGACCTGCAGAGCGAAATCAATAATATTCTCGCCGCGCTCGCGCTACAAGGTGTTGATACCTCCCAATGGGACGCGATAATCGTGTTTTTGTGCTCCAGCAAGCTCGCGGAAGCAACGCTTTCCCTCTGGGAGCAATCTCTCACCAACAAATCAGAGATCCCAAAATGGACAGATCTGGATGCATTTCTGACTCATCGCTTCCAGACCCTTGAAACGGTGCAAGATATTAAGTGCACACCCGCATCGAAGTCAACACAGCTCCCAGCTCGGACTCACTCAACTCCAGCCTCTAAACGCGTCAACACCTTCCAGTTGAAGATGTCCCAAGATAGCTGCCCTCTTTGCCAGAAGCAGCACAGGCTGAGATCCTGCGCTCAGTTTCTCAGCTTGCCCGTCCCACAGCGGCTGAATACCGTTCAGAAAAACCGCTTGTGCAGCAACTGCTTGGCCAGATCTCATTCCGTGAAAAACTGTCCAAGCAGATTCAATTGCGTCAAATGTAATGGCAGGCATCACACCCTCTTGCATCGTGAGCACGCTCCATCCTCCTCGAATGCTGTATCAGATTCGACCCCACGTGCGGCGATTCACATCAAGAGCGGCGGTTTGAAAACGCTCCGCGTGCTCAAGCCCCTGCCTATTCGAACTTTATTCCCGGTTCGACTCATCATGCTTCTCAGCAAGAAAGGCCGCATTCTTCAATGCGACCTCCCTCCAACATATAGTCCACTTCTCCAACCGCGCAACAGCGAAATCCACAGGACACGCATCAGGTGTGCTTCGCGGAAGCACCAAAACAGGTACTGTTAAGGACTGCCATGGTAACAATACGCCATCACGGTACATGTTACATCGCGCGCGCCTTGATTGATCCTGGGTCCGAAGTGTCGTTCATCTCCGAACGCATACAAAAGCTCTTAAAGCTCCCAGCGCGGCCAACCGCAGCCGTCGTTTCCGGTCTCAACGAGACCGTATCCGCAAAAATATCAAGGTCGTGCGAGTTTCTCCTGAATTCGCCACTTGATCCCAACTTTCAAGTTAACGTGACGGCGCTCGTGCTCGCACAAATCACAGGGCGGTTGCCCTCACACTCGTTAGACAGGTCACTTCTCAGTGGCCTCCCTCAAGACGCCGAGCTCGCAGGTGTCAACTTCTCCAAAAGCGAGCAGGTCGACGTCCTCATCGGAGCCGATTTATATCCAGCAATCCTGCTGGACGGCATCCGCCGCCAAGTGCTGGGCTCCCTCATGGCTCAGCAAACCGTGTTCGGTTGGATCCTAACCGGCCCGGTTCCCTCCATGCAATCTGCTACTGCACCCATCAAAGCGGCTTACACAACGAAGTCACCTTCGAACAAAAGTTCGAACGTTTTTGGGAGGTGGAGGAACTTCCCAAAACTAGATTGCTATCCCACTCCGAAAAGTATCGCGAAGAAAAATACGCGAAGACGCGATGACGGCCGCTACATCGTGCCATCGCTTTTAAAGTCGGCTTTCCAGACACGCTCCGCTCAGGGGCTTCGAGACATTCAAAATGTATCGCCAAATATTGGTCGACCCAAAGCACACACCATATCAGCGCAGTCTCTTCCGAGACCCGTACAAGTCCGAACTTACCGACCTCGAGCTTCAAACGGTAACGTTTGGTGTTAATTGCGCCCCTTTTTCTTGCTATACGCACCCACCTTCAATTGGCAGACGAGGTGGAGCACCAGTTTCCGCTTGCGTCACACATTCTACAGCATTCCATGTACGTGGATAATGTGTTCGCAGGCACGCATGACCTGGTGACAGCTACCCAGACCCGTGAACAACTCATAGTGGCTCTCGACTCAGCAGGTTTTTTCACTTCGCAAGTGGGCTGCCAACCATAAAGGCATTCTGGCAGACTTGCCGGCATCCCATCTGCTCCATACCGGTTTCCTGACGCTACAAGACTCCAGCATTGCTAAAATGCTGGGAATTCGCTGGAACGCGACCCATGATGACTTCTACTTCGAGGTCCAAGCTATCGTCATCAAAGCTGCGTACACAAAACAGGAAATGTTGTCTCTGGTCGCCAAGCTGTTCGATCCAGCCGGTTGGCTGGTTCCGATCATCGTTGCAGCGAAAATTCTGATTCAACAACTCTGGTTGGACAAAATCGACTGGGATGACACTCTGCCTCAGGTAACTCACGCTAACTGGTTAAGTTTTCTCCAGAATTATCAGCACATCCGCGCCATCTGCATCCCGCGATGGGTGAGTTACACCCCAGAAAGCGAAGTCGAATTCCATGCCTTTTGCGATGTCTCACAGAAAGCCTACGCAGGAGTCATCTATGCCCGCATCAAGGTCGCTCAGGAAGTCCAAGTTTTTCTTTTGTACTCCAAAACTCGTGTAGCCTCAATTAAAACTTTGTGTCTCACCAGGTTAGATTTGTGCGGAGCCACTTTAGTAGCTGAGATGATCGACACTCTCGTGCCTGCGCTGCAGCTGCCCCATTACACGATCTACTGTTGGAGCGACTCCACCATTGTTTTAGCCTGGCTGAAGAAATCCCCCTGCGTTTGGGCGACGTTCGTGGCAAATCGAGTTGCCAAAATCATCGATAAGGTACCACAGTCGCAAGGGCGCTATTAAAGACCTGCAGAGCGAAATCAATAATATTCTCGCCGCGCTCGCGCTACAAGGTGTTGATACCTCCCAATGGGACGCGATAATCGTGTTTTTGTGCTCCAGCAAGCTCGCGGAAGCAACGCTTTCCCTCTGGGAGCAATCTCTCACCAACAAATCAGAGATCCCAAAATGGACAGATCTGGATGCATTTCTGACTCATCGCTTCCAGACCCTTGAAACGGTGCAAGATATTAAGTGCACACCCGCATCGAAGTCAACACAGCTCCCAGCTCGGACTCACTCAACTCCAGCCTCTAAACGCGTCAACACCTTCCAGTTGAAGATGTCCCAAGATAGCTGCCCTCTTTGCCAGAAGCAGCACAGGCTGAGATCCTGCGCTCAGTTTCTCAGCTTGCCCGTCCCACAGCGGCTGAATACCGTTCAGAAAAACCGCTTGTGCAGCAACTGCTTGGCCAGATCTCATTCCGTGAAAAACTGTCCAAGCAGATTCAATTGCGTCAAATGTAATGGCAGGCATCACACCCTCTTGCATCGTGAGCACGCTCCATCCTCCTCGAATGCTGTATCAGATTCGACCCCACGTGCGGCGATTCACATCAAGAGCGGCGGTTTGAAAACGCTCCGCGTGCTCAAGCCCCTGCCTATTCGAACTTTATTCCCGGTTCGACTCATCATGCTTCTCAGCAAGAAAGGCCGCATTCTTCAATGCGACCTCCCTCCAACATATAGTCCACTTCTCCAACCGCGCAACAGCGAAATCCACAGGACACGCATCAGGTGTGCTTCGCGGAAGCACCAAAACAGGTACTGTTAAGGACTGCCATGGTAACAATACGCCATCACGGTACATGTTACATCGCGCGCGCCTTGATTGATCCTGGGTCCGAAGTGTCGTTCATCTCCGAACGCATACAAAAGCTCTTAAAGCTCCCAGCGCGGCCAACCGCAGCCGTCGTTTCCGGTCTCAACGAGACCGTATCCGCAAAAATATCAAGGTCGTGCGAGTTTCTCCTGAATTCGCCACTTGATCCCAACTTTCAAGTTAACGTGACGGCGCTCGTGCTCGCACAAATCACAGGGCGGTTGCCCTCACACTCGTTAGACAGGTCACTTCTCAGTGGCCTCCCTCAAGACGCCGAGCTCGCAGGTGTCAACTTCTCCAAAAGCGAGCAGGTCGACGTCCTCATCGGAGCCGATTTATATCCAGCAATCCTGCTGGACGGCATCCGCCGCCAAGTGCTGGGCTCCCTCATGGCTCAGCAAACCGTGTTCGGTTGGATCCTAACCGGCCCGGTTCCCTCCATGCAATCTGCTACTGCACCCATCAAAGCGGCTTACACAACGAAGTCACCTTCGAACAAAAGTTCGAACGTTTTTGGGAGGTGGAGGAACTTCCCAAAACTAGATTGCTATCCCACTCCGAAAAGTATCGCGAAGAAAAATACGCGAAGACGCGATGACGGCCGCTACATCGTGCCATCGCTTTTAAAGTCGGCTTTCCAGACACGCTCCGCTCAGGGGCTTCGAGACATTCAAAATGTATCGCCAAATATTGGTCGACCCAAAGCACACACCATATCAGCGCAGTCTCTTCCGAGACCCGTACAAGTCCGAACTTACCGACCTCGAGCTTCAAACGGTAACGTTTGGTGTTAATTGCGCCCCTTTTTCTTGCTATACGCACCCACCTTCAATTGGCAGACGAGGTGGAGCACCAGTTTCCGCTTGCGTCACACATTCTACAGCATTCCATGTACGTGGATAATGTGTTCGCAGGCACGCATGACCTGGTGACAGCTACCCAGACCCGTGAACAACTCATAGTGGCTCTCGACTCAGCAGGTTTTTTCACTTCGCAAGTGGGCTGCCAACCAAAAAGGCATTCTGGCAGACTAGCCGGCATCCCATCTGCTCCATACCGGTTTCCTGACGCTACAAGACTCCAGCATTGCTAAAATGCTGGGAATTCGCTGGAACGCGACCCATGATGACTTCTACTTCGAGGTCCAAGCTATCGTCATCAAAGCTGCGTACACAAAACAGGAAATGTTGTCTCTGGTCGCCAATCTGTTCGATCCAGCCGGTTGGCTGGTTCCGATCATCGTTGCAGCGAAAATTCTGATTCAACAAGTCTGGTTGGACAAAATCGACTGGGATGACACTCTGCCTCAAGTAACTCATGCTAACTGGTTAAGTTTTCTCCAGAATTATCAGCACATCCGCGCCATCCGCATCCCGCGATGGGTGAGTTACACCCCAGAAAGCGAAGTCGAATTCCATGCCTTTTGCGATGTCTCACAGAAAGCCTACGCAGGAGTCATCTATGCCCGCATCAAGGTCGCTCAGGAAGTCCAAGTTTTTCTTTTGTACTCCAAAACTCGTGTAGCCCCAATTAAAACTTTGTGTCTCACCAGGTTAGATTTGTGCGGAGCCACTTTAGTAGCTGAGATGATCGGCACTCTCGTGCCTACGCTGCAGCTGCCCCATTACACGATCTACTGTTGGAGCGACTCCACCATTGTTTTGGCCTGGCTGAAGAAATCCCTCTGCGTTTGGGCGACGTTCGTGGCAAATCGAGTTGCCAAAATCATCGGGAAGGTACCACAGTCGCAATGGTTTCATGTGGATTCCCAGGACAGCCCCGCGGATTTAGCCAGTCGCGGTGCCACGCCCCAAGATCTCGCTGAGAGCACCCTCTGGTGGAATGGACCTGCTTGGCTTGCCCACGACAAGAATCGCTGTCCCGAATTCCGCGCCTACGAACAATATGTCACCAAACGAGCAGAAAGCTGTCAAAACGCTGCACACCCATTGCGCTACCAATGAGGATCCTCTCGAACGATTTTCGTCGCTGCCACGAGCCCTACGTGTATACTCATACGTATATCGATTTCTCCACAACGCTCATCCAGCTCAGCGTCACCTGCACTCCCACCCCAACCTGCACCTCCCACCGGGAGAAATAAAGGAAACTAAACGCTGCCTCGCCATCTCCTGCCAGAAGATTCTTTTTGCGGACAAGTAAGCCGCTCTCGAAAACCACACGATGCTGCGATCTAAAAGCAGCTTACTTTCGTTGAACCCCTTTTCTCCACACGGATAACACGATGCATGTTGGCGGGCGGTTGTCCTCGTTTCCCAACTTGCCTTTCGATGAGCGGCACCCGATTATTCTGCCCTACGGCTGCCAATTCTCGCGATTGCTCATGCGTTTTATACACGAAATATCTCTACACGAGGGCAACCAATTAGTTCTTCGTCTGGTCCGTACCCAATTCTGGATCCCAAGGTTACCACCGGCACCACCCGGGGCGGTGCCCATCTGCGCCGCCTATTGCTGCCCACCGTCCTCGGGAGCTGTCCCCAACGGCTGACGACACGACGCTCGCCCACACCGCCAACCCGTGCTTTCCGGAGTTCTCTCGTCCGGCCTGACGAACCCTCCTCTGGTCCGGCCCCAGCACAGATGCCCATCTATCACGAAGACCTCCGAGATCGCGGAAGTCTGCGAGCTCGCGCGATGTCGGTGCGGTATCCGCCGCGCCACGCGCCGCCACCAGAGCTGGCCCCGAGACGTGCGCTCTCACCACCCACACCGGCCCCGAAACGTCTGCGGCCTGCCCCACCACAACCGGCGCCGCGACGTGCACCACCAGCACCGCCGGGTCCATCAGCACCATCGGCCCCAAAGACACGCGCCTCCAGGTCGTTCGGCCCCACGACGCGCGCCAGTGATGCCGGCCAGGCGGCACGTCTGGTGCCCGCCAGCCCAGCGGCTTCCTACGGAGGGCCGCGAGCGCGAGCTGTGCTGTCCCCTGTGTACGGGGCGGCATGTGCTGAGTCGCTGTCGGCTGTTTCTGCAACAGACACCAGCGCAGCGGAACTTGACGGCACACGCGCGGCACATGTGCCGCAACTGTTTGGCGCGGTCGCACAGATTGGCTGAGTGCCGGAGACCCATGCGCTGCCGCAAGTGCGGGGAGGCGCACCACACGCTCCTCCACTAAGCCGGAGACGAGGCACGGCGCCACTTGTCGGGGTTTGGGGGTTTGCAGTCCTGCAAGGCGGGCGGTATGTTAACGCCAACTGCCGCTCGCCAGAGGTGCTCCCTCATCGATCGGTAGGGTGTCAGGAGTGAGCACTCCAGTCTCTCTCCTGTCAGCCTGCTGGTCATGAGATGCGCCTCTCTCGTGAGCGTACGCCCGGCTGCGGGCTCTCTCCGCGGCAAATGGCGCTGTTTGACCGGCCTCCAGCGATCGTCGCTGGACCCACACAACACACTTCCGTTTCAATCGCGTGCGGAGTGCACCTTACTACCGTTAAGTAAAAGAACTTTTGAATTTGTGCTATAAAGTAAAAACTATTGTGAAACTAAATATAAACAGTGTGTTTGCGATTAAACATTTGGTCCTTCGGAGACCACCCAATCGTTCCAGACTAAACATTTTGATCCTTCGAGCCGGATTTATGCTCGGAGACCACCCAAGCCGTTAGCACTAAACATATTATTTGATGCTTTTCGTATGGAATGACGACCGAACTTATCGATGCTCATTGCCAATTAGACTTGAAACTCTATTAATACTGTACGAGTATATTTATACAATTATATTAGCTTATCTCAACTCCTCAATGATGGAAATAATTTCCTTGTTGTGATTGTTGTATCCAGCTGACTGTGAGGGTAATAAAAGTCGTAATATATCGACTAATTCATTCGGATCATACCAGTAAATGTAATTAGGTTTTTGCGGATTGACTCTCATTAAACCGATCCCTTTTTTATTGTGAGGTGGTGTGGATGTCAATGAAGATTTGGCGCTGACTAATTCCTTTTTTGATATTGGTATACTTGAAAGCCTTGGTCCCCTTCATTTGCTCATTTTCATCATAATTACGTTTGAGAGTATTGACTAAAATTGTTTTGTATTGACTAGTATTGACTAAAATTGTTTTGTAAACGTGTAGATCTGCTTCGTTGTAATTTGATGGTGTCTTGTGAAACAATAATTGAAAGATACCGGGTGTAAGGTTGAAAAAGTTGAAGAGTTCGGGGGTGGGGTCTCAAACGGTTTGTTGGATATTAATATTTCGTATTTTGAAAGCGCTGTTTCCGAATCTCCATTCACCATCTGATCCTCTGTTCAGTCCATATGCGGTATCCAGCTAATTTTGTCGTTTCAGCTCGGATAAATCCATGACTTTAGTTAATTTGTTTGCATCATCCTCTGTATCATTCATTTGAGAGAAAAAGGTTCCGTCTTCAACACTATTGGTAAGAGTCTCGACTGTAAAATCGATATCTTTCTTTGCTTTGTGTGGTGTACTTGTTTTTAGTTTGAGTGGTATCTCATTATGCGTAAAATCTAGAGCGTTCTTGTTGATATTTGTTGATGTTGTTGTTGTTTAATTTAAAAATGTTTTAAATACACCATTTATTTGCAAAATGTTTAAAAATGTTTGTTACATGAGCTTAGCAAACTATATCTTTTTTTCACTTTATATTTAGTCGATATCGAAAGCTTCAACAAAAAGGGCCACTCTCCTCCACGAAATCCAAAAGGGTAAGATTGAGTCTGGTCCAGCGGCGATTGCTGGCAGCCAGAAAACAGGGCCAGTTGCCGTTGGTAGAGCCTACAGCCGAGCTTGCTCTCTCGCGAGAGGCGCATCTCATGATCGGCAGGCTGACGATAGAGAGAATTGCAGTTCTCACTTCTGACACCCTACCGATCGTTGAGGGTGCACCTTTGGCGAGCGCAGTTGGCGTTAACATACCGCCCGCCTCGCAGGACTGCAAACCCTAACCCGCGCATGGGGCTGCGGCAAGCGGACAGTCGGTGTGAGCATGCCAGGCAGTTCAGGTAAACGTGCCGAGCTCGCACAGTCAGGTTCTTGCGCGATAGTTTGCTGCAGGAAAGGACTGCAGCGGCGCAGCACATGCTGCTCTGCTGCACAGAGGGCAAATAATCTCTCGCCCTCGTCCATCAGCTGGGAGCCTCAGGGCTGGTGAACTCCAGTCGTGCCTATGGCGAGCCGGCACTATGGCGTGAGCGCGTCTTGGGGCCGGATCTGGTGATGGTGGAGGCGCACATATTGGGGCCGGATCTGGTGATGGTGGAGGCACGCATCTTGGAGCCGAATCTGGTGCTGCCCGCAAGAAGCAGCTGGTCACTCTGGCTGACCGGGTACGCGGATCTCCGCGCATGGCGGATTTGCTACGCCCATACCCGGATGGCCTGGGTACGGGAGCTGGCTCCACCTCGAAGCCAGGGAGCATGCCCAGCCGCTCGACTATGAATGTCCGATGGACTTCGATCGCTGAGGCTGGGGAGCTTTGGCCGGAGAAAACCGCATGAGCTTCCTCGGCCGAGATGTCGATCCTGAAGACATCAGTGGGTGGCTACGGCTCACGATTGCTGGCACCAACGAATTGCGCGGCGCTTGAGACGGCGCAGGAGCGCACAGCTCCGAGTGGCGCAAGCAGACGTCCTCTACGGGACCGCGCATACTGCTGGCGTAGTAAATACATGTTAGATCTGTAAAGATAAAGCGTTTTAAAAAAAGGTCCGTCATGTACAGGGTAAGGGCACTAATTTAGTGATGGGACGCGTAATGAGACCTTTGTCGGTCATGATATCGGTTATGCGTACGCGGTTGTCTGTGCCGGGTAAACTTTCGCAGTACGGCTCAAAACGCCCCGCATTGGAAGGTAGAACCACCAGAATCTTCGCGAACCACCACAAGGTCATTGGGCTGCAAATCGCGTTGCGGAGTCTTTCACTTAGTATGGCGGGAGAGTTCACGAAGGTATTCGGTTTTCCACCGTTGGCAGAGATGTTTAGCAAAGGCTTGCACTCTCCGCCAGCGGTTGAGTACGGAGAGCGAGTTGTGCAGATGTTCAGGCTCCGCTGGAGCCAGTAAGGGGTACCGACCAAGAAGTGACCTGGAGTGATGGCTTCCATCACGGTCTTCGGATTTTGCAGTGAGATATATACCAGGAGTGCAGTGCATAATATACCAGGAGATGTTTTGATGTGAACAATTGACCTCGATTAAGTTCCTAGTGCGGGCCATGAAGTCCTGGAAATCGCGCCGGAGTTCTTTAGAGGCGCCTACAAAATTGGTGCCGTTGTCGGATCCTTATTAGCAGCGCAATGGGTGAGAAGCGTTTTGACTGTCTTCTGCTCCAGAGTGGTGACGTATTCGTCCAAGGCGCGGAATTCGGGCGCAATGATCCTTATACCGGGACTCCACATGGAACCATTGGGAATGTAGCATCTTCTCGATGATTTTTGCGACTCGGTTCGTAACGAACCTAGCCCAAACGCACGCGACTTCTTCAGCCAGCCTAAAACTTTGGTGGAATCGCTCCAACAGTAGACCGTATAGTTGTGCAACTGCAGAGTAGGCACGAGGACGTCGATCATCTCGGCTACTAAAGTGGCTCCACACAATTCTAATCTTGATGCGGCATAGATGACTCCTGCGTAGGCTATTTGAGAGGAATCGCAAAAGACATGCATTCCACTTCACTGTTAGGGTTGTAGCCCACCCATCGCGAATAAAGCGGATGTGCTGGTAATTCTGTAGAAAATTTAACCAGTTAGCTTGAGTTACCTGAGGCAGAATGTCATCCCATTATCTTCGAAGCGACGATGATCGGAGCCAGCCAGGATCGGTTGGATCGAACAGTTTGGTGATACAATATTTCCCGTTTGGTGTATGCTGATTTGATGACGATAGCTTGGACGTCAAAGTAGAAGTCATCATGGGTCGCGTTCCAGCGAATTCTAAGCATTTAGACGGTGCTGGAATATTCGAGCGTCAAGAAATCGGTGTTGAGTAGGTGGGATGCAGGCAAGTCTGCCAGAATGTCTTTACAGTTGGCAGTCCATTTGCGAAGGGAAAAACCTGCTGAGTCAAGGGCCGCAATCAGTTGGTCCCAGGTCTGGGTCGCTGTCACCAAGTCATGAGTGCCTGCTAACACATCATCCACGTACATGGAATGCTGTAGAGTGTGTGACGCAAGAGGAAACTTGTCTGCCAATTGGAGAAGGGTGCGGATGGCAAGAAAACGGACGCAGTTAACTTCAAACGTTACTGTTTGAAAACGGCAGAAACGGTAACGTTTGAGCTCGAAATCGGTGAGTTCGGAATTGTGAGGGTCTCGGAAAAGAATGCGCTGATATGGGGTATGCTTTGGCTCGACCAATATTTGGCGATACATTTTTTGAATATCTCCATTGAGGACATAGCGGAAGGAACGCCAACGCAAAATTAGAAAAGTCAGATCCGACTGTAGCACCGGGCCTGTGTGAATTACAAAATTTAGGCTTAGTCCACTTGTGGTTGGACTGGACGCGTTGAAGACGCGAAGTCTCTGACCTTCGTTGAGGTCGTTATGGTGAGGTAAATAGTAGTGATTTATAGGCGCTTGAGGCTCAGGGGGTCTGACTACTCTCATGTGGCCTAAAACGAGACACTCATTTAACACCGTGTCATACTTGTGTTTGAAGTTTTCATTCTTGCCTTATCGTGCTTCCAGACGTATGTATTGTTTAAGCGCAATGTGTCTCGAGGCCCCTAAGCGGAGCGTGTTTGGAAATCCGAATTTAAAAGGCAGTGACACGATGTAGCAGCCGTCATCGCGTCTTCGCCTTGTTTTAACGAAATTTTCTTCGCAAAACTTTTCGGAACTTTCGCAATCTAATTTCGGGAAGTTCCTCCACCTCCCAAATATCTTCGGACTGTTGTTTGAAGGTGACTTCGTTAAAGTAAGATACTTTTACGGGTGAGAAGTGACCTGTCTAATGAGTGGAAGGGCAAACGCCTTGTAATTTGTGAGAACACGAGCGCCGTCACGTTAACTTGAAAGTGGGGATCAAGTGGCGAATTCATAAGAAAATCGCTCAATCTTGATATTTTTGCAGAAACAGTCTCGTTGAGACCTGAAACTACAGCGGTAATTGGCCGCACTGGGAACTTTAAAAGCTTTTAGAGATGAACGATACTTCAGATCTAGGATCAATTAAGGCGCGAGCGTTGTAACATGTATCTTGGTGGCGTATTATTACCATAGCTGCCCCTAACAGTAGTGTCGTGACCGCGGACGAGGGTGGATGCTGCTACCCACCGCAGTGCAGTGTTTAGTGTGCTCGCGGGAAAAAACACAACCAGATATAAACAAATATCTTCCAAAACATAAAAAGTCACAAGTGCAATAGAACTGGATTGAATACAGTGCATTAAAATATAACAATAAACATTAATAAATTCACAAAAAACATAATACAAAATAACATAACCAAATAACACATATATATAATCAAACGGAATGCAGAGAACCAAGCGAAGGGCTTTTTTATGCTCTCCGCAGTAAAGCTCAGCATTTCGTTTCTTTCTTCTCCTCCCCCTTCTTCCTGGTCCCGTTAGGTGTGCAGGCGGCTGTGAGTGCACCGTGGGCTGAAGCGTGGCAAGATAAAGGCATAACACTTGTCTTTTGCTTTGCCTGCGGTGTAGGCTTGACCGCTTGTGCAGCTGACTTTATACCTCTTTACTGTGGGTGGCGATGACAAAATTTCGTATAGACTCCACAAATGTGCGTGGCTTGAGGGCGAATTTCTTCGCGGTCTATGCGTATGTTTCTACTGACCAACCGCATATAATGGCACTAGGTGAGACCCAGGTGTCTGAGGGTGCAGATCCACTGGATCTTCACTTGCATGGGTACCACTTACTGCCATTATTTTCATCACACAGAGGCCTTGCCTTATATATTCGCAGCGATGTTGCGTACCAGTGTCAGCAACACCTTTGCACGACGGATGCCGAATTTAGCTCCATGTGGGTTAAGTTCAAAATCCAGTCGCATATCCTGCACTTCTGCTTCATTTATAGAAGCCCGGGTCTAGAGAGGCTGCCAACTTTTGATAAACTTGACAGTCTCTCTGATTCGATTTCTAAAATCCTGAAATCGTATCCGAACAGTGAAATTGTTGTTGCTGGTGATTTCAATGTTCATAATTAAAATTGGCTACGTCATTCGAGTCACACAACACCTGAGGGTTTGTATGTTGAGTTATTTGCTGAGTCTAATAATTTGACTCAATTAGTGAAGGAACCAACGCATTTTCCCTGCGTTGATTGGCAAAACCAAAATATTCTGGACCTTTTTCTAACTTCACATCACAGCAAGTATGATGTGAATGTTCTTGCACCTCTTGGTAATTCGGACCACGCTACAATTTCTGCTACCTTCCCATGTTCTAGTCTTTAATCCGCTCATCAGCCAGCTCTGAAGCGGACAGTGTGGCTTTATGAGAAGGCTAATTGGGACGCTGAACTCCCTTTTCAGCCGTTTCAATTGGCAATTGTGTTTCAGGGATAGAAACATAAATGCTGCAGCAAAATTGGTAAAAAATATAATTTTATTTGGTATGAGGTCTTTCATACCTAATAAAAGAATTTTCATTAAACCAAAAGACCATTCCTGGTTTAATGCGACTTGCAGACACGCAGTCAGGTCTAAAGAGGAAGCATTTAGGAATTGGCGTTTAAACAAAACTGCTGATAATAAATTGCTGCGCAATCAGGCCAGAAATAGGTGCAATGCCACTCTAAAGCGCGAAAAAGTTCTTTACGAACTGCGCCTTAGACGCAGAGTTCTTGAATACCATAAGGGTAGCAAGAACTTTTGTTCGTTCGTGGGGAGAGTGAAGAATCAGACGCGGTCGTCCATTCCAACTCTCCTCAAGGATGATCAGATCTTCACTCACTCGGTTGATAAGGCAAACTTATTAGCTAAAATGCTTGCTGAAAACTGCTCTCTTTCTGAGAGTAGCCAACCACTGCCCGCGGTCGATGGTGTATCTCATGCTATGCCTGAGATGCATTTTCGAACGCGAGCTGTTAAAAGAGTGCTTGTAAACCTCAACGTCAATAAATCCTCGGGACTCGATGGCATTTCAGCCCACGTGTTGAGAAAGTGCGCCTCAACACTGGCTCGCCCATTGCGCAATATGTTTATTTTATTGTTCACTTCAGGAGTTTTTCCTACCTCCTGGAAGATTGCCAATGTGCAGCCAGTTCCTAAAAAAGTGAGGCTACGAATCCTGCCAATTACCGGCCTGTTCAATGCTCTCCAAAGTTATGGAGAGCGTTATAAATTTTAACCTGATGAGGTATCTGGAGAACAACCAATTGGTCAGCGATCGCCAGTACGGTTTCCGTGCTCACCGCTCCACAGGCGATTTGATGGCGTTCCTCACTGAGCGGTGGAACAGTTGTGTTCCCCAATTCGATGAGAGTAAGGTTGTTGCTTTGGATATCTCCAAGGCATTTGACCGAGTGTGACATAAAGCACTTATGTCAGCGGCCGTTCTATTCGGGTTGTGATAGACGGCTTTGCTTCCGAAGAGCACTCCATTAATGCTACCGTTACTTTAATGGTAATTGTTCATCTGAAGTAGCCAGCCTCATTCCTTCGGTTCAGGTATTCAACAGATCTACTCGGCTTTTCAGAGCGGTGCACCCCTTTTACATCTCGACCCCATTCCAACGCACTACCCACTACCGCGAGAATTCGTTTTTCGGTCGCGGTTTCAGTTAAGTTGTGGAATAGTCTCCCCGCGCATGATTTCCCACCCACTTATAACGTCAATGCTGTAACGAAACTTTTCCCTCTCTGGCCAGGGTATGTGACTCAGCCGAGTCCAGGATCCGTCCAGTTATTTATTTGATTGAGACACAAGGCTTCCTTCAATGAATTCTCTCTGTTTCTGTGTTCTCCTCGAGCGCGTGGGATGGCTCGAAGAGTCAAGAAAGTGGGGGGAATAAAAATAGTAAAACTACTCACTTGTCTGGTTTCGTTGGTTGAATGTGCTCTTTAATTGCGGTTTGCTCGGGAGCGTCGTGATCTCGGGGTAGATCCGTCGTGGGCGGCTGACTCACTCCTGATCTGAGAATTTCGAGTCCACTTGGGATGGGGTTGATGCGTTGGATTTGGTGCACTTGTTTTAGGTTTCACTGCGCGTGTTCGTAGTCGTCGACACTTGGAAAGAGAATGAAGCCGGGGTTCCTCCCGGAACCACCGCCATCTACCTGTGAACGAGAAGAAAGCGAGAACGGAACGAGACGGAATGGGGTCCGCTCGAGCCGTGTTCAGCGGGGTTGCTGATGGATTTGTGTGGGATTTGTCGCCACGGGAAAAGCGACGGGAGACGGTGGGTTTTTTCGCGTGAACATCCCGCCCGCCTTGCAGTACTGCAACTTTGCACAGGTTAGAGACGCACGAAGAGGGGTTCCTCGCTTTAGCCGCGGATACCTGATGGTTTTAGGGATTAACCATCAGGTTGGTCAGGGACTCCGCGGGGGGGGAGTGACCAGCAGATTGGGCTGCATCCGCGGAATTAAAGGGCGCTGCACGGGGCGGCAACGCCTACGTCCCCACCTTAAGTGCAGACGCTTCCGGACAGAACCCATCCGAAGACGGAGTTCTGCGCGAATGGCTGCCCAAGCACATACGGCAACGACCCGGGCAGATAGAGTCGGGTAATGACATCGCACCCGAGCCGCAGTCGAACGTGGTGGGTGGTGTGGAACTCTGGATCCGCCAACTTGACGTTGGTGTACAGATGCTGAAACCGAGCATCCAAGCATCGGGTCGGATTGACCGTTTTCCAATCGGACACGATGGCATGGAAGTCGATGGTCTCAGCATCCGCACCGCGCGGACGGACCGTGAGCAAGACCACCTGGTCCCGCCCAAGTTGGAGTGGGGTGAGTCCCAGAGGGGAAATGAGGGTGCGCGAGATTTCGGACATCTCGCACCCTGAGTCCAGCAACGCACGCTCGTATACGAAGCCATCCACTCCGCGCAGACGTATCAGCGAGGTTGGTCGCAATACAATTGAACGTTGCAGCAGGGGCGCCAAAGAGGTGGGGGTTGTCGACAAGGCCCGCACAGGGACCAACGGAGCGGAGACCGTGGGGGTCTGGCGTGTTTGGGCAGTGACAGCTCGGGCTGTTTTGGTCGGGATGGTGGAGTGAAGGAGGGTGTGGTGGGTTTTCCGGCACCACCGACATGTGGCGTGGCTGGAGCAGTGCGCGTCACGGTGCGAATAGGCTAAACAGTTGGAGCAAAACTCCAACCGGCGAACCGTTCGCAAGCGCTCCTCGGAGGACTGCCCGAGGAACTGGTCGCACAGCCTCAACGGATGCGGACCAAAACAAAGCCGGCAGGCGAAGGTCTCACGCCGCACGGGGTGGCGGGCGAGACGATCGCCAGCGCGCACTCGTTGCAAGGCGGGACGTCGTTTCTCGGCCTCGCGTTCCATGGCCCTCTTGAAGCCAGGCAATACTTCTTCCGCTGGGAACGAAACCCAGGCTGGCGGCACACGCCCAGGAGCGCCGCGCTGGCGCCCCGGGGACATGGCTCGAGGGGGGTGACGACTGGTGGAGGGGACGTCGTCCATCCAATGGGCCGACCAGCCTGCCTCACTGATGGACATTTGGAGGGAATCCTGCGTCTCGTTTGGTCCAGCCGAGGTGGGGGTGGCTTCGCGTGCCGGGGGGTTGGCTTCGCGTGCCGGGGGGTTGGCTTCGCGTGCCGGGGGGTCGACTTCAGACACCGAATTTTGAGTAGCCGGGGCGGCTCCGGCGTCAGCAACGTCGATCTCGGTGGCTGAAGTCTCAGCTTTGCTGCTCGCTGGCGATAGGGAGAACGGGTAGTCCCCATCGTCAAGGGAACATTTGATCTCGGGATCCTGGACCTGTTGGAGGAAGAAAGTACGATAGGTTGGGGTGGGGGGTGCTTCCTTTGGATTCATGGCTGAAAAGATAAGATATAGGTAAAAGTTGTTTAGGGGGATTCGCTGGGGTGCGAAAAGCTCGCAGTTGGCGACGCCTCAGAGGGGAGCAGTACCATTTTGCTAATGGGTCGTGTTATGGTTCCTTGTTCGGTTCGGACGTCCGCGACGCGTGTTCTATCGTCAGAACCGGGATAAACATGAACTATACGACCGAGTCTCCATTTTGTTGGGGGGAGGTTGTCATCCCGTAAGACAACCAGGTCGTTAATTTTTAAATTAGTTTGGGGGAACTTCCATTTGCTGCGTTTGTGGAGTTCGGTGAGATATTCGTTTTTCCACCGGGAACAAAATTGCTGATAGACAGCTCTGACCTTCTGCCATCGATTCACAATTCTGGGTGGAGATTGTAATATTTCGGGTTCTGCCGGAGCCAAGAGCGGGCCGCCGACTAGAAAATGTCCTGGGGTTAGGGGTTGCAGGTCCGAAGGATCTTCTGACATGCTATTAAGGGGTCTGGAGTTCAAGCAAGCTTCGATTTTGGAGAGTATGGTGGAAAACTCTTCAAATGTGAAGCGGAGATCGCCAGCGAATCTGCGGAAGTGGAGTTTGAAGCTTTTTACTCCAGCTTCCCAGAGTCCGCCCATGTGCGGAGCGGCAGCGGGAATGAAATGCCATCGCAGGCGTTGATGAGCGTATTGGGAGGCAATAGCGTCCTGAGTGTGTTGAATTACTGATTCCCATTCTCGTCGGAGGGTCTTCGCTGCTCCGACGAAATTTCGTCCGTTGTCGGAGTACAAATCAGAGGGACATCCTCGGCGAGCGCTGAATCGTCCAAAGGCAGCGAGAAATGTCGGGGTTGACAAATCGCTGGCAACTTCGAGGTGTATGGCCTTCGTCGCAAAGCACACGAAGACGCAAACGTAGCCTTTGGTGATGAGGCAGGCTCTTCCAGTGTAGTTCTTGATGTCGAACGGTCCAGCGAAGTCCAAACCGGTGGCAGCAAAGGGGCGAGAGAGTGTGGTGCGCTCAGGGGGTAGAGCGGCCATAAGTTGGGTGCGTACTTGCTTCTTTTGGAGCAAGCAAGGCTTGCAGTTATGAATTGTGGCTTTAATCATGTTTTGAGCCTTGGGTATCCAGTACCGCGTGCGGAGCAAGCGTAGCATCAGCTGGTTTCCACCGTGTAAACTGATGTTGTGGATAAACCGAACCAAAAGGCGGGTGAAGACGCAATTGTAGGGGAGCAAAATAGGGTGGCGTTCATCGTACGAGAGAGATGGACAAGAGATTAACCGTCCGCTCACGCGGAGGAGTCCATCGTGTGAGAGAAATGGGTTAAGCGAGAGAATCGGACTCTTGCGCTTAAGAGTTTGTTGCATTTCAAGACAATGATATTCGTCGTTGAAATGAACTTTTTGCGCGACACTGATGAGCCGCGTCTGAACGGCTTGAATCTCATCGGAGTCGATGAGAGTAGTTTCGCGCCGAAAATGAGGGCGGTAATGGGGGTGCGTATGCTGCAGGAACCGAAGAGCATACGCCAATACGCGAAGGGCTCGCGGGAAAGAGGAGAATCTTTCCAAGGGGTCCTCATATTGGTGGTAATAGGTGAAATTGGTTTTGATGGGCTTGGCCTCCAACTCAGTTTCGAATTCGTGGGGGGCAGTGTAGTGAGGCCACTGCGTCCTCGCTTGCCGCAGCCATGCAGGTCCTTGCCACCAGAGCGGGGTGTGAAGCAAATCCAGCGGATACATGCCTCTGCTGGCAAGATCCGCTGGATTGCTCTCCGAGTCGACGTGGTACCAGTGAGTGTGGTCCGCCACCTCGACAATTTTCGCGACACGGTTGGCGACGAACGTCGTCCATGTGCAGGGTGGTCGTTTCAACCACGCCAGCACTATAGTCGAGTCGGTCCAACAGTGAAGGTCATACTGTGGAAAGTCGAGATGGGGAACGATTGCGTCAATCATATCGACAAGGAGAGCAGCTCCGCAGAGTTCCAATCGAGGGATCGATATGGTTTTGATTGGGGCGACCTTCGTTTTGGCAAAGAGCAAGGAAGTCGAAATGCTGCCTGAGTTACGAGTGAGCACGTAGATCACGCCAGCGTATGCTTTCTCGGAAGCATCGCAGAAAGCATGAATTTCAACGGTGCTGCCTGGGGTGAAGTGAATCCATCGGGGTATTTTGAGGAGATTGATATGGGGGTAACATTGGACGAATTGAAGCCAACGTTGTAAAGTGATGGGAGTGAGTGGGTCGTCCCATCCGATGCCGTCCAGCCAGAGTTGTTGCATGATGGTTTTTGCAATGACAATGATTGGAGCAAGCCATCCTGCCGGGTCAAACAGTTTTGCAATCCGAGATAACACCTCGCGCTTAGTATACGTGGGGGAGATGTCAAAGGGTTTTGACTCTATGTTGAAATGATCAGTTTTGGCATTCCAACGGAGGCCGAGAGTTTTGGTATTGCTACCATCTTCTAATTCAAGAAAGTCTTTGTTTAAGAGATCTTGTGGTGGGATCCCAATTAGAAGAGCGGGGTGATTTGCTGTCCATTTTCGTAGCGTGAAGCCGGCAGAGTGAAGAGCGGCAGACAGTTGATGTCGGGTGCGAAGCGCGACATCAATGTCATGAGCGCCACATAACGCGTCATCCACGTACATGGAGTTCTTAAGAATCGGAGCAGCAAGGGGGTATTTTTTCTCGACATCCTTTGCCAATTGATGTAGAGTACGTATGGCCAGATAGGGAGCACAATTGACGCCAAACGTGACCGTTTGGAGTTCGAAATCTTGCACATCGTCGTGTGAAGAGTTTCGGAAGAGGATTCGCTGGTAGCGCGAATGCTGGGGATTGATGCGGATTTGGCGATACATTTTTTCAATGTCGCCATTGAAAACGTATTTATAAAGTCGCCATTGGATAATGAGAAATGTCAAATCCGATTGCAGGGCCGGCCCAGGATAGAGGACATCGTTCAGGCTGAGACCGTTGGAGGAGGGGCAGGAGGCGTTGAACACAACACGCACCTTGGTTGTGCTGCTGTCGGGTTTGAGAACAGCATGATGGGGTAGGTAGTAGTTGTCGGAACCGGAAGGGTTCTGGGAGGGGTGGATCTGTGTCATATGATGCAGATCCGAGTACTCTCGAATCACGGAGTCATATGTTTCTTTAAAACTGGGGGTCTTCAACAATCTGGTTTCGTTTCGGAGAAACTGTTTGAGAGCAATCTCTCTGGATTTCCCGATCTTTATTGAAGAATGGAAACCTTCTTTGAAGGCAGCGAAACAATATATCGGCCATCGGGGCGCCTCTGAGTGGTATTGGAGTACAAGTCCTCGCAGCGTTGTTCACCCGGGGTGGGTATCCGTCTAGTTTGGACTTCTTCAAGCTCCCAGAATCGCGATAGTTGGTGATCCATGGAGACTTCGGTGAAGAAAGAGACTCGTGTGGTAATCGAGGGAGCGGGTAAATCCTGCTTAAGTGGACCTGTGAGAATCCACCCGAAGATGGTCTCTTGAGCGACCAGAGAATCAACGATGTTGCGTTTAATTCCATCGCGCAAGATGAGGGGATAGATGTCGGCTCCAATAAGCATATCAATCTGATCACTGCGGTAGAAGTTCTCATCGGCTAAGGGTAGCGCGCGAAGAGATTCACAGCGTGAAGTATCGAGAGAGCAAACCGGGAGATTGCCGGTTAACTTGGGGAGCACAAGCGCGCAAGCTTGAAGGTGAGTCCCAGGAGCTCGAGGTGAGCCAATCTGGAGATTACAAAATTTCGAAACCTGAGCAGTAATCGTTTGATTGACACTCGCCACTTGGGCCTGGATGGCCTTCACTGGGAGTTTCAATCGCTTCTGGATACGTTCGGTTAAGAAGGTGGCTTCGGAGCCGGGGTCAATGAGCGCACGCGCTGTGTATGGCTCACCGCGATGATAAATATGAATCATCGCAGTGGCGAGCAACACCTGCTTTGGTCGCGAGGTGAAGCACGTCAATACGTTGGATGTTGAGGGGGCTTCAGTGGACTGTATATTAGGGGTAGAGGTAGAGGGGGTCGCTCGAGAGTGCGACGGAAGGTTCGACGAGCGATTATGCGTATGAGCATTTGAACCGCGATGAGGGGGGGTTTTTACGAAGCGAGGTATTATGGGGAGAGTCCGAATGAGAGTTCGGTTGGGGGGCCGAGGCCTCCTCGCGATGTAATAGTGTGTGATGTCGCTGATTGCACGACATACACGTGAACGCACTTTTACACTCTTTTACGTGATGTGAGTGCGCCAAGCAGTTGGAACAAAAATGAATTCGTTGAACTGTCGCCCAACGAGAGTCCACATTCATTGCCAGAAACCGCGGGCATCTGCGGAGCGTGTGCGGTTGATCAGTGCATAATCTGCAGCTGGTCGAAACCATATTAGCCTGGAACGTATTCACAGGCTTGGGGTTGGGGGGAGCGCGCGTAGAGGTAGGCGACGCTTTTTTAGGGGGGTTGACGGACTTCCGGATATCGTCAACAGTTTCCAAAGTTTGGAAATGGGAGGTGAGAAATGCGTCCATTTCGCGCCATCTTGGGATTTCGCGTTTGAGAGTGATAGATTGTTCCCATAACGAGAGGGTGTGTTCGGGGAGGCGAGTTGAGCAGAGATGCACAATAATTGCGTCCCAGCTGTTCACATCGACATCATGCAAAGTGAGAGCTGAGAGGCAGTTATTAATCTCTCGTTGGAGACGTTTAATAGCCACTCCCGATTCTTTGGGAATTGGGGTTAAATTGAATAACGTTCGGAGTTGAACGTTAACAAGAATTCGCTTATTCTCGAAGCGATCGGTGAGGTTCCGCCAAGCTTGCTCAAAACCGGCGTCGGTGAGGGGGGATTTTTGGACTATTTCTTTTGCTTCACCTCGTGTCTTTTGGTTGAGGTGAAACAACTTTTCGATGGGGGATAACCGATTGTTGCGGATGTAGAGAGCTGAAAACATATCGCGAAAAGTTGGCCATGATTCGTAATCGCCGTTAAAAATCGCGGTGTCACATGGAGGTAAGCTAATATTATGGCCGGAGAGATTCGAGTGGACTGTTGCCTCCAGTGCAGTGGCACGGGATAACGAGGATGGCGAAGTTGGGGAGGGTAGGGGGGCAGCGAGATGCTGCAGCTCGCTGATCCTGGCGGAGAAACGTACATAGATTTGGTAACTGCGTCGGTATTGGCTTTTCACGACAGTGACCTCCGCGGATTTGGGATCGTCGATTGCTAATGGATTCGCTGCCATGATGGTGGATTCCAAGCATGCGTTGTATGCTCGTTTCAAATCGGACCAGACCGCCTTCAGTTCCTCACGATGGGTGTCCAAGGTGGGTGCCGAATGTTCACGTTCCGGGATGTCGTTGAATTCCTTCTCGAACTCCTCCAGTGTTTCAGTCACGCTGATGAATTTCGTAAGGGGATCCATGGTAACCGAATCACTCGTGCGAGAAATTGTATTTGTATACAAAAAGTTTTATTGTTTATTTATTTTTGGGGGGGGTTATTAATAATAATAATTTATTATTAAATGATTTGTGATGATTTAACACCGTGGGGGGGGGGGTATGCCGAACGAAAACTCAAAACACTCGTGTTAAAAGAGTGGCACACAAAAAAAAATAAAAATGAGAAAAACCACTAATGAAGCATAATATAATGCTTGTTTATTTTATTTTATTTTGGGGGTAACAATTTTCGGGGTTAATTGTATATTACTGTGAGAAAGTAATTTAATTCAAAACTAGTCGAAGTAGTTTAAAATTAACTACTTCAACTACTTCTGCAAACGCCGTGTCTAACCGGGTAGCCGCTGCTTGTGCGCTGCCCGCACGCTGTCACCGACGCTCGCTGCGGATATAGCACAAAGCAACTCCGCAAAACGAGAGAGTAGTGCTTGCGCCTGTGAAAAGGTGGTGGTTTTTTGGTGCGTTGAGAATTCCACGCTGGAGCTGCAGGTTTTTTTTACACTTTTGGGGCCAACGGCAACTCTCGATACCGCTACGAGAATGAACCGTTGGTAATATTCTTTTTCAAAAAATATAAGTTTTCGATTTGGGAATATTAAATTGATGTACAACACGGGATGGTTGCACATACAATTTAATATAAAAGAACGATATTTTTGTTCTTTTGGGGAGATCACAAATGAATGCTGCGCGACGCCGAACCGAAACAAGGGGTTTACACTTAATATTATAATTTTAATATTATAATTTTAATATTATAATTTTATATAATATAATTGTAATAGGGGGGATTGGGGGTTTTGCCGGCGTAAAATCCGGTTCGAATGGACCAAATGTTTCTGTGTTCTCCTCGAGCGCGTGGGATGGCTCGAAGAGTCAAGAAAGTGGGGGGAATAAAAATAGTAAAACTACTCACTTGTCTGGTTTCGTTGGTTGAATGTGCTCTTTAATTGCGGTTTGCTCGGGAGCGTCGTGATCTCGGGGTAGATCCGTCGTGGGCGGCTGACTCACTCCTGATCTGAGAATTTCGAGTCCACTTGGGATGGGGTTGATGCGTTGGATTTGGTGCACTTGTTTTAGGTTTCACTGCGCGTGTTCGTAGTCGTCGACACTTGGAAAGAGAATGAAGCCGGGGTTCCTCCCGGAACCACCGCCATCTACCTGTGAACGAGAAGAAAGCGAGAACGGAACGAGACGGAATGGGGTCCGCTCGAGCCGTGTTCAGCGGGGTTGCTGATGGATTTGTGTGGGATTTGTCGCCACGGGAAAAGCGACGGGAGACGGTGGGTTTTTTCGCGTGAACACTCTCTTTTATTAATTTCTAGATTAATTCAATAAATTCTAATTCAAACAATTAAGCTTATATAAAATATTTGGAAATGGTATTAAAATGTATAAATGGATACAAAATAGATGTATGGCCTCTGATAGCCTTCACAGGTGGACGCTGTGGTGAAAGAACCTGTCCCCGCTCCACTGGGGTACGAGCGAACCGGGTGTTGGCCGCGGGAGTGCAACTCCGCAAGGCGACGTGCTGGTGAGAATCGTTGGGCCGCGGGAGTACAACTCCACAGGCGACGCTCTGATGCGAACTGTTGGCCGCGGGAGTACAACTCCACAGGCGACGTGCTGATGAGAATCGTTGGGCCGCGGGAGTACAACTCCACAGGCGACGCTCTGATGCGAACTGTTGGCCGCGGGAGTACAACTCCACAGGCGACGTGCTGATGAGAATCGTTGGGCCGCGGGAGTACAACTCCACAAGGCGACGCGCTGATGAAAATCGTTGGGCCGCGGGAGTACAACTCCACAGGCGACGCTCTGATGCGAACTGTTGGCCGCGGGACAACTCCACAGGCGACGTGCTAATGTGAGTGTTGGCCGCGGGAGTACAACTCCACAAGGCGACGTGCTGATGAGAAACGTTGGGCCGCGGGAGTACAACTCCACAGGCGACGCTCTGATGCAAACTGTTGGCCGCGGGAGTACAACTCCACAGGCGACGTGCTAATGTAAGTGTTGGCCGCGAGGCCCTGTTGGCGTCGACGTTGTGGCTCTGCCGAAGTCGCGGCTCTGCTGGCGTCGACGTTGTGGCTCTGCCGAAGTCGCGGCTCTGCTGGCGTCGACGTTGTGGCTCTGCCGAAGTCGAGGCTCTGCTGGCGTCGACGTTGTGGCTCTGCCGAAATCGAGGCTCTGCTGGCGTCGATGTTGAAATGACTTACCGAAGAGGGACTTCCAAAAGACCACTGTCCAGGCCGGGAGTTCACGTCAAAGAGCCTGATTCCTCGTGGTGAAGCGCCTTTTATAGTGGCGATGGTATTCCTACGCGCTTATTGTAAGACGCTTGTTGTCTCTTTCTTGCCTGCGTGGTCGTATCTGTGGTCGAGTTCTCTCGATCCACTCAGGCGATGGTGCTACTTTCTAACGACTCTCAATTTTTGTCAAATCTCTTTTCTACTTGGCTTGCTACTTTGCTACTTTGCTTACTTTGTTACATACATATTAATATGCAGAAACGGTAGTTTGCAATTAAATTACCATATATTCCGGGTATATATATATATTATATATATAAGTAGAAAATTTACAGGTAACAGAATTATGTGGGGAAGAAATTAAGTTGTGCTTAATTTGTTCCTGACATCTCCCTCTTACTTTATCGAGGGGGTGGTGGCGACGACGATCCTGCCAGTCCGCGTGATCTTTATGTCATAGCGGATGCCCCCGCTGACACGGGCCAGCTTGATGGCGTTCCTGCCTCGCTGTGTTCTTCCTATTCTGCCGTGGTTGCATGCGTCGGCCGTGGGAGCTGCGTCGGTGGGTACGTTTTTGAGCTCGCTGATGTGTGCTGTCTTCGTCTTCTTGGAGGCACTATTTACTTCTTGGAGTTGTACAATCAACGGGGATGTGAACGCGATTACCTTGTAGGGGCCATCATATTTTGGTGCCAATTTGGCTGCAAAGCTGTCGGCGGCCTTCGAGAGCGGATGGGTTCGTTTAAGGACGAGCTGCCCAATATTCGGTGTCCAGTGGCGTCGGCGCAAGTTGTAATGACGAGCCTGATCGGAGGCGGCTTGGGTCAGTCTTTTCCTGACGATCGCAAATATTTCTGTGAGTCGCTTGGCCTTGTTATCCGCCTCCTCAGGCGATTGTCCCGTGCCAAATGTTTTCTGGTCGAATAAAGATCCCGGCAACCGCAGCTCTCGTCCTTGCGTGAGATAGGCAGGACTATAGCCAGTCACATCCGATCTGCTTGAATTCAGGGCCAATGTGATTTCGGGAATCAACTCGTCCCAGGCGTTCTGTTGTCCATCAGCGAATTGGGCGATCATGGTCTTCAAAGTTCTGTTTTCTCGTTCCGCTGGGTTCTCTTGTGGGGTGTATGGGGCTGTATACTGGTGCTTGGTTCCTATTTCTGTGAGAAAGCTTTCGAACGCTCGGCTTGTGAACTGGACGCCGTTGTCTGAAATTAAAACTTTTGGGGTGCCGTAACGGGCCAGTATCCTCTCTCGGAAAGCCTTTATAAGATTTGGCGTTGAGGCTTTGCGCAGTGGTACGGCTTCAATCCACTTGGAGAACCTGTCGAAAAATACTAGAATCGTATTATTACCGTGCTTTGACCGGGGAAGTGGTCCAATGAAGTCCGTGCAAACGTTGGCCCACGGCTCATCGGCGATTTGACTCAGCATTTTCCCAGCCTTCAGTTGTTGGTCCACTTTGAACTTCTGGCATGATTCACATCGTTGCACGAAGTTTTTGATGTCTCGCGACATGCCTGGCCAGTAGTATCTGTCCATGATCCTGGCGGTGGTCTTCCGAATTCCTAACTGGCCTGCGCTGGGAAGACTGTGGTTCTCGTATAACACACGTTGGCGGAGGAAGCTGGGGACGCACATCTTCCACGGGGTGCATTCCTCGTCGTATTCGCGTTGCGCTATGTGCCTGTACATATTCCCATCCTGCTCGAGGAAATCTGGGTATTTCTCGGGGTTTTCGTGAATAGCGGATATCTTCTTTTCTAACCAAGGACACTTCTTACACTTTTCTTCGTCAATTCCTGTGCGGCGGAGGGTGTCTACTGGTTGTCGCGACAATGCGTCGGCCACTGCGTTGAGTTTTCCTCTTCTGTATTGGACGTCGAACCTATATTGCTGCAGTTCTAACGCCCACCTTGCGATCCGGCCCGATGGATTCTCTATCGAATTGAGCCACTTAAGGGAGAGATGGTCTGTAACCACAGTAAACTGGTACCCCTCGAGGTAGCACCGCATTTTCCTGATGCCCCATATGATCGCCAAGCACTCCTTTTCCGTAGTGGTGTAATTTTGTTCGGCTGGGTTGAGGCGGCGACTGGCATAGGCGATTACCGCTTCTCTCCCATCGTCGTCTTGCGTTAACACGGCTCCCAGGCCGACCTCGCTGGCGTCAGTTTGGAGGATAAATCGCTTGGTGAAGTCCGGACAGGTCAGGACTGGTGCATTGACAAGCATTCCTTTCAGCTTATCGAAGGCCTTCTGTTGTTCGTCTTGCCACTTCCAATGTCTGCCCTTTTTCAGCAGAGTGGTCATCGGGTGTACTACAGTTGCGAATTCTGGTACAAATCGGCGATACCAGGACGCAATTCCCAGGCACTGTCGCAGTTCGCGTACGTTGGAGGGTGGTTTCAGCGTCTTGATGGCTGAAATTTTGTCTGGGTCCGTTTCGATGCCGCGTTCACTTACCACGTGTCCCAAATACTTAGTGTGCTTTTTGAAGAACTCACATTTCTCTGGGTTCAATTTCAGGTTCGCCGACTGCAACCTTCGGAAGACTTCCTGCAGGTGGCCCACGTGTTCCTCCACTGAGCTGTCGTTTAGCTGCCGGTAGTCAATGCAGAGTCTCCAAGTGTCTGTTTTCTTTTTGACCAGGACTATCGGGGCACTATAGGCACTGTGTGACGGCTCGATGCATCCTTTAGCCAGAAGTTCGTCGACCTCTCTGCTTATTACTTCCTGCATGGCCGGGTTGCGTGGGATGTATCTCTGCTTAATCGGCCGCTCATCTTTCATGGCAATCTTGTGCGACGTAATGTTGCATGTTCCTTGTACCTCATTGAATTTCGCGAGTTCGTGCCGCAGGAAATGATCGATGCTCAGCGATGGAGGGTCCTCCTCCTTGAGAGCCGTGCACGTCCACTCCTCTCGCCGTTTCCGTCCGTGTGTCTCTCGCAGAGTGACCGTCTGTCCGCCGCAGCTGATGACGGCCCCAGCCTTCGCCAAGAAGTCCAGGCCCAGAAGCAAGTCGTCCGATGCCCCGGCCATAATCAACAGCTCCACATCGATCTCACATGTGCCGAGTTTGATTCTTACCTGGAGGCATTCGTTGGTCATCCTTCGTGTGTTGTCGGCTAGGCGAATGTAGTTGGTGGAAGTAGTTCGGCTCACCGGAAGACCGAGCTCCTGCACAAAAGCTTGGCTGGCAAAGCTCCTTGTCGCTCCCGTGTCCAACACCGCTCTTTTCTTGAGGTGTTCCACTATGACTTCTGCAGTTAAATGAGTACTGTCGTGGTGTAGGAGGCTTAGTTGACCCGGCGAGGGGTCGTAGTTGCTGGACCCGCCTTCCCTCCTGCCTGGCGTGGTCCGTCCTCGTTTCCCGGCGGAGGTCGTTGGCAGCATTCGATAGTGCGGAGTCCGCGACGTCCGCAAGTCCAACAAAACAGGATACGGCGGTTATGACAATACCGTTCCGTGTGGCCGTCTTGCCCGCATCGTCGACATGCAGTGTCTGGGTTTATACTCACTTCGGCCGGCGGTGCCAGCTGTCGATGCTTCACTTCTCGCTCACGTGGCCGGTGGTTTGTGGGTTCCGGTTGCCGTCCATGTATTTCTTCAAGGTCCTCTGCTAGAACGATGAGTTCCTCGAGGCTCATGAAGTCGCGCCGTTTCACGTAAAGTTGCACGTCCTTCCGCGCGTTTCGATAGAGGCGTTCAAGCTTCACCTCCTCGGCCCAGTTGACATGACGCATAGCGTCGTACAGGTCGAGCACGTAGTCCTTGAAGGGTTCGTCTGGTTTTTGGTGCCGGTTACGTATGTGGTCCTCGAGTCCCTCGAAATAACGGGTGGACAGAAAGAATTTCAAAAATGCCGTTTTGAATTGACCCCAGGTTTGCCAATCCATTATTCTGTTGCGGAACCAGATCAGAGCTCGGTCTCGAAGAAGTTCCGGCATTGTCCTTGGTAGCAAGTCTCGGCTTATCCCATACGCGGTGGCCAGTTCTTCCAACCTTTCGATAAACGCGAGAGGATCGCGACCACCGTCATATCTAACTGACCACTTCCGCACTTTGTCCATGACGTCGGCGTGATCTGTCGTGCGTTCCCTCGACGGCGGCCCGCATTCACCCACTTGACTTGCTGCTGAAACGGTGGTGGGCAGTTCTAGAGTTTTCGCTGTTTCTGGCTGATGCTGTTGTGCCGTCCCCATTCGGTGCGGGGACTTCGCTTGCTGGTGAATCCTTTCCAGTTCTTCTAGTCGCGCCATAACCTTTTCGTCGTCCTTCGAGTCTGCCGCAAAAGTGGCCAGCCGTTTTCTCAAGTCCTCGACGGTTCCACATTCGTCGAGTTCAAATTCCTTCGCGTAGGTTATTAGCTCGTCCTTGCGTAGTAAGTAAATCCAGGTGATCTTCATGGCGTGCGTCTTTGTACGGCACTCTGTGATGAGTTATTTCGATGTTCGTGTCTCGTCGAGATGTTGGAAGCCTTAATGTCCCTGCTCGGGCGCCACTGTAACGAAACTTTTCCCTCTCTGGCCAGGGTATGTGACTCAGCCGAGTCCAGGATCCGTCCAGTTATTTATTTGATTGAGACACAAGGCTTCCTTCAATGAATTCTCTCTTTTATTAATTTCTAGATTAATTCAATAAATTCTAATTCAACAATTAAGCTTATATAAAATATTTGGAAATGGTATTAAAATGTATAAATGGATACAAAATAGATGTATGGCCTCTGATAGCCTTCACAGGTGGACGCTGTGGTGAAAGAACCTGTCCCCGCTCCACTGGGGTACGAGCGAACCGGGTGTTGGCCGCGGGAGTGCAACTCCGCAAGGCGACGTGCTGGTGAGAATCGTTGGGCCGCGGGAGT
Source organism: Sicus ferrugineus (assembly GCA_922984085.1). Taxonomy (NCBI): domain Eukaryota; kingdom Metazoa; phylum Arthropoda; class Insecta; order Diptera; family Conopidae; genus Sicus; species Sicus ferrugineus. The sequence continues at coordinate 30,889,644 of OV277349.1, forward strand.
ACAACTCCACAGGCGACGCTCTGATGCGAACTGTTGGCCGCGGGAGTACAACTCCACAGGCGACGTGCTGATGAGAATCGTTGGGCCGCGGGAGTACAACTCCACAGGCGACGCTCTGATGCGAACTGTTGGCCGCGGGAGTACAACTCCACAGGCGACGTGCTGATGAGAATCGTTGGGCCGCGGGAGTACAACTCCACAAGGCGACGCGCTGATGAAAATCGTTGGGCCGCGGGAGTACAACTCCACAGGCGACGCTCTGATGCGAACTGTTGGCCGCGGGACAACTCCACAGGCGACGTGCTAATGTGAGTGTTGGCCGCGGGAGTACAACTCCACAAGGCGACGTGCTGATGAGAAACGTTGGGCCGCGGGAGTACAACTCCACAGGCGACGCTCTGATGCAAACTGTTGGCCGCGGGAGTACAACTCCACAGGCGACGTGCTAATGTAAGTGTTGGCCGCGAGGCCCTGTTGGCGTCGACGTTGTGGCTCTGCCGAAGTCGCGGCTCTGCTGGCGTCGACGTTGTGGCTCTGCCGAAGTCGCGGCTCTGCTGGCGTCGACGTTGTGGCTCTGCCGAAGTCGAGGCTCTGCTGGCGTCGACGTTGTGGCTCTGCCGAAATCGAGGCTCTGCTGGCGTCGATGTTGAAATGACTTACCGAAGAGGGACTTCCAAAAGACCACTGTCCAGGCCGGGAGTTCACGTCAAAGAGCCTGATTCCTCGTGGTGAAGCGCCTTTTATAGTGGCGATGGTATTCCTACGCGCTTATTGTAAGACGCTTGTTGTCTCTTTCTTGCCTGCGTGGTCGTATCTGTGGTCGAGTTCTCTCGATCCACTCAGGCGATGGTGCTACTTTCAAACGACTCTCAATTTTTGTCAAATCTCTTTTCTACTTGGCTTGCTACTTTGCTACTTTGCTTACTTTGTTACATACATATTAATATGCAGAAACGGTAGTTTGCAATTAAATTACCATATATTCCGGGTATATATATATATTATATATATAAGTAGAAAATTTACAGGTAACAGAATTATGTGGGGAAGAAATTAAGTTGTGCTTAATTTGTTCCTGACAATGCTTTTAAAAGAGGTGTAAATCGACACTACTCCCACTTTTCCCCTTCCCACTAACCTTTTCCCTTCTAAACCAACGAATGCTTTGCATGGATAGGGGGCATCCCCTGAGTTTGGTTCTATCTGCCATAAAAAAAAACAGTACTTGTTTGGGGGATTTCGCGAAGCACTCTTGATGAGTGTCCTGTTGATTTCGCTGGGTGGTTAGGGAGGGGGGGGGGAAGAAGTGGAGGAGTGTGGGGGAAGAGTTGTATATTCGACGGAGGTCGCATCGAAAAATGCGGCCTTTCTTGCTGAGAAGCATGATGGGTAGAACCTGGTATAAAATTCGAATAGGCAGTGGCACTAGCACGCGGAACGTTTTCAAACCGTTGCTCTTGGTGTGAGAAACGTGGAGTCGAATCTGATGCATCATTCGATGGAGATGAAGCATGCTCACGATGCAAAAGGACATGGTGCCTGTCGTAGCATTTGAGGCAATTGAATCTGCTCGTACAGTTTTTTTACGGTGTGAGATCTGGCCATGCAGTTACTGCACAGGCGATTATTCTGAACGAAATTCAGCCGCTGTGGAAGTGGCATACTCAGAAACTGAGAGCACGACCGCAAATTATGTTTCTTCTGGCAAAGAGGGCAACTATTTCGGGACACTTTCAATTGAAAGGTATTGACGCGTTTGGATTCTGGTGACGAGTGAGTTGGAGTTTGGGGTTAAGTTTGCTTGGATTTAGCGGAAACGGTGCATTTAATGTCTTGCGGTTTCAAGGGTCTGGAAACGATGAGTCAAAAAGGCATCCAGATATGCCTATTTTGGAATCTCGGTTTTGTGTATAAGGGATTGCTCCCAAAGGGAAATCGTTGCTTCCGGAAGCTTCCTGGAACACAAAAAGACAATTATTGCGTCCCACTGCGTTGTGTCAATCCCTTGTAACGCGAGTGCAACAAGAATATTGTTTAACTCGCCCTGCAGATTCCTAATATCGCTACCGTTTTTTTGCTAATGGGGGACAGTCAGAACAGACTTTTTACATGCGCTTTTACGAGAACTCTTTAGGCAGGCTAATATTGTTGCCAGATGTCGGCATTTCAAATTGAGCAGAAGAGAGAACCGGTGAAACCAGAGGGGTCGCTGCGGATTGAGCCATTTATTCAATTTTTCCCGCGCAACGCAAATATACGGCATAGCATTGGCGTCGCTTTTCCTTTACGTCTTCTAATTTCTTGTCTTTGCCCTTTGTCTAACTCTGCAGCACCTTCTAAAATGCGCTTTTAATTAGCAGCCAGTGTGATCTGATTTCTTCTCGTTGAAGATCGAGAGTGTAAACAGTGTGGTCCGTGGTGGGTGTTTTGGCGAACTTGAAACTCAATCAGAGCATTGGCTATTCTGATAAAAGATACGAGCGCAGCCATGGTGTTTCTCAGGTCAGCTTAGGGGCAGCGACGGATGCTAACGCAATAAGGAAACAGAACAAGGAAAAGGAAAACGCACTGAAAACAATTTCGAAAAAATTCTGTATTGTATTTTATTATTATTTATAATTTTATTTTTCTAGAAAAATCGCCCCCAAAATTTTTTGGGTCGCTGCGCTGTTGCTTTGGGATCGAGGGGCTAGATGCAGAATTTTAACAACGCCTGTTTAGTACCGTAACTAGTCAAACATTTACTAGTCGCTGCTTTTACTTTTGCGTATTGGGTGTGTAGTTTTTGGTATTTCCTGTTGGGTCACTATAGAATTCCAAACTCCACGCTGCTTTCACAAGCGAGAGTGCAAACAGAAAAAGTGGTTCTGTGTGCACACCCACAGAGCGTGTGTATGGGCACTCAAGCAGCGATAAGTAAATCCGGCTGCGTCCGTACCGATGCGCAAGCAGAAGAGCGCGAGCGAAAAAATATGCACGCGAATACCAACCAGCAAAAGGTGGTGGTTTTTCGATTTGCACTGAGCGCAGCGGGCGCACAAGTAACTCGCGTTTACAGAGACAAGGAGAGCGCAAACCAAGAAAGCGAAAGTGTGTGGAAGTTGGAACTCAGCAGAAGGCTGTTCTTTTCTTCGTGAGAGCGCGAGGCTTTATATGAAGCTAAGCGGTACAAAAAATGCGAAGATGGTTAGCAACAAAACTTTAGTTTTGTTTTGGTGCTCAAAACTCAAACTTAGTTTTGTTTTGGTGGGTAACTCAAAGTATTCCACTGGTTCGTTCTCGTCTTCATCTTCGCCGGCGCGTGACCAGAGCTTCATATATTCAGCGCAGGTTGCTGTTCGGCCGGGACCGTCGCTGCCACCTACTCTTCGGACGTTATAGGTGTCCTTCGGCTTTGCCTTAGTCACTTCGTAGGGCCCAAGATATTTTGGCTTTAGCTTTAAGCCTCTCCCGAATTGCGTCCTCTTAACAGCCACCACCACCTCTTAACAGATCACCTTTTACATATTTCACTGCTGGTTTACGCCTTATAATATATGTCTTCTTATTTTCTTCCTGGATCTTAAGTATTTGTTGCTTAGCACGCTGCCTCATCTCGTCGCGATCTTCGTTGAAGCTTGCCTTCGTCTCCGCATCGAGAATCTCATTGATCTGCAGGTCCTCTTTTACTCTCATCTTCGCTCCTACTAGCAATTCAAAAGGCGTTGTACCGATGCTTCTGCAGTAGGTGGAATTATTGACTTGCTGAACTCGGTCAACGTTTCGGTACCATTTAGAGGGGTCCTCTAGACTAAGTTTGGTTAAGGCTATGGCAATTATCGCGTTAAGCCTTTCCACCTGTCCGATTGACCTTGGCAGTCCGGTAGTAATTTTGAAATGTTTGATGTTTTCTTCCTCGCAGTATTTACGGAATTCATCGGAGGTAAATGCTGAACCTCGATCTGATATGATCCGTACTGGATTACCAAATGTAGTACCCTGAATGCGCATCTTAGTTATTACTTCGTTTGCTGATGTGGTTTTCGCCGGATAGAGCCAACAAAACTTCGTAAAGGAATCAAATATCGCAAAAATATATTTATATTGTTTATTGGTAGATTCTAATGGTCCAAGAAAATCAATATGATAAGTGTGAAGCGGTACCTCATCTTTGTTTAAAGGGCGGAGCTCTCCCTCTCTTTTGCCTTGCTTTCTATTTACTATTATGCATGGTATACAATTCGAGATGTGACATTGTATTCTTTTGTCTAATTTAGGTAATTATTATACATTATAAAATAATTTCGACAACAATTCCCTTGTTTTTTTGACACGAAAATTCCCCTTCTCGTGTGCTTGTCTAATTATTTCTCGCTGCATCACCATGGGCACGACAAGTAGATTGAAAGGAACTCCGGGTTTCCTGGTTGTATAGCTGGGGCTTAACTCAGGTCTGTCCAGGGTCTTTCAAGAATATTTATTGATTTCAGGGACCCGTTTTGAAGAGCAACGCTATTGGTTTCAATTCGAATAATCTTTATTTCACAATTTTCTCGTCTTAACCTATTTCCAATTTAGCGCAAGTTCTAAGGGTTAAGGAGGAAACTAAGAGGTCTTATGCACTATGTGCTATGATAACCGAGCTTGGCATATGTGAGGTAGAACCGATGATGCCTTGTCTTGGCCTGTACCGATTTGACTTGACTACTTGACTTGACTTGACTTGACTGCTTGACTTGACTTGACTTGACTGCTTGACTGCTTGACTTGACTTCTTGACTTGACTTCTTGACTTAACTTGACTTGACTGCTTGACTTGACTGCTTGACTTGACTTGACTGCTGAAACCGAATGAATACGTACCGTCTTGACTTGACTTGACTTGACTTGACTTGACTTGACTGCTTGATTTGACTGCTTAACTTAACTTGACTTGACATGACTGCTTGACTTGACTTGACTTCACTTGACTTGACTGTTTGACTTGACTGCTTGACTTGACTTTATTTGACTGCTTGACTTGACTTGACTTGACTGCTTGACTTGACTGCTTGACTTGACTTAATTGACTTGACTGTTTGACTTGACTGTTTGACTTGACTGCTTGACTTGACTTGACTTGACCGCTTGACTTGACTTGACTGCTTGACTTGACTGCTGAAACCGAATCAATACGTACCGGCTATTAATTTTAGTCGTTGTATCATGGTTGGATTTTATGAGGGTCGAAGGAAAGGAAACTACCTCAAGTAGAACCTACCTTATAATATGAATTATAAAGTTTATTTATTAAATGAATTATATGAATTAAAATTATATTAATTGTATGAATTGAGTCGAAGAACACTTATATTGGTCATCGTCGTCGACCACTCGTCGTTACTGCGCCGCGATCTTCTTTCAATTGACTCTCTGAATTTTGCGAACATCCTTTTACGCTTTCTCTTCAGGGTTGCAGCAAAATTCTATTCCCACATATATATATATATATATTATATTACATAAATGTGAATTTAATGGCATTTAAAATGATGAGACTGAGTCTGGTCCAGCGGCGATTGCTGGCAGCCAGAAAACAGGGCCAATCGCCGTGGGGAGAGCCTGCAGCCGATCTTGCTCCCTCGCGAAAGGCGCATCTCATGATCGGTAGGCTGACGAGAGAGAGAACTGCAGTTCTCACTCCTTTTTTTTATGGCAGATGAAACCAAGCTCAGGGGATGCTCCCTATCCATGCAAAGCATTTGTTGGTACCGAAGGGATAAAAGATTAATGGGAAGGGGGATAGAGAGAGTAGTGACGGTTTACACTTCGCATAAAGGTTTCGACGTTGTAAGTGTTCCCGTCCACTTACATGCGCATTGAGATTATTCCACAATCTAATGACGCGACCGAAAAACGAATTCTCACGGTAATGCTTGGTTCGTTGGAACGGAATCGCGACATAAAAGGGGTGCACCACTCTCGAAAGCCGAGTAGTTCTGCTAAATACCTGAACCGGAGGAATCAGGCCGGCTATTTCAGAGGAACATTTATCATGAAGGTAACGGTAAAATAATGACAAAAACCCTACATCACGACGACGCTCCAAGGTTTCAATAGAGCTGGATACCCTACTGTCCCTTATAAGGTTTCAATAGAGCTGGATACCCTACTGTCCCTTATAAGTTTTAACGCACGACATAGGACACGGTCTAGAAGCTGAACATATGTTCGCGAACCTCCCGACCATATATGCGAATTGTACACCATTTTCGGACGGATATAAGATCGGTTGGAGTGAAGTATTTCTTACACCGCTTAATAAAGACTAAGCACTTGGCTGCTTCTTTCGACACGTCAAAGATGTGATCGTTCCAACGAAGATCGCATTGGATTGACATGCACAGAACATCAAGAGCCTCCGACTCATTAATATTCACACCACCCATATTTAGAGGTGGGAACTTGTCACCCGCCAGACGCTTGGGGGTCAACAAACAGCATTGGATCTGCCGCGCATTAAAATCGAACCGATTCGCTCGACCCCACTCCTGGATTTTGTTGAGGTCATATTGGAGTGTGTCATTCATAATTTTGCGTTTTCTAGTGATCTCCAGAATAGAGAACGCCTGGAGAATGAATATGAATGGCAAATGCTGCTGTCATCAGCAAACGAGTAGACAGGGTTTGATGTCAGTGACAGAAGGTCATTGATAAAAATGAGAAAAAGAGTTGGAGACAGGACTGAACCCTGCGGAACTCCAGCATTAATGGAGTGCTCTTCGGAAGCAAAGCCGTCTATCACAACCCGAATAGTACGGCCGCTGAGGAAACTCGATATCCATCGAGTGAAAGTATTACAGACACCATAAGCAGTCAATTTAGACAAGAGTGCTTTATGCCACACCCGGTCAAATGCCTTGGAGATATCCAGAGCAACAACCTTGCTCTCACCGAACTGATGAATACAACTGTTCCATCGCTCAGTGAGAAACGCCATCATATCGCCGGTGGAACGGTGAGCACGGAAGCCGTACTGACGATCGCTGATCAACACGTTGCTCCCGAGATACCTCATCAATTTAAAATTTACAATGCTCTCCATGACTTTCGAGAACACTGAGCAGATTGCTATGGGCCGATAATTTGCAGGATTCGTAGCCTCACATTTTTGGGAACTGGCTGCAGATTGGTAATCTTCCAGGAAGTAAAAAAAACTCCTGAAATAAATGATAAATTAAAGAGATTGCGCAGTGAGCGAGCCAGTGTTGAGGCGCACTTTCTCAAGACGTGAGCTGAAATGCCATCCGGTCACGAGGATTTGTTGACATTGAGGTTTGCAAGCACTCTTTTAACAGCCCGCGTTCGAAAGTGCATCGCAGGCATAATATGAGACACACCATCGATCACGGGTAGTGGTTGGCTACTCTCAGGAAGAGAGCAGTTTTCAGCAAACATTTTGGCTAATAAGTTTGCCTTATCAACCGAGTGAGTGCAGATCTGACCATCCTTGAGTACAGCTGAAATAAACGATCGCGTCTAGTTCTTCACTCTCCCCACGAACGACCAAAAGTTCTTACTACCCTTATGGTATTCAAGAACTCTACGTCTAAGGCGCTGTTCGTAGAGAACTTTTTCGCGCTTTAGAGTGGCATTGCACCTATTTCTGGCCTGATTGCGCAGCAATTTAGTATGAGCAGTTTTATTTAAACGCCAATTCCTAAATGCGTCCTCTTTAGACCTGACTGCGTGTCTGCAAGTCGCATTAAACCAGGAATAGTCTTTTGGTTTAATGGAAATTCTTTTATTGGGTATGAAATACCTCATACCAAATAAAATTATATTTTCTACCAATTTTGCTGCAGCATTTATTTATCTATCTCTGAAACAAAATTGCCAATTGAAACGGCTGAAAAAGAGTTCAGCGCATCCCAATTAGCCTTCGCATAAAGCCACACTGTCCGCTTCGGAGCTGGTTGGTGAGCGGATTGAGGACTAGAATATAGGAAGGTAGCAGAAATTGTAGCGTGGTCCGAATTACCAAGAGGTGCAAGAACATTCACATCATACTTGCTATGCGCGAAAAAATTCGCCCTCAAGCCACGTACATTAGTGGAGTCTATGCGGAATTTTGCCACCGCCACCCACTGTAAGGAAGTGTAAGGTCAGCTGTACAAGCGGCCACGCGTACGGTCGTAAGCAAAGCACAACGCGACAAGACAAGTGTTATGCCTTTATCTTCCCGCGCTTCAGCCCACGATGCACTCACAGCCGCATGCACACCTAACGGGACCAGGAAGAAGGAGGAGGAGTGAAAACAAACGAAATGCTGAGCTTGTGCCTTGTAATCCGGCAAATTATAAAAATGGTGAGATAAAATCGATACTATACGAAATGGAATCTCGTGTATTAAACAACACAATAGATTTGTATTCATTCCAATATTAGAAAAGGTTTATGACTTCCATAGTGTCACTGATCTGAGGAACGCTGCTGGGAGTGTTGGAGATTTCTGGCCATAAGTTCTTCCATGACGATATAATGGCTGATGCGGGATATGAACGACAAGACTGACAAATGGCAAAAACCAAGTCTTTCATAGTGAACTCTTTTAATGTTTTTACTACAGGTTGGTCTTTTGAAATGGCCGTCAGCAACAGGTTTTTTTTGTAGTCTTGCTTTACAAACTGAATGATATGCTGGTCCATTGGTTGAATGAGTGCAGTGCAGTTCGAAGGAAGAAACATCGCAGTGATGCATTTATCCTCAGTTGTCAGTACTTCTTCGGACGGATGGCCGGGAGCATTATCGAGAAGCAGCAATGCCTTTTCAGGAAGATTATGATCTTTCCAACATTTTCTAACTTCTGGCACGAAACATTCATACCATTTATGAAAAAGATCTTTCGTCATCCACGCGCTTTTTTGTCCGTAATAGTGCACTGGTAAATCAATGTTTTTGAATGCACGTGGATTCTTTGATTTTCCAACGACCAACATCTTTAGCATGTGGGTTCCCGAAGCATTAGCACATGGTAATATGGTAACACGCTTTTTGCTTACCTTACGTCCAGGTGCAGATTTTTCATCATATTAAACAAGTGTTTTGTTAGGTATTACACGCCAAAAAAAGCCCTGATTCGTCTGCGTTATACACTTGTGAAGGGTAAAGATCCAAATCTTTCACTTTTTGCAGAAATCTTAATTTAAACGGCTCTATGCAGGGCGAATCATTAGATGGTTTTTCTCCTGTTACAGTTAAAAATCGTATTCCATGACGTCTCTTGAAGCGTTCCAACCATCCTTTGCTAGCTACAAAGTCGTCTTTTTTCGTTATTTCTTTGTAAAAAAAACTAGCTCTCATGGCCAATATAGGCCCAGAAAAAGATGCATGCATGTTTCTTTGCTGAAGAAACCACATATACAGAGCTTGTCCAACCTCTGGATGTTCAGCTTTCTTCAGAGTTTGCATCTTTCCTGGCCCACAATCAGTAGTAGATACAAACTTTTCAATGTTCTCGCGATTCATTTTGATATCATAAATTGTGGAATGTCCTACGCCATACCCAATTGATAACTTAGTAAAAGATTCATTACGACTTATTCGGTCCAAAATCTCACTTTTTTCTTTAATTGTTAATGTTTTGTGCTTCCGCTTTTGGGTTTGCGAAGCCATCGCCAGCAATACGTTACCTCCCGGAACACAATCAAAATCAAACTGAGACGACACGCCTCTAGCAGCACGTCACGGTGCCGCGAACACGTTGCAGCTTGTTCAACCATACATTAACGAAGTTTTACCGTAATACGTAGGTACGTACACGTTGTAGCTTGTTCAACTATACATTACAAAGTTTTACCGTAATACGTAGGTACGTACATATTTGGAATGTCGGATTACAGGGGGTGCCGGATAAGACAGTGGTCGGACTACCGAGGTTCTATTGTATTTTCGAATCGCCTCCCTCCTCACCCTTCTTTCAAAACCGTTTTTGTTTGAGCTCGGTTGAAAACTCACTAATCGGGCTTTAACGCTAGCGACGGTCGATCAGTGACGAGGGAACATTTTTTTCTTTCCTAATAATGCCTTAATGCCGGATAAGTCAGTGGTCGGATTACCAAGGTTCTATTCTATTTTCGAATCGCCTCCCTCCTCACCCTTCTTTCAAAACCGTTTTTGCTGAGTTTGGTTGCAAACTCACTAATCGGGCTTTAGCGCTAGCGAAGGGCCGCTGGCGACGGGCGATCAGTGACGAGGCAAATTTTTTTTCCTTTTCTAATAATGCCCTAAACACAATTGGAAGTATTAATATAACACAAAATCACCTGTCAAAATTACACAGGCTCTTATGGGAAACGAGACAAAAATCATTTGTATAAGAGCAATTGTCCGTAGATAAAAAGACAAATGGCTCCTGGTTGATAAAGCGAATTGACTTGACTTCGCGGGTTGCGGGGGATCAATGAAAAATCCTCTCCGAAAACAAAAGAAAGTGAAAATGTTTTGCCACTTTTGCTGAAACTAATTTCAATTGGGTATTTTTAAGTTGTGGGGGGTTTTTAATTAAAGCTTTTAATTTTTGTAATTTGACGACAAGTTGTACGTATACTTTGCGGATTTGCAGAATAAGGTTTGCGTTTCTTTAATTTATAAATTCTTTAATTTAATAATTTCTACTGATTTATATAGGAATTCAATTAAATTGTTACTGACTGTGAAAAATAATCATTTTTTTCGTGTTATTATTATTTAATTATGCGCGAAATAAATGTGCACAATTTCTGCACTTCAGGTAGTGCTGCGTTTGAATATTCTTTCTTTCGCCATCTAAGCTCGTTGTTTTTGTATTTAGCTATAAATAATTTGCATTTAATCATAGACGAAGCAGGCTGCACACATTTTAGATGTCAAAAATCAGATACTGCCGTTGCAGTATCTTTGTGACAACCTACAGCGCTGCGCTGCATGCAGCATTTGCATGTAACTTGCGTCATAAGAACTAATGTAATGAAAATTCGCTGCATGCACAATTCTGAACATGTATTTCAAGCATTAAATTAATAAACATGATGTTTTTTGTTAAATGAAAGTTAATTCTTGCATTGTTCAAAAATTCCATGCAATTTCTCGCTTTCATTTCATGCAGGGCAAAAGTGTTTGCAAACCAATTGAGTGGAAAATTGAGGTGGCAACATTTGCTCTCTCTCACATTGGCTCAACTTGGTAAAATATTAAAATGGATTTGATATTTTTGCTAAGTCATTTCGCCTTCTCGCCACTATGATCGCATACACACGATTCCATAAGGTGAAAGTCGATATTCTCTATCAAGTCAATTCGCTTTATCATGTGAAGTTAGCATAATTTGCCCTTTGAACACAAATGCAGCCCAACTAACTACATCAAAAAAATCTGTACGTATAGGATTCTGTAACAATGGAATTTGACAAGCGTGAAGTTATCCAATACAGGCTCTAGCCTGTAAAACTAATAGTTTTAATGTGTTAAAGGAATAAATAAGTATAAATATTTATAAAACTTGTTTTTATTATTATCAGCCATATATATATATAACACAAGGTGGAAGAGGGCTTTGAACCAATTGATTTTATCATTTCTTTTCGGAAAAATATTGATGAAATTCTAAAAGAGCGCACATTTTATGTTGAATTTTCGCAAATCTGAGAACCTTTCACATATTGTGTTATACATCGGAAGAAGGGCGGAAAAAGACTTTGGATCAATTGATTTTATACTTTCTTTGTGGAGAAGTACTGTTGAGATTTTAAAGGAGTGCACACTTTATGTTGACATTTCGCGATTCTGAGAACCCTTCACATATTATGTTATACATCGGAAGAAAGGTAATTGAATTACCTTTCTACCAATATATAACACAAGATGGAAGAGGGATTTCGACCAATTTTAATTGTTGAATTCTCTTATTCAATTAAATGTAAACTCTGTTCAAATTTATATTCTGTGCTTACATAAATCAGCTGTTTTTCTTTAGTCTGATGAACTTAGTTGGAGTTGTGTCGTGACCACGGTCGAAGATGAATGCTGCTGCCCACCGCAGTGCAGTGTTTGCTAACAAAGACAACAAGACTGGAAACGCATTTTTAGCTTTCACTGTGTTAGTGAAATCAGGCTGAAGTGTGTAAATTACACAAACAAAATGCATGCAATTTTGACACCTTGAAGAAACTTGGAAAAATGTTGTTTACAAAATTTTGAGAGAGGATTTAAATTTTTTGAGAGAGAATTGCAACTCTTGTTCTTCTTCACCGCACTAGCCTAGAAACATAATTTTTAAAATACGTAAAGAAGACAAGGAGATAGGCTTTAAACTAACTTATGCGGTTTATTTATAATTATTTTATCCAGTATACAGCGGATTTTTTGGCGTAATATATAGTCGGCATATTTCTTGTATGTAATAAATACCAATTATGAAAATATGTCTGTTTTATGATAGGCATGGGCAGAATTTTCGCGAGCATTTCCCTAATACTTTTCAGAATATAAGAACAAGATGAGTTGAGATCTCTAACCGTAAACAAAAAACTCAACACAGCAAAAACCATGAGTTCTCTTGTGAAGCTACTGAAGATAAGTTTTCCTTTGTGTTTAATTGTGCCTGAAAATATATAATATAATATAATTTCTGCAGAATGACTCAAGTACCGAAGTGTATGCTTAGATGTAACACTCCCAGGATGAAGAATCATCAATTTCCTGATGAGGTAAAGGAGCCTGGACGGTAAGTCGTTATAATCAGTTTAACCGTTATATACAAATTTTCCCGTTATGTAAAAAACCGTTATTAAAAAATGGATTCTGCCCAGTTTGCACCTAAGACTTTGCATTTGTCTTTTGGAAATACTACTGTGGGGCAGAATGCATTTTGTCGTGTGTTAAATTTTTTTCCTTTATGTAAATAAGAATTTGCATAATTCATTTGATTTTAAGTAAAGGCCAATTTTTTTTATAGGAGGAAGGAATGGCTCCGGAGACTGGGGATAATAGGCCCCACTAATAAAATATTATTTGCATGCGGTCGACATTTTTCTAGAAATATGTACTTAGGAAATCGTTTGAAAAGCAATGCTCTCCCAGATCCTAATTTAACGAAAAATTTGGAGGTTTATAAAACTTTAGTGCCCAGTAGTTCCCACGTCCCTTCAGGTAGTTCATTTTCATTGTTTTTCTCGGATAGGCAGGTCGAAACTTGTAAAACTTTGTCTGAAAACACACCTAGGAAGAGAAAGCTAGTTGAGTGCAATTATGAATTAAGAAGCGTAATATCAGAACAGGAGGTAGAAATTAAGAAAATCAAATTAGAAAATGAAGCTCTCAAACTAGAAAATAAAAAATTGTGTGCACAGGTTAATAGCAGTTCAGACGAGCAGGCCATATTAGATAGTGCTCTTCAGAGATTACCTCCAAATGTAGCTACGTGTGTAAAAAATAGCTTAGAAAATTCTTCCCGCCACCCTAAAGGTCGTAGATATGAGGACCAATTAAAAACGATTGCATTGAGCATTCATTTTCTGTCCCCCTTAGCTTACCGCTACCTCAAACCTATTTATAATTGGCCAGATGAGCGAACACTTCGTCAAATGGTAAGTGACTGGCCAAAATCTCCTGGATTGTCACTTTGCAATATTAGAGCATTAGAATTCCGTAGTCGCAGCTTTACTCCCGAACAAAGATTTGTTTCAATTTCGTGCGACGAAATGTCACTTAAAGTTCATTTGCAATATGATTGGAGTCAGGGTGAAATAATAGGATTACAGAATTTCGGAGACGAAAATCGTACTTCAAGGGTCGTAAACTCCGTTATGGTTTTAATGATCAAGGGTATTGGAGGAGATCGGTGGCAGCACCCGTTTGCTTATTTTCTGCTGCATAATTCCTGTAGGGGAGAAGTAGTTAAAAAATATGTTAGCAGCAATTTCACAACTCCAGCGAATTAATTTACATCCTTGCCATTTCGTGCCCCAAAGAAGATGCAAGATGTGCCCCAGAATTAACAATCGCTCACATAAAACCAAAAACTTTTCAAAAAATGTCTGTCCCATTAGCTGCACAAGTTTTGAGCAATACGGTTGCATCAGGTATGAATAGTCTATACAGTTCAGGAGCTCTGGATGTTTCAAAAGCTCCTACAACACCAAATACAGTTCAGTTTATAATTTTCTTCGATTAATTATTTAATAATTTCAACAGTTATTCTACTGAAGTGGTTTGTTGTTCTAAAAAAGTTTTTTGCAGTTCACAGGAACAGAGAGGTTTCCTTAGTAAAGCAAAAGAACTTTTACATAGCATGAAAATAGAGAACAGCGCAGGAGTAGATATCAAGCAAACATTTTGCTTTATTAAGGGTTGGCTAGCTAATATAAATGCATTGCTACGTTTGTGGGATAATCTTTCGAGCATAGGATTTAGGTATATTAAAACGAGGATACTGTGCCAAGATAGCTTAGAGCATTTTTTTGGACAAATCAGGAAAGGTGGGGGAAACTCAAATAGAATATCTTCCGACATGTTCTGTCGACTATTTCGAAAACATTGGGGTTTCGATTACCTTGATGTTGTAGTTAGAGGCAATTGCGAAGCCTTGTCAAACTTTCACAGTAACGATACTCCTAGATTAGATTTCTTAAATGTTAGTGAGAATATTAGCCAGCAGGGCCCTTTTTGGGAGGAGTTTCAGAGCCAACCCAGACCAGAAAACTCTTTCATCTCAAATATTCAGGTAGATTTTTCATCGGAGGAGTTAAATTTTTTGCAAAAAAGTGCCTTTAGCTATATATGCGGATGGTTTTATTTAAAATTATACAAACTGCACACCTGCCTCAAACCCCTTCCCTATTTCGGTGATGAACCAGTTAGTGAGGAGTTTTTTTTACTGTGGAAAAACAATGTGAAAAAGTTAATCTTATAAAGCCTCCACAGAGTTTTATTTTGGCAGTTTCTAGGTTAGATGAAAAGTTCGTAGAGTTATTTGATAGAGCCTGTCACAGGGTTGGACTAGGTAAATACTTATTTGAAGAAATAAAATCCAGATCCTTTCCTTTGTTGTAGTAATTGCAGCAGTGAAACTTTTTTAGCCTTGTTTATTAGGGTTAGGATATATTTCATAATAAAATTTTCTAATAGAGACGCTTCAACACCCAATTTCAAAAATAAACTTCTATACATTACTCATTTGTAGTGTTGTCCTTCAAATATAGTCCGTGACGATTTCAATCTAGGTTTGCTGCTTTTTAAACTTATCAATGATCTCATATTTAAGCTATTTTGATCTCATTTTTTATATTATGTATAATGTATATATTTCCATATTATAAGTCAATACTATTATTCTGTGATTTAGTTTTAATTTTTACATAATTGTGATTTTTTTTATTTTGAATTAATGAATTGATTTTATTTGCTTTTATCATATTTTAATTTTAAAGAATGAATATTGTAATGGGTGAAATATGCCTATAGGGGAACCGACACCAAAAAAAAACGGTAACGCGTCATTGTGCATACCTCAAAGGTGGCGTGGAAATGCACGAAAGTTTGGTAATTTAGTGAGGTTTTTTCTAGCTCGCTAATAGTTAAAAAGTAATTTAAAAATCATTCGCAAAGGATCTTACATGCAATGAAGTTTTTCTATTAAAGCTTACTTAAAAATCTATATAAGTAATATTTAATAATTGTGTCTCGTTGGTATCCCTGTCATGAACTCACCCCATCATCTTGTGACGGTGTGGTAACAAACCGAAATGGTTTACTTTTCCACCTAACTTCCTTTGCAATAGCGAGTTTTAGCTTGTAAGAAGGAGACAATTTCACCATAAATCTCACGTACGCTGTACGTGAGTGCGCGGACGGACATGTTTTTCAGCTCGCTCACGAAATTAGAGGAGTTTCCAGTCTTGTTGCCTTTGTTTGCTAATTGTGCTCGCGGGAAAAATAAAAATAAATTTAACATATCTCTTTTTACACCAAACACAATAAAAATACAGTGCAAAAACATTACACAAAAACACAGTGCGTAAATATTAACATTGTTGCGAACCAACGGGTTGCTACAAATTTTATATATATTTTTGGTTTAAAACCAAAATATAGAAGAAGTTCTATTGAATTAAATATTTATTAGCATTTAAATTAACAATAAGCATTCGAATTAATAACATTAAAAAAAGTTCTCAGTGAGGAATACACAAGAAAGAATAAACTTAGAACAACAAACAAGAATTGAACCAGAAAATTATAAAAAACAAAGCAAGCCCCGAAAACACACGATAATATATACATACGCTCGGAGAATAAAACATACGCACAAGTAGAGCAGCGGCAATTCTAAAAATAGAATTATGCGACCAGCTTAATTTCGCTTTCTCTTTTTCTTTGCACTTTCGCTGCCACTGATCTAAAAATGAAATCAAGCAGTCAGCTCACACATAATTTCTTTCGTCGCGCACACGCTGCATATTGTTGTATGTCGCATTCACACTATCAAGGCAAGAACATTGGCACTTGTTAATAACTCAGTGAGTCAAGGTCAAGTTCAGCCTTTAGTGCAAGCCAAGCATTTTGTTTTGAGAAGCTCGAAAGCCAAGCTAGCAACCAGCACTCTGCATGGTAGCACTAACCACATAACATATAGACCGCTAAAAGTCCCTTTTTTCTGGTCCGCAGAGCTTTCAGTAACCTGGGTCCCACAAAATTTCTTACTCTCGTTTTCTCTTTACACGAGCAATTGTTTTTGCTTAAAGTGCTAGGAATCGTCGGTTTTCTCGTTCTCTCACATGTTTAAAATGTGTTCCTACTCATTTCCACAGCTACTGAGATCTAGATCATGCTCGTTATTTACGTTCGTCATTGCATACTCATATTTTGTGTATTTGCTTTCTTCGGTAAGCAGAACATTTCTGTTTGCATTTTTCTTAAGATTTAAGATTTTAGAATTGGTATTTTTCTTATTTCTTTAAGCTTTCCGAATAAATAAAAAGCAAAGAGCAAACGCGGAAGAATTAAATCGTTCCCAATTTAATTCTGCCGACGTTAATATTGGCAAATATTAATATTAAGAATTTAATATTGCAAAATAGTGGAATTGCGACATACCGTTCCACTTTAGTTTCGCCGACGGTTACTTCGACCGAGCTTAAGTAAAAATGATTTAGGGCCTTATTTTGTATCTGCGGAACGGTAGCGACGACAAAGCTTCTGCTTCTGTTCCCGTTGCTGTTAAAACCGTATTTTGTAACTCTTACGTTGAGCCCCGTTGAGCGCACTGGGCTTTACGTCTTTTGCGTTCCAGTCAGCTGGTATGGAAATGTTGTGTATTTGGTGTACACAAAGACGACATTCACACGTCTCTTTCCTTCTTATGATTACATGCATGCAATGAATTTGTTCTTATACCTGTTTTCTTTTGCCTCGATCAACTTTTGTTTATTAAAGCCAGCTGGCAGGCAGTGTGTTTGAAAACGTGGAACAAATCGCATATCGGTGTTTAAAGAATTTTTTCAATAATATAAAATTATTATTTAGTGCTGTATAATAATATTTATAAAGCGAAAACAAAAATGTTATTCGATTTGTTATGGAGTGACTCAGACCAGGAAAATGACGAGGAAACAAACATTCCAGCCAGGGTACGCAACCCAGCATTGAGAAGCAGTGCATGCATTTTGGATATGCCGGATAAGGAGTAAGTAATCTTTGCGTTAATAAGTTACGAGTTATTTGGATTTGGAAAACTATTGATAATTATTAAACGGGCAACAACAAAACGCTAAATACATTTTTATGCAAAAATGCTATACCTGCAGTGCTATAGCGGTATATTCAAAAAATGCAATAAAAAAAAATGCAACGAAATCGGACTGAATAACCCTTGTAATTGTCTTTGAAAAGGTCAGGCAAACAAATTTTCAAAAAGGTTATCTGTCCTTTTTTTCGACCCATTAACGTTTTCGAAACCGTTTACCATCATAAGTTCGCTAAAAAATTCTCAGGAAAACTCATTACCTAAAACCCTTTGATACAATTTCAGATTTCGATCGAACTTTCGCATGAATAAAGAATGCTTCATGCAAATTTTAAATGAAGTTGGTCCCAAGTATCCTGCAGCGTCAAGGACAAGAAAAATTCCACCAATTACAAAATTGGCAACTTTTTTACATTTCGTGGCAACGGGCAGTTACCAGAAGGTTGTCGGTAATGAAAATGTAGCGTCCATGTCTCAGAGTAGAGTCTCTCAAACGATTTCAGAGACTTTAGATATTTTTGAGAACCATATGTGCGCTAAGTGGATCCGCTTCGAAATATCACCCGAGGAAGAGCTGCTTACTAAGCAACAATTTGCAAATAAATTTGGGATTCCAGGCGTCATAGGCTGTGTGGATGGCACACACATAAAGATAATGTCCCCTCCTCAGGAAGCGAAACATTTATATTTTAATAGGAAGGGCTTTTATAGCATTAATGCACTTTTGGTAATAAATGAAAAAATAATTAAATAATTTATGCGGAGATTCCGGTTACCGTTTGCTACCCTATTTAATGACTCCATATCGAGACCCTGTACAGAGGCACGAAGTGGAGTACAACATCAGGCACTGCAGAGCACGGAATGTAATAGAACGTTGCTTTGGAATTTTAAAAAATCGATTCCGTTGCTTACTTGGAGAAAGAGGCCTTCATTATTCCCCATCGATGGCCACAAAAATTATAGATGCATGTTGTGTATTGCACAACATTTGCATTTATTATAAAAATGAGTGGGAATTAGACGAGGAAGTCAACGATGAGACTGACCACCACGACGTTGCGGAAGAGAGGCCAACGAGAGCAGCCACCGCAGTTCGAGACCGACTGGCAAGGAGTATCATACACTAAGCTTAATATGAAAAACAATATGTAAATAAATAAATAAACTACATTCGAGTCAATTTGAATTGAATTTGTTTATTTAATTTCAATATCATAACTGAGTAAGCATTAAAGCTATGATAAAAAATTGAAGAAAATTCAGTCAACATAACTATTTTAAAAAAATTAAAGAAAAAATATCACATTTGTTTGCAATCACATTTCATTGTAAATTCAGCAGCGCATCTGCTGCTTGTCCACGCCGCAGTGTCTCCGACAGCATTTGTTCCAACGCCCTTGCGCTTGCCATTTGAGCGTTGGTTTGCTCCTTCATAATCCGACTTAGTTCGTCTATTTTATTCACTACTGCAAGCAGCGTGCGGTTTTGCTCGCGTAGGAGAGACATCATTTCTTCTTTTCTTGGTCGACGTCTTATTGGCCTGCCCGTTCCACTTGGCTGAACTGTTTCCGAAATTGCACATACTTCATATATCGGAGGAGTATTTTCCGCACTCTCTATTTCTTCGGTAGGTTGAAGAATGGCTGTAATTTTAATAAGCAAATATTTGAAACTTTAAAATTTTACATTAATGGAAATACTTACATGGCGGTTCTTCAAGCTTCTTCTACGTTAGCTTCTGTTGAAGGCTATGAGCGTGGTATAGTGGCTGTAAAATAATCCATTATTTGATTCGTTTCCTCCTCGATGTCGGTGAGACCAACATTTACAAACGGGCCGCCACCAGTTCTGTTTTGTTCGGCTGCTATTCGCGAGAGCTTAGTTTTTGCTCTCACTTTCATATCGGACCATACCTGAAGATATAAGCAATTATTTATATGTATACACTAACATTCCAGAGATAACTTACCTTCCGCCATTCAGGTGTTGACCTTATCGGTGGACCAAGAATGTTCAATGTCACCCTTAATTTCTCCCATTCCTTGTCGGAAGTGGCTTTGTCGCTCCCAAATACGGGAGTCCCTTTAGCCAACAATGGGCTTTACCTCATCACTTCGAGCAATTTTTTGAACTGCTCGTTCGTCGTTATTCTGCAAGATTGATAAAAATCGCGTTTGTATCTATATGCAATCAATCACTTCTAAACAAATTGCACTTACCGTTTCTTCGAAATTTCCATTAAGTTTATTTTGTAATAATTATTTAAATTATTTTATTTAATTTTTTTATTAAACGCAAAATAAAAATGAAATGAGAAATGAAAAAATAAAAACAAATAAAAAATCAACAAACAAAACACCTCCGCACTCGTCGAGCTCTACGCACAAACTGTGCGAACGGCAGAATTTTAGCTTCCGCTTCTCTACAATGGCCACCACGAGTGCTTCTGTTGTTACAAAATACCATTTTCCAACGTAAGCACGTAAGAAGTATGCAATTGTTGTTGTAAACCCAGCTGTACAGTAGCGCCAACAGTAGCGTCAGCGGTGTGCATTTTGTGCACACATTTTGATCAGCTGTTTTACGAATATAACAAAGAGGAACGTAGAAGAGCCATACCGTTCGCAGATACAAAATAAGGCCCTTAATGTTAAAAAGTAGAGTTCTGTTTGTGAGCCCACAGCGCGCAGACCGGCGCTGCATTGAAATAAATAAAAAGGGACGTTAGAAGAGGAACAAGGCTTTTCATTAAGAGGACCCGCATTCTTTTCAGAAGGACACCACAACATTTTGGCGCAGCCGGATTTTCGAGCCGAGGATCGCTCGAAGAAAATTAAAGGTAAGTGAGTGGAAATTTTGGTGAAGTTTGTGGAATAAATAAAAGGAGTGCCAGCGTCAAGCCAGGCACCCTTGTCTGTCCAATGGCGTTCCACGCCGGACGAAACCTTTGCTGAGGTCGACCCTTTCACTCTGGGAAGTTGTTTGAAAGGTTTTTAAATAGTTTTAAAAGTTTTGAATAGTGTTAAAGTGAAGTTTGAAAGTGAATTGTTGGAGAATGAATGAATTTTTGAGGAAAATTAAATTAATTCTTAATAATTCTTAATATGATAATGGTAGTATTGGGAATAATAAGAAAGATATCATTTTGGAATAACTTTTTTTTGGTTATTTTAAAAACCAAAATTAAAAGTTTAATCGTTACAGTAAATCGCTTAGAGACTTCATATCGTTTGGAGAATCAAAGCCACTTTAGTGTCATCCTTTTTCAATAACAAGCAATTACAATTGCTTGCTTATAAAAACAATTAACAAAAGCAGGCAATTAGCAAAGAAATAACGCAAACCATAGCTCACTCATTTAATTGTTCGAGTTCTAAATTGCAAACGTTGCAGTTTTGTGTGCCGCTACGAAAAAGAAGAAATCCGTTCGTTCATTTTGAGGTTTTAAATTACCTCAGGGAAGGCGACAAAATAATTGACAATTCGTCTCCGATTGAAACAAAGAAATAGCGAGCTCAGGCTGCAAAATAAAAAGAAAAAATAAAGTAACAAAAGTAAAACAAGCGTACGTGCTGGAAACCATTTGTACGGCGAATGTTTACACCATGCTCGGTAAACGAAGCATGCAGGAAACCTAAACCGTTTAAGGAAATTAAAACTTGATAAGCATAATTTAATTGTTTGGTTAATTGTCTCTCGTTTTAAGGTACTACGAGTAGTAATAAAAATTCGACGTTTAATAAAACGATGGAACGTTAATTGGCGGCGCTAAGTAGTCGTTTTACAATATTCTGAATCCAACACTTCAAAATAAATTTAACTTCTCGACATTAAGAAAAATTTACTCTTACATATGTTAATTGTAAAAGTTAAGAAAAATAAAAACCCACTAAAGTATATGTCGTTCTTTAATTAATGGCCGAGTCGTTGCAAGAACAAGCATATATAGAATTAGAGAGAACCCATAAGGATCTGAAACGTCAGTTGGGGGAGTTTATATCCAAAATTTGGGCAATTTTGAAAGAGACAGTAGGAAACAAAGAAAACTTAGAATTGATAAATTCTAGAGTAGGGACCTAAGAGACCTTTCAAGTGTAGAAAGAGCAGACGCGATAGTAGAGGAATTGCTTAAATTCCTACACCAGATAATAGAGAATAAGACAGAAAATTCGAAGGTATGGGAATCAGAATTTAACGCACTGAAGAATAGGTACGATAATTATTTAGTAGATAAAGTGTTTCAGGAGGATATATTAAGGAACTTAGAGGACGAGAACGTAAAACTAAGGGAATTATTAAAGGAAAAGGGGCTAACCGAAGAAACGTCAAATAAAACACTAGAACAGGGATTTGCACAGAAATCAAGAGAAGACTGTAGTTCTTTAGAAGAAGCGAACAGGAGAATCCAAGAATTAAAAGAGGAAAACAGGCGGCTGAAACAAGAAATAGAATTAGCTAACGATCAGACACTATACCATAAACAAGCTACCGCTGCTATAGTCAGTCCAAAGGAATATAACTCAGTTTCATTTCCTACGTTTAAGCAATCAGGGGCAAATCAAACCAAGATGGGTATAGCAGAAATCGCGAAGATAACAAGCAGTCTTGTTCCACTGTTTTCAGGGAAACAGTCACCAGACTTAAGAGGTGAGGTGTATAAGTTTATACAGGCGTGTGAGTTAGCTACAAGGGAAGCGACTACAGGAAATATACAAGAGTATATAGATTGTATCAAACAAAGATTGTATGGAGACGCTTATGATCTAGTAGGCTCACAACGTTTCAGCAGCCTAGAAGAATTATACCTAGTGTTAAGAAGAGCCTACCTACCAACGATTTCGTTAGACTCAACGTTAACAGAACTACAGAATTGCAGTCAATTGTACAATGAGGACATTCGGCAGTACGCAAGACGCCTAAATACCAAAAAAGCACAGGCGCTACAAGTAATAAAAGATACCTATAATGGACGGGGCGACATCGCACTTCTATCTATGGTAGAGACGTCAGCAAATAAGGCGTTTAGAACAGGGTTAAAAGATGCTACTTTACGAATTCACATGCTAAGTGTTACAGGGAAAAGTATGGAGGAAATGATAGAAATAGCAGTGAACACGCTGATTGAAATACAAAGAAGTAATTCCCTCCATCAACAAACGGTTACACCCATAATTAATATGAATTCGGTAGAACCCTACACAGGACCGCCTGTACATAATCTAGTGGCTTATAAAAGGCTAGAAGAAAGGCAGAACGTTTCGAGAGCACCACAGGAGAAAATAGTTTGTTCATTTTGTACTAAACGTGGGCATACGCGAGAAAAGTGTTTAATTAGGGAAAACACACCGTATTGCCAAAAGTGTTTAAAATATGGACACGAGACAAACTGGAGGTGTAATAATAATGAAAACACCAAAAGTGAAGGTCGAACAACAAAAATCGAGGGCCTAATAACTGGAACCAGGGGAGTCAACAATGGAACCAACACCAACGAAGTTGGCAACCAAACCAACCACAGCGGAATTGGCATCCGATGCAACAGCAGAGTCAGAGAAGGTTCGAAAACCCGAATTCGAATGCTTCAAACAGTATGCAAAGGAATCAGGGTGCGGGGAACACATCGGACAGAGCTAACCGAATAGTGTGTCATTGGTGTAACAGACCAGGACATATGATGGCACATTGCGAGGCTAGAAGAAATTGGGAAAAATTCCAAGGCAATCGCCAGGGAAACTGGCAATGGCCCAGAACAGGCCAGTAATCTGGGAACCCAATAATGACAGTAATTTAAGGCCAAATGAGGTAATAACGGTAAGTCAGACATCGGAAGCGATTGTGGATACATTACCAACTTCACCAAGCGAAACAGTAACTGTAAGTCCGACGTCGGAAACGATTGTAGATACGTTACCAATTTCGTCGAGTGAAGGAGTAACTGTAACTCCGACATCGGAAGCGATTGTCGATACGTTACCAGCCTCAATAACTGAAGTAGTAACAGTACGTCTAAAGAGATTGTGGATACGTTACCAACTTCAGCAAAATTGAAGAAGGCCAGAAAGGTAGAGAAAACAGCTGATAAGAACATAGAAAACAAAAATAATATTCGGAGAAAATCAGACGAATCGGTAGTTCAGGCTGTAAAGATAATTGAAGTTGGAGTACAGAATTTAATGACAATACTTCTGATGACACAATTGGTCGCTGTATTTATTATAAGAACAATCTTCCGCAATTTACAGCATTGTAAAGCAAGGAGCATTAGTCTTAGAATAACGGAATATGTTACCTGTATAAAAGCACTTGCAAGTCATATAAAATCAGGAATAATAGCCAAATGGAGAGTTTCTTTTCCTAAGTTGCCAAATCAAGGTGTGAATACGAGTGTTCATGTTCATAACCTGCATAATAAAAGTAAAAAGATTGAGGTAGAAGTGTCTAACCGGGAGCAATCTAATATGAATGACGTGTTTATTGAGTTGCCTTGCGAAGAGGCCAGAAATAAAAAACTCATTCTGCTAGTTGATACAGACGCCGACAATAGCTTACTTAAAGATAATATTTTGAATGAAGTTCTCAACGTAGACACAGGTGACATGCAAACAGTGGTGCATAAGAAGAGAATTCCACCAGTAATATACTAGGGAAAACTGGTTAATCTGAAAAATGATAAAATTTTTGTACTCGTATTAGAATCAAGCGGACATGATTTCGCCTTTAACCAAAATTTCGCATCAGATTTCACACATATTAATAACTTGCAGTTAAGAGAACAGGGTAATATGAATTACATGACGATACATGTGAAAAATCGAAGAAGACAAATTCGTAGAAGACTAGAATTTAAATCAAAAAAAAAAAAAAAAAAAAAAAAAAATGGGGTCAGCTTAATTAATAAAAAATTGTAAATATTATTGCTCTTAACATAGTAGAGTTAATAATAAAAATTTTATTAAAACTATAATAATAAATTTAAAATGTTAATTAAATATCGTGTATCAGAATTTGTCACTAAGAGTCTAAACGCATTTTTCGGCTATATCAATTTAGTCGAAACAATGTGGAAATATGAAAAATAGATCCGTCTAATATGTGAATACATATTCAAAGGAACACATTACATTACACAATACATATTACACAGTACATTATTTAAAGACTCAAACCAATATGTAAGACATATTGGACGCGAGGTAAAAGTAATCCCGTTCCATTTTAGAGTATTTCATTCGTCTTACTCTATATGTGTTAAATATCTAATTTAGTATAGTCGAATTCAACTTTAGTTCATTCGCTGGAAATTGAGCCGAGAAGAAGGCAATCCTCACCAATTCAAAGGATGTGACATTGGCAAAGATGGCCTAAAACAATGTCCAACGATTCGAAAACTTACTTACAAACTAACCCTAAATGTTGAAAAAAGAAAACAAGAAAATTAAAACGAAAAACATAAAGAAAAGAAGTTATATTAAAATAAAAACAAACTTGAGTTTAAAAAAAAAAGAAAAAATACAGAAAGAGAAAAAGATGTGGATGACGCCAAGAATGTAGAACTCGAATCTGAGAAGAATGAAGATGAGTCTGAAAGGCAATGAACAGACCACACCTGAAGTTCATCTCGGGACAATAAGTCATCTTTGACACCGAACCAGGCTGTAGTCTGCCACAGCTACAGATATCACACTGCATCACTACAGAGCATGATTCTGTTTAATTGCACTTTTATAAACAAACTCCGTCCAGACAATCGTTGAAGAACGCGGGTTGATCGCACTTGACGAATTCCTAATTAGGTAATTGGAAAGGACGCAATGAAAGTAGCACTGAAGTTGGCTACAGTTTTATTTCTCTGCTTGAACTGTAGTTGGGCCTACAAACTGGTGGTTATGGTGAACGGAATACTTCCTTCTGGGGTCAGAGTCCATGGTGCTTTTGGTTCGCCAAGTGGAACAGCAACATCCAGGAACAAGGATCTGCAACTGCGATAAGTACAGCGTTTGGTACAGCTTAGAGAGTACATGGGAACAAGTCCAGGAGCTGCGTGACTTCACACACAACAACCACAACCACACACACGTGAACAACGAGGATACACTACGGTAGAACTTAAGGTAGATTTAAGTTACATAATATTAGAGAATTAGAATAAACCACTCCTGTATCATATTGTACAGAAAAAATTAATATCGCTTCACGATATTAATTTTTTCTTTCCCTAAGGGTGGAGGGATGTTGTATGTCGCATTCACACTATCAAGGCAAGAACATTGGCACTTGTTAATAACTCAGTTAGTGAGTCAAGTTCAGCCTTTAGTGCAAGCCAAGCATTTTGTTTTGGGAAGCTCGAAAGCCAAGCTAGCAACCAGCACTCTGCATGGTAGCAAGTGTGGAAGCTAATTATAAGCTCCGGGCAAAGCTCTGGAAAGCCAAGATAGTAACCAGCATCGTCTGCATGGTAGCAAGTGTGGAAGCTAATTGCCACCAAATAGCTTTTCTCGAGCTCAAGCCAAGAAGCTTTCCGAATAAGAAAAATTAGCTAAAATAAAAAGCAAAGAGCAAACGAGGAAGAATTAAATCGTTCCCTATTTAATTCTGCCAACGTTAATATTGGCAAATATTAATATTAAGAATTTAATATTGCAAAATAGTGGAATTGCGACATACCGGTCCACTTTAGTTTCGCCGACGGTTACGTCGACCGAGCTTAAGTAAAAATGATTTAATGTTAAAAAGTAGAGTTCTGTTTGTGAGCCCACAGCGCGCAGACCGGCGCTGCATTGAAATAAATAAAAAGGGACGTTAGAAGAGGAACAAGGCTTTTCATTAAGAGGACCCGCATTCTTTTCAGTAGGACACCACAACAATATGATTCCTACTGTGTTTTGAGCAGCATGTGCATTTAACGAATAGTTTGTGCAAGTCCAGTCAGCCTTCTGCCGGTAAGCAAAGACTTCATTCTTGCTTGCTATAACAGAAACTCCTTTTGCGTGGAGCAGTTGACCACCTGGTTCGACAGCCCCAACTATCGCATAACGAGTGGCTCATATTTGGAAGGGGTTGATCAACTCGTAATACATTGAGTAGAGTAGGAGTAGTTGTTGGCGTATCATAAGCGTAGTTTGGAGTATCTTTGGGCGTATTCAAGATTAGCCGGAATCACTCCTTCGGGAGTTACCAGTATTCAGGATTAGCCGTAATCACTCCTTCGGGAGTTACCAGTATTCAGGATTAGCCGGAATCACTCCTTCGGGAGTTACCAGCATTTAGGACTAGCCGGAATCACTCCTTCGGGAGTTACCAGTATTTAGGACTAGCCGGAATCACTCCTTCGGGAGTTACCAGTATTTAGGACTAGCCGGAATCATTCCTTCGGGAATTTCAAGGCTTCGGCCGGAATCAGTTCTTCGGAGCTTTCACCCGCATTGTGAGCGGCCCTCTGCCGCAGAGCACTCAGGTCTTCCGACACTGTATTCACCAGCTTTGTAAGCGGCCCTCTGACGCGGTGCATTCGGTGTCTTCTGTACACCAGCAACCATTGTCAGCGGCCTTCTGCCGCGGAGTACTCGGCTCCGCGTCTTCTGTACATAGAAACTATTGTAAGTGACCCTCTGTCGCCAGGCACTCAGCCTGACAAACCGACTGTAACCAGTGGCGTAGAAAGTAAGATTGTAAAACTTTTGTGAACTGAATAAAATAATAAATAAAAGGAAAAAACGAACACCAACCCGTATACGTCCGAGCTGAACTTTCAGTGATAGATTTGCTTCACAGCAAATCGTGTGTAATTCTTGACTGTCGCGGCGGTTGGAACTTTGAGGGTTACGAGATCCCCCAAAATGGACCCTGGGGCGACTGATGCTACCCCAGCTGGAAACAAAACTCGTTACAACATCAATAAATACACAAAAATAATAGCACCAAATAATAAAACCAAATAACACAAATAGACTATAAACGAAATGCAGAGAACCAAACGAAGCTTATTTATGCTCTCCGCGGTATAGCTCGGCTTTTCGTTTGTTTTCACTCTTCCTCCTTCTTCCCGCTCCCGTTAAGTGTGCATTCGGCTGTGAGTGCACGTGGGCTGAAGCGCGGCAAGATAAAGGCATAACACTTGCCTTGTCGCGTTTTGCTTTGCCTGCGGCATAGGCTTGGCCGGTTGTGCAGCTGACTTTATACTTCTTTACAATAGGAGGCAACGACAAAATTTCGCATAGATTCCACAAATGTGCGTGGCCTGAGAGTGAATTTCTTCGCGGTCTACGCGCATGTTTGTACTCACCAATCGCATATAATAGCAATAGGTGAGACCCATGTGTCTGAGGGTGCATATCCACTGGATTTTCACATGCCTGGGTACCATTTACTGCCATTGTTTTCATCACCCTGAGGGCTCGCTTATATATGTACAGTCAGATTGCGTACCAGTGTCAGTAAAACTCTTGCATATGGGTTAAGTTTAAAATCCAGTCGCACATCCTGCACTTCTGCTTCATTTCTAGTAGCCCGGGTGACTTTTGATAAACTGGACAGCTTCAGTTTCGATCTCAATAACTCTGGAATCGTATCCGAACAGTGAAATTGTTGTTGCTGGTGATTTCAATGTTCATAATTCCTATTGGCTACGTCATTCAAGTCATGCAACACCTGAGGGTTTGTATGTTGAGTTATTTGCTGAGTCTAATAATTTGACTCAATTAATGAAGGAACCAACGCATTTTTCTTGCGTTTATGGGCAAAACCAATATATTTTAACTTTTCTAACTTCACATCACAGCAAGTATGATGCGAATATTCTTGTTACTCTTGGTAATATGGACCACGCTACAATTTCTGCTACAATTCAATCCGCTCACCAGCCAGCTCCGAAGCTGACAGTGTGACTTTATGAGAAGGCTGATTGGGATGCGCTGAACTCCTTTTTCAGCCATTTCAATTGGCAATTATGTTACAGGGATAGAAATATAAATGCCGCGGCAAAATTTGAGGTCTTTAATACCCAATAAAAAAATTTCGAATAAACCAAAAGACCATTTCTGAGTTAATGCGACTTGCAGACAAACAGTCACGTCTAAAGTGGAAGCATTTAGAAACTGGCGTTTGAACCAAATTTCTGGAACTAAATTGCTGCACAACGAGGCCAGAAATAGGTGTAAAGCGCGAAAAAAGTTCTCTACGAGCTCTTGCTATGCCTGAGATGCATTTTCGAACACGAGCTGTTAAAAGAGTGCTTGCAAACCTCAATGTCAACAAATCCTCGTGACCGAATGGCATTTCAGCTCACGTCTTGAGAAAGTGCGCCTCAACACTGGCTCGCCCACTGCGCAATCTCTTTAATTTATCGTTTATTTCAGGAGTTTTTTTTACTTCCTGGAAGATTTCCAATGTGCAGCCAATTCCTAAAAAATGTGAGGCTACGAATCCTGCAAGTTACCGGCCCATATCAATCTGCTCAATGCTCTCTAAAGTCATGGCGAGCATTGTAAATTTTAACTTGATGAGGTATCTAGGGAGCAGCAATTTGATCAGCGATCACCAGTACAGCTGCCGTGCTCAACGTTCCACCGACGATCTGATAGCGTTTCTCACTGAGAAGTGGAACAGTTGTATTCACCAGTACGGTGAGAATAAGGTTGTTGCTCCGGATATCTACAAGGCATTTGATCGGGTGTCTACAGCACTCGTGTCTAAACTGACCGTTTATGGTGTCGGTAATACTTTGACTCGATGGATATCGAGTTTCCTCAGCGGCCGTTATATTCGGGTTGTGGCAGACGGTTTTGCTCCCGAAGAGCACCCCATTAATGCTGGAGTTCCGCGGGGTTCGGTCCTGTCTCCAACTCTTTTTCTCAATTTTATCAATGACCTTATGTCATTGACATCAAACCACGTCTACTCGTTTGCTGATGACAGCAGCATTTGTCATTCTTATTCATTCTCCAGGCGTCCTTCTATACTGGAAAGACCCAGAATTATGAATGACACTCTCCAATCTGACCTCAACAAAATCCAGGAGTGGGGTTGAGCGAATCGGGTCGGATTTTAATGCGCGGAAGACCCAATGCTGCTTGTTGACCCACAAACGTCTGGCAGGTGACAACTTTCCATCTCTAAATATGGGTGGTGTAGATATTAATGAGTCGGAGATGCGATCTTCGATGGAACGATCACATTTTTGATTTGTCGAAAGAAGCTTAGGCTCTTTAAAGCGGTGCAAGAAATACTTCACTCCAACCGATTTTCGTTGTATCTACACCACCTATATCCGTCCGAAAATGAAGTACAACTCGCATATATGATCAGGAATTTCGAAAACATATCTTCAGCTTCTGGACCGTACCCAAGGTCGTGCGATAAAACTTATAGGAGACAGTAGGGTATCCAGCTCTATTGAAACCTAATGTCGTCGGGATATTATCCTTATTTTACCGATACTCTGAAGTAGCCAGGCTGATTCCTTCGGTTCAGGTATTCAACAGATTTACTCGGCTTTCCATAGCGGTGCACCCCTTTTACATCTCGATCCCGTTCCAACGCAGTACCCATTACCCCGAGAATTCGGTTTTTGGTCGCGCTGTTAAATTGTGGAATAATCTCCCTGCGCATGTTTTTCCACCCACTTATAAAGTCGAAACTTTTAAAAGAGGTGTAAATCGACACTACTCTCACATTTCTGCTTCCCACAAACCTTTTCGGTTCTAAACCCACGAATGCTTTGCATGGATAGGGGGCATCCCCTGAGCTTGGTTCTATCTGCCATAATAAAAAAACTTCTGTTAACGTTAAAACATTTGTGGATCGTAAGTAAACCTAGTGCCTCACTATCTAATTTGAAGCTCATAACAGATCGAACAAAAGTTAACATAGTGTTCGATAACTTTACAAGTTCTTACTTAGTTTTTATATCTTAAACTACCAATTATATTTATTATATTTTATACGAGTTTTAATAAAAATATTCACTTTGTATTAATTAAAGTTTATACCTTATATTAATAAACTTTGCCTGAATATTTGCAAATACTCTCCTTTCATCTAAAGTGGTCCGCGGAAAACACTGCATGCATTGAGTAATTTTTTTCGCATAAGGAATGCAAAGGAACCTCGTTTTACATAATATTACAAGGTGAATATCTAATCAAAACTGCGAGATAATGAGTTGTAATCCTATACCGTAACACATAGCGCCATTGTAAAAAATTGGCGAGATCCGCTTACTCATACAAAAGTTGTCAATATCTCTGTTAGAGTGGTTTCCGAGCTCCTTAAAGATCCGGCTCGAAGGACCAAAATGTTAACGTGGGGATGCGTAATATTATAAGTAATGAAGCGAGACTTACCGGTTTGATTTTGCGTATCTTCTTCGTAGCTATTGCATTTAATCACGTAGAATGACAAATAAGCGATGGACGGCGCGGTCGTGGGTGGCGATGATGATTGGGATGATCCGGATGTATTAAAACGGTAGCACGTTGTCCAGAACAATGGTTTAAATTAAACTTGTCACTTGTTTCCTTACACTTTTACAAGACGGTTGCTTGCTTACACAGATCGAAATGGAATGGGAGTTTGCCGCTTCCGGAAACTAATGGTGAGCGAAGAAGGGGTTCATACGGGATGGACTTGACGTTGATTTGAGCGACGAGAGATGCGGATCAGATCAACGTGATTGCCTGGAGCTCCAACGGGGGAGCGGCTGGTTGGACATAATATGGACTACGGACAAATAGAGGGCGTTGATTCGGGGACATCAACGCAAGTGCTGACACACTTTAGGTACATATATAACCTGCCACTGTGGGACGTGTAGAAATCGGGGTCGGCCAACTTTATGTTGACAAAGGAGTGTCGTATTCGGGCATCAATGCAACGACTGGGACGACAACTTCTCAGTCCGTTATGAGAGCGTGAAATTCTATGGGTTCTAACTGGTCTCCACGAGAACGGAGTGTCAGCAGCATGACCAAATCCTTGCCCAATTGTACCGGAGTAAGGCCGAGGGTGCGTACGACCTTGCGTGAAATTTGGGAAATCTCGCGTTCGATCGATGCATCGCAGGCGCTAATGAGATTCGGGATACCGACATCGAGGGACGTTCGGCTGGAGGAAGAGTCGTCGTCCGTACCATCGTAGTGGATTGGCGATGGCGAGATGGTGGTTTGTAACGAACTGACTGTCTAATCCGATCACTTGATGAGCGTACTCTGCTTATTGGTGCCGACTTTGCTCAGGGAAATGGGGGGTGGGCAGTCTCCTTGGTGATCACCATAGGTCGTTGTACAGATATGAAATTTAAGCAGAGGTTTAGTCAAAACAGGAAGTAGCCCACATACCACATAGGTATGAGCGTTCCTCACAAACACTTAAAGGGAAAGAAATCTGAGATAGAGAAAAAAAAAATATCAACGTCGTGCTAAATCCATTTAACCGTAGTCTCAGGGGCGGAGACTGGTGTTGCTCTCCTCCCGCTTTCTATACCCTCCCAACCTGCTAAAAGTTTTAAACCCAATCAGGTTTCTTTCAGCCCACGTAAATCCGTGCTCGCTTCCCCTGCCACAATAATATAGACAATTTACACCATTATTCGGGTTTTTAACATTGCAAATTTATTAACAATCTCACTAGAAAGAAATGATTAAAATACATAAATAGATTAGCAATACGTTAATAGAAAAATAAATTCTATTAATTTGGATATTCAGTAGATTCAAATAATATTATCAAAGGAGAGATAATCAAATTTAATTCATTTATTTATAATAATAAAGTTAAGTTTAAATTTAGCGAAGGTGAAAGATCTGTCTTTTGGTTCTTTCAAGGTGTACACTAGTATGCATATATGATAATGTATTTATAGGTATTCATAAAAGCAAGAAAATAACTTTTCTTCAAAATCGTTCGACTCGATATAAGTCATTTAAGAAAATTTTAAACCTACTAAATGTACTCTACATTTACGTACATTTTTATATCCGTTTCGTTTGTACCAGTGGGGCGCTGAGCTCATCGTCCGCATCCTGTAGTAGTTCTAGAAACAACAAAAGTCTAAAACAAATTTAAGTAGGTATTAATTTAGGGCACTCTCTCAACAACACTAGTTGTTTTTGTTCCAATAAACGGTTGAGTGTGACAGTACATATAGTACATATGTATATGCATACTTGCGTTTACATATGTAACTTCGTTCGCTTGTATTACGCCTATATCTGAGCGTACATATTCGAAAGTACATAGATGTACAAAACAAAGAATATTTTAATTCAAACTGATACTTGACAAAGCTTATATAAAAATTTTTCTAATGAGTTATTTAAGTAATTAGGTCTAAGATCAGAGATATATGTATTTATGTAGGGAATATATTGCATGTAGGTACAAAGGATTTACTGTAACTATCTATTTATTTCTATAATTAAAAATATGGCTTTATTTTTTTTATATCCCCTTTTTTTATAACTAAGCAGCTATTTGATTTATTAAGTTCGTTATTATTCTGAAATACCGATGTATGTATGTATGAGTGACGAAATGTTGAAACAGGTTCGAATTATGGTGAGGCACACCTTTATCATTTTTTTGTTCTTGTTCTGTTTCGAGTTGAAATTTATATATATGTATACATATACATTAACTATGTGGTGTCGGGAATTTGCTAATATATTCCTATAAATTCGTACCGTTTGCCTTGGTTTTCTTGGTTGATGGACAGTTAAATGCTATTTGAAAGCCTTATTTTTAGGAAAGAATATAAGTAATAGCACTATAAATATAATTGTATAACTATAAGTATCATAATGATAATTTTACGACGATTCATTTCGGATGCGGTTGCTATTTCACCATATTTCAGATTGATGTTCTTCCTGATGTTCTTACAATCGTGCCGGTAATACTTCAGTTAGGGTTACTCCGAAAAAACCAGGATGATCATAGAAATAATTTGATGAGTTAAAGATGTGAAGCTTTCGTTCTTTTATTCTTTACTTTTTGTCACCTTATCCTACTTGATTTTTCGTTTCCCGTTTCTTTATACTCGGCTCAGCTTTTACATATTGTGAGGACTGTACTTTTCACTTGCACTTTGGTAATCTTTTTTTTTTATTCTTCCGCCATCGTCCGATCAACTCGAAGTCAACTTTCCAACTCTCTTCAATCTCGATCTCCAACTCCTGTTCCACCTCGATCAGGTGTCGCTTAAGGTGGCGTGATCGAAGGATAACGGTACCGTCACGCTCTCTTCCAATATTGTAGTTAATTGGTCTATGCGATATTCTTGGTGGCGCTACATTTAATTTTAGTTTTGTTTAGTATTAGATGCGATCCAATTAGCATTTTTCCAAAAGACTATATATGTATTATGTTGAATATATACAGAAATATATTATTTTTTTTTACTAGCATTTTTGTGCTATATATTGCACATCTTGAAGCTAAACGACTCCTGGAGCATTATCAAGGAGTCGTTTTGGTTGCACCGCATACCATGTACTCATCACAGGTGATCGTTAAGCAGCAAGAGCGGCAAGTTGGTTACGTTTTGTTGTTGGAGCCGATTGCTGGATTACATATCTTTTGAAACGGTTTCTTCGCTCTATTCTATTCTACGTTGTTTAAAGGAAAATTAAAACAATTTAACCAAGCATGTATACCCCTTTACTAAATATATATATAGACTCAATAATTGCGGTATTTTTCCAATCAAACATATTTTGAATGTGCATGTTCTTGTATATATATTTATATATAACTTATGTTAGCATTTTCACACTTAATATAATTCACCTTATTGTTTATTATATATAAATATGCGCACATGTAAAATATATGTATAAAAAAAATTAGTATCGTATTTTAGCATTTCCGACTAACATGTCCAGAAACTAAATCTTATTCAGCTTAAGCTCAGCATTTATCACACAATAGGTACTATTCGAACACCATAATGTTCGATATAGAAGCTGAAGGGAAATATGTATATAATATAATATAATATAATATAATATAATATAATATAATATAATATAATATAATATAATATAATATAATATAATATAATATAATATAATATAATATAATATAATATAATATAATATAATATAATATAATATAATATAATATAATATAATATAATATAATATAATATAATATAATATAATATAATATAATATGTAATACGTTATCCTTTAAATATTCAATTATCAACGCGATGTAAATTTTTTCAACGGTTTTAAAAAAGTAAACTTTGAGAAATGGTCTGATATGATCAGAATCAGAAATATGTTTCCGCGTTTCGAACGGGGAAAAGGGCCAATTAAATCCATGTACAATCTTTGAAATAGCCTGACAGTTTCAACTCGTTATCCCATCGGAGGACGCAGACTCTGAGTGGGTGTTTTCGACGTTTTACACAGTTCACACGCCGTCACATACTCTCGGACTTGATTCACCATCCCTAACCAATATAATTTTCTGCGTAATTTTTCTAATGTTTTGCCTATACCCGCGTGAGCTGAACAGGGTTGATCATGTGCAGAACGAATGCAATTAAGGCGCAGTTCCGTAGGAACGTATAATTTCCATGAATCATCGTCAATATCCTCTAAGCCAGTAGCGAATTCGGTACGATGGTATAAAAAGTCGTCAACTACTTGATAGTCTGCTAAATTCACGGACTGAAAACTTTCCTTAATTTTCTGGTAGTCGTCTGATTGAAAATCAGGAGAACTTAAATCAATATCAGGCATTACTTCGAGATCTAAAGCAGCTACTGTGTCAACCGCAGTGTCAGAAAAGGCTCTTGATAAGGCATCTGCCACGACATTTTCGGTACCCTTGCGATGCTCAACTGAAAAATTGTAGCCTTGAAGTTTAAACGCCCATCTAGCTAATCTTCCGCTAAATTCCGCGTTGGCAAAATCCAACGCAGACTCGACTGGTCTGTGACGATCTTGAACTCGTGTCCTTCTATGTACATTCTAAATTTTTTTACCGCGAGTACGACCGCTAAACATTCCAATTCGGTAACTGAGTAATTTCTTTGCGCTTTATTAAGTTATTGTGACATAAAGGCGATGGTCTTCTCGTTTCCGTCTTTGTCAACCTGCGCTACAACCGCCCCGATTCCTAGCATACTTGCGTCGCACTGCACTATAAAAGGTTTTTCTTAATTTGGGTGGACAAGGCAAGGTGCTGAGGTCAGCTTCCGTTTAACTTCCGCAAAATTTTCTTGGGCTTTTGGTTTCCATGTAAAAGTTTTTCTCTTTGTTAACAATTCCGTTAAATGAAATGTGATAGAGGCATAGTCTGGTATAAACCGACGGTACCAACCTGACATTCCTAAAAATTGCCGTAATTGCCTAACCGTTTTTGGTACAGGGTAGTCCGATATGGCTTAACTTCTTCAGGATCTACTTGTAACATTCCATTTCCTACTATGAATCCTAAATAATTGACTTGGTTTAAGCAAAAACTACTTTTCTTAACATTGATCGTAAGACCTGCATTACGCAACAACAATGCAACTTTGGAAAGATGTATTAGATGGTCTTTGAATGAAGTAGACACGATGAGCAAATCATCTAAATAAACAAATACATAACCTTTAGGTTGTATGATATCACACAGACCGAATTGCATTCTTTTAAATTGATACAACGGTCTGTTAGGTACTGTAAACGCAGTCTTTTCTCTAGATCGTTCTTCCAGACTGATTTGCCAAAAGGCGTCTTTCAGGTCTACTTTAGAGATATAATGCACTGGAGGTAATCGACTTAAAACCCGTTAATGTTGGGCAGGGGGTATGCGTCCTTCACAGTTACGTCATTGAGTTTACGTGAATCCAAGCAAAATCTTATTTTGCCTGGCTTTACAATTAATACAGCAGGGGATGACCATGCCGAATTTTCGGCTTCCTCAATAACTCTTAAATGTAACATCCTGTCTATTTCAGTGCATAATAACTTTTCCATTGTTGGAGACAAGGGATAATACCGTTGTTTAATTGGTTTCGCGTCACCGGTGTCAATTATATGTTCAATAAGGATTGTTCTCCCAAGTCCTTCTACTTCAGATGAGGGAAAAGAATCTACAATCAGATTCCTTCACTAGTTCTTCGCACATATATTTCTTTGCAAGTGTAATACCAAATTTTTCCCAAAAGTCCATCCCACAAATTATATTTTGAGTAATTGCAGGGACTACCAAAAATTCACAAGTCTTAGTCTCTTCATTATACTTAACTTCTGTACTAAATATCCCTCTAATCTATGACCGTCCGCTGTTCTCACGTTTCCGCGTACACTTCTCGACATTTCATTTGAGTCTAACAACAAGCGCGCTAAGTCTCCATCTATGACACTAGCGTTGGCGCCACTGTCTAGCAGCGCTAAATAACTTTTATTGTTGATGACCACATTTGCGTATCCTTATTCTCCTGATTTATGGACGAAATAACCAGTTTACCTAAGCGTTTCATATTCGCCCAATAGTCACGCATACGTCGTGTCGACCTAGTAAAATGTTTCAAATTAACGTTTTCTGAAAACATTTCAGCTCGGCGGCGGTTATATTCTTTCAACCGGATGTGATAGGGTTTTAGAGGCCTAAGTTTCGGGTTTTTATCAGTGGAGGAATCTTTTGTAACGAAGTTTCTTGCCGGGGTATACTCAGTCTCGCCAGAGTCCAGTACCGAACACTTAAATAAAAAGCTTTCGGTATTCTTTTCACAGTTTTTCGACTATTTATTTACCGTAATTCAAAGTTTTATTTTTCGGTATTTTATTGCTAACAGTATTTCTTAAAACTAGTTCCTTTAATTCTAATGTCCGCTGAATAGCACTCAGTCCATAAAAATACAAAGTCTATATACACACAGAGTACTAGAATACGAGGTTTTATGATTGTCGGCGTCAGCCACTACGAGGTACTAGAATTTACTTTGATTCAGGATTGGCGTCCGCTTAAAAGCACTCAGCCAGGACGAGGTACTAAAATTTACTTGGAATTGGGATTGGCGTCCGCTTAAGAGCACTCAGCCAGGACGAGGTACTAAAATTTACTTGGAATTGGGATTGGCGTCCGCTTAAGAGCACTCAGCCAGGACGAGGTACTAAAATTTACTTGGAATTGGGATTGGCGTCCGCTTAAGAGCACTCAGCCAGGACGAGGTACTAAAATTTACTTGGAATTGGGATTGGCGTCCGCTTAAGAGCACTCAGCCAGGACGAGGTACTAAAATTTACTTGGAATTGGGATTGGCGTCCGCTTAAGAGCACTCAGCCAGGACGAGGTACTAAAATTTACTTGGAATTGGGATTGGCGTCCGCTTAAGAGCACTCAGCCAGGACGAGGTACTAAAATTTACTTGGAATTGGGATTGGCGTCCGCTTAAGAGCACTCAGCCAGGACAAGGTACTAAAATTTACTTGGAATCGGGATTGGCGTCCGCTTAAGAGCACTCAGCCAGGACGAGGTACTAAAATTTACTTGGAATTGGGATTGGCGTCCGCTTAAGAGCACTCAGCCAGGACGAGGTACTAAAATTTACTTGGAATTGGGATTGGCGTCCGCTTAAGAGCACTCAGCCAGGACGAGGTACTAAAATTTACTGGGAATTGGGATTGGCGTCCGCTTAAGAGCACTCAGCCAGGACGAGGTACTAAAATTTACTTGGAGTTGGGATTGGCGTCCGCTTAAGAGCACTCAGCCAGGACGAGGTACTAAAATTTACTTGGAATTGGGATTGGCGTCCGCTTAAGAGCACTCAGCCAGGACGAGGTACTAAAATTTACTGGGAATTGGGATTGGCGTCCGCTTAAGAGCACTCAGCCAGGACGAGGTACTAAAATTTACTGGGAATTGGGATTGGCGTCCGCTTAAGAGCACTCAGCCACTACGAGGTACTAGAGGTTCAAAGTTCGACGACTTACCACTTGGAGCACGAGATTCCAAAAGAGATCGAATTCAGCGCGGTGGGCCCTTTTATACACCGATCAAAACAACTCCGCTGCAGTTGTTGTTCTTGTGCACATTCTGGAATTTTCTAATGTGCATAGCGGCACACAATGTACTTGTTGTTGTTGTGCTAATTTCTGGAAATAAATTCTTGTGATTTTGTTGGTAGTTCTTGTTCACATTCCAGAATTTTCTAATCTGCATAGCGGCACACACCGTACTTGTTGTTGTTGTGGTTATTTCTAGAAATAAATTCTTGTGATTTTGTTGGTAGCTTCCCACGCTCTAATTTAATTTTTGCGTGCTTGTTTCGCGTCTCAGTCTGTGTTGTAGTTGTTGTAAACAGTATTCCACCTGATTTTATTAGTAATTTCCCAAGGCTCTGCTTTAATTTTTTCTTGCTGATTTGGCGTCTCGGTCTGTGTTGTAATTGTTGTAAAAAGTATGTGGTTCATGTATTCTGTATGACTGTGGTTTTTTTAATCCCTTTGTTAGCAAGCGAGTTAATGTGGTTGTTGTTGTTATTGTTAGTTTTACATATTTTCGCCTTTGCTACGTTGCCTTTTTCGTTTTATTGTTGTTGATAGAATTTATTCCACCTGAAGTTGGGTCCGCACAACCCAGGTCACCGCGTTTTCAGTTTGCGTTTACTAAAAACGGGCTCGGTTGGGATGCAGGCCAGGTTCTACACCCGGAGTTGTAAGGGAAAAAATATTTTTTCCTTACACTCCCCCCTTTCTTTCGTATAGTTGGACAGTGATCCGTTTAGGGGTCAGCGTCACGCGATAATCTCCCGACCAAAACTGAACCCTCTTGTTTCTCCGACCGCCGTCCAATAGGGCTGGGTACCGCGTGAGGATGTCCCGTCGGACGTCGCCGTTGAGCCCTGCTGCGGCTGGTCCTTCTATGCCCCTCAGATCCTGGAAGATCCAGGTTTCCTTACCTCCCGACTTCGTATTCATGGGTACTTCGGCGCGTGTCGTTTCCGGCTTATCTGGAGTCCTTACCTCCGCAACTAGGTCGTCGTAAAAAGTCCGTGTAACGGGGTCGAAATACACGTTACAAGTAATAGTTAACGCCTCGGGTTCAGGGCTTGAAGATTTGGCGCGTTTTCCGGGTACAACTTTGCCTGCTGCCACGTACGGGATCTGGTTTTCCTTCTTCCCTTGTTCTATTGCCAGCTTCCTCAAAATCTCGGCGATCTCTACTCGTTTTGCTGGTATTTCCTCCAGGGGGAACCATTTGACCAGGTTTAGGTGGTCGGGCCGGTAATCCTCAAGCGGTTCCAGGAGGATTTTTTCCGCGTAGCGCAGCAAGAACACGCCGCAGTCTGTTCCGTTGGGCTGCTGCGGAATTGCTGGTACCATCAACGGTAGCTCTGCCTCATCGTAGCTGCGAGGGACCTCATCTGGCTTGCGAGCTCGGTACTCCTCAACCAGATATTCCCTTATATTCTGGGCGACCGTGGTCCGTGGTCCAGGGCTGCAGGAGTCCAGTTGTAGAATGCACGGGATTTTGGCACCCCAGGTACCGTCCGCCTTAGGTTCGTCCATCATTCGAGGCCCGTTTACACCCGCGAAGCAGACCACCATCAGGAACCAGTGTTGGTCCTGATTCACCGGGATCAGGATGTGGTCCTTCGTGAACAAATCAACGCCTCGAGTCCAGCGTTTCACTGTCGCATGCCGTTCCCTTGGGGTGCCGACTCGGGTGCTGATCTTCCCGTAAAAATGGGTGTTAAAGACATAAACCGTCTGCCTCGGGGTTTCAGTCAGCTTGTCATGTAAAATGAATTTTAGCCAGATCTCTACCAGGGTGTCGTTAAAAAATCTTCCGGGTGCCAGACGTCGGAAGTCTTCCGCGTAGACATTTATGCCACCTCGTCCACGTGGATACTGGACGAGAGGCCCCTCCTCGTCGATGCCACCGGACCCCCTTTGGACGAGGGTAACACCGACTCTTCCTGTTGAGCGTCCGTCGAAACTCGACCGAATAGGTCAACACCTGCCCGACTGGACTGGTTGGGTCCATCGGCGGCGAGCTCAGCATCCATCCGGTCAAAATATTTTGCCATGTTGACTGCCATCGTTCACGGTGGGTTTGTTGAATGTGGTTAAATCTGGGGAGGGAGGGTAATTAGTGATGTC
This sequence comes from Sicus ferrugineus, assembly GCA_922984085.1. Taxonomy (NCBI): domain Eukaryota; kingdom Metazoa; phylum Arthropoda; class Insecta; order Diptera; family Conopidae; genus Sicus; species Sicus ferrugineus. The sequence continues at coordinate 30,930,486 of OV277349.1, forward strand.
GACACCATCATATATTGGACAACACGAGCTACGACTGTCACGACACATACTAGCTACTTTATGCGTCCGTCGAGTCTGTCAATTCTGTACTTCGGTCGAATGGTGATATTCTTTGAGCTCCCCAATGTGAGCCGTGCGAGTTTTCGTATTTCCCTGGGAGTTGAGTTCGACGATAACTGGTGATATATATCTCTGGATCTGGTATGGCCCGTCGTATTTTGGAGCCAGCTTGGCGGTAAACTTATCCACTGCTTTCGAGAGGGGATGACTTCTCAATAATACCCACGTTCCTATTGCCGGGTTCCATTGTCTTCGCCGAAGGTTATAGTGTCGGGCTTGGTCCTTGGATGCTCGTTCGATGTTCCTCCTCACGATGTTGAATATCTCCTGCAGCCGGTTACCCTTGTGTTCGGGACTCTGTGGTGCTGACCCTGTACCTATGGTAACCTCATCGAAAAGCGATCCTGGAAGCCGCAGTTCTCGTCCCTGTGTGAGGAAAGCGGGGCTGAAACCTGTCGTCTCCGATGCCATGCTGTTGATTGCCAAAGAAATTTCTGGGATCAACTCATCCCATTGGGTTTGCCTATTATCGGCCACTTGTGCAAGAATTCTTTTGACGTTTCGGTTGGCTCTTTCTGTTGGGTTCTCCTGGGGAGTATAAGGTGCTGTAAACTGTTGTCGGATTCCTAAATCTTGAAGAAATCGCTGCAGTGTCCTACTGTTGAATTGAACGCCGTTGTCCGTGACGAGAACTTTTGGAACTCCATACCTCGCTAGAATTCTTTCTCGAAACGCCTTCTTCACACTGTCTGCGGTTGCTTGTCTCAGTGGTACGATTTCGGTCCACTTGGAGAATTTGTCAAAGAAAACTAGAATCATCGTGTTGCCGTGCTTGCTTCGGGGTAATGGTCCAACGAAGTCGGCACAGACGACTGACCAAGGCTCCTCTGGTAACTGTGTCAGCATTTTTCCGGCGGCTTTGCTCTGCAAAGGTTTATATCGCTGACATGATTCACAGCAGCGCACGTGTTTCCTTATATCCCTGAACATGCCTGGCCAGTAGTACCTGTTGGCTATCCTGGTGACGGTTTTTCTAATGCCTGGATGGCCGGCGCTGGGGTCATCGTGGTTTTCCTTAAGAACTCGGGCACGAAGATACCTCGGAACACAGAGCTTCCATGCGGCACAATCCTCGTCGTTTACCTGCCCTGGGATATGTCGATACAGTTGACCGTTTTCCATAGTATAATCGGCAAACTTCTCTGGATTCCTCTTAATTTCTGCTATCTTGGTTTCCATCCAGTTGCACTTTTCCCCGTTAGTCGTAACCGTGCTCAGTTTTTCTACTGGCTGTCTGGAAAGTGCGTCTGCGACCACGTTCCAATTGCCCTTGCGGTATTTCACGTCGAACATGTACTGTTGTAACTCAAGCGCCCATCTTGCTATACGCCCTGAAGGATTTTCCAAAGAGTTCAACCACTTCAGTGAGAGGTGGTCTGTGACGACGCAGAACCTGTAGCCTTCTAAATACGGTCGCATTTTCCGGATTCCCCAAACGATAGCGAGGCACTCCTTCTCTGTCGCTGAGTAGTTGATTTCGGCCTTGTTTAAATGCCGGCTGGCGTAGGCGATGACCTTCTCTCCCTCATCGGTTTCTTGCGTGAGAACAGCTCCTAACCCGTGGTTGCTCGCGTCAGTCTGCAGCGTAAACGGTTTGGAAAAATCTGGGCACGCCAGTACTGGTGCCTTCGTGAGCTTTTCCTTGAGGTTCTCGAACGCCTGCTGTTGCTCGTCGGTCCATTGCCAGCGTTTGCCCTTCTTAAGAAGGCTGGTGAGTGGGACTACCAATTTGGCGAAGTCCGGTACGAACCGCCGGTACCAGGATGCTATCCCGAGGAATCGCCTAACGCCTCTGACATTTGTTGGGGCCGTCAGTTCCTGAATAGCCGCTACCTTGTCTGGATCTGTGTGAATTCCTCTGCGGCTCACGACGTGACCTAAATATTTCAAATCTTGCTGGAAAAACTCGCACTTCTCCTTGTTGATTTTTAAATTAGCCGCTCTTAAACGTCGAAATACTTCCTGTAAATTGTTCATGTGTTGTTCCAGCGTCTTTCCTATTACAATGATGTCGTCCAGGTAAGCAAACGCGTGTGGTTCCATCTCCGGTCCAATGACTTGGTCCAATGCCCTTTGGAACGTCGCGGGTGCCGAATGTAGGCCGAACGGCATAACTTTCCATTGAAAGAGTCCCCTTCCTGGTACTGTGAACGCGGTGTATTGCTTGCTTTCTGGACTCATGGGTATTTGTCAGTAACCGTTCTTGAGATCAAGTGTACTAATGTATTGCGCGTCGCGGAGTCGATCTAGAATATGTTGTATCCTCGGAAGTGGGTATGCGTCAGGCACTGATCTTGAATTTAGCTGACGATAATCCACGCAAAGTCTCCATTGCCCATTCTTCTTCTTAACCAGAACAATTGGTGCACTGTAAGGGCTATGAGAGGGCTCGATACAGCCTTTTTCCAGCAGCTCGTCTATCTCCTTGTTAATTATCGCTTGCATTGCAGGGTTTTTAGGGTAATACCTCTGCTTTATTGGCCTATCATCTCTCATGACGATTTTATGGGTCGTTATGTTGGAAGGTCCTTCCAGCATCTCGAATTTCTCATGCTCTGTTTTTAGGAATTCCTTGATGATGTGTTGGTCTTCTTTTCGCGAGTTGTTGGTTTCTGCGCCTGGTTCAGAGTGTTGTTCGTTCTCCACATCAGTCTTCTCCAATGGTTTTTCCTCAGGAACTTGGGCGTAATCCGTGTGAACTGTCGAGCAAGTCGCTCGTTCGGCTTTCGGGCCTCCCAGCGTAATCGTCTCACCACCACAGCTAATAGAAGCTCCTATGCTTGTCAGGAAGTCCAAACCCAGGATCACATGGTCTGTCACATCCTGTAGAATCAGAAGTGGGAGCTTACACTCTGCAGTCCCCAAACGCACGCAGACTTCGACGGCTTCCTTCACGGTACGCACGGTGCCGTCGGCCATTTTGACCCGTACGTCCACCTCAATCAGCTTTCCGTCTGTCATCACAGCCGCCGCGTTGCTAATGAAGCTCCGCGAGGCTCCTGTGTCTAGAGTTGCTGTGACGAGTTCCCTTCCTAAGGCTACCTTGGCGTAAATCCGGTCTCGATTGTAGTTTAGGCACTTCGTGGGGTACGAGGAGAGTCTATCTTGTTCGGTTCCAGCAGCCCTCGTCCCTGCTGGACACCCTGCGCGTTTCCCGAAGGTTTCTTGCAGCATTCAATCGTCCGGACACCCTCCTTTCCACAAGTCCAACAGAAAAGTTTCCTTGAGTTTCGGCATTCTCGTTGAAAATGTCCGCTTTCGCCACATCTTCTACAGGCTGTTCGAAGGTCTCGCTGTTTTTCTGTGTTTTCTATAGTCATCATCCTGTGCGTCCCTGGTAATTGTCGGTGCTGAGTATGAATTTCTCGTGGAGGTTCGGGTTCCTTTCGTATGCCTTCAAAATCTTCAGCCAATTCAATGAGATCCCCCAACGCAGAGAAATCAGACCTCCTTATGTAAAGAAGATAATCCCTATGGCAATTCTTGTAAATCCTCTGTAGTTTTTGCTCCTCCGTATAGTTCACATGTCGCATTAATGTCTGCATGGCCAGTACATAGTCCTTGAACTTCTCGCGAGGCCCTTGGATCCTTTTCCTAATGTTGTCCTCCAGTTCTTCGAAATATCTCGATGGCAAGAAGAATTTTAGGAAATCGGTTTTAAACAATTCCCATCTTGACCAGCTCCTATTGTTATTCCTGTACCAACAAAGAGCTTTGTCCTTCAGCAACTCCGGCATGGTTCGTGGCAGCATATGCTTAGGCAACTCGTATGCCTCGGTGAGCTCCTCGACTCTCTCGATGAAGCCTATTGGGTCCCTACCACCGTCGTACCTACAAGACCATTTACGTACCTTGTCAATTACCTCAGAGTAGCACATCCTACTATGGGCCACACTCTCTGTCTTGCACCTCGCTGCTATGCAACCACCTGTTGACATGGAAACTTGATTGCCGGGGTTCATGTTAAGCACTTCTGTTGGATTTGCCCTCTGTTCGCTGTGTTTCGGAACCGCACCTTGCAATGATGGCGTCGCCGGTCGCGCACTTGGAGAAACACCGCGATTCCACTGTACTTCAAGTTCGCGTAACCTGTCGATCACCTCGTCGGTCAGATCAGGCGACATCATAAATCCGGAGAGCACTTTACGAAGTTCGTCGATCGTGCCTTTTGATTCCATACCGAATTCGCGTAGAATCTCCTGCAGATTCTCTTTTGGAACATTATAAATCCACCGTTTACCCATTTCGATTTCCCGTTTATTTCGTGTAACAGTTTCCGCGTTATTTCTTTATACGATGTTTTTCTATTTTGTTCCGTTTATTTCGTGTAACTGTTCCTTTGAAATACCGCGTTATTTTTTTTGCACAATGTTTTTTTATTTGAATCCGCCGTTAGCACAGTTTAGCGTTCAATTATTTGTTCGATTTATCGTTCGCTTCGCGTAACTGTTTATAATACCGTTTTTTTTTCTAAAGTTTCGTTTTTTTTCCGCGATTCAGCACTATAGGTTTTGATTTTTCTCGGAAACTATTGTCCCTGCTCGGGCGCCATTTTGTAACGAAGTTTCTTGCCGGGGTATACTCAGTCTCGCCAGAGTCCAGTACCGAACACTTAAATAAAAAGCTTTCGGTATTCTTTTCACAGTTTTTCGACTATTTATTTACCGTAATTCAAAGTTTTATTTTTCGGTATTTTATTGCTAACAGTATTTCTTAAAACTAGTTCCTTTAATTCTAATGTCCGCTGAATAGCACTCAGTCCATAAAAATACAAAGTCTATATACACACAGAGTACTAGAATACGAGGTTTTATGATTGTCGGCGTCAGCCACTACGAGGTACTAGAATTTACTTTGATTCAGGATTGGCGTCCGCTTAAAAGCACTCAGCCAGGACGAGGTACTAAAATTTACTTGGAATTGGGATTGGCGTCCGCTTAAGAGCACTCAGCCAGGACGAGGTACTAAAATTTACTTGGAATTGGGATTGGCGTCCGCTTAAGAGCACTCAGCCAGGACGAGGTACTAAAATTTACTTGGAATTGGGATTGGCGTCCGCTTAAGAGCACTCAGCCAGGACGAGGTACTAAAATTTACTTGGAATTGGGATTGGCGTCCGCTTAAGAGCACTCAGCCAGGACGAGGTACTAAAATTTACTTGGAATTGGGATTGGCGTCCGCTTAAGAGCACTCAGCCAGGACGAGGTACTAAAATTTACTTGGAATTGGGATTGGCGTCCGCTTAAGAGCACTCAGCCAGGACGAGGTACTAAAATTTACTTGGAATTGGGATTGGCGTCCGCTTAAGAGCACTCAGCCAGGACAAGGTACTAAAATTTACTTGGAATCGGGATTGGCGTCCGCTTAAGAGCACTCAGCCAGGACGAGGTACTAAAATTTACTTGGAGTTGGGATTGGCGTCCGCTTAAGAGCACTCAGCCAGGACGAGGTACTAAAATTTACTGGGAATTGGGATTGGCGTCCGCTTAAGAGCACTCAGCCAGGACGAGGTACTAAAATTTACTTGGAGTTGGGATTGGCGTCCGCTTAAGAGCACTCAGCCAGGACGAGGTACTAAAATTTACTTGGAATTGGGATTGGCGTCCGCTTAAGAGCACTCAGCCAGGACGAGGTACTAAAATTTACTGGGAATTGGGATTGGCGTCCGCTTAAGAGCACTCAGCCAGGACGAGGTACTAAAATTTACTGGGAATTGGGATTGGCGTCCGCTTAAGAGCACTCAGCCACTACGAGGTACTAGAGGTTCAAAGTTCGACGACTTACCACTTGGAGCACGAGATTCCAAAAGAGATCGAATTCAGCGCGGTGGGCCCTTTTATACACCGATCAAAACAACTCCGCTGCAGTTGTTGTTCTTGTGCACATTCTGGAATTTTCTAATGTGCATAGCAGCACACAATGTACTTGTTGTTGTTGTGCTAATTTCTGGAAATAAATTCTTGTGATTTTGTTGGTAGTTCTTGTTCACATTCCAGAATTTTCTAATCTGCATAGCGGCACACACCGTACTTGTTGTTGTTGTGGTTATTTCTAGAAATAAATTCTTGTGATTTTGTTGGTAGCTTCCCACGCTCTAATTTAATTTTTGCGTGCTTGTTTCGCGTCTCAGTCTGTGTTGTAGTTGTTGTAAACAGTATTCCACCTGATTTTATTAGTAATTTCCCAAGGCTCTGCTTTAATTTTTTCTTGCTGATTTGGCGTCTCGGTCTGTGTTGTAATTGTTGTAAAAAGTATGTGGTTCATGTATTCTGTATGACTGTGGTTTTTTTAATCCCTTTGTTAGCAAGCGAGTTAATGTGGTTGTTGTTGTTATTGTTAGTTTTACATATTTTCGCCTTTGCTACGTTGCCTTTTTCGTTTTATTGTTGTTGATAGAATTTATTCCACCTGAAGTTGGGTCCGCACAACCCAGGTCACCGCGTTTTCAGTTTGCGTTTACTAAAAACGGGCTCGGTTGGGATACAGGCCAGGTTCTACACCCGGAGTTGTAAGGGAAAAAATATTTTTTCCTTACACTTTCCTAACGCTGGCATCGTCTAACAGGCAGGTTGGTGGTATTATTGCCGTGGTCGAATGGATGGATATCCGGTCGTTGCTCGCGGAATATCCGCTCTGGAGTTTTCCGGAATGGAATTACAGAATGGACATGAAGGCTTGTACTTATCAAGTGCACCGCAACCATAACAAAAAATCCTCCTCGGGTGCACCGTGCACTCCTGGTACTTATGACCATCAACATCGCAATTCCAACATCTAATCTTAACTGACCTGGCGTTAATTTCACCCACTTCATTTGCTGTTGCATCACCGTTATTACTATGACTAACTTCATTAACTATTTCTGTCACCTGTCGCCTAAGGGGTAAAACACGAGGTTGTTGATTATACGCGTAATTTAAAAACAAATGCTCGTGCTTATGACACTCCCGTCGCAAAGCCGATATATTGTCAACATTAACATGAAGAAGTTCATTTCGTAATTCTGGTTTTAGATTACGTAATACTGTCTCGATCAATGCCTCATCTGATATTGGATTTCTTAATTTATCGGACATGGCCAAAATTACGTCAAAAAATTGGTCGAAACACTCAGTTGCCTTCTGTTTACGTGTTCTCATATTTTCCTTAAAGTCAAAGTCTGATAGGTCATCATTGTATTTTCTACGGAATGATTCGTAAAGCTCACGCCAATCTAAATGATCAGTTTGCCGATGGTGACGCCAAAACCAAGATTCTGCTTTACCACCTAATAGAAGGTGTGCATTTTGACATAATAGATTGAAATTGCCATTCAAACATTGAGCAGTTAGAAAATTGACTCTGTAAATATAATCTTCTGCAATTATATCTTCGGAATAACCCGTGAAGTTGATTTTCCAGTTCGAAATAATATTCAAAATTTTCTCGTTACTAAATGAATTACTAACGGGAGTAGCATTTAACGATTGTGCAAAATTTTGTGACTGGTATTCTTGTGGTCTACCTATGCTTGACGCGGCATGCGGCCATCTAGTTTGTTCGATACCTTGATTTACTTGATTGTTCCCGCCTGTATTTAGATTTCGGAATAACGCTTGCAACTCTCCTGACACAGCCGAAGTTATTTCCACCCGAAAGTCGTTTAACGATTGACCTATCAGTTGCTGTACTTGATCTTCCGACAATCTATTCTCGATTTGAGATAAACTCTCGATGTTTGGTCTGGGGTGTGTAGGAGTTCGGGAGGCTTGTGAAGGAAACAGATACTGGGAGGTATTAACCTGGGTTTTATTGCCTTGTGTATATTGCCGGGTGTGTATCTTCTGAGGTACAACTAACGCTATGATAGGCTAATAATTCATTTTCGGTGCATACACCTCGACAAACCGGGCAAGTTTCATTTTCGGTTAACCACTTTTGCACACATGACCTATGGAACCGATGTTTTCAGGGTGTCTCAACCACATCTGTGCGTTGTCGACATGTCTCGTTACAAACCGTGCAAGTTAATTCGTCTAAGCTATTGTTCAAATTCACCAAATTTTCACTGCAATGCCGAACAGCCATTTTCAACAAAAATTTTGTGGAATATCCAAGAGAAGAAAAAAATTATGTCACTCGACAAGGAAATACTAATTTCAAAATTAAAGTAATATTATAATACTAGCATACGTATAATTATTTAAGAATGTAATTATAAATACTATTAAAAGTTTATAAATCTTTAGTACAAATTTTAACTCATTGAGGACTTACAGGTAAGCGATTAACACGTTCGCGACTCTTGTAAATGTAATCTACTTCAAACACCAATATTTCCCTTTCTTTATCTTGTTGTATATTCTTGAAAAAAAAATAACTAATTAAGAAAGAGAGCAAAAAAATACAGAGTGTTAACTCCATTAAATCAATTCGCCAAACAAATGAAATTAGCGATTTATTCACCGAAGTAATCCAATGGAATAAAATCTCTAGCCAACACACACGTTCGCATGATATTACACGTCCGATTAGTTAACCGCGGAGAAATCGGTGCTACATAAATCACCGGTTCCACTATCACTGGAAAAGTAAACGGAAATGATTACATAAAACACCCAAGAAAAATAAGAGCCTTGCTGGTACGCGACCGAAAATGTCCAGTCCTCGCAATCCAAAAGCAAAATCATCTCAGAGTAGAAAAAGAAATTTTATACAACAAACAAAAAAAAACATCAACTAAATGTCCAAAAGAAACACGCTTTATAAAAAGTAAGGGGGCGTGGGCCCCACGTTGGGCGCCAAAATCTGTAACGAACTTTTTTTTTTTTTTTATGACAGATGAAACCAAGCTCAGTAGTGACGGTTTACACTTCGCTTAAATGTTTCGACGCTGTAAGTGGGCGGGAAGACATTTGCAGGGAGATTATTCCACAATCTAACGACGCGACCCAAAAACGAACTCTCACGGTAATGCGTGGTTCGTTGGAACGAAATCGCGACATAAAAGGGGTGCACCGCTCTGGAAAGCCAAGTAGTTCTACTAAATACCTGAACCGGAGGAATCAGGCTGGCTACTTCAGAGGAACATTTACCGTGAAAGTAACGGTAAAATAATGATACACACCCCGCATCACGACGACGCCTATAACTGTCCCCTATAATTTTTAACGCACGACATTGGACACGGTCGAGAAGCTGAAGATATGCCCGCGAAGCTCCCGACCATATATGCGAATTGTACTCCATTTTCGGACGGATATAAGTAGTGTAGATACAACGAAGATCGGTTGGAGTGAAGTATTTCTTACACCGCTTAAGAAAGCCTAAGTACTTGGCTGCTTCTTTCGACACGTCAAAGATGTGATCGTTCCAGCGAAGATCGCATTGGATTGACATGCCCAGAACATCAAGAGCCTCCGACTCATTTATATCCACACCACCCATATTTAGAGGTGGGAAGTTGTCACCCGCCAAACGCTTGTGGGTTAACAAACCGCATTGGGTCTTCCGCGCATTAAAATCGACCCGATTCGCACGACCCCACTCCTGGATTTTGTTAAGGTCGGATTGGAGTGTGTCATTCATAATTCTGCGTCTTCTAGTGATCTCCAGAATGGAAGGACGCCTGGAAAATGAATATAAATGACAAATGCTGCTGTCATCAGCAAACGAGTAGACGGGGTTTGATGTCAATGACAGAAGGTCATTGATGAAAATAAGAAAAAGTGTCGGAGACAGGACCGAACCCTGCGGTCCAGCATTAATGGAGTGCTCTTCGGAAGCAAAGCCGTCTATCACAACCCGAATAGAACGGCCGCTGAGGAAACTCGATATCCATCGAGTGAAAGTATTACCGGCACCATAAGCAGCCAGTTTAGACACGAGTGCTTTATGCCACACCCGGTCAAATGCCTTGGAGATATCGAGAGCAACAACCTTACTCTCACCAAACTGGTGAATACAACTGTTCCAACCATTCAGTGAGAAACGCCATCATATCGCCGGTGGAACGGTGAGCACGGAAGCCGTACTGGCGATCGCTGATCAATTCGTTGCTCTCTAGATACCTCATCAATTTAAAATTTACAATGCTCTCGATGACTTTAGAGAGCACTGAGCAGATTGCTATGGGCCGGTAATTTGCAGGATTCGTAGCCTCACCTTTTTTGGGAACTGGCTACACATTGGCAATCTTCCAGGAAGCGGGAAAAACTCCTGAAGTAAAAGATAAATTAAAGAGATTGCGCAATGGGCGAGCCAGTGTTGAGGCGCACTTTCTCAACACATGGGCTGAAATGCCATCCAGTCCCGAGGACTTATTGACATTAAGGTCTGCAAGCACTCTTTTAACAGCTCGCGTTCGAAAATGCATCTGAGGCACAGTATGAGATACATCATCGACCGCGGGCAGTGGTTGGCTACTCTCAGGAAGAGAGCAGTTTTCAGCAAACATTTTGGCTAATAAGTTTGCCTTATCAACCGAGTGAGTGAAGATCTGATCGTCCCTGAGGAGAGTTGGAATAGACGATCTCGTCTGATTTTTCACCCTCCCCACGAACGACCAAAAGTTCTTGCTACCCTTATGGTATTCAAGAACTCTGCGTCTAAGGCGCTGTTCGTAAAGAACTTTTTCGCGCTTTAGAGTGGCATTGCACCTATTTCTGGCCTGATTGCGCAGCAGTTTAGTATCAGCAGTTTTATTTAAACGCCAATTCCTAAATGCTTCCTATTTAGACCTGACTGCTTGTCTGCAAGTCGCATTAAACCAGGAATGGTCTTTTGGTTTAATGGAAATTCTTTTATTAGGTATGAAAGACCTCATACCAAATAAAATTATATTTTCTACCAAATTTGCTGCAGCATTTATGTTTCTATCTCTGAAACACAATTGCCAATTGAAACGGCTGAAAAAGCAGTTCAGCGCATCCCAATTAGCCTTCTCATAAAGCCACACTTTCCGCTTCGGAGCTGTCTGGTGAGCGGATTGAAGACTAGAATATGGGAAGGTAGCAGAAATTGTAGCGTTGTCCGAATTACCAAGAGGTGCAAGAACATTCACATCATACTTGCTGTGATGTGAAGTTAGAAAAAAGGTCCACAATATTTTGGTTTTGCCCATCAACGCAGGTAAAGTGCGTTGGTTCCTTCACTAATTGAGTCAAATTATTAGACTCCGCAAATAACTCAACATACAAACCCTCGGGTGTCGTGATCGGATTAGACTGACTGTCTAATCCGATCACTTGAGGAGCGTACTATGCTAATTGCTGCCGACTTTGCTCAGGGAAATGGGAGAGTGGGCGGTCTCCTGGGTGATCACCATAGGTCGTTGTACAGATATGAAATCTAAGCAGAGGTTTAGACAAAACATGAAGTAGCCCACATACCACATAGGTATGAGCGTTGCTCACCAACACTTAAAGGGAAAGAAATCTGAGATAGAGAAAAAAAAATATCAATGTCGTGCTAAATCCATTTAACCGCAGTGACTGGGGCGGAGACTGGTGTTGCTCTCCTCCCGCTTTCTATACCCACCCAACCTGCTAAAAGTTTTAAACCCAATCAGGTTTCTTTCAGCCCACGTAAATCCGTGCCTCGCTTCCCCTGCCACAATAATATAGACAATTTACACCATTATTCGGGTTTTTAACATTGTAAATTTATCAACAATCTCACTAAAATGAAATGAATAAAATACATAACTAGATTAGCAATACGTTAATAGAAAAATGAATTCTATTTATTTGGATATTCAGTAGATTCAAATAATATTATCAAAGGAGAGATAATCAAATTTAGTTCATTTATTATCAATAGTAAAGTTAAGTTTAATTTTAGCGAAGGTGAAAGAACTGTCTTTTGGTTCTTTCAAGGTGTACACTAGTATGCATATATGATAATGTATTTATAGGTATATGGTATTCATAAAAGCAAGAAAATAACTTTTCTTCAAAATCGTTCGACTCGATATGTCATTTAAGAAAATTTTAAATCTACTAAATGTACTCTACGTTTACGTACATTTACGTTTTACATCCGTTTTATATCATTTGTACCAGTGAGGCGCTGAACTCATCGACCGCATCCTGTAGTAGTTCTAGAAACAACAAAAGTCTAAAACAAATTTAAGTAGGTATTCATTTAAGGCACTTTCTCAACAACACTAGTTGTTTTTGTTCCAATAAACGGTCGAGTGTGACAGTACATATAGTACATATTTATATGCATACTTGCGTTACAATTGTAACTTCGTTCGCTTGTATTTCGCCTATATCTAAGTGTACATATTGTACACTCAGTAGTACATAGATGTACAAAACAAAGAAAATTTTAATTCACATTGATACTTGACAAAGCTTATATAAAAATTTTTCTAATGAGTTATTTAAGTAATTAGGTCTAACATCAGAGATATATGTATTTATATAGGGAATATATTGCATGTAGGTACAAAGGATTTACTGTAACTATCTATTTATTTCTATAATTAAAAATATGGCTTTATTTATTTATATTCCCTTTTTTGATAACTAAGCAACTATTTTATTTATTAAGCTCGTTATTATTCTTAAATACCGATGTATGTATGTATGAGTGACGAAATGTTGAAACAGGTTCGAATTATGGTGAGGCACACCTTTATAATTTTGTTCTTGTTTTTAGGAAAGAATATAAGTAATAGAACTATAAATATAATTGTATAACTATAGGTATCATAATGATAATTTTACGACGATTCATTTCGGATGCGGTTGTTGTTTCACCATATTTCAGCTTGGTGTTCTTCATGAAAATGTTCTTACAATCGTGCCGGTAATACTTCAGTTAGGGTTACTCGGAAAAAAACAGGATGATCATAGAAATAATTTGATGAGTTAAAGATGTGAAGCTTTCGTTCTCTTATTCTTTACTTTTTGTCACTTTATCCTGCTTGATTCTTCGTTTCCCGTTTCTTTATACTCGGCTCAGCTTTTACATATTGTGAGGACTGTACTTTTCACTTGCACTTTGGTAATCTTTTTTTTTTATTCTTCCGCCATCGTCCGATCAACTCGAAGTCAACTTTCCAACTCTCTTCAATCTCGATCTCCAACTCCTGTTCCACCTCGATCAGGTGTCGCTTAAGGTGGCGTGATCGAAGGATAACGGAACCGTCACGCTCTCTTCCAATATTGTAGTTAATCGGTCTATGCGATATTCTTGGTGGCGCTACATTTAATTTTAGTTTTGTTTAGTATTAGATGCGATCCAATTAGCATTTGTCCAAAATATATGTATTATGTTGAATATATACAGAAATATATAATTTTTTTTTTACTAGCATTTTTCTATTATATATAACACATCTTGAAGCTAAACGACTCCTGGAGCATTATCAAGGAGTCGTTTTGGTTGCACCGCATGTACTCATCACAGGTGATCGTTAAGCAGCAAGAGCGGCAAGTTGGTTACGTTTTGTTGTTGGAGCCGATTGCTGGATTAAATATCTTTTGAAACGGTTTCTTCGCTCTATTCTATTCTATGTTGTTTAAAGAAAAACTAAAACAATTTAACCAAGCATTTATACCCCTTTACTAAATATATATATAGACACAATAATTGCGGTATTTTTCCAATCAAACATATTTTGAATGTGCATGTTCTTGTATATATATTTATATATAACTTATGTTATCATTTTCACACTTAATATAATTCACCTTATTGTTTATTATATATAAATATGCGCACATGTAAAATAATATATGTATAAAAAAAATTAGTATCGTATTTTAGCATTTCCGATTAACATGTCCAGAAACTAAATCTTATTCAGCTTAAGCTCAGCATTTATCACACAACAGGTACTATTCGAACACCATAATGTTCGATATAGAAGCTGAAGGGAAATATGTATAGGGTTGTATGCATTTGCAGAAATCCAAACAAATAAAAAAAATTGTTTGCATTTTGCTACCAGATATCCTTAATGTGAAAAGTTCCTACATGCGACCCTTCCAGATCTTCGAGGCCGTAATATAAATTTCCTAATTTTTCTTTAATCTTGGCTCTGATACCAACTGGAGCTAACTTAGCATTAAAACTTTTAGCAATTTTGCTTTGTGGAAAATTACGTCTAGTACTATTTGACCTACGGTAAACTTTCTCGGCCTGGATCTGAGATTGTATGATCTTCTTCTATGTATGATTGTATGTTCTTCTTCTTCTAGTAGCTGCAGATTTCTCAGCAATGAATAATCCTTACCATGCGTCACCATATGCTGTCCAAAAACTACATAGTATGGGGCAAAACCTAATGACTGGTGTATACTATTACGTAACGAACAATTTATGCTACTTATATAAAAATCCCATTCCCGCTGATCCTTTCGAATGTATGACCCTAATGCCTCATTAATTCAACGATTTACGCGTTCAGATGCATTTAATTGCGGCGAATAAAAAGCAGTGCAGGTATGAGCAATTCTAAATTTAGAGAAAAATGTTTCGAGTTCGTGGCTCTTAAATTGGCTACCATTATCTGTAACAATCGCCTCAGGTACTCCGAAACAGTCAAATACGTTATCCTTTAAATATTCAATTATCAACGCGGTGTAAATTTTTTAACGGTTTTAAAAAAGTAAACTTTGAGAAATGGTCTGATATGATCAGAATTCCAATGTTTCCGCGTTTCGAACGGGGAAAAGGGTCAATTAAATCCATGTACAATCTTTGAAATAGCCTGACAGTTTCAACTCGTTGTCCCATCGGAGGACGCAGACTCTGAGTCGGTGTTTTCGACGTTTTACACAGTTCACACGCCGTCACATACTCTCGGACTTGATTCACCATCCCTAACCAATATAATTTTCTGCGTAATTTTTCTAATGTTTTGCCTATACCCGCGTGAGCTGAACAGGGTTGATCATGTGCAGAACGAATGCAATTAAGGCGCAGTTCCGTAGGAACGTATAATTTCCATGATTCATCGTCAATATCCTCTAAGCCAGTAGCGAATTCGTTACGATGGTATAAAAAGTCGTCAACTACTTGATAGTCTGCTAAATTCACGGACTCAAAACTTTCCTTAATTTTCTGGTAGTCGTCTGATTGAAAATCAGGAGAATTTAAATCAATATCAGGCATTACTTCGAGATCTAAAGCAGCTATTGTGTCAACCGCAGTGTCAGAAAAGGCTCTGGATAAGGCATCTGCCACGACATTTTTGGTACCCTTGCGATGCTCAACTGAAAAATTGTAACCTTGAAGTTTAAACGCCCATCTAGCTAATCTTCCGCTAAATTCCGCGTTGGCAAAAGCCAACGCAGTCTCGAGTGGTCTGTGACGATCTTGAACTCGTGTCCTTTTATGTACATTCTAAATTTTTTTACCGCGAGTACGACCGCTAAACATTCCAATTCGGTAACTGAGTAATTTCTTTGCGCTTTATTAAGTTTTTGTGACATAAAGGCGATAGGCTTCTCGTTTCCGTCTTTGTCAACCTGCGCTAAAACCGCCCCGATTCCTAGCATACTTGCGTCGCACTGCGCTATAAAAGGTTTTTCTTAATTTGGGTGGACAAGGCAAGGTGCTGAGGTCAGCTTCCGTTTAACTTCCGCAAAATTTTCTGGGCTTTTGGATTCCATGTAAAAGTTTTTCTCTTTGTTAACAATTCCGTTAAATGAAATGTGATAGAGGCATAGTCTGGTATAAACCGACGGTACCAACCTGCCATGCCTAAAAATTGCCGTAATTGCCTAACCGTTTTTGGTACAGGGTAGTCCGATATGGCTTAACTTCTTCAGGATCTACTTGTAACATTCCATTTCCTACTATGAATCCTAAATAATTGACTTGGTTCAAGCAAAAACTACTTTTCTTAACATTGATCGTAAGACCTGCATTACGCAACAACAATGCAACTTCGGAAAGATGTATTAGATGGTCTTTGAATGAAGTAGACACGATGAGCAAATCATCTAAATAAACAAATACATAACCTTTAGGTTGTATGATATCACACGATCCATTAGTCTGCACATCGTTTGCGGCGCATTGCACTGACCGAATGGCATTCTTCTAAATTGATACAACAGTCTGTTGGGCACTGTAAACGCAGTCTTTTCTCTAGATCGTTCTTCCAGATTGATTTGTCAAAAGGCGTCTTTCAGGTCTACTTTAGAGATATAATGCACTGGAGGTAATCGACTTAATAACCCGTTAATGTTGGGCAGGGGGTATGCGTCCTTAACAGTTACGTCATTGAGTTTACGTGAATCCAAGCAAAATCTTATTTTGCCTGGCTTTACAATTAATACAGCAGGGGATGACCATGCCGAATTTTCGGCTTCCTCAATAACTCTTAAATGTAACATCCTGTCTATTTCAAATCCTCAAATAAAAAAAAATCAGAAATCCAAACAAATAAAAAAAATTGTTTGCATTTTGCTACCAGATATCCTTAATGTGAAAAGTTCCTACATGCGACCCTTCCAGATCTTCGAGGCCGTAATATAAATTTCCTAATTTTTCTTTAATCTTGGCTCTGATACCAACTGGAGCTAACTTAGCATTAAAACTTTTAGCAATTTTGCTTTGTGGAAAATTACGTCTAGTACTATTTGACCTACGGTAAACTTTCTCGGCCTGGATCTGAGATTGTATGATCTTCTTCTATGTATGATTGTATGTTCTTCTTCTTCTAGTAGCTGCAGATTTCTCAGCAATGAATAATCCTTACCATGCGTCACCATATGCTGTCCAAAAACTACATAGTATGGGGCAAAACCTAATGACTGGTGTATACTATTACGTAACGAACAATTTATGCTACTTATATAAAAATCCCATTCCCGCTGATCCTTTCGAATGTATGACCCTAATGCCTCATTAATTCAACGATTTACGCGTTCAGATGCATTTGATTGCGGCGAATAAAAAGCAGTGCAGGTATGAGCAATTCTAAATTTAGAGAAAAATGTTTCGAGTTCGTGGCTCTTAAATTGGCTACCATTATCTGTAACAATCGCCTCAGGTACTCCGAAACAGTCAAATACGTTATCCTTTAAATATTCAATTATCAACGCGGTGTAAATTTTTTAACGGTTTTAAAAAAGTAAACTTTGAGAAATGGTCTGATATGATCAGAATTCCAATGTTTCCGCGTTTCGAACGGGGAAAAGGGTCAATTAAATCCATGTACAATCTTTGAAATAGCCTGACAGTTTCAACTCGTTGTCCCATCGGAGGACGCAGACTCTGAGTCGGTGTTTTCGACGTTTTACACAGTTCACACGCCGTCACATACTCTCGGACTTGATTCACCATCCCTAACCAATATAATTTTCTGCGTAATTTTTCTAATGTTTTGCCTATACCCGCGTGAGCTGAACAGGGTTGATCATGTGCAGAACGAATGCAATTAAGGCGCAGTTCCGTAGGAACGTATAATTTCCATGATTCATCGTCAATATCCTCTAAGCCAGTAGCGAATTCGTTACGATGGTATAAAAAGTCGTCAACTACTTGATAGTCTGCTAAATTCACGGACTCAAAACTTTCCTTAATTTTCTGGTAGTCGTCTGATTGAAAATCAGGAGAATTTAAATCAATATCAGGCATTACTTCGAGATCTAAAGCAGCTATTGTGTCAACCGCAGTGTCAGAAAAGGCTCTGGATAAGGCATCTGCCACGACATTTTTGGTACCCTTGCGATGCTCAACTGAAAAATTGTAACCTTGAAGTTTAAACGCCCATCTAGCTAATCTTCCGCTAAATTCCGCGTTGGCAAAAGCCAACGCAGTCTCGAGTGGTCTGTGACGATCTTGAACTCGTGTCCTTTTATGTACATTCTAAATTTTTTTACCGCGAGTACGACCGCTAAACATTCCAATTCGGTAACTGAGTAATTTCTTTGCGCTTTATTAAGTTTTTGTGACATAAAGGCGATAGGCTTCTCGTTTCCGTCTTTGTCAACCTGCGCTAAAACCGCCCCGATTCCTAGCATACTTGCGTCGCACTGCGCTATAAAAGGTTTTTCTTAATTTGGGTGGACAAGGCAAGGTGCTGAGGTCAGCTTCCGTTTAACTTCCGCAAAATTTTCTGGGCTTTTGGATTCCATGTAAAAGTTTTTCTCTTTGTTAACAATTCCGTTAAATGAAATGTGATAGAGGCATAGTCTGGTATAAACCGACGGTACCAACCTGCCATGCCTAAAAATTGCCGTAATTGCCTAACCGTTTTTGGTACAGGGTAGTCCGATATGGCTTAACTTCTTCAGGATCTACTTGTAACATTCCATTTCCTACTATGAATCCTAAATAATTGACTTGGTTCAAGCAAAAACTACTTTTCTTAACATTGATCGTAAGACCTGCATTACGCAACAACAATGCAACTTCGGAAAGATGTATCAGATGGTCTTTGAATGAAGTAGACACGATGAGCAAATCATCTAAATAAACAAATACATAACCTTTAGGTTGTATGATATCACACGATCCATTAGTCTGCACATCGTTTGCGGCGCATTGCACTGACCGAATGGCATTCTTCTAAATTGATACAACAGTCTGTTGGGCACTGTAAACGCAGTCTTTTCTCTAGATCGTTCTTCCAGATTGATTTGTCAAAAGGCGTCTTTCAGGTCTACTTTAGAGATATAATGCACTGGAGGTAATCGACTTAATAACCCGTTAATGTTGGGCAGGGGGTATGCGTCCTTAACAGTTACGTCATTGAGTTTACGTGAATCCAAGCAAAATCTTATTTTGCCTGGCTTTACAATTAATACAGCAGGGGATGACCATGCCGAATTTTCGGCTTCCTCAATAACTCTTAAATGTAACATCCTGTCTATTTCAGTGCATAATAACTTTTCCATTGTTGGAGACAAGGGATAATACCGTTGTTTAATTGGTTTCGCGTCACCGGTGTCAATTATATGTTCAATAAGGATTGTTCTCCCAAGTCCTTCTACTTCAGATGAGGGAAAAGAATCTACAATCAGATTCCTTCACTAGTTCTTCGCACATATATTTCTTTGCAAGTGTAATACCAAATTTTTCCCAAAAGTCCATCCCACAAATTATATTTTGAGTAATTGCAGGGACTACCAAAAATTCACAAGTCTTAGTCTCTTCATTATACTTAACTTCTGTACTAAATATCCCTCTAATCTATGACCGTCCGCTGTTCTCACGTTTCCGCGTACACTTCTCGACATTTCATTTGAGTCTAACAACAAGCGCGCTAAGTCTCCACCTATGACACTAGCGTTGGCGCCACTGTCTAGCAGCGCTAAATAACTTTTATTGTTGATGACCACATTTGCGTATGGGTGAATATCCTTATTCTCCTGATTTATGGACGAAATCACCAGTTTACCTAAGCGTTTCATATTCGCCCAATAGTCACGCATACGTCGTGTCGACCTAGTAAAATGTTTCAAATTAACGTTTTCTGAAAATATTTCAGCTCGGCGGCGGTTATATTCTTTCAACCGGATGTGATAGGGTTTTAGAGGCCTAAGTTTCGGGTTTTTATCAGTGGAGGAATCTTTCCTAGACGCTGGCATCGTCTAACAGGCAGTTTGGTGGTATTATTGCCGAGGTCGAATGGATGGATATCCGGTCGTTGCTCGCGGAATATCCGCTCTGGAGTTTTCCGGAATGGAATTACAGAATGGACATGAAGGCTTGTACTTATCAAGTGCACCGCAACCATAACAAAAAATCCTCCTCGGGTGCACCGTGCACTCCTGGTACTTATGACCATCAACATCGCAATTCCAACATCTAATCTTAACTGACCTGGCGTTAATTTCACCCACTTCATTTGCTGTTGCATCACCGTTATTACTATGACTAACTTCATTAACTATTTCTGTCACCTGTCGCCTAAGGGGTAAAACACGAGGTTGTTGATTATACGCGTAATTTAAAAACAAATGCTCGTGCTTATGACACTCCCGTCGCAAAGCCGATATATTGTCAACATTAACATGAAGAAGTTCATTTCGTAATTCTGGTTTTAGATTACGTAATACTGTCTCGATCAATGCCTCATCTGATATTGGATTTCTTAATTTATCGGACATGGCCAAAATTACGTCAAAAAATTGGTCGAAACACTCAGTTGCCTTCTGTTTACGTGTTCTCATATTTTCCTTAAAGTCAAAGTTTGATAGGTCATCATTGTATTTTCTACGGAATGATTCGTAAAGCTCACGCCAATCTAAATGATCAGTTTGCCGATGGTGACGCCAAAACCAAGATTCTGCTTTACCACCTAATAGAAGGTGTGCATTTTGACATAATAGATTGAAATTGCCATTCAAACATTGAGCAGTTAGAGAATTGACTCTGTAAATATAATCTTCTGCAGTGATATCTTCGGAATAACCCGTGAATTTGATTTTCCAGTTCGAAATAATATTCAAAATTTTCTCGTTACTAAATGAATTACTAACGGGAGTAGCATTTAACGATTGTGCAAAATTTTGTGACTGGTATTCTTGTGGTCTACCTATGCTTGACGCGGCATGCGGCCATCTAGTTTGTTCGATACCTTGATTTACTTGATTGTTCCCGCCTGTATTTAGATTTCGGAATAACGCTTGCAACTCTCCTGACACAGCCGAAGTTATTTCCACCCGAAAGTCGTTTAACGATTGACCTATCAGTTGCTGTACTCGATCTTCCGACAATCTATTCTCGATTTGAGATACCCTCTCGATGTTTGGTCTGGGGTGTGTAGGAGTTCGGGAGGCTTGTGAAGGAAACAGATACTGGGAGGTATTAACCTGGGTTTTATTGCCTTGTGTATATTGCCGGGTGTGTATCTTCTGAGGTACAACTAACGCTATGATAGGCTAATAATTCATTTTCTGTGCATACACCTCGACAAACCGGGCAAGTTTCATTTTCGGTTAACCACTTTTGCACACAT
This sequence comes from Sicus ferrugineus, assembly GCA_922984085.1. Classification (NCBI taxonomy): domain Eukaryota; kingdom Metazoa; phylum Arthropoda; class Insecta; order Diptera; family Conopidae; genus Sicus; species Sicus ferrugineus. The sequence continues at coordinate 30,951,517 of OV277349.1, forward strand.
GACCTATGGAACCGATGTTTTCAGGGTGTCTCAACCACATCTGTGCGTTGTCGACATGTCTCGTTACAAACCGTGCAAGTTAATTCGTCTAAGCTATTGTTCAAATTCACCAAATTTTCACTGCTATGCCGAACAGCCATTTTCAACAAAAATTTTGTGGAATATCCAAGAGAAGAAAAAAATTATGTCACTCGACAAGGAAATACTAATTTCAAAATTAAAGTAATATTATAATACTAGCATACGTATAATTATTTAAGAATGTAATTATAAATACTATTAAAAGTTTATAAATCTTTAGTACAAATTTTAACTCATTGAGGACTTACAGGTAAGCGATTAACACGTTCGCGACTCTTGTAAATGTAATCTACTTCAAACACCAATATTTCCCTTTCTTTATCTTGTATATTCTTGAAAAAAAAATAACTAATTAAGAAAGAGAGAAAAAAAATACAGAGTGTTAACTCCATTAAATCAATTCGCCAAACAAATGAAATTAGCGAGTTATTCACCGAAGTAATCCAATGGAATAAAATCTCTAGCCAACACACACGTTCGCATGATATTACACGTCCGATTAGTTAACCGCGGAGAAATCGGTGCTACATAAATCACCGGTTCCACTATCACTGGAAAAGTAAACGGAAATGATTACATAAAACACCCAAGAAAAATAAGAGCCTTGCTGGTACGCGACCGAAAATGTCCAGTCCTCGCAATCCAAAAGCAAAATCATCTCAGAGTAGAAAAAGAAATTTTATACAACAAACAAAAAAAAACATCAACTAAATGTCCAAAAGAAACACGCTTTATAAAAAGTAAGGGGGCGTGGGCCCCACGTTGGGCGCCAAAATCTGTAACGAACTTTTTTTTTTTTTTTATGACAGATGAAACCAAGCTCAGTAGTGACGGTTTACACTTCGCTTAAATGTTTCGACGCTGTAAGTGGGCGGGAAGACATTTGCAGGGAGATTATTCCACAATCTAACGACGCGACCCAAAAACGAACTCTCACGGTAATGCGTGGTTCGTTGGAACGAAATCGCGACATAAAAGGGGTGCACCGCTCTGGAAAGCCGAGTAGTTCTACTAAATACCTGAACCGGAGGAATCAGGCTGGCTACTTCAGAGGAACATTTACCGTGAAAGTAACGGTAAAATAATGATACACACCCCGCATCACGACAACGCCTATAACTGTCCCCTATAATTTTTAACGCACGACATTGGACACGGTCGAGAAGCTGAAGATATGCCCGCGAAGCTCCCGACCATATATGCGAATTGTACTCCATTTTCGTACGGATATAAGTGGTGTAGATACAACGAAGATCGGTTGGAGTGAAGTATTTCTTACACCGCTTAAGAAAGCCTAAGCACTTGGCTGCTTCTTTCGACACGTCAAAGATGTGATCGTTCCAGCGAAGATCGCATTGGATTGACATGCCCAGAACATCAAGAGCCTCCGACTCATTTATATCCACACCACCCATATTTAGAGGTGGGAAGTTGTCACCCGCCAAACGCTTGTGGGTTAACAAACCGCATTGGGTCTTCCGCGCATTAAAATCGACCCGATTCGCACGACCCCACTCCTGGATTTTGTTAAGGTCGGATTGGAGTGTGTCATTCATAATTCTGCGTCTTCAAGTGATCTCCAGAATGGAAGGACGCCTGGAAAATGAATATAAGTGACAAATGCTGCTGTCATCAGCAAACGAGTAGACGGGGTTTGATGTCAATGACAGAAGGTCATTGATGAAAATAAGAAAAAGTGTCGGAGACAGGACCGAACCCTGCGGTCCAGCATTAATGGAGTGCTCTTCGGAAGCAAAGCCGTCTATCACAACCCGAATAGAACGGCCGCTGAGGAAACTCGATATCCATCGAGTGAAAGTATTACCGGCACCATAAGCAGCCAGTTTAGACACGAGTGCTTTATGCCACACCCGGTCAAATGCCTTGGAGATATCGAGAGCAACAACCTTACTCTCACCAAACTGGTGAATACAACTGTTCCAACCATTCAGTGAGAAACGCCATCATATCGCCGGTGGAACGGTGAGCACGGAAGCCGTACTGGCGATCGCTGATCAATTCGTTGCTCTCTAGATACCTCATCAATTTAAAATTTACAATGCTCTCGATGACTTTAGAGAGCACTGAGCAGATTGCTATGGGCCGGTAATTTGCAGGATTCGTAGCCTCACCTTTTTTGGGAACTGGCTACACATTGGCAATCTTCCAGGAAGCGGGAAAAACTCCTGAAGTAAAAGATAAATTAAAGAGATTGCGCAATGGGCGAGCCAGTGTTGAGGCGCACTTTCTCAACACGTGGGCTGAAATGCCATCCGGTCCCGAGGACTTATTGACATTAAGGTCTGCAAGCACTCTTTTAACAGCTCGCGTTCGAAAATGCATCTGAGGCACAGTATGAGACACATCATCGACCGCGGGCAGTGGTTGGCTACTCTCAGGAAGAGAGCAGTTTTCAGCAAACATTTTGGCTAATAAGTTTGCCTTATCAACCGAGTGAGTGAAGATCTGATCGTCCCTGAGGAGAGTTGGAATAGACGATCTCGTCTGATTTTTCACCCTCCCCACGAACGACCAAAAGTTCTTGCTACCCTTATGGTATTCAAGAACTCTGCGTCTAAGGCGCTGTTCGTAAAGAACTTTTTCGCGCTTTAGAGTGGCATTGCACCTATTTCTGGCCTGATTGCGCAGCAGTTTAGTATCAGCAGTTTTATTTAAACGCCAATTCCTAAATGCTTCCTATTTAGACCTGACTGCTTGTCTGCAAGTCGCATCAAACCAGGAATGGTCTTTTGGTTTAATGGAAATTCTTTTATTAGGTATGAAAGACCTCATACCAAATAAAATTATATTTTCTACCAAATTTGCTGCAGCATTTATGTTTCTATCTCTGAAACAAAATTGCCAATTGAAACGGCTGAAAAAGCAGTTCAGCGCATCCCAATTAGCCTTCTCATAAAGCCACACTTTCCGCTTCGGAGCTGTCTGGTGAGCGGATTGAAGACTAGAATATGGGAAGGTAGCAGAAATTGTAGCGTTGTCCGAATTACCAAGAGGTGCAAGAACATTCACATCATACTTGCTGTGATGTGAAGTTAGAAAAAAGGTCCACAATATTTTGGTTTTGCCCATCAACGCAGGGAAAGTGCGTTGGTTCCTTCACTAATTGAGTCAAATTATTAGACTCCGCAAATAACTCAACATACAAACCCTCGGGTGTCGTGATCGGATTAGACTGACTGTCTAATCCGATCACTTGAGGAGCGTACTATGCTAATTGCTGCCGACTTTGCTCAGGGAAATGGGAGAGTGGGCGGTCTCCTGGGTGATCACCATAGGTCGTTGTACAGATATGAAATCTAAGCAGAGGTTTAGACAAAACATGAAGTAGCCCACATACCACATAGGTATGAGCGTTGCTCACCAACACTTAAAGGGAAAGAAATCTGAGATAGAGAAAAAAAAATATCAATGTCGTGCTAAATCCATTTAACCGCAGTGACTGGGGCGGAGACTGGTGTTGCTCTCCTCCCGCTTTCTATACCCACCCAACCTGCTAAAAGTTTTAAACCCAATCAGGTTTCTTTCAGCCCACGTAAATCCGTGCCTCGCTTCCCCTGCCACAATAATATAGACAATTTACACCATTATTCGGGTTTTTAACATTGTAAATTTATCAACAATCTCACTAAAATGAAATGATTAAAATACATAACTAGATTAGCAATACGTTAATAGAAAAATGAATTCTATTTATTTGGATATTCAGTAGATTCAAATAATATTATCAAAGGAGAGATAATCAAATTTAATTCATTTATTATCAATAGTAAAGTTAAGTTTAATTTTAGCGAAGGTGAAAGAACTGTCTTTTGGTTCTTTCAAGGTGTACACTAGTATGCATATATGATAATGTATTTATAGGTATATGGTATTCATAAAAGCAAGAAAATAACTTTTCTTCAAAATCGTTCGACTCGATATGTCATTTAAGAAAATTTTAAATCTACTAAATGTACTCTACGTTTACGTACATTTACGTTTTACATCATTTACGTTTTATATCATTTGTACCAATGAGGCGCTGAACTCATCGACCGCATCCTGTAGTAGTTCTAGAAACAACAAAAGTCTAAAACAAATTTAAGTAGGTATTCATTTAAGGCACTTTCTCAACAACACTAGTTGTTTTTGTTCCAATAAACGGTCGAGTGTGACAGTACATATAGTACATATTTATATGCATACTTGCGTTACAATTGTAACTTCGTTCGCTTGTATTTCGCCTATATCTAAGTGTACATATTGTACACTCAGTAGTACATAGATGTACAAAACAAAGAAAATTTTAATTCACATTGATACTTGACAAAGCTTATATAAAAATTTTTCTAATGAGTTATTTAAGTAATTAGGTCTAACATCAGAGATATATGTATTTATATAGGGAATATATTGCATGTAGGTACAAAGGATTTACTGTAACTATCTATTTATTTCTATAATTAAAAATATGGCTTTATTTATTTATATTCCCTTTTTTGATAACTAAGCAACTATTTTATTTATTAAGCTCGTTATTATTCTTAAATACCGATGTATGTATGTATGAGTGACGAAATGTTGAAACAGGTTCGAATTATGGTGAGGCACACCTTTATAATTTTGTTCTTGTTTTTAGGAAAGAATATAAGTAATAGAACTATAAATATAATTGTATAACTATAGGTATCATAATGATAATTTTACGACGATTCATTTCGGATGCGGTTGTTGTTTCACCATATTTCAGCTTGGTGTTCTTCATGAAAATGTTCTTACAATCGTGCCGGTAATACTTCAGTTAGGGTTACTCGGAAAAAACCAGGATGATCATAGAAATAATTTGATAAGTTAAAGATGTGAAGCTTTCGTTCTTTTATTCTTTACTTTTTGTCACTTTATCCTGCTTGATTCTTCGTTTCCCGTTTCTTTATACTCGGCTCAGCTTTTACATATTGTGAGGACTGTACTTTTCACTTGCACTTTGGTAATCTTTTTTTTTTATTCTTCCGCCATCGTCCGATCAACTCGAAGTCAACTTTCCAACTCTCTTCAATCTCGATCTCCAACTCCTGTTCCACCTCGATCAGGTGTCGCTTAAGGTGGCGTGATCGAAGGATAACGGAACCGTCACGCTCTCTTCCAATATTGTAGTTAATCGGTCTATGCGATATTCTTGGTGGCGCTACATTTAATTTTAGTTTTGTTTAGTATTAGATGCGATCCAATTAGCATTTGTCCAAAATATATGTATTATGTTGAATATATACAGAAATATATAATTTTTTTTTTTACTAGCATTTTTCTATTATATATAACACATCTTGAAGCTAAACGACTCCTGGAGCATTATCAAAGAGTCGTTTTGGTTGCACCGCATGTACTCATCACAGGTGATCGTTAAGCAGCAAGAGCGGCAAGTTGGTTACGTTTTGTTGTTGGAGCCGATTGCTGGATTAAATATCTTTTGAAACGGTTTCTTCGCTCTATTCTATTCTATGTTGTTTAAAGAAAAACTAAAACAATTTAACCAAGCATTTATACCCCTTTACTAAATATATATATAGACACAATAATTGCGGTATTTTTCCAATCAAACATATTTTGAATGTGCATGTTCTTGTATATATATTTATATATAACTTATGTTAGCATTTTCACACTTAATATAATTAACCTTATTGTTTATTATATATAAATATGCGCACATGTAAAATAATATATGTATAAAAAAAATTAGTATCGTATTTTAGCATTTCCGATTAACATGTCCAGAAACTAAATCTTATTCAGCTTAAGCTCAGCATTTATCACACAACAGGTACTATTCGAACACCATAATGTTCGATATAGAAGCTGAAGGGAAATATGTATAGGGTTGTATGCATTTGCAGAAATCCAAACAAATAAAAAAAATTGTTTGCATTTTGCTACCAGATATCCTTAATGTGAAAGTTCCTACATGCGACCCTTCCAGATCTTCGAGGCCGTAATATAAATTTCCTAATTTTTCTTTAATCTTGGCTCTGATACCAACTGGAGCTAACTTAGCATTAAAACTTTTAGTAATTTTGCTTTGTGGAAAATTACGTCTAGTACTATTTGACCTACGGTAAACTTTCTCGGCCTGGATCTGAGATTGTATGATCTTCTTCTATGTATGATTGTATGTTCTTCTTCTTCTAGTAGCTGCAGATTTCTCAGCAATGAATAATCCTTACCATGCGTCACCATATGCTGTCCAAAAACTACATAGTATGGGGCAAAACCTAATGACTGGTGTATACTATTACGTAACGAACAATTTATGCTACTTATATAAAAATCCCATTCCCGCTGATCCTTTCGAATGTATGACCCTAATGCCTCATTAATTCAACGATTTACGCGTTCAGATGCATTTAATTGCGGCGAATAAAAAGCAGTGCAGGTATGAGCAATTCTAAATTTAGAGAAAAATGTTTCGAGTTCGTGGCTCTTAAATTGGCTACCATTATCTGTAACAATCGCCTCAGGTACTCCGAAACAGTCAAATACGTTATCCTTTAAATATTCAATTATCAACGCGGTGTAAATTTTTTAACGGTTTTAAAAAAGTAAACTTTGAGAAATGGTCTGATATGATCAGAATTCCAATGTTTCCGCGTTTCGAACGGGGAAAAGGGTCAATTAAATCCATGTACAATCTTTGAAATAGCCTGACAGTTTCAACTCGTTGTCCCATCGGAGGACGCAGACTCTGAGTCGGTGTTTTCGACGTTTTACACAGTTCACACGCCGTCACATACTCTCGGACTTGATTCACCATCCCTAACCAATATAATTTTCTGCGTAATTTTTCTAATGTTTTGCCTATACCCGCGTGAGCTGAACAGGGTTGATCATGTGCAGAACGAATGCAATTAAGGCGCAGTTCCGTAGGAACGTATAATTTCCATGATTCATCGTCAATATCCTCTAAGCCAGTAGCGAATTCGTTACGATGGTATAAAAAGTCGTCAACTACTTGATAGTCTGCTAAATTCACGGACTCAAAACTTTCCTTAATTTTCTGGTAGTCGTCTGATTGAAAATCAGGAGAATTTAAATCAATATCAGGCATTACTTCGAGATCTAAAGCAGCTATTGTGTCAACCGCAGTGTCAGAAAAGGCTCTGGATAAGGCATCTGCCACGACATTTTTGGTACCCTTGCGATGCTCAACTGAAAAATTGTAACCTTGAAGTTTAAACGCCCATCTAGCTAATCTTCCGCTAAATTCCGCGTTGGCAAAAGCCAACGCAGTCTCGAGTGGTCTGTGACGATCTTGAACTCGTGTCCTTTTATGTACATTCTAAATTTTTTTACCGCGAGTACGACCGCTAAACATTCCAATTCGGTAACTGAGTAATTTCTTTGCGCTTTATTAAGTTTTTGTGACATAAAGGCGATAGGCTTCTCGTTTCCGTCTTTGTCAACCTGCGCTAAAACCGCCCCGATTCCTAGCATACTTGCGTCGCACTGCGCTATAAAAGGTTTTTCTTAATTTGGGTGGACAAGGCAAGGTGCTGAGGTCAGCTTCCGTTTAACTTCCGCAAAATTTTCTGGGCTTTTGGATTCCATGTAAAAGTTTTTCTCTTTGTTAACAATTCCGTTAAATGAAATGTGATAGAGGCATAGTCTGGTATAAACCGACGGTACCAACCTGCCATGCCTAAAAATTGCCGTAATTGCCTAACCGTTTTTGGTACAGGGTAGTCCGATATGGCTTAACTTCTTCAGGATCTACTTGTAACATTCCATTTCCTACTATGAATCCTAAATAATTGACTTGGTTCAAGCAAAAACTACTTTTCTTAACATTGATCGTAAGACCTGCATTACGCAACAACAATGCAACTTCGGAAAGATGTATCAGATGGTCTTTGAATGAAGTAGACACGATGAGCAAATCATCTAAATAAACAAATACATAACCTTTAGGTTGTATGATATCACACGATCCATTAGTCTGCACATCGTTTGCGGCGCATTGCACTGACCGAATGGCATTCTTCTAAATTGATACAACAGTCTGTTGGGCACTGTAAACGCAGTCTTTTCTCTAGATCGTTCTTCCAGATTGATTTGTCAAAAGGCGTCTTTCAGGTCTACTTTAGAGATATAATGCACTGGAGGTAATCGACTTAATAACCCGTTAATGTTGGGCAGGGGGTATGCGTCCTTAACAGTTACGTCATTGAGTTTACGTGAATCCAAGCAAAATCTTATTTTGCCTGGCTTTACAATTAATACAGCAGGGGATGACCATGCCGAATTTTCGGCTTCCTCAATAACTCTTAAATGTAACATCCTGTCTATTTCAGTGCATAATAACTTTTCCATTGTTGGAGACAAGGGATAATACCGTTGTTTAATTGGTTTCGCGTCACCGGTGTCAATTATATGTTCAATAAGGATTGTTCTCCCAAGTCCTTCTACTTCAGATGAGGGAAAAGAATCTACAATCAGATTCCTTCACTAGTTCTTCGCACATATATTTCTTTGCAAGTGTAATACCAAATTTTTCCCAAAAGTCCATCCCACAAATTATATTTTGAGTAATTGCAGGGACTACCAAAAATTCACAAGTCTTAGTCTCTTCATTATACTTAACTTCTGTACTAAATATCCCTCTAATCTATGACCGTCCGCTGTTCTCACGTTTCCGCGTACACTTCTCGACATTTCATTTGAGTCTAACAACAAGCGCGCTAAGTCTCCACCTATGACACTAGCGTTGGCGCCACTGTCTAGCAGCGCTAAATAACTTTTATTGTTGATGACCACATTTGCGTATGGGTGAATATCCTTATTCTCCTGATTTATGGACGAAATCACCAGTTTACCTAAGCGTTTCATATTCGCCCAATAGTCACGCATACGTCGTGTCGACCTAGTAAAATGTTTCAAATTAACGTTTTCTGAAAATATTTCAGCTCGGCGGCGGTTATATTCTTTCAACCGGATGTGATAGGGTTTTAGAGGCCTAAGTTTCGGGTTTTTATCAGTGGAGGAATCTTTCCTAGACGCTGGCATCGTCTAACAGGCAGTTTGGTGGTATTATTGCCGAGGTCGAATGGATGGATATCCGGTCGTTGCTCGCGGAATATCCGCTCTGGAGTTTTCCGGAATGGAATTACAGAATGGACATGAAGGCTTGTACTTATCAAGTGCACCGCAACCATAACAAAAAATCCTCCTCGGGTGCACCGTGCACTCCTGGTACTTATGACCATCAACATCGCAATTCCAACATCTAATCTTAACTGACCTGGCGTTAATTTCACCCACTTCATTTGCTGTTGCATCACCGTTATTACTATGACTAACTTCATTAACTATTTCTGTCACCTGTCGCCTAAGGGGTAAAACACGAGGTTGTTGATTATACGCGTAATTTAAAAACAAATGCTCGTGCTTATGACACTCCCGTCGCAAAGCCGATATATTGTCAACATTAACATGAAGAAGTTCATTTCGTAATTCTGGTTTTAGATTACGTAATACTGTCTCGATCAATGCCTCATCTGATATTGGATTTCTTAATTTATCGGACATGGCCAAAATTACGTCAAAAAATTGGTCGAAACACTCAGTTGCCTTCTGTTTACGTGTTCTCATATTTTCCTTAAAGTCAAAGTTTGATAGGTCATCATTGTATTTTCTACGGAATGATTCGTAAAGCTCACGCCAATCTAAATGATCAGTTTGCCGATGGTGACGCCAAAACCAAGATTCTGCTTTACCACCTAATAGAAGGTGTGCATTTTGACATAATAGATTGAAATTGCCATTCAAACATTGAGCAGTTAGAGAATTGACTCTGTAAATATAATCTTCTGCAGTGATATCTTCGGAATAACCCGTGAATTTGATTTTCCAGTTCGAAATAATATTCAAAATTTTCTCGTTACTAAATGAATTACTAACGGGAGTAGCATTTAACGATTGTGCAAAATTTTGTGACTGGTATTCTTGTGGTCTACCTATGCTTGACGCGGCATGCGGCCATCTAGTTTGTTCGATACCTTGATTTACTTGATTGTTCCCGCCTGTATTTAGATTTCGGAATAACGCTTGCAACTCTCCTGACACAGCCGAAGTTATTTCCACCCGAAAGTCGTTTAACGATTGACCTATCAGTTGCTGTACTCGATCTTCCGACAATCTATTCTCGATTTGAGATACCCTCTCGATGTTTGGTCTGGGGTGTGTAGGAGTTCGGGAGGCTTGTGAAGGAAACAGATACTGGGAGGTATTAACCTGGGTTTTATTGCCTTGTGTATATTGCCGGGTGTGTATCTTCTGAGGTACAACTAACGCTATGATAGGCTAATAATTCATTTTCTGTGCATACACCTCGACAAACCGGGCAAGTTTCATTTTCGGTTAACCACTTTTGCACACATGACCTATGGAACCGATGTTTTCAGGGTGTCTCAACCACATCTGTGCGTTGTCGACATGTCTCGTTACAAACCGTGCAAGTTAATTCGTCTAAGCTATTGTTCAAATTCACCAAATTTTCACTGCTATGCCGAACAGCCATTTTCAACAAAAATTTTGTGGAATATCCAAGAGAAGAAAAAAATTATGTCACTCGACAAGGAAATACTAATTTCAAAATTAAAGTAATATTATAATACTAGCATACGTATAATTATTTAAGAATGTAATTATAAATACTATTAAAAGTTTATAAATCTTTAGTACAAATTTTAACTCATTGAGGACTTACAGGTAAGCGATTAACACGTTCGCGACTCTTGTAAATGTAATCTACTTCAAACACCAATATTTCCCTTTCTTTATCTTGTTGTATATTCTTGAAAAAAAAATAACTAATTAAGAAAGAGAGCAAAAAAATACAGAGTGTTAACTCCATTAAATCAATTCGCCAAACAAATGAAATTAGCGATTTATTCACCGAAGTAATCCAATGGAATAAAATCTCTAGCCAACACACACGTTCGCATGATATTACACGTCCGATTAGTTAACCGCGGAGAAATCGGTGCTACATAAATCACCGGTTCCACTATCACTGGAAAAGTAAACGGAAATGATTACATAAAACACCCAAGAAAAATAAGAGCCTTGCTGGTACGCGACCGAAAATGTCCAGTCCTCGCAATCCAAAAGCAAAATCATCTCAGAGTAGAAAAAGAAATTTTATACAACAAACAAAAAAAAACATCAACTAAATGTCCAAAAGAAACACGCTTTATAAAAAGTAAGGGGGCGTGGGCCCCACGTTGGGCGCCAAAATCTGTAACGAACTTTTTTTTTTTTTTTATGACAGATGAAACCAAGCTCAGTAGTGACGGTTTACACTTCGCTTAAATGTTTCGACGCTGTAAGTGGGCGGGAAGACATTTGCAGGGAGATTATTCCACAATCTAACGACGCGACCCAAAAACGAACTCTCACGGTAATGCGTGGTTCGTTGGAACGAAATCGCGACATAAAAGGGGTGCACCGCTCTGGAAAGCCAAGTAGTTCTACTAAATACCTGAACCGGAGGAATCAGGCTGGCTACTTCAGAGGAACATTTACCGTGAAAGTAACGGTAAAATAATGATACACACCCCGCATCACGACGACGCCTATAACTGTCCCCTATAATTTTTAACGCACGACATTGGACACGGTCGAGAAGCTGAAGATATGCCCGCGAAGCTCCCGACCATATATGCGAATTGTACTCCATTTTCGGACGGATATAAGTAGTGTAGATACAACGAAGATCGGTTGGAGTGAAGTATTTCTTACACCGCTTAAGAAAGCCTAAGTACTTGGCTGCTTCTTTCGACACGTCAAAGATGTGATCGTTCCAGCGAAGATCGCATTGGATTGACATGCCCAGAACATCAAGAGCCTCCGACTCATTTATATCCACACCACCCATATTTAGAGGTGGGAAGTTGTCACCCGCCAAACGCTTGTGGGTTAACAAACCGCATTGGGTCTTCCGCGCATTAAAATCGACCCGATTCGCACGACCCCACTCCTGGATTTTGTTAAGGTCGGATTGGAGTGTGTCATTCATAATTCTGCGTCTTCTAGTGATCTCCAGAATGGAAGGACGCCTGGAAAATGAATATAAATGACAAATGCTGCTGTCATCAGCAAACGAGTAGACGGGGTTTGATGTCAATGACAGAAGGTCATTGATGAAAATAAGAAAAAGTGTCGGAGACAGGACCGAACCCTGCGGTCCAGCATTAATGGAGTGCTCTTCGGAAGCAAAGCCGTCTATCACAACCCGAATAGAACGGCCGCTGAGGAAACTCGATATCCATCGAGTGAAAGTATTACCGGCACCATAAGCAGCCAGTTTAGACACGAGTGCTTTATGCCACACCCGGTCAAATGCCTTGGAGATATCGAGAGCAACAACCTTACTCTCACCAAACTGGTGAATACAACTGTTCCAACCATTCAGTGAGAAACGCCATCATATCGCCGGTGGAACGGTGAGCACGGAAGCCGTACTGGCGATCGCTGATCAATTCGTTGCTCTCTAGATACCTCATCAATTTAAAATTTACAATGCTCTCGATGACTTTAGAGAGCACTGAGCAGATTGCTATGGGCCGGTAATTTGCAGGATTCGTAGCCTCACCTTTTTTGGGAACTGGCTACACATTGGCAATCTTCCAGGAAGCGGGAAAAACTCCTGAAGTAAAAGATAAATTAAAGAGATTGCGCAATAGGCGAGCCAGTGTTGAGGCGCACTTTCTCAACACGTGGGCTGAAATGCCATCCGGTCCCGAGGACTTATTGACATTAAGGTCTGCAAGCACTCTTTTAACAGCTCGCGTTCGAAAATGCATCTGAGGCACAGTATGAGACACATCATCGACCGCGGGCAGTGGTTGGCTACTCTCAGGAAGAGAGCAGTTTTCAGCAAACATTTTGGCTAATAAGTTTGCCTTATCAACCGAGTGAGTGAAGATCTGATCGTCCCTGAGGAGAGTTGGAATAGACGATCTCGTCTGATTTTTCACCCTCCCCACGAACGACCAAAAGTTCTTGCTACCCTTATGGTATTCAAGAACTCTGCGTCTAAGGCGCTGTTCGTAAAGAACTTTTTCGCGCTTTAGAGTGGCATTGCACCTATTTCTGGCCTGATTGCGCAGCAGTTTAGTATCAGCAGTTTTATTTAAACGCCAATTCCTAAATGCTTCCTATTTAGACCTGACTGCTTGTCTGCAAGTCGCATCAAACCAGGAATGGTCTTTTGGTTTAATGGAAATTCTTTTATTAGGTATGAAAGACCTCATACCAAATAAAATTATATTTTCTACCAAATTTGCTGCAGCATTTATGTTTCTATCTCTGAAACAAAATTGCCAATTGAAACGGCTGAAAAAGCAGTTCAGCGCATCCCAATTAGCCTTCTCATAAAGCCACACTTTCCGCTTCGGAGCTGTCTGGTGAGCGGATTGAAGACTAGAATATGGGAAGGTAGCAGAAATTGTAGCGTTGTCCGAATTACCAAGAGGTGCAAGAACATTCACATCATACTTGCTGTGATGTGAAGTTAGAAAAAAGGTCCACAATATTTTGGTTTTGCCCATCAACGCAGGGAAAGTGCGTTGGTTCCTTCACTAATTGAGTCAAATTATTAGACTCCGCAAATAACTCAACATACAAACCCTCGGGTGTCGTGATCGGATTAGACTGACTGTCTAATCCGATCACTTGAGGAGCGTACTATGCTAATTGCTGCCGACTTTGCTCAGGGAAATGGGAGAGTGGGCGGTCTCCTGGGTGATCACCATAGGTCGTTGTACAGATATGAAATCTAAGCAGAGGTTTAGACAAAACATGAAGTAGCCCACATACCACATAGGTATGAGCGTTGCTCACCAACACTTAAAGGGAAAGAAATCTGAGATAGAGAAAAAAAAATATCAATGTCGTGCTAAATCCATTTAACCGCAGTGACTGGGGCGGAGACTGGTGTTGCTCTCCTCCCGCTTTCTATACCCACCCAACCTGCTAAAAGTTTTAAACCCAATCAGGTTTCTTTCAGCCCACGTAAATCCGTGCCTCGCTTCCCCTGCCACAATAATATAGACAATTTACACCATTATTCGGGTTTTTAACATTGTAAATTTATCAACAATCTCACTAAAATGAAATGATTAAAATACATAACTAGATTAGCAATACGTTAATAGAAAAATGAATTCTATTTATTTGGATATTCAGTAGATTCAAATAATATTATCAAAGGAGAGATAATCAAATTTAATTCATTTATTATCAATAGTAAAGTTAAGTTTAATTTTAGCGAAGGTGAAAGAACTGTCTTTTGGTTCTTTCAAGGTGTACACTAGTATGCATATATGATAATGTATTTATAGGTATATGGTATTCATAAAAGCAAGAAAATAACTTTTCTTCAAAATCGTTCGACTCGATATGTCATTTAAGAAAATTTTAAATCTACTAAATGTACTCTACGTTTACGTACATTTACGTTTTACATCATTTACGTTTTATATCATTTGTACCAATGAGGCGCTGAACTCATCGACCGCATCCTGTAGTAGTTCTAGAAACAACAAAAGTCTAAAACAAATTTAAGTAGGTATTCATTTAAGGCACTTTCTCAACAACACTAGTTGTTTTTGTTCCAATAAACGGTCGAGTGTGACAGTACATATAGTACATATTTATATGCATACTTGCGTTACAATTGTAACTTCGTTCGCTTGTATTTCGCCTATATCTAAGTGTACATATTGTACACTCAGTAGTACATAGATGTACAAAACAAAGAAAATTTTAATTCACATTGATACTTGACAAAGCTTATATAAAAATTTTTCTAATGAGTTATTTAAGTAATTAGGTCTAACATCAGAGATATATGTATTTATATAGGGAATATATTGCATGTAGGTACAAAGGATTTACTGTAACTATCTATTTATTTCTATAATTAAAAATATGGCTTTATTTATTTATATTCCCTTTTTTGATAACTAAGCAACTATTTTATTTATTAAGCTCGTTATTATTCTTAAATACCGATGTATGTATGTATGAGTGACGAAATGTTGAAACAGGTTCGAATTATGGTGAGGCACACCTTTATAATTTTGTTCTTGTTTTTAGGAAAGAATATAAGTAATAGAACTATAAATATAATTGTATAACTATAGGTATCATAATGATAATTTTACGACGATTCATTTCGGATGCGGTTGTTGTTTCACCATATTTCAGCTTGGTGTTCTTCATGAAAATGTTCTTACAATCGTGCCGGTAATACTTCAGTTAGGGTTACTCGGAAAAAACCAGGATGATCATAGAAATAATTTGATAAGTTAAAGATGTGAAGCTTTCGTTCTTTTATTCTTTACTTTTTGTCACTTTATCCTGCTTGATTCTTCGTTTCCCGTTTCTTTATACTCGGCTCAGCTTTTACATATTGTGAGGACTGTACTTTTCACTTGCACTTTGGTAATCTTTTTTTTTTATTCTTCCGCCATCGTCCGATCAACTCGAAGTCAACTTTCCAACTCTCTTCAATCTCGATCTCCAACTCCTGTTCCACCTCGATCAGGTGTCGCTTAAGGTGGCGTGATCGAAGGATAACGGAACCGTCACGCTCTCTTCCAATATTGTAGTTAATCGGTCTATGCGATATTCTTGGTGGCGCTACATTTAATTTTAGTTTTGTTTAGTATTAGATGCGATCCAATTAGCATTTGTCCAAAATATATGTATTATGTTGAATATATACAGAAATATATAATTTTTTTTTTTACTAGCATTTTTCTATTATATATAACACATCTTGAAGCTAAACGACTCCTGGAGCATTATCAAGGAGTCGTTTTGGTTGCACCGCATGTACTCATCACAGGTGATCGTTAAGCAGCAAGAGCGGCAAGTTGGTTACGTTTTGTTGTTGGAGCCGATTGCTGGATTAAATATCTTTTGAAACGGTTTCTTCGCTCTATTCTATTCTATGTTGTTTAAAGAAAAACTAAAACAATTTAACCAAGCATTTATACCCCTTTACTAAATATATATATAGACACAATAATTGCGGTATTTTTCCAATCAAACATATTTTGAATGTGCATGTTCTTGTATATATATTTATATATAACTTATGTTAGCATTTTCACACTTAATATAATTAACCTTATTGTTTATTATATATAAATATGCGCACATGTAAAATAATATATGTATAAAAAAAATTAGTATCGTATTTTAGCATTTCCGATTAACATGTCCAGAAACTAAATCTTATTCAGCTTAAGCTCAGCATTTATCACACAACAGGTACTATTCGAACACCATAATGTTCGATATAGAAGCTGAAGGGAAATATGTATAGGGTTGTATGCATTTGCAGAAATCCAAACAAATAAAAAAAATTGTTTGCATTTTGCTACCAGATATCCTTAATGTGAAAGTTCCTACATGCGACCCTTCCAGATCTTCGAGGCCGTAATATAAATTTCCTAATTTTTCTTTAATCTTGGCTCTGATACCAACTGGAGCTAACTTAGCATTAAAACTTTTAGTAATTTTGCTTTGTGGAAAATTACGTCTAGTACTATTTGACCTACGGTAAACTTTCTCGGCCTGGATCTGAGATTGTATGATCTTCTTCTATGTATGATTGTATGTTCTTCTTCTTCTAGTAGCTGCAGATTTCTCAGCAATGAATAATCCTTACCATGCGTCACCATATGCTGTCCAAAAACTACATAGTATGGGGCAAAACCTAATGACTGGTGTATACTATTACGTAACGAACAATTTATGCTACTTATATAAAAATCCCATTCCCGCTGATCCTTTCGAATGTATGACCCTAATGCCTCATTAATTCAACGATTTACGCGTTCAGATGCATTTGATTGCGGCGAATAAAAAGCAGTGCAGGTATGAGCAATTCTAAATTTAGAGAAAAATGTTTCGAGTTCGTGGCTCTTAAATTGGCTACCATTATCTGTAACAATCGCCTCAGGTACTCCGAAACAGTCAAATACGTTATCCTTTAAATATTCAATTATCAACGCGGTGTAAATTTTTTAACGGTTTTAAAAAAGTAAACTTTGAGAAATGGTCTGATATGATCAGAATTCCAATGTTTCCGCGTTTCGAACGGGGAAAAGGGTCAATTAAATCCATGTACAATCTTTGAAATAGCCTGACAGTTTCAACTCGTTGTCCCATCGGAGGACGCAGACTCTGAGTCGGTGTTTTCGACGTTTTACACAGTTCACACGCCGTCACATACTCTCGGACTTGATTCACCATCCCTAACCAATATAATTTTCTGCGTAATTTTTCTAATGTTTTGCCTATACCCGCGTGAGCTGAACAGGGTTGATCATGTGCAGAACGAATGCAATTAAGGCGCAGTTCCGTAGGAACGTATAATTTCCATGATTCATCGTCAATATCCTCTAAGCCAGTAGCGAATTCGTTACGATGGTATAAAAAGTCGTCAACTACTTGATAGTCTGCTAAATTCACGGACTCAAAACTTTCCTTAATTTTCTGGTAGTCGTCTGATTGAAAATCAGGAGAATTTAAATCAATATCAGGCATTACTTCGAGATCTAAAGCAGCTATTGTGTCAACCGCAGTGTCAGAAAAGGCTCTGGATAAGGCATCTGCCACGACATTTTTGGTACCCTTGCGATGCTCAACTGAAAAATTGTAACCTTGAAGTTTAAACGCCCATCTAGCTAATCTTCCGCTAAATTCCGCGTTGGCAAAAGCCAACGCAGTCTCGAGTGGTCTGTGACGATCTTGAACTCGTGTCCTTTTATGTACATTCTAAATTTTTTTACCGCGAGTACGACCGCTAAACATTCCAATTCGGTAACTGAGTAATTTCTTTGCGCTTTATTAAGTTTTTGTGACATAAAGGCGATAGGCTTCTCGTTTCCGTCTTTGTCAACCTGCGCTAAAACCGCCCCGATTCCTAGCATACTTGCGTCGCACTGCGCTATAAAAGGTTTTTCTTAATTTGGGTGGACAAGGCAAGGTGCTGAGGTCAGCTTCCGTTTAACTTCCGCAAAATTTTCTTGGGCTTTTGGATTCCATGTAAAAGTTTTTCTCTTTGTTAACAATTCCGTTAAATGAAATGTGATAGAGGCATAGTCTGGTATAAACCGACGGTACCAACCTGCCATGCCTAAAAATTGCCGTAATTGCCTAACCGTTTTTGGTACAGGGTAGTCCGATATGGCTTAACTTCTTCAGGATCTACTTGTAACATTCCATTTCCTACTATGAATCCTAAATAATTGACTTGGTTCAAGCAAAAACTACTTTTCTTAACATTGATCGTAAGACCTGCATTACGCAACAACAATGCAACTTCGGAAAGATGTATCAGATGGTCTTTGAATGAAGTAGACACGATGCAAATCATCTAAATAAACAAATACATAACCTTTAGGTTGTATGATATCACACGATCCATTAGTCTGCACATCGTTTGCGGCGCATTGCACTGACCGAATGGCATTCTTTTAAATTGATACAACAGTCTGTTGGGCACTGTAAACGCAGTCTTTTCTCTAGATCGTTCTTCCAGATTGATTTGCCAAAAGGCGTCTTTCAGGTCTACTTTAGAGATATAATGCACTGGAGGTAATCGACTTAATAACCCGTTAATGTTGGGCAGGGGGTATGCGTCCTTAACAGTTACGTCATTGAGTTTACGTGAATCCAAGCAAAATCTTATTTTGCCTGGCTTTACAATTAATACAGCAGGGGATGACCATGCCGAATTTTCGGCTTCCTCAATAACTCTTAAATGTAACATCCTGTCTATTTCAGTGCATAATAACTTTTCCATTGTTGGAGACAAGGGATAATACCGTTGTTTAATTGGTTTCGCGTCACCGGTGTCAATTATATGTTCAATAAGGATTGTTCTCCCAAGTCCTTCTACTTCAGATGAGGGAAAAGAATCTACAATCAGTTTAAGCTTATTTTGCTATGCCGGAGTCAATGCACACGCGTTTGGATTGATATCTTCCTTCACTAGTTCTTCGCACATATATTTCTTTGCAAGTGTAATACCAAATTTTTCCCAAAAGTCCATCCCACAAATTATATTTTGAGTAATTGCAGGGACTACCAAAAATTCACAAGTCTTAGTCTCTTCATTATACTTAACTTCTGTACTAAATATCCCTCTAATCTATGACCGTCCGCTGTTCTCACGTTTCCGCGTACACTTCTCGACATTTCATTTGAGTCTAACAACAAGCGCGCTAAGTCTCCACCTATGACACTAGCGTTGGCGCCACTGTCTAGCAGCGCTAAATAACTTTTATTGTTGATGACCACATTTGCGTATGGGTGAATATCCTTATTCTCCTGATTTATGGACGAAATCACCAGTTTACCTAAGCGTTTCATATTCGCCCAATAGTCACGCATACGTCGTGTCGACCTAGTAAAATGTTTCAAATTAACGTTTTCTGAAAATATTTCAGCTCGGCGGCGGTTATATTCTTTCAACCGGATGTGATAGGGTTTTAGAGGCCTAAGTTTTTATCAGTGGAGGAATCTTTCATAGACGCTGGCATCGTCTAACAGGCAGTTTGGTGGTATTATTGCCGAGGTCGAATGGATGGATATCCGGTCGTTGCTCGCGGAATATCCGCTCTGGAGTTTTCCGGAATGGAATTACAGAATGGACATGAAGGCTTGTACTTATCAAGTGCACCGCAACCATAACAAAAAATCCTCCTCGGGTGCACCGTGCACTCCTGGTACTTATGACCATCAACATCGCAATTCCAACATCTAATCTTAACTGACCTGGCGTTAATTTCACCCACTTCATTTGCTGTTGCATCACCGTTATTACTATGACTAACTTCATTAACTATTTCTGTCACCTGTCGCCTAAGGGGTAAAACACGAGGTTGTTGATTATACGCGTAATTTAAAAACAAATGCTCGTGCTTATGACACTCCCGTCGCAAAGCCGATATATTGTCAACATTAACATGAAGAAGTTCATTCCGTAATTCTGGTTTTAGATTACGTAGTACTGTCTCGATCAATTCCTCATCTGATATTGGATTTCTTAATTTATCGGACATGGCCAAAATTACGTCAAAAAATTGGTCGAAACTCTCAGTTGCCTTCTGTTTACGTTTTCTCATATTTTCCTTAAAGTCAAAGTCTGATAGGTCATCATTGTATTTTCTACGGAGTGATTCGTAAAGCTCACGCCAATCTAAATGATCAGTTTGCCGATGGTGACGCCAAAACCAAGATTCTGCTTTACCACCTAATAGAAGGTGTGCATTTTGACATAATAGATTGAAATTGCCATTCAAACATTGAGCAGTTAGAGAATTGACTCTGTAAATATAATCTTCTGCAGTGATATCTTCGGAATAACCCGTGAATTTGATTTTCCAGTTCGAAATAATATTCAAAATTTTCTCGTTACTAAATGAATTACTAACGGGAGTAGCATTTAACGATTGTGCAAAATTTTGTGACTGGTATTCTTGTGGTCTACCTATGCTTGACGCGGCATGCGGCCATCTAGTTTGTTCGATACCTTGATTTACTTGATTTTCCAGTTCGAAATAATATTCAAAATTTTCTCGTTACTAAATGAATTACTAACGGGAGTAGCATTTAACGATTGTGCAAAATTTTGTGACTGGTATTCTTGTGGTCTACCTATGCTTGACGCGGCATGCGGCCATCTAGTTTGTTCGATACCTTGATTTACTTGATTGTATTTATTCCGCCTGTATTTAGATTTCGGAATAACGCTTGCAACTCTCCTGACACAGCGGAAGTTATTTCCACCCGAAAGTCGTTTAACGATTGACCTATCAGTTGCTGTACTCGATCTTCCGACAATCTATTCTCGATTTGAGATACCCTCTCGATGTTTGGTCTGGGGTGTGTAGGAGTTCGGGAGGCTTGTGAAGGAAACAGATACTGGGAGGTATTAACCTGGGTTTTATTGCCTTGTGTATATTGCCGGGTGTGTATCTTCTGAGGTACAACTAACGCTATGATAGGCTAATAATTCATTTTCGGTGCATACACCTCGACAAACCGGGCAAGTTTCATTTTCGGTTAACCACTTTTGCACACATGACCTATGGAACCGATGTTTTCAGGGTGTCTCAACCACATCTGTGCGTTGTCGACATGTCTCGTTACAAACCGTGCAAGTTAATTCGTCTAAGCTATTGGTCAAATTCACCAAATTTTCACTGCTATGCCGAACAGCCATTTTCAACAAAAATTTTGTGGAATATCCAAGAGAAGAAAAAAATTATGTCACTCGACAAGGAAATACAAATTTCAAAATTAAAGTAATATTATAATACTAGCATACGTATAATTATTTAAGAATGTAATTATAAATACTATTAAAAGTTTATAAATCTTTAGTACAAATTTTAACTCTCTTCCAATATTGTAGTTAATCGGTCTATGCGATATTCTTGGTGGCGCTACATTTAATTTTAGTTTTGTTTAGTATTAGATGCGATCCAATTAGCATTTGTCCAAAATATATGTATTATGTTGAATATATACAGAAATATATAATATTTTTTTTACTAGCATTTTTCTATTATATATAACACATCTTGAAGCTAAACGACTCCTGGAGCATTATCAAGGAGTCGTTTTGGTTGCACCGCATGTACTCATCACAGGTGATCGTTAAGCAGCAAGAGCGGCAAGTTGGTTACGTTTTGTTGTTGGAGCCGATTGCTGGATTAAATATCTTTTGAAACGGTTTCTTCGCTCTATTCTATTCTATGTTGTTTAAAGAAAAACTAAAACAATTTAACCAAGCATTTATACCCCTTTACTAAATATATATATAGACACAATAATTGCGGTATTTTTCCAATCAAACATATTTTAAATGTGCATGTTCTTCTATATATATTTATATATAACTTATGTTAGCAAGTTCACACTTCATAT
Organism: Sicus ferrugineus; assembly: GCA_922984085.1. NCBI lineage: Eukaryota > Metazoa > Arthropoda > Insecta > Diptera > Conopidae > Sicus > Sicus ferrugineus. The sequence goes on from OV277349.1 coordinate 30,973,606, forward strand.
AATTCACCTTATTGTTTATTATATATAAATATGCGCACATGTAAAATAATATATGTATAAAAAAAATTAGTATCGTATTTTAGCATTTCCGATTAACATGTCCAGAAACTAAATCTTATTCAGCTTAAGCTCAGCATTTATCACACAACAGGTACTATTCGAACACCATAATGTTCGATATAGAAGCTGAAGGGAAATATGTATAGGGTTGTATGCATTTGCAGAAATCCAAACAAATAAAAAAAATTGTTTGCATTTTGCTACCAGATATCCTTAATGTGAAAAGTTCCTACATGCGACCCTTCCAGATCTTCGAGGCCGTAATATAAATTTCCTAATTTTTCTTTAATCTTGGCTCTGATACCAACTGGAGCTAACTTAGCATTAAAACTTTTAGCAATTTTGCTTTGTGGAAAATTACGTCTAGTACTATTTGACCTACGGTAAACTTTCTCGGCCTGGATCTGAGATTGTATGATCTTCTTCTATGTATGATTGTATGTTCTTCTTCTTCTAGTAGCTGCAGATTTCTCAGCAATGAATAATCCTTACCATGCGTCACCATATGCTGTCCAAAAACTACATAGTATGGGGCAAAACCTAATGACTGGTGTATACTATTACGTAACGAACAATTTATGCTACTTATATAAAAATCCCATTCCCGCTGATCCTTTCGAATGTATGACCCTAATGCCTCATTAATTCAACGATTTACGCGTTCAGATGCATTTGATTGCGGCGAATAAAAAGCAGTGCCGGTATGAGCAATTCTAAATTTAGAGAAAAATGTTTCGAGTTCGTGGCTCTTAAATTGGCTACCATTATCTGTAACAATCGCCTCAGGTACTCCGAAACAGTCAAATACGTTATACTTTAAATATTCAATTATCAACGCGGTGTACATTTTTTAACGGTTTTAAAAAAGTAAACTTTGAGAAATGGTCTGATATGATCAGAATTCCAATGTTTCCGCGTTTCGAACGGGGAAAAGGGCCAATTAAATCCATGTACAATCTTTGAAATAGCCTGACAGTTTCAACTCGTTGTCCCATCGGAGGACGCAGACTCTGAGTCGGTGTTTTCGACGTTTTACACAGTTCACACGCCGTCACATACTCTCGGACTTGATTCACCATCCCTAACCAATATAATTTTCTGCGTAATTTTTCTAATGTTTTGCCTATACCCGCGTGATCTGAACAGGGTTGATCATGTGCAGAACGAATGCAATTAAGGCGCAGTTCCGTAGGAACGTATAATTTCCATGATTCATCGTCAATATCCTCTAAGCCAGTAGCGAATTCGGTACGATGGTATAAAAAGTCGTCAACTACTTGATAGTCTGCTAAATTCACGGACTCAAAACTTTCCTTAATTTTCTGGTAGTCGTCTGATTGAAAATCAGGAGAATTTAAATCAATATCAGGCATTACTTCGAGATCTAAAGCAGCTATTGTGTCAACCGCAGTGTCAGAAAAGGCTCTGGATAAGGCATCTGCCACGACATTTTTGGTACCCTTGCGATGCTCAACTGAAAAATTGTAACCTTAAAGTTTAAACGCCCATCTAGCTAATCTTCCGCTAAATTCCGCGTTGGCAAAAGCCAACGCAGTCTCGAGTGGTCTGTGACGATCTTGAACTCGTGTCCTTTTATGTACATTCTAAATTTTTTTACCGCGAGTACGACCGCTAAACATTCCAATTCGGTAACTGAGTAATTTCTTTGCGCTTTATTAAGTTTTTGTGACATAAAGGCGATAGGCTTCTCGTTTCCGTCTTTGTCAACCTGCGCTAAAACCGCCCCGATTCCTAGCATACTTGCGTCGCACTGCGCTATAAAAGGTTTTTCTTAATTTGGGTGGACAAGGCAAGGTGCTGAGGTCAGCTTCCGTTTAACTTCCGCAAAATTTTCTTGGGCTTTTGGATTCCATGTAAAAGTTTTTCTCTTTGTTAACAATTCCGTTAAATGAAATGTGATAGAGGCATAGTCTGGTATAAACCGACGGTACCAACCTGCCATGCCTAAAAATTGCCGTAATTGCCTAACCGTTTTTGGTACAGGGTAGTCCGATATGGCTTAACTTCTTCAGGATCTACTTGTAACATTCCATTTCCTACTATGAATCCTAAATAATTGACTTGGTTCAAGCAAAAACTACTTTTCTTAACATTGATCGTAAGACCTGCATTACGCAACAACAATGCAACTTCGGAAAGATGTATCAGATGGTCTTTGAATGAAGTAGACACGATGAGCAAATCATCTAAATAAACAAATACATAACCTTTAGGTTGTATGATATCACACGATCCATTAGTCTGCACATCGTTTGCGGCGCATTGCACTGACCGAATGGCATTCTTTTAAATTGATACAACAGTCTGTTGGGCACTGTAAACGCAGTCTTTTCTCTAGATCGTTCTGATTGATTTGCCAAAAGGCGTCTTTCAGGTCTACTTTAGAGATATAATGCACTGGAGGTAATCGACTTAATAACCCGTTAATGTTGGGCAGGGGGTATGCGTCCTTAACAGTTACGTCATTGAGTTTACGTGAATCCAAGCAAAATCTTATTTTGCCTGGCTTTACAATTAATACAGCAGGGGATGACCATGCCGAATTTTCGGCTTCCTCAATAACTCTTAAATGTAACATCCTGTCTATTTCAGTGCATAATAACTTTTCCATTGTTGGAGACAAGGGATAATACCGTTGTTTAATTGGTTTCGCGTCACCGGTGTCAATTATATGTTCAATAAGGATTGTTCTCCCAAGTCCTTCTACTTCAGATGAGGGAAAAGAATCTACAATCAGTTTAAGCTTATTTTGCTATGCCGGAGTCAATGCACACGCGTTTGGATTGATATCTTCCTTCACTAGTTCTTCGCACATATATTTCTTTGCAAGTGTAATACCAAATTTTTCCCAAAAGTCCATCCCACAAATTATATTTTGAGTAATTGCAGGGACTACCAAAAATTCACAAGTCTTAGTCTCTTCATTATACTTAACTTCTGTACTAAATATCCCTCTAATCTATGACCGTCCGCTGTTCTCACGTTTCCGCGTACACTTCTCGACATTTCATTTGAGTCTAACAACAAGCGCGCTAAGTCTCCACCTATGACACTAGCGTTGGCGCCACTGTCTAGCAGCGCTAAATAACTTTTATTGTTGATGACCACATTTGCGTATGGGTGAATATCCTTATTCTCCTGATTTATGGACGAAATCACCAGTTTACCTAAGCGTTTCATATTCGCCCAATAGTCACGCATACGTCGTGTCGACCTAGTAAAATGTTTCAAATTAACGTTTTCTGAAAATATTTCAGCTCGGCGGCGGTTATATTCTTTCAACCGGATGTGATAGGGTTTTAGAGGCCTAAGTTTCGGGTTTTTATCAGTGGAGGAATCTTTCATAGACGCTGGCATCGTCTAACAGGCAGTTTGGTGGTATTATTGCCGAGGTCGAATGGATGGATATCCGGTCGTTGCTTGCGGAATATCCGCTCTGGAGTTTTCCGGAATGGAATTACACAATGGACATGAAGGCTTGTACTTATCAAGTGCACCGCAACCATAACAAAAAATCCTCCTCGGGTGCACCGTGCACTCCTGGTACTTATGACCATCAACATCGCAATTCCAACATCTAATCTTAACTGACCTGGCGTTAATTTCACCCACTTCATTTGCTGTTGCATCACCGTTATTACTATGACTAACTTCATTAACTATTTCTGTCACCTGTCGCCTAAGGGGTAAAACACGAGGTTGTTGATTATACGCGTAATTTAAAAACAAATGCTCGTGCTTATGACACTCCCGTCGCAAAGCCGATATATTGTCAACATTAACATGAAGAAGTTCATTCCGTAATTCTGGTTTTAGATTACGTAGTACTGTCTCGATCAATTCCTCATCTGATATTGGATTTCTTAATTTATCGGACATGGCCAAAATTACGTCAAAAAATTGGTCGAAACTCTCAGTTGCCTTCTGTTTACGTGTTCTCATATTTTCCTTAAAGTCAAAGTCTGATAGGTCATCATTGTATTTTCTACGGAGTGATTCGTAAAGCTCACGCCAATCTAAATGATCAGTTTGCCGATGGTGACGCCAAAACCAAGATTCTGCTTTACCACCTAATAGAAGGTGTGCATTTTGAAATAATAGATTGAAATTGCCATTCAAACATTGAGCAATTAGAGAATTGACTCTGTAAATATAATCTTCTGCAGTGATATCTTCGGAATAACCAGTGAATTTGATTTTCCAGTTCGAAATAATATTCAAAATTTTCTCGTTACTAAATGAATTACTAACGGGAGTAGCATTTAACGATTGTGCAAAATTTTGTGACTGGTATTCTTGTGGTCTACCTATGCTTGACGCGGCATGCGGCCATCTAGTTTGTTCGATACCTTGATTTACTTGATTGTTCCCGCCTGTATTTAGATTTCGGAATAACGCTTGCAACTCTCCTGACACAGCGGAAGTTATTTCCACCCGAAAGTCGTTTAACGATTGACCTAGCAGTTGCTGTACTCGATCTTCCGACAATCTATTCTCGATTTGAGATACCCTCTCGATGTTTGGTCTGGGGTGTGTAGGAGTTCGGGAGGCTTGTGAAGGAAACAGATACTGGGAGGTATTAACCTGGGTTTTATTGCCTTGTGTATATTGCCGGGTGTGTATCTTCTGAGGTACAACTAACGCTATGATAGGCTAATAATTCATTTTCGGTGCATACACCTCGACAAACCGGGCAAGTTTCATTTTCGGTTAACCACTTTTGCACACATGACCTATGGAACCGATGTTTTCAGGGTGTCTCAACCACATCTGTGCGTTGTCGACATGTCTCGTTACAAACCGTGCAAGTTAATTCGTCTCAGCTATTGTTCAAATTCACCAAATTTTCACTGCTATGCCGAACAGCCATTTTCAACAAAAATTTTGTGGAATATCCAAGAGAAGAAAAAAATTATGTCACTCGACAAGGAAATACTAATTTCAAAATTAAAGTAATATTATAATACTAGCATACGTATAATTATTTAAGAATGTAATTATAAATACTATTAAAAGTTTATAAATCTTTAGTACAAATTTTAACTCATTGAGGACTTACAGGTAAGCGATTAACACGTTCGCGACTCTTGTAAATGTAATCTACTTCAAACACCAATATTTCCCTTTCTTTATCTTGTTGTATATTCTTGAAAAAAAAATAACTAATTAAGAAAGAGAGAAAAAAAATACAGAGTGTTAACTCCATTAAATCAATTCGCCAAACAAATGAAATTAGCGAGTTATTCACCGAAGTAATCCAATGGAATAAAATCTCTAGCCAACACACACGTTCGCATGATATTACACGTCCGATTAGTTAACCGCGGAGAAATCGGTGCTACATAAATCACCGGTTCCACTATCACTGGAAAAGTAAACGGAAATGATTACATAAAACACCCAAGAAAAATAAGAGCCTTGCTGGTACGCGACCGAAAATGTCCAGTCCTCGCAATCCAAAAGCAAAATCATCTCAGAGTAGAAAAAGAAATTTTATACAACAAACAAAAAAAAACATCAACTAAATGTCCAAAAGAAACACGCTTTATAAAAAGTAAGGGGGCGTGGGCCCCACGTTGGGCGCCAAAATCTGTAACGAACTTTTTTTTTTTTTTTATGACAGATGAAACCAAGCTCAGTAGTGACGGTTTACACTTCGCTTAAATGTTTCGACGCTGTAAGTGGGCGGGAAGACATTTGCAGGGAGATTATTCCACAATCTAACGACGCGACCCAAAAACGAACTCTCACGGTAATGCGTGGTTCGTTGGAACGAAATCGCGACATAAAAGGGGTGCACCGCTCTGGAAAGCCGAGTAGTTCTACTAAATACCTGAACCGGAGGAATCAGGCTGGCTACTTCAGAGGAACATTTACCGTGAAAGTAACGGTAAAATAATGATACACACCCCGCATCACGACAACGCCTATAACTGTCCCCTATAATTTTTAACGCACGACATTGGACACGGTCGAGAAGCTGAAGATATGCCCGCGAAGCTCCCGACCATATATGCGAATTGTACTCCATTTTCGTACGGATATAAGTGGTGTAGATACAACGAAGATCGGTTGGAGTGAAGTATTTCTTACACCGCTTAAGAAAGCCTAAGCACTTGGCTGCTTCTTTCGACACGTCAAAGATGTGATCGTTCCAGCGAAGATCGCATTGGATTGACATGCCCAGAACATCAAGAGCCTCCGACTCATTTATATCCACACCACCCATATTTAGAGGTGGGAAGTTGTCACCCGCCAAACGCTTGTGGGTTAACAAACCGCATTGGGTCTTCCGCGCATTAAAATCGACCCGATTCGCACGACCCCACTCCTGGATTTTGTTAAGGTCGGATTGGAGTGTGTCATTCATAATTCTGCGTCTTCAAGTGATCTCCAGAATGGAAGGACGCCTGGAAAATGAATATAAGTGACAAATGCTGCTGTCATCAGCAAACGAGTAGACGGGGTTTGATGTCAATGACAGAAGGTCATTGATGAAAATAAGAAAAAGTGTCGGAGACAGGACCGAACCCTGCGGTCCAGCATTAATGGAGTGCTCTTCGGAAGCAAAGCCGTCTATCACAACCCGAATAGAACGGCCGCTGAGGAAACTCGATATCCATCGAGTGAAAGTATTACCGGCACCATAAGCAGCCAGTTTAGACACGAGTGCTTTATGCCACACCCGGTCAAATGCCTTGGAGATATCGAGAGCAACAACCTTACTCTCACCAAACTGGTGAATACAACTGTTCCAACCATTCAGTGAGAAACGCCATCATATCGCCGGTGGAACGGTGAGCACGGAAGCCGTACTGGCGATCGCTGATCAATTCGTTGCTCTCTAGATACCTCATCAATTTAAAATTTACAATGCTCTCGATGACTTTAGAGAGCACTGAGCAGATTGCTATGGGCCGGTAATTTGCAGGATTCGTAGCCTCACCTTTTTTGGGAACTGGCTACACATTGGCAATCTTCCAGGAAGCGGGAAAAACTCCTGAAGTAAAAGATAAATTAAAGAGATTGCGCAATGGGCGAGCCAGTGTTGAGGCGCACTTTCTCAACACATGGGCTGAAATGCCATCCGGTCCCGAGGACTTATTGACATTAAGGTCTGCAAGCACTCTTTTAACAGCTCGCGTTCGAAAATGCATCTGAGGCACAGTATGAGATACATCATCGACCGCGGGCAGTGGTTGGCTACTCTCAGGAAGAGAGCAGTTTTCAGCAAACATTTTGGCTAATAAGTTTGCCTTATCAACCGAGTGAGTGAAGATCTGATCGTCCCTGAGGAGAGTTGGAATAGACGATCTCGTCTGATTTTTCACCCTCCCCACGAACGACCAAAAGTTCTTGCTACCCTTATGGTATTCAAGAACTCTGCGTCTAAGGCGCTGTTCGTAAAGAACTTTTTCGCGCTTTAGAATGGCATTGCACCTATTTCTGGCCTGATTGCGCAGCAGTTTAGTATCAGCAATTTTATTTAAACGCCAATTCCTAAATGCTTCCTATTTAGACCTGACTGCTTGTCTGCAAGTCGCATTAAACCAGGAATGGTCTTTTGGTTTAATGGAAATTCTTTTATTAGGTATGAAAGACCTCATACCAAATAAAATTATATTTTCTACCAAATTTGCTGCAGCATTTATGTTTCTATCTCTGAAACACAATTGCCAATTGAAACGGCTGAAAAAGCAGTTCAGCGCATCCCAATTAGCCTTCTCATAAAGCCACACTTTCCGCTTCGGAGCTGTCTGGTGAGCGGATTGAAGACTAGAATATGGGAAGGTAGCAGAAATTGTAGCGTGGTCCGAATTACCAAGAGGTGCAAGAACATTCACATCATACTTGCTGTGATGTGAAGTTAGAAAAAAGGTCCAGAATATTTTGGTTTTGCCCATCAACGCAGGGAAAGTGCGTTGGTTCCTTCACTAATTGAGTCAAATTATTAGACTCCGCAAATAACTCAACATACAAACCCTCGGGTGTCGTGATCGGATTAGACTGACTGTCTAATCCGATCACTTGAGGAGCGTACTATGCTAATTGCTGCCGACTTTGCTCAGGGAAATGGGAGAGTGGGCGGTCCGTGCCTCGCTTCCCCTGCCACAATAATATAGACAATTTACACCATTATTCGGGTTTTTAACATTGTAAATTTATCAACAATCTCACTAAAATGAAATGATTAAAATACATAACTAGATTAGCAATACGTTAATAGAAAAATGAATTCTATTTATTTGGATATTCAGTAGATTCAAATAATATTATCAAAGGAGAGATAATCAAATTTAATTCATTTATTATCAATAGTAAAGTTAAGTTTAATTTTAGCGAAGGTGAAAGAACTGTCTTTTGGTTCTTTCAAGGTGTACACTAGTATGCATATATGATAATGTATTTATAGGTATATGGTATTCATAAAAGCAAGAAAATAACTTTTCTTCAAAATCGTTCGACTCGATATGTCATTTAAGAAAATTTTAAATCTACTAAATGTACTCTACGTTTACGTACATTTACGTTTTACATCCGTTTTATATCCGTTTCATTTGTACCAGTGAGGCGCTGAACTCATCGACCGCATCCTGTAGTAGTTCTAGAAACAACAAAAGTCTAAAACAAATTTAAGTAGGTATTCATTTAAGGCACTTTCTCAACAACACTAGTTGTTTTTGTTCCAATAAACGGTCGAGTGTGACAGTACATATAGTACATATTTATATGCATACTTGCGTTACAATTGTAACTTCGTTCGCTTGTATTTCGCCTATATCTAAGTGTACATATTGTACACTCAGTAGTACGTAGATGTACAAAACAAAGAAAATTTTAATTCACATTGATACTTGACAAAGCTTATATAAAAATTTTTCTAATGAGTTATTTAAGTAATTAGGTCTAACATCAGAGGGAATATATTTATATAGGGAATATATTGCATGTAGGTACAAAGGATTTACTGTAACTATCTATTTATTTCTATAATTAAAAATATGGCTTTATTTATTTATATCCCCTTTTTTTATAACTAAGCAACTATTTTATTTATTAAGATCGTTATTATTCTGAAATACCGATGTATGTATGTATGAGTGACGAAATGTTGAAACAGGTTCGAATTATGGTGAGGCACACCTTTATCATTTTTATTTTTGTTCTTGTTCTGTTTCGAGTTCAAATTTATATATATGTATATATATACATTAACTATGTGGTTTCGGGAAATTGCTAATATGTTCCTATAAATTCGTACCGTTTGCCTTGGTTTTCTTGGTTGATGGTCAGTTAAAAGCTATTTGAAAGCCTTGTTTTTAGGAAAGAATATAAGTAATAGCACTATAAATATAATTGTATAGCTATAGGTATCATAATGATAATTTTACGACGATTCATTTCGGATGCGGTTGTTGTTTCACCATATTTCAGTTTGATGTTCTTCATGAAAATCTTTTATAAGTAATCTTTTTGTTTTTATTCTTCCGCCATCGTCCGATCAACTCAAAGTCAACTTTCCAACTCTCTTCAATCTCGATCTCCAACTCCTGTTCCACCTCGATCAGGTGTCGCTTAAGGTGGCGTGATCGAAGGATAACGGTACCGTCACGCTCTCTTCTAATATTGTAGTTAATCGGTCTATGCAATATTCTTGGTGGCGCTACATTTAATTTTAGTTTTGTTTAGTATTAGATGCGATCCAATTAGCATTTGTCCAAAATATATGTATTATGTTGAATATATACAGAAATATATTATTTTTTTTTTACTAGCATTTTTCTATTATATATTACACATCTTGAAGCTAAACGACTTCTAGAGCATTATCAAGGAGTCGTTTTGGTTGCACCGCATACCATGTACTCATCACAGGTGATCGTTAAGCAGCAAGAGCGGCAAGTTGGTTATGTTTTGTTGTTGGAGCCGATTGCTGGATTACATATCTTTTGAAAAGGTTTCATCGCTCTATTCTATTCTATGTTGTTTAAAGGAAAACTAAAACAATTTAACCAAGCATGTATACCCCTTTACTAAATATATATATAGACACAATAATTGCGGTATTTTTCCAATCAAACATATTTTAAATGTGCATGTTCTTGTATATATATTTGTATATAACTTATGTTAGCAGGTTCACACTTAATATAATTCACCTTATTGTTTATTATATATAAATATGCGCACATGTAAAATAATATATGTATAAAAAAAAATTAGTATCGTATTTTAGCATTTCCGATTAACATGTCCAGAAACTAAATCTTATTCAGCTTAAGCTCAGCATTTATAGCATATATATATATATATCATATAGTTTCAGAATCAGTATGTGTCATTTAGCTGAAGCGTAAAGAACAATCCTTTTTTTACTCTGAAAATGTCGAATTTCGTGCCGAATAAAGTGTTTTTACGGGAAGTACTCCTTCATTACTTCAATATGAAGAAAAAGCCTGCCGAAAGTCATCGTATTTTGGTGGAAGTGTATGGTGTATGGTGCATGCTCTAGCTGAGCGTACGTGCCAGAAGTGGTATGCACGGTTTAAAAAGCCCGGACAGCCAAAAAAATTTTAAGATCACGAATTGGAGACATTGCTCGACCAAGATCCATCCCAAACGCAAGAAGAACTTGCAAAATCACTTGGCGTCGCTCAACAAACCATTTCCGATCGTCTGAAAGCAATGGGAATAATCCGGAAGGTAGGCCATTGGGTGCCGTATGAATTGAAGCCAAGAGACGTCGAACGCCGATTTTTCACGTATGAACAACTGCTTCAACGGCACAAAAGAAAAAGTTTTTTGCATCGAATTGTCACGGTCGATGAAAAGTGGCTCCATTACCATAACCCAAAACGACGAGCAACGTGTGGATACCCCGGCCATGCATCAACATCGTCTGCAAAATCAAATATCCATGGTTCGAAGCTTCTTCTCTGTATTTGGTGGGACCAGCTGGGTGTGATCTATTATGAGCTGTTGCAACCGAATGAAACGATCACAGGGGAAGTCTACCGACGACAATTGATGCGTTTAAGCCGAGCACTGCGCGAAAAACGGCAGGAATATGAACAAAGGAACGGCAAGGTAATTTTGCAACATGACAATGCTCGGCTACATGTTGCACTCTTCCAATCAATGCAACATGGCCTGGCTGACCAGCACTTCTCCAATTATGAAGAAGTAAAAAATTGGATCGATTCGTGGATAGCGGAGAAGCCGGCCGAATTTTTCAGAAAGGGTATTCGTATTCATTGGCCGGAAAGGATTCCCATGCCAATGGGATGCGTCCACGAGAATTCGTCCGCCATGGAGAGATGGTGCGCGGTAGACTGCGGCTGGTAGATGGCTGTTCTTCAGCTGCCGGGGAGTCTGCGGTCTTCCGGGCCAAGAGCTACCGGGAGGCAGCTAAAGGAATGTTCCGACATCGGCTCGTCCTGGACTTGGGGTTGGACATCAGCAGGGGTGGTCGGGGGAGCTGCAGCTTCCAGCATTGGCTCAGAGGCTTGGTTTGAGGTGTCCGAGTGACAGCGTCCTTACTTTGCTGTAGGAAAGCTTTCCAATCGTTCATCAGGGCTTTAGATGCTCCAACGAAGCTTTTCCCATCGTCGGAGTATAAATCCTTGGGAAATCCTCTGCGTGCGGTGAAACGGCTGAACGCAGCGAGAAAAGTGGGCGTCGATAAATCACTGGTAGCTTCGAGATGGATAGCCTTGGTCGCGAAGCAGACAAATATTAAGGAAAATAAATCGATAAATCACTGGTAGCTTCGAAATGGATAGCCTTGTTCGCGAAGCAGACAAATATGCAGGAAAAATTTCTAGCAGATGAGACCCTGCCGCACAAAGATCCGATTGAGCGTCCTTCACTACCTGCAACAGGTTTAAAGATCATCATGAGTAAAACAGACTTAAAAATGAGTATAGAAGTAATTGCAAAAAATTTAAACAGATTAGTACTATTTTTCTGAGGTACCCGTTCGCCTGATTTGAGAAATGAAGTGTATAAATTTATTGACGGCTGTGAACTCGCAAGGAGGGGGATATCGGATTCCGAAATAGGTGACTTCTTAGCGTGTGTAAAGCAAAGGTTTCATGGGAACGCTTACGGGTTAATTAGGGGAAAGAGAATAACGAGCGTAGAAGAGCTATACAGTACCTTAAAGCTGTCCTATCTGAAGTATAGATCGCTAGATACAATAATCTCGGAAATACAGACAGTGTCCCAACTCCCAGGGGAAGAAATAGTGGAGTTCGGAGAAAGGTTAATAAATCTAAGGACACAGGCAGAAGACATTACGAAATCCCAATATACTGAGGCCCAGGATCATGGACTACGAATTGAGATTAACAAATCTTCATAAGAATGAAGATGTTGGGCACCAACGTGATCGACATGGAAAGACTGATCGCAGAAGCAGTATATCTAAACGAGATCATCAGCAGATCTCTCGGAGCCCAACCAAACCATTTAGCGAGCATAAATCCGGTCTGGACGGTAGAAATGAACCAAAGGACTGCACGCCATACACCCATGGATGAACCAGAGAAACTAAATACACAGCATGGCGATAACTCCATGCAAAACCCGAGTATCACGTGGGACGGCAAAAGGATGGGACGTCCACAAGGTGAAAGCCAGTGCCAAAGCGCGAATATTATGTAGTTTCTGCGGAAGGAAAGGCCATACTAGGGACGAGTGTCTCGTAAGGAAAAATATGCCATTCTGTCAGCCAAGGTGGCAGCCGACGAGAAGAAATTTGGCCGCATTCAGCCAAGGTGGCAGCCGACGAGAAGAAATTTGGCCGAATGTCAGGTAGGTAAACAGAGAGGAAATAGTAACGACCCATGAGTAGTGGTAGACACCAGCGACAAGCTAATTAGGGTAGATGGAATACGTATAATAAGGGAAACAGAAGCATGGATTGAACTGGCAGAAAGGTCGCCCAGGATTGAACTGGCAGAAGGGTCGCCCAGACACTATGTGATAGAATGGTCGCCCAGACACTAAGGGTCGCCCAGATGTCGCGTTCATTGAAGTATCATGTGAAGGTGCAAAAAGTGGAAAACTCATCCTATTAGTAGATACTGGAGCAGACACGAGCCTGGCGCGTTGAGTGGACCATTGACGGTAAACACAAACGACGTAAAAACCCTTAATGGAGCTTTTGGTGGATATGTAACAACGAAGGGTTCCGTAGTGATCAAACCTAGCGGTATGAATCACCTTTGTTTAAAGCTAAAATTAGTGACACTTGGACAGGGAGTGCCAGCGGATGGCATAATTCGTAGGGACAATTTGTGGAATCGGTCAATTATAAACCTTAACCACTGACGCATTCATCAGATGTCTCAAACGCTTCATTGGGGGAAGAGGAAATTGTCACCATTTATATTGCGACAATGCAACAAATTTCGTTGGTACGAAAAAAAAAATCACTTAGCAGACTTAAAAGAAGCGATTCATGACGAAGCAGCCCAGACTCACATCAGCAGGACCTGCAGCGATAAAGGCATCCACTTCCACTTTATTCTTCTTAGGGCCCCACACTTTGAGGGCTGCGGGAAGCAGCGTTAATTCCGCAAAATATCTCTTCGTTCGAGGGGCGTCAGGCGCAGCATTAACTTACGAAGGGTTGAAGACGGTAATGGTTGACACCGAGGCTATCCTGAACTCCAGACCATTGACACCAATGTCATCTAATCCAAATGATATGTCCGCTTCAACACCCGGCCACTTTCTAATTGGAGAGCCAGTAACAACATCAATTGACGCCTTGGCAGTACGAAGTAAACTGTCCTTAATGATACGATGGAAATTAGTTTCCCATTTAAAGCATGACTTTTGGAGAAGGTGGTCCAAGGAATACTTAAGTGAGCTATTCCGGCACAAGTGGAAGGAATCAAGTGCAAATCTTGGAACCTGGAATGATAGTTCTTCTGAAGGAGGATAACCTGGTCCCACTTCAGTGGTCCTTGGGAAGAATTATTAAGACTTACCAAGGACAGGACCACCTAGTTCGAGTTGCCGAAGTTTAAACAGCAACTTGAAGACTCATCACTAGAAGATTCAAATCAACCAAGCAGGAGCAGCAGCAAGATTAGAAGCAATGATGAAAAACACACATCTAGCAGGCCGCCGAGGAGACACAAAATAAGAGCAATATCTCCCAGCACCGTGTTGACCTTCGTGGCACTCCTTTTTCTCTCAATGGTGGCTGGTCAGCTCATCACAGTCCGAAAATTCGAGCGCATCACGGGAATTCATTCGAACAAATAGGAAAAGGCCATGTAGTATCAGGTGAATGTAATCTCATTATATATTAAGATTTGTCGCCAATGCAACTGGAAACTCAAGCTCTCGCAAACGGTACAAGGACTTGAGCATCTACGTGAACTCATGCAACATCAACCTCTCTGCGAAGACTTAGGCTCTCAAATCCAAAATTCAGAAAACTAGTCGCGATTAAGTAACAGCCTACTCGCCCTCCGCAGACAAAAAAGAGGTGCTTTCAACATAGTAGGAAACAACAGGAATTCCCTGTTTTGGATCCTGGACAACAATTACGCCACCGAGATGTGCGAAACATTAGCAAATTTTTTTTTTATGGCAGATGAAACCAAGCTCAGGGGATCAGGTTAAAATTTACAATGCTCTCCATGCCTTCGGAGAGCACTGAGCAGATTGCTGTGGGCCGGTAATTCGCAGGATTCGTAGCCTCACCTTTTTTGGGAACTGGCAGAAATGGGAAAAACTCCTGAAGTAAACGATAAATTAAAGAGATTGCGCAAAGGGCGAGCCAGTGTTGAGGCGCACTTTCTCAAAACGTGGGCTGAAACGCCATCCGGTCCCGAGGATTTGTTGATATTGAGGTCTGCAAGCACTCTTTTAACAGCTCCCGTTCTAAAATGCATCTCAGGCATAGCATGAGATACACCATCGACCGCGGGCAGTGGTTGGCTACTCTCAGGAAGAGAGCAGTTTTCAGCAAACATTTTGGCTAATAAGTTTGCCTTATCAACCGAGCGAGTGAAGATCTGATCATCCTTGAGGAGAGTTGGAATGGACGATCGCGTCTGATTCTTCACTCTCCCCACGTACGACCAAAAGTTCTTACTACCCTTATGGTACTCAAGAACTCTACGTCTAAGGAGCGGTTCGTAAAGAACTTTTTCGCGCTTTAGAGTGGCATTGCACCTATTTCTGGCCCGATTGCGCAGCAGTTTAGTATTAGCAGTATTGTTTAAACGCCAATTCCTTAATACTTCCTCTTTAGACCTGACTGCTTCTCTGCAAGTCGCATTCAACCAGGAATGGTCTTTTGGTTTAATGGAAATTCTTTTATTGGGTATGAAAGATCTCATACCAAATAAACTTATATTTTCTACTAATTTTGCTGCAGCATTTATGTTTCTATCTCTCAAACACAATTGCCAATTGAAACGG
The DNA here is from genome assembly GCA_922984085.1 of Sicus ferrugineus. Taxonomy (NCBI): domain Eukaryota; kingdom Metazoa; phylum Arthropoda; class Insecta; order Diptera; family Conopidae; genus Sicus; species Sicus ferrugineus. The sequence goes on from OV277349.1 coordinate 30,989,134, forward strand.
CTGAAAAAGCAGTTCAGCGCATCCCAATTAACCTTTTCATAAAGCCACACTGTCCGCTTCGGAGCTGACTGGTGAGCGGATTGAAGACTAGAATATGGGAAGGTAGCAGAAATTGTAGCGTGGTCCGAATTACCAAGAGTTGCCAGAACATTCACATCATACTTGCTGTAATGTGAAGTTAAAAAAAAGTCCAGAATATTTTGGTTTTGCCCATCAACGCAGGGAAAGTGCGTTGGTTCCTTCACTAATTGAGTCAAATTATTAGACTCAGCAAATAACTTAACATACAAACCCTCGGGTGTTGTGTGACTTGAATGACGTAGCCCATTGGAATTATGAACATTGAAATCATCAGCAACAACAATTTCACTGTTCGGATACGATTCCAGAATTTTAGAAATCGAATCAGAGAAACTGTTCAGTTTATCAAAAGTTGGCAGCCTCTCCAGACCCGGGCTTCCATAAATGAAGCAGAAGTGCAGGATGTGCGACTGAATTTTGAACTTAACTCACATGGAGCTAAATTCGGCATCCGTCGTGCAAAGGTATTGCTGATTGGTACGCAACATCACTGCAAATATATAAGGCGAGGCCTCTGTGTGGTAAAAACAATGGCAGTTAGTGGTACCCAGGCATGTGAAAATCCAGTGGATCTGCACCCTCAGACACCTGGGTCTCACCTAGTGCCATTATATGCGGCTGGTGGGTACAAATATGCATATAGACCGCGAACAATTGCGGATTTTTGTCATCGCCACCCACTGTAAGGAAGTGTAAGGTCAGCTGTAAAATCGGCCACGCGTACGTCGCAAGCAAAGCAAAACGCAAAAGACACGTGTTATGCCTTTATCTTGCAGCGCTTCAGCCCACGGTGCACTCACAGCCGCATGCACACCTAACGAGACAAGGAAGAAGGTGGAGGAGTGAAAGCAAACGAAATGCTGAGCTTTACTGCGGAGAGCATAAAAAAGCCCCTCGCATGGTTCTCTGCGTTCCGTTTGATTGTCTCTTTATTTGTTGTAATTTCATCAAGTTTTATTTATTTGTTATTGACTATTAATTTATTAAGTAGTGCACTATTGTTTGTTTGTTAAAAAGTGTTGTTTGGTGAAGTGTGCTTATTGTATTTTCGCGGGGTGGGTTTGCACTATAGTTTTAGACTATTGTTTTAGATTTTATTTTCCCGAGCACTGATTAAAAAAGGTATTGGCGGGCGCACCGTCCGCCTTCGTCCGCGATCACATCACAAATGCCCAAATTAACGAACAATACTTGCTTGAGTGCCTAAAAAGCACACATCTATTATTGACTTAACACAACATTATGAAGCTTAATCAAGAAGACGCTGCAAAAACTTTCGCGCGGTTTGAAAGTAAGCTCAGCAACATTACCACCCGACTTTAAAAAAAACGAACTCAAATTACAAGAAACCCAAACATTTTTTAACAATTATTAACAGCTATAGACTTGGAACTAACATTAGCATGCGCAAATCTGCAACGAACATAGTCGGCCTTAATTGATGTTCTTATCAATGCTCATCATGGACAAATCAGTCCACTGTTGTTACCCGCACAACAGCTTGAGTCCGAAGTTCGAAGGATCCGAGGCCATCTGCCGTCAAATACAGAAATACCAGGGGACCAAAACAGCTTACTCTCGATGTATAAATTAATGAATGTACAAGGAAGAGTCACAGAAAATAATGTGATCTTTCGATTCACACTTCCCCTACGAGGAGCGGACTCATTCAACTTCTATCGCCTAATCCCGATTTCAGTATTTATGAACGACAGTGTGGTGACCATAAGCCTATCTACACCAATTCTAGCGACAACCCTATACCAAGACAGCTACTTTCCCATTGATTCAAAGAACCGGGATGTTCGCTGTTAAGGCAATAACACAAATTACAACTATCTGTGGCATAGAAATCGCACAATTTCTGTAAGGATCAGGACTACTAATCCTCAGTTCCAATTTTATCCTAAAAACTGAATTTTCCACCCTCCTGGAAAGCCGCAGATTATCCACCGAAATTCTGGGCTCATTCACGAATTTTTGGACCATCTCCGACGTTGCAATACCTAATCAGTCCATCTTCTAAGACAACCAGGAAGATATATATAGTACATCACCACACTCAACCAAATCGAAACCTTGCAAAAGGCGCTCAACACACCAGAGTTAACCAATCCACCAAGGCGACTTCGAGAAACCAGATACCATAATTTTTCAGTAGAGTATTTGGCCTTAAAATTAAGCATTGTCAACAGTATCATCGGATGTCTTCGGCACAAAAAGCTCATCAGACGACTTCGAATCCCCCGCCAATACCTCGTCAGCGAAACATCCCAGAACAGCGAGAAGACGAAGGCGAATTTGTAACAACTTTTCCATAATTGACCATCGATCAATGCCGGAGAGGATGTTACTTAGTTTGTCGTTATTATTATTAGTTTGTCATTTTAATAAATATTTGTCACGACGTTTGGTTCTCACACAATTTTTCAGAGTTGCATTTATTTTATTCATTGCTGCATTCCAGAATATTTTCACTGAAATATCATTTACTGGATGCCTGCAAAAAGTTTGAGAATCATCCGCAGTGAAAATCAACACATTTGTTCGCGCTGGCCAAGAAACGCAGCCAAAATTTGTCTACGCAGCGTCGCTTGGCCAGAGCTACAGTTTCTCACGCTACACGTACATATCGTACACGTACATATTCACGTATCAGGTGAATGTAATCTCATTATATATTACGATTTGTCGCCAATGCAACTGGAAACTCAAGCTCTCGCAAACGGTACAAGGACTTGAGCATCTACGTGAACTCATGCAACATCAACCTCTTGCGAAGACTTAGGCTCTCAAATCCAAAATTCAGAAAACTAGTCGCGATTAAGTAACAGCCTACTCGCCCTCCGCAGACAAAAAAGAGGTGCTTTCAACATAGTAGGAAACAACAGGAATTCCCTGTTTTGGATCCTGGACAACAATTACGCCACCGAGATGTGCGAAACATTAGCAAATTTTTTTTTATGGCAGATGAAACCAAGCTCAGGGGATCAGGTTAAAATTTACAATGCTCTCGATGACTTTAGAGAGCACTGAGCAGATTGCTATGGGCCGGTAATTTGCAGGATTCGTAGCCTCACCTTTTTTGGGAACTGGCAGAAATGGGAAAAACTCCTGAAGTAAACGATAAATTAAAGAGATTGCGCAAAGGGCGAGCCAGTGTTGAGGCGCACTTTCTCAAAACGTGGGCTGAAACGCCATCCGGTCCCGAGGATTTGTTTATATTGAGGTCTGCAAGCACTCTTTTAACAGCTCCCGTTCGAAAATGCATCTCAGGCATAGCATGAGATACACCATCGACCGCGGGCAGTGGTTGGCTACTCTCAGGAAGAGAGCAGTTTTCAGCAAACATTTTGGCTAATAAGTTTGCCTTATCAACCGAGCGAGTGAAGATCTGATCATCCTTGAGGAGAGTTGGAATGGACGATCGCGTCTGATTCTTCACTCTCCCCACGTACGACCAAAAGTTCTTACTACCCTTATGGTACTCAAGGACTCTACGTCTAAGGCGCTGTTCGTAAAGAACTTTTTCTCGCTTTAGAGTGGCATTGCACCTATTTCTGGCCCGATTGCGCAGCAGTTTAGTATTAGCAGTTTTGTTTAAACGCCAATTCCTAAATACTTCCTCTTTAGACCTGACTGCTTCTCTGCAAGTCGCATTCAACCAGGAATGGTCTTTTGGTTTAATGGAAATTCTTTTATTGGGTATGAAAGATCTCATACCAAATAAAATTATATTTTCTACTAATTTTGCTGCAGCATTTATGTTTCTATCTCTCAAACACAATTGCCAATTGAAACGGCTGAAAAAGCAGTTCAGCGCATCCCAATTAACCTTCTCATAAAGCCACACTGTCCGCTTCGGAGCTGAGTGGTGAGCGGATTGAAGACTAGAATATGGGAAGGTAGCAGAAATTGTAGCGTGGTCCGAATTACCAAGAGTTGCCAGAACATTCACATCATACTTGCTGTAATGTGAAGTTAAAAAAAAGTCAAGAATATTTTGGTTTTGCCCATCAACGCAGGGAAAGTGCGTTGGTTCCTTCACTAATTGAGTCAAATTATTAGACTCAGCAAATAACTTAACATACAAACCCTCGGGTGTTGTGTGACTTGAATGACGTAGCCCATTGGAATTATGAACATTGAAATCATCAGCAACAACAATTTCACTGTTCGGATACGATTCCAGAATTTTAGAAATCGAATCAGAGAAACTGTTCAGTTTATCAAAAGTTGGCAGCCTCTCCAGACCCGGGCTTCCATAAATGAAGCAGAAGTGCAGGATGTGCGACTGAATTTTGAACTTAACTCACATGGAGCTAAATTCGGCATCCGTCGTGCAAAGGTATTGCTGATTGGTACGCAACATCACTGCAAATATATAAGGCGAGGCCTCTGTGTGGTAAAAACAATGGCAGTTAGTGGTACCCAGGCATGTGAAAATCCAGTGGATCTGCACCCTCAGACACCTGGGTCTCACCTAGTGCCATTATATGCGGCTGGTGGGTACAAATATGCATATAGACCGCGAACAATTGCGGATTTTTGTCATCGCCACCCACTGTAAGGAAGTGTAAGGTCAGCTGTAAAAGCGGCCACGCGTACGTCGCAAGCAAAGCAAAACGCAAAAGACACGTGTTATGCCTTTATCTTGCAGCGCTTCAGCCCACGGTGCACTCACAGCCGCATGCACACCTAACGAGACAAGGAAGAAGGTGGAGGAGTGAAAGCAAACGAAATGCTGAGCTTTACTGCGGAGAGCATAAAAAAGCCCCTCGCATGGTTCTCTGCGTTCCGTTTGATTGTCTCTTTATTTGTTGTAATTTCATCAAGTTTTATTTATTTGTTATTGAGTATTAATTTATTAAGTAGTGCACTATTGTTTGTTTGTTAAAAAGTGTTGTTTGGTGAAGTGTGCTTATTGTATTTTCGCGGGGTGGGTTTGCACTATAGTTTTAGACTATTGTTTTAGATTTTATTTTCCCGAGCACTGATTAAAAAAGGTATTGGCGGGCGCACCGTCCGCCTTCGTCCGCGATCACATCACAAATGCCCAAATTAACGAACAATACTTGCTTGAGTGCCTAAAAAGCACACATCTATTATTGACTTAACACAACATTATGAAGCTTAATCAAGAAGACGCTGCAAAAACTTTCGCGCGGTTTGAAAGTAAGCTCAGCAACATTACCACCCGACTTTAAAAAAAACTAACTCAAATTACAAGAAACCCAAACATTTTTTAACAATTATTAACAGCTATAGACTTGGAACTAACATTAGCATGCGCAAATCTGCAACGAACATAGTCGGCCTTAATTGATGTTCTTATCAATGCTCATCATGGACAAATCAGTCCACTGTTGTTACCCGCACAACAGCTTGAGTCCGAAGTTCGAAGGATCCGAGGCCATCTGCCGTCAAATACAGAAATACCAGGGGACCAAAACAGCTTACTCTCGATGTATAAATTAATGAATGTACAAGGAAGAGTCACAGAAAATAATGTGATCTTTCGATTCACACTTCCCCTACGAGGAGCGGACTCATTCAACTTCTATCGCCAATCCCGATTTCAGTATTTATGAACGACAGTGTGGTGACCATAAGCCTATCTACACCAATTCTAGCGACAACCCTATACCAAGACAGCTACTTTCCCATTGATTCAAAGAAGCGGGATGTTCGCTGTTAAGGCAATAACACAAATTACAACTATCTGTGGCATAGAAATCGCACAATTTCTGTAAGGATCAGGACTACTAATCCTCAGTCCCAATTTTATCCTAAAAACTGAATTTTCCACCCTCCTGGAAAGCCGCAGATTATCCACCGAAATTCTGGGCTCATTCACGAATTTTTGGACCATCTCCGACGTTGCAATACCTAATCAGTCCATCTTCTAAGACAACCAGGAAGATATATATAGTACATCACCACACTCAACCAAATCGAAACCTTGCAAAAGGCGCTCAACACACCAGAGTTAACCAATCCACCAAGGCGACTTCGAGAAACCAGATACCATAATTTTTCAGTAGAGTATTTGGCCTTAAAATTAAGCATTGTCAACAGTATCATCGGACGTCTTCGGCACAAAAAGCTTATCAGACGACTTCGAATCCCCCGCCAATACCTCGTCAGCGAAACATCCCAGAACAGCGAGAAGACGAAGGCGAATTTGTAACAACTTTTCCATAATTGACCATCGATCAATGCCGGAGAGGATGTTACTTCGTAACATAATTAGTTTGTCATTATTAATAAATATTTGTCACGGCGTTTGGTTCTCACACAATTTTTCAGAGTTGCATTTATTTTATTCATTGCTGCATTCCAGAATATTTTCACTGAAAATCGCTGGAATGCAGCTTGGCCAGACCTACAGTTTCTCACGCTACACGTACATATATGTTAGCGTCTGTGTGTTCTCAATTATAACTATAAATTGAAAAGCCTTCAAAATAAAGGGTCAATCAGAATTCAAAGTTATAATGATTGTGTTTTAATTTTCACTCGCGTTTTCACAAACAATTCATCCTGGTTCAAGTGCCAGCGTTGAATTTATATAAACTAATAAAATCAAATAACATAAAATTTCATCCTGGTACAAGTACCAGAGTTGAACACTCATCTACTCGGTTCAAGTGCCAAGGCAGATATCGTGTGGAATTAAACAATGCTTCTAACTTTATTTACGTTTCACAAAACTACAAAGTTAACAGAACTATTTGACATCAGCCAAAAAAAACAGCTGATAAATTTATTAAAGATAAATACTCCAGATTTGACCCGAGTACGACTTCATTATACAATTATTGACTGACTCTCTGCAATGGCTCCAATAACGCTCTGAAGAGCAAGCGGCTGCTGCTCGACACATACAGCTTGAAGACCGGCTTGATTAACATGTCCTCCAACGGATCCGGCGTTAACCGGATTTCAATATCTATAACGGATTTCAACAATTTTCCAATAACTATACTTATAAATGCCAATTACGATGATTAAATTCCAGTTCCTTCAAAAGGAATTGCAGCTTTCACAATTCCAAATCCATTGCTTGAGAGAGCCTCAATTCCAAATTCCTAATTCCTGAGGAATTAACTTGGAATTGATTTTGTCCAGGTCTGATTGTGTTATATTATTATATTTATATTATTGCTGCAAAATAAAGGATAAAAAAATTAAATTTTTAAAATTTCATTAAAATTATTTCGCTGTTATCAGATGAAGATTTTTTCTGATTTTTGTTGTGTTAACTGTTTCTGCAGATTAGTATACATAACAACTTATATATCTCATCACCAAGTGTCGTTCCTAATTAAATTAATAAACACGATGTTTTTTGTTTAATTAAAATTAATTCTTGCATTGCTCAAAAATTCCATGCAATTTCCCGCATACATTACATACTGGGCATAAGAAAATAATTGAGTGGAAAATTGAGGTGGCAACGTTTGCTCTCTCTCACTTTGGCTCAACTTGGTAATATATTAAAATGGATTTGATATTTTTGCTAAGTCAATTCGCCGTCTCGCCACTATGATCGCATACACACGATTCCATAAGGTGAAAGTCGAATTTCTAACTCAAGTCAATTTGCTTTATCAAATCAAGTTATTATAATTAGCCCTTGACGCATGAGTCAAATGTATTTTGCTGTCGTGTGAGAGAGTGGGAGACAAACTACGCCGCGTTTTTCGCCGTGTAGTGGGTAAAATTTTGACGCCAGATCAGTACTGGCGTCACGTAGGTCAAACAGTGTTCCTTTGCGAGAAAAAGTGGAAAACGTAGAGAATAGGACCAAAACCACTCCATTTCTTTACAATGTGTAGTTTTATTTTTGTAACAGGCCTTACATTCTTTCTTCTCTTAACTGAGTACAGTTACCAGAGATTATCCGCAGTGAACTTGTCCCATGCAAGCATCCTTCACAGGCTTATTCTGTAAACTCACGTCCTGCGTTCAGTTTCTGCGTTCAAATTATCACATGATCAAAAACGAGGTATTCTGTAAGCTTACAGAAACATGGGATGGGGAATCGTAAGAATTGACGGGGTTTGGCTTTATCTGTCATTCTTCATGTGTTTGTATACTATTTCAATCGGCGTAGTGTTACCATGTATAATGAATGCTAAGTATGAGAGCAATTGCTTAAATGAGATCTCCCCCATTTTTATAAATGAAGAATTTATTTATTTGCTAAATTGTGTCATGATTTTAAATGTTGAACATTTTTAAAATTTTCATGTTTTTTAAAATTTTCAAAATTTTAAAATGACAAAAGAACATATGTTTTAAGAAAATAACAAAAGAGAATAGAGAATAAAACCGAACTGAACGCAGGATGTAAGTTTACAGAATAATCCGGTAAGTATTTCTATTTATGCGCCATAATTTAATCCAATACGATTTCGTTTTGCGAGTTTTAAGTTCTAATAATTTTTGCAAAATTTGGCAAAATTTGCGCAAAACCATTCTATCGTGTAGCGTCAGAAGCACAATACGCTTAACGCAGGTGTCGGTTATCATTATAACTTTAATCACTACGACATCGAATTTTGCTTATTAATTTTTATTTATATCAGAAAGCTTTTCACAAAATATTTTCACTCGGTTACATTCTGCCTACATATAATCAAAAAGGCATAACAAGACTATAAAAAAGGTAGTACCATAAAAGTACTAAATAGCAATATTTTGTGGGCGTCAAGTGGCATCGTGTAATCAGTTTGTCTTCAAAGAGAGAGGCAATTAATATCGCGGCGAGTTATCCATGCGTCAAGCGTTACCGTGTAATATGCCACATTAAAACTTTTAAAAATATTAGGGGCTCGTTTAATTTGAAAATCCTGCTAAATTATTGAAACAGTTAAAATCTTCTATGTAAAACTACTATATACTAACAACTTTTAGGAATTTTCAAGCAGGAATTCATGTTTAATAATAATGATAATACTGAATATATAATAATGAATATATGAATTGTATATAGCATATAAATAGATATATATTACCACTGCTTGTACATAAGTACTAAAGTACTTACAAAGTCGTAAAATATAACTACCTATTATAGGACTTCAGCCACGCTGAAAAAAATTTATATGTTGAGTTTCTTGCAAGATTGTTGTATTTGGACTAATTTTGTGTCTAGTTTTGGCGAAATCTTCTCTCTGGGATCAAATATATTCGGTTCCTTTGAAGTGGAAGCTTCGCTGTTCAGGTGGGAAATTAAGTTTGGTTATTTCGCATATACTGTGTGTAAGTTCAACAAACATTCGAGCTCAAACATACAAAGTATAGACGGAATTTTGAAAGTTTCGCATCTGTTTATCTCTGGGTGTTATTATTATTATTATTGTCATAGACTGAGCTTAGAGAATCGTGATTAAAAAAGTTTGTTGAAACAAAACAAAGAATAAAAGCAAAACGGGAATAACTAATTTACTAGTGTAACAAAGTAGATTAAAGTAGTTGTGACGGAAGTAATTGCCAAGAAACTGTATATGAGTGGCGCAAATAAAATCGTCAAATATCAATTTGATTTGAATTATGAAAGTTCCTTCAAAAAATACGGAAGAAATGTTTATTGTGCGAGCTTTAAAAAAGATTTTAGCAGATAGGGATATAAAGCGGTATCAACAATTAAAAAAGGCTTGCGAGTTCGCTCTTGAACAAATAAAGATGGTTCTTACAAATACAGAGCACGAGTCTTCACGTGCAAATATGTCGTTGCCGAGAAAAAAAAATGCCATCATAGTTAAAGAAGACAATTATCTTCTTCCATTTGAAATGGCTTGTAAAACCAAATCCCCTCGTATTGTCGTTACAGCATTAGATTGCTTACAGAAGCTTATAGCTTATGGTTACCTTAGTGGAAACGAAAAGGATTCTACAGATTCTTCAAAATTACTAATAGATCGGATTGTAGCTTCCATATGCCTGTGCTTCAGTGGTCCACAAACCGATGAAGGAGTTCAACTTCAAATAATAAAAGCTCTCTTGACTGTTGTGACTTCTCAACATATACAGGTTCATGAAGGAACTTTGTTGCAAGCTATTCGTGCTTGTTATGATATATATCTATCAAGCAAAAATTTGGTAAACCAGGCAACGGCACGAGCTACTCTTACACAAATGCTAAATTTCATTTTTAATCGTATGGAGCATCAATCCTACCAAGAATTTTGTAATTGCCGTTCTATGTCTATAGGAGAAATCGTAAATAACGAGGATAGCAACTCTGAAGAAATTTCCTATAATATTGTAGAGGAACTGATTAATTGTAAGGCTCTACTGAATATACATATCTATATATCTATGTACTTCCATAAAATTTAGGATAAACAGCCAGCCTTAATTGGCCAATTTATTTATGGTTAAAATATGTCTATCCTCAGGCGGATGGATGGATTAGGATAGATAAGATTGTTCAGTTCCTATCATCATTTGTTAGAAATGTCTTCTTTTTTATACTCTACACCAAAAGGAATAAACTTATTAAATTAGGCGTGGTAGATATAGAAAAGTATATATATTATATATATATATTCTTACTCACGAATCTCCTCCTGTGCCGATTTAGCCCTGTGCGTCTGTATGTTTGTCTGTAGAAATTACGATAACAGGAGAACGAGGTAGAGGTATCATCATTAAATTTGGCACGAATATTCTCTGTCATCATAGGCTGTTTGGGATTGCGAATGGGCGAAATAGGTTAACAACCACGCTTACTTTACACACGGAATGTAAAGGCAGCCAGAATTTTTTAAAAATGTTGTAACGAAGTTTCTTGCCGGGGTATACTCAGTCTCGCCAGAGTCCCGTACCGAACACTTAAATAAAAGGCTTTCGGTTTTCTTTTGACAGTTTTCGACTATTTATTCACCGTTATTAAAAGTTTTATTTTTCGGTCTTTTATTGCTATACATTAACTATACGAACTAACAGTATTTCTTAAAACTAGTTCCTTTAATTCTAACGTCCGCTGAATACCACTCAGTCCGTAAAAATACAAAATCTATATACACACAGAGCTCTAGAATACGAGGTTTTATGATTGTCGGCGTCAGCCACTACGAGCTACTAGCATTTACTTTGATTCAGGATTGCGTCCGCTTAAAAGCACTCGGCTACGACGAGGTACTGAAATTTACTTGGATTCGGGATTGGCGTCCGCTTAAAGCACTCGGCCACGACGAAGTACTAAAATTTACTTGGAATCGGGATTGGCGTCCGCTTAAAAGCAATCGGCCAGGACGAGGTACTAAAATTTACTTGGAATTTGGATTGGCGTCCGCTTAAGAGCACTCAGCCACTACGAGGTACTGGAGGTTCAAGGTTTGACGACTTACCACTTGGAGCACGAGATTTCAAAAGAGAGATCGAATTCAGCGCGGTGGGACCTTTTATACGCCGATCAAAACAACTCCGCTGCAGTCGTTGTTCTTGTGCACATTCCGGAATTTTCTAATGTGCATAGCGGCACACAACGTACTTGTTGTTGTTGTGCCTATTTCTAGAAATATTTCTTGTGGTTTTGTTGGTAGCTTCCCACGCTCTAATTTAATTTTTGCTTGCTGGTTTCGCGTCGCAGTCTTTGTTGTAATTGTTGTAAACAGTATTCCACCTAATTTTATTGGTAATTTCCCAAGGCTCTGCTTTAATTTTTGCTTGCTGGTTTCGCGTCTCGGTCTGTGTTGTAATTGTTGTAAAAAGTATGTGGTTCATGTCATGCCTTTGTTAGCAAGCGAGTTAATGTGGTTGTTGTTGTTATTGTTAGCTTTGCATATTTTCGCCTTTGCTACGCTACCTTTTTTTTATCTTTTTATTGTTGTTGATAGAATTAATTCCACCTGAAGTTGGGTCCGCACAACCCAAGTCACCGCGTTTCCAGTTTACGTTTACTAAAAACGGGCTCTGTTGGGATGCAGGCCAAGTTCTACACCCGGAGTTGTAAGGAAAAATATTTTTGTCTTACAATGTTATACGAAAGCTTCGTCTCAAGTCACCGTGACTATACAGAATCTACGTCATAGTCACGGCATTCTGAAAGACGAAAATTTCGTCTCGTCAGGGCTTTACGTCGCACTCACGCTGTCGTTAAAACAGTTACCGCTTGTCGGTAATAGATCTCAAATTTTCAGTGTTGTTTAAAGCATTTATGTATATTGCAACTGCCGTGAATTAAGAATATTTAAGTGGAAATTTTTAATCACTCAATAAAATTGTTTTTTGTGCAAATATCTGACGTAAGAACAAAGCTAAACTGAAAAATTATCGAAAGAAAAATTTCAAGATATAAATAAAGTTCTAGTTTCCGATATATAGACATTTTCTGCACATGTCTCTGCTAAAAGTTCATGAAATGCTTTCTCCATAATTTTCGATTGCAGTGCTACTGAACTTGGTGGTGTAAGTGGTGGTCGTTTCGCCTCTAGTGTCTTTCTGCCTTCTAATTGCTTTCCCTCCTACATCGTAGGAGAAACCATTGGCGAAGCCGATGCTCATAAAAGCAAAATGCTTGCAACGGTTTGCTCCAAAGTGATTGAAGGGCCGCCACCTTTTTTAAAATTAAAATTTCTTTAACAAATATATTTTTCTACTGCTCACAGATACCTTTTCCTACCTTGCATACAACAAAATGAAACTGATAACGCGAAATAATGAATGGCGACATAATTGCACGTCTAATTACATATCCATATGCAGACAGGAAGGGTGCTTGTGAGGCTAATGAATGATCCGAGAGAACGAAAATTAACCGAAAAAATCACAAGCACTTGGTTAAAATTTGACCGAGCCTGCGTCGCAGATTCATTTTAGTTACCACACATGAATTTCGTTTCATTTACCGCACATTCAAAACAAAAAACCTCCTGACGGCAGCCTTTTCTTTTCCGTCTCATTTATCAGCTGGTAACGCCAGCTTTCGTCTTTCAGAATACACATTTCTTACGACAAAAGACGAAAGCTCTTTGCAGAGACGTTAGTCACGTCTTACAGAATACCAAAAGACGAAAATCAGCTGATTTTAGGACGAAAGTAGACGAAATTAGACGAAAGTGACTATACAGAATCTGGCCCTAAGACGTAGTTTTATAATGAGGTATATAGCGAAATTGCCAAAATGTTTGCCAAAATATGCTTGGCCCGCATTAACTGGCGAAATTTTTTTAGCTACTAGGGTGTAGGCTATATTTAGACGTTGGCCTGGCCGAACACGACACTTTTATTTGTTTTTTTTTCTTAGTGGCGGTATTCAAGGGAAAAGTGCGATAAGTTAAAAATTCACCAAATCGGAAAGCAAGTAGCACTCCAGCAATACACGATTTTGAAATTTTCGTTTTGCTCGTTTAACATCGCGTATCTGGGCGCTGAGCAAGAATTTCAAGAACAATTCCAGGACTAGCTATTTGAAAGACGTATAAAAAAATATTTTTACCAGAAGAGATATTGCTTAAGTAGTCATTGAGAGAATTAGTGTGTGCTCTAATCTGATTTCTGAATTATAGGCCTCAAAAATAGCAAACAATTTTCCATAAAAATTTTTCAGTCTTATAAAGGAACAGAAATAAATCAACGCTATACTTTACATTTGGGTAAATAATAAATGATTTTTCTTTTAAAATCCCAAACTAATTACGATGATATATTAATAAGAAATATATTGTAACGTTGCTCTGGCCGGGATATAACTCGAGGAGTTAGACCGGAGTTCAGTCCACAGAAAATTTAGTGGAACAATAAATTCACTTTATTTATTTATTTAATCTCAGTACACTACTTGTATAACATGTACACTTTTCTTGAATAGCTGGTAATTCCACCTTTTTGACTACTTGACGTCCTTGGCAGTCGGTTTTGCACTTGTGTCGTCTTGCTCTGGGGCGTTTCTGTGCCTGGTATGCGCCCGTGTGAACCGGTAAATGCGCCTAAGTCGCGCCGATGTCGCGCTGGTGAACGCGCTGGTGTCGCGCAGTGAGTGCGCTTGTGTCGCGCTGGTGAGTGCGCCTGTGTCGCCCTGACGAACGTGCTGGTGTCGCACCGGTGAATGCGCCTGTGTCGCGCTGGTGAATGCGCCTGTGTCGCGCCGGTGAATACGCATGTGTCGCGCCGATGAATGCTCTTGTGTCGCGCTGGTGAGTGCGGCTGTGTCGCGCTGGTGAATGCGCCTGTGTCGCGCTGGTGAATGCGCCTGTATCGCGCCGGTGAATTCGCTTGTGTCGCGCTGGTGAGTGCGCTGTGTCGCCCTGATGAACGCGCTGATGAGTGCGCCGGTGAATGCGCATGTGTCGCGCCGGTAAATGCGCCTGTGTCGCGCCAATGAATGCGCCTGTATCGCCCTGAAGAAGGCGCTGGTGAGTGCGCCGGTGAATGCGCCTGTGTCGCGCCGGTGCATGCGCCTGTGTCGCGCTGGTGAATGCTGGTGTTGTGCCTAGTAGCTGGGGTGAATGGATTCAGGACTGCCTTCGGCATGATGTATAACACCCGTACACCTAATGCAAGGAAGGAGTGCCTTCGGCAGGATGTATAACACCCGTACACCTAATGCAGGGAAGGAGTACCTTCGGCAGTGTGTATAACACCCGCACACCTAATGTAAGGAAGGAGGATGGAGCTACTGCATAACTTACCAGATTTGAACTTGGAGCCACGATGCTGTTCAGGCCACTGCCTGCGAAGAACTCCCCCACTGTTTGCTGTGCACGCTCTTTTATACCTTTTCCTGTGCGTACTTTCCTGTTGACTTCATTGTTCCCACCTCGAACAGCTATTATTTCGAGTTGACCAGATATCCAGTACCGTAGGTGAAATTACCAACTACTATATCTAATGTTAACTACTATTGGACTAGTTCTAATTAATCCTAAGCGAAATATCATTCCGAAGTATTCGGCTCTGCACGTATTAATTTTATTCGTTACGAAATTATTAGCTTATACTTAAATGAAGTGTTAATAGCTTGGTTTGTGACGCGTACCTATGGTGTCGCGTCACAAACCAAGCTCTCGTCGCTAGTGACCACATCCGGGAGGTTGATTTCGGGGATCATTGGTCCTGTTGGCCGGCTTTGTATCGTATTAATCCGGCGATCTACCGTCGGGTCCGATCGGCGCTTTGGCTGGTTGCCCAGGGCACCTTCTCCCTGTCAGTGGGTTGTGTCGGCGATTCCTCAAAGCATCTTCGGACATAATGGAGCAGATACACGCCACAATTACATCCGTTATTCTGCTGAGGGACCTTGATCGGTTTATGCGGGAGGACTTCATTGCTAAAGTGGACTCCCCCTTCAGGGTCGATCCTCTCCTGGTAATTTCGTTGAAGAAAGTAGCGTATCTCTTCTACCACCTCGGTCCGGGGCTGAGTGAGGTCTGCAGTGGCCACGGCGTCCAGGTTTTTTTTTTTTGTTTTTTTTGTTTAATGGCAGAAAGAACCTAACTCGGGATGACCCCTATACATGCAAAGCATTTGTTGGTTTAGACGGGAAAAGGTTAGTGGGAAGGGGAAAAGTGGGAGTAGTGTCGATTTACACCTCTTTTAAAAGCTTCGACATTATAAGTGGGTGGGTGGAAACATCCCAAGGTTTCAATAGAGCTGGATATCCTACTGTTCCCTATAAGTTTTATCGCACGACCTTGTATACGGTCCAGAAGCTGAAAATATGTTTTCGAAGCTCCCGACCAAATTGTTGCGAGTTGTACTCCATTTTCGGACGGATATAAGTGGTGTAGATACAACGAAGGTCGGTTGGAGTGAAGTATTTCTTGCAACGCTTTAAAAAGCCTAAGCAATTGGCTGCTTCTTTCGACACATCAAAAATGTGATCGTTCCAACGAACATCGCATTGTATTGATATGCCCAGATCATCAAGAGCCTCCGACTCATTAATATCCACACCACCCATATTTAAAGGTGGGAAGTTGTCGCCCGCCAGACGCTTGTGGGTCAACAAACAGCATTGGGTCTTCCGCGCACCGAAATCGACCCGATTCTCTCGACCCCACTCCTGTATTTTGTTGATGTCAGATTGGAGTGTGTCATTCATATTTCTGCGTTTTGTAGTGATCTCCAGAATAGAGGGACGTATGGAGAATGAATATGAATGACAAACCCTGCTGTCATCAGCAAACGAGTAGACGGGGTTTGATGTCAATGACAGAAGGTCATTGATAAAGATGAAAAAAAGAGTTGGAGACAGGACCGAACCCTGCAGAACTCCAGCATTAATGGAGTGCTCTTCGGAAGCAAAGCCGTATATCACAACCCGGATAGAACGGCAGCTGAGGAAACTCGATATCCATCGAGTGAATGTCATTGATAAAGATGAAAAAAAGAGTTGGATACAGGACCGAACTCTGCAGAACTCCAGCATTAATGGAGTGCTCTTCGGAAGCAAAGACGTATATCACAACCCGGATAGAACGGCCGTTGAGGAAACTCGATATCCATCGAGTGAATGTATTACCGACACCATAAATAGCCAGTTTAGACACGAGTGCTTTATGCCACACCCGGTCAAATGCCTTGGAGATATCGAGAGCAACAACCTTACTCTCACCAAACTGGTGA
Organism: Sicus ferrugineus; assembly: GCA_922984085.1. Lineage (NCBI taxonomy): Eukaryota > Metazoa > Arthropoda > Insecta > Diptera > Conopidae > Sicus > Sicus ferrugineus. The sequence goes on from OV277349.1 coordinate 31,005,796, forward strand.
ATACAACTGTTCCAACCATTCAGTGAGAAACGCCATCAGATCGCCGATGAAACGGTGAGCACGGAAGCCGTACTGGTGATCGCTGATCAACTTATTGCTCTCTAGATACAAAAAAAGTTAAAATTTATAATGCTTTCGATGACTTTGGAGAGCATTCAGCAGATTGCTATGGGCCGGTAATTGGCAGGATTCGTAGCCTCACCTTTTTTGGGAACTGGCCGCACATTGGCAATCTTCCAAGAAATAGGAAAAACTCCTGAAATATATAATAAGTTAAAAAGATTGCGCAATGGGCGAGCCAGTGTTGAGGCGCACTTTCTCAACACGTTTGCTGTAATGCCATCCGGTCCCGGTCCGGTCACGTTGAGGTTTACAAGCACTCTTTTAACAGCCCGCGTTCGAAAGTGCATCTCAGGCATAGCATGAGATACATCATCGATCACGGGTAGTAGTTGGCTACTCTCAGGAAGAGAGCAGTTTTCAGCAAACATTTTGGCTAATAAGCTTGCCTTGTCAACCGAGTGAGTGAAAATGTGATCATCCTTCAGGAGAGTTGGAATATACGATCCCGTCTGATTCTGAGGAACGACCAAAAGTTCTTACTACCCTAATGGTATTGAAGATCTCTACGTCTAAGGCGCTGCTCGTAGAGAACTTTTTCGCGCTTTAGAGTGGCATTGCACCTATTTCTGGCCTGACTTCGCGGCAGTTTAGTATTAAAAAATACTAAGGAGGCAGAAAAAGGAGTTTAACGCATCCCAATTAGCCTTCTCATAAAGCCACACCATCCGCTTCGGAGCTGGCTGGTGGGCGGATTGAAGACTAGAATATGGGAAGGTAGCAGAAATTGTACCGTGGTCCGATTTACCAAGAGGTGCAAGAACATTCACATCATACTTGCTGTAATGTGAAGTTAGAAAAAAAGGTCCACAATATTTTGGTTTTGCCCATCAACGCAGGGAAAGAGCGTTGGTTCCTTCACTAATTGAGTCAAATTATTAGACTCAGCAAATAACTTAACATACAAACCCTCGGGTGTTGTGTGACTTGAATGACGTAGCCTATTGGAATTATGAACATTGAAATCATCAGCAACAACAATTTCACTGTTCGGATACGATTCCAGAATTTTAGAAATCGAATCAGAGAAACTGTTCAGTTTATCAAAAGTTGGCAGCCTCTCCAGACCCGGGCTTCCATAAATGAAGCAGAAGTGCAGGATGTGCGACTGAATTTTGAACTTAACTCACATGGAGCTAAATTCGGCATCCGTCGTGCAAAGGTATTGCTGATTGGTACGCAACATCACTGCAAATATATAAGGCGAGGCCTCTGTGTGAAAACAATGGCAGTAGATGGTACCAAGGCATATGAAAATCCAGTGGATCTGCACCCTCAGACACCTGGGTCTCACTTAGTGCCATTACATGCGTTTGGTGGGTACAAATATGCGCATAGACTGCGAATCTATGCGGAATTTTGTCATCGCCACCCACTATAAGGAAGTGCAAGGCCAACTGTACAAGCTACCACGCGTACGTCGTAAGCAAAGCAAAACGCGACAAGACAAGTGTTATGTGGAAGAAGGAGGAGGAGTGAAAACAAACGAAATGCCGCTGAGCTTGTGCCTTGTAATCCGGCAAATTATAAAAATGGTGAGATGAAATCGATACTATACGAAATGGAACCTCGTGAGTTATACAACACAATAGATTTGTATTCATTTCAATATTAGAAAAGGTGCATTATAAAACGTCAATAACGCAGACACTTATAAAAAAATTAATAATGAAAATTAGTACATCTATATTATATTCTTGTTACATACGACTTCAAGGTAATATGTAATTCTATTTTGTATGCAAATATTCATTAATTTTCGTTTGTTTGACATTGTCAAATCGCTGGAGTAAGGCTCTGCTCCTCGGTCTCCTCACAAGTAAATTCGTTGTATGATGCCCCATTATACTCATCCTATTGGATACCCATTTAAAATGCGTTGATCGCATTTTTTACTGTCACTTGTGGAGTAGTCACGATGGCTTTGTCATGGTCTTCATTTATCATTGGAGTAGAAACGTGGTTAATAATCTCATCATCAGACATTTGTTGAAATGCATTTTCTCCTTCGTCCATTCCACGATACCAGGTTTTCAAATTTTCTGCACTAATTTGTGTTGTGGTAGCAACGTGTTCTATGACTTCCATAGTGTCACTGATCTGAGGAACGCTGCTGGGAGTGATGGAGATTTCTGGCCATAAGTTCTTCCATGATGATATAATGGCTGATGCGGGCAATGAACGACAAGACTGACAAATGGCAAAAACCAAGTCTTTCATAGTGAACTCTTTTAATGTTTTTACTACAGGCTGGTCTTTTGATGTGGCCGTCAGCAGCAGGTTTTTTTTGTAGTCTTTCTTTACAAACTGGATGATATGCTTACCCATTGGTTGGATGAGTGTAGTGCAGTTGGATGGAAGAAACATCGCAGTTATGCATTTATCCTCAGTTGTCAATACTTCTTCGGACGGATGGCCGGTAGCATTATCCCAGAAGCAGCAATGCATTTTCATAAAGATTATGATCTTTCAACCATTTTCTAACTTCTGGCACGAAGCATTTATAAAAAAGATCTTTCGTCATCCACGCGCTTTTTTGTCTGTAATAGTGCACTGGTAAATCAATGTTTTTGAATGCACGTGAATTCTTTGATTTTCCAACGACCAACATCTTTAGCATGTGGGTTCCCGAAGCATTAGCACATGGTAATATGGTAACACGCTTTTTGCTTACCTTACGTCCAGGTGCAGATTTTTCATCATACTAAACAAGTGTTTTGTTAGGTATTACACGCAAAAAAAGCCCTGATTCGTCTGCGTTATACACTTGTGAAGGGTAAAGATCCAAATCTTTCACTTTTTGCAGAAATCTTCATTTGAACGGACGAATTATTAGATGGTTTTTCTCCTGTTACCGTTACAACCGTATTCCATGACGACTCTTGAAGCGTTCCAACCATCCTCTGCTAGCTACAAAGTCGTCTTTTTTCGTTATTTCTTTGTAAAAAAAACCAGCTTTCATGGCCAATATAGGCCCAGAAAAAGATGCATGCATGTTTCTTTGCTGAAGAAACCACATATACAGAGCTTGTCTAACCTCTGGATGTTCAGCTTTCTTATATATATATATAAGAAAGCTGAACATCCAGATATATATATATATATATATATATATATATATATATATATATATATATATATATATATATAAAAGAGAACAAAAAAGTTTAGAAAGATGGGGAAATAGGGGAAGAGAGGAAAGAGGAAATTAAAGGAGGGAAATAAAGGAGGGAAATTAAAGAAGGAAAGAGAATAAGGAAAAGAAGTCCCATGCACACGTCGTGCATGTGATGAGAGCGCGCCTTTCACCTTATCCTATCACCCTATCCTCACAAATTCCCAACCATTTCCCCACCACTCACTTGCCTCACCCACCTCCATTCACTTCACCCCACTCATACCATCACTTAAACCAGGCACCATCTTACCCAGCACTCCCATCACCTGCACACATTCACCCCAAACGACATAAGACATCACGAACCCTACCGTCCTGTACGTCAGTGATGGAGCCAACTCACCTCTCTTGTGACCAACAAGGTCACAACCATGGATCACACTCTGGCTCCAGCGTTGTTAGTGTGATCCCCTGCCACTGATTCAGTCAAAAGTCTCATTCCTGTCCGTCCGTCATTTCGGTCCGTACGTCACAACCAGGAGCTCCGGCTCCCTCCGTTCAGGTCCCCCAGCACATCAGCCCAAATGCTTTGCGTTTAGCAATGCATCCTGCTGACTAAGGGAAAAACCAAAAAAAAAACTCCAGTCCCCTTCAGGGCATCGCCTATGGAAGTTGCCAGAAAAAAAAACAAAAAAAAAAGTTTCGTATTTGTTGTTGCTTATAGTTATGTGTACATATATTTATTGCTAAATTTTGTTAAACTCCAATTTATATTTTTAATTCTAATTTATTTCAAGTAAATATATTGGTATTACAATAAGAGATCAATAAAATTCAATTTAATTTCTCTCACAGCCTAATACAAATTCAATATTCAGTTAAACTCATATTTAAAAAAAATTAAAATTTTATTACCCAATTTTAGATCCTTAAAGTTTAAATTTTAAATCAATCTTAAAATTTTAATACCATTTTTTTTTTATACAAAACAAAAATTTAAACAAATGCTAACTTCACTTCAATTTGCAGACAATTCCAGTTTTTTTTTATTAAAATTATAAAACTAATCCTAATCCTGCATGTTCAGTGCTATTTATAAAAGCACTGAACATGCACTCACCCGTAGGGAATCCTGCTGATGGTACCACCATGGGGTTCCTGTAGCTATAGTTTCTAGAAAAAAAACTGTATTGTCACATTAATATTTTAAATTGTATTTTTACATTTTAAGATATCAAAAGCAACTGTACAAGAGAAAAAGAAAAAAAAAATTGTATATCGCTCCGCCGGATCTCCTTTCCAGACTTCTTGTTTCAAAAGTTTACAGGCCTCTTTTTTCCTTTTTAGACTTTATAATTTAGCATTCAATTAGTTCACTTTTTTTTTAGTGGCATCCTCCACCAGCTTCAATTGTTGTTTTTTTTAAACTTCAAATTCAACAATTTATAACACAGATTGTGCTGCCTTCTCTTCAATCTTCAACATTAATTGTACACTAACTCCAATTCCCACACTAGTTTTTCCCAAACAGAACCTACAGTTTAATGCTTTTCACAGTCTTTTTTTTCGCTAAATTCTTTAGCGTTAAATAATATTGTTGAATTCACTTTTCCTCCTTTTTTTTCTAAGTTCTCGCTGCTGTAGCTTCACTCCGGTTTCACCTGTCTGACCTTACTCACTGCCACAAACGATCGGACTTCACCCACCCCAGACACTTTCTAATCAACCAAAAACTCCCACTCCTCTCATGCACATAACACGTACACACGCACATACGCACTCCTCAGCCACCTACTCACAACTTCTAAGCAGAAGGAGAGCGAAATGCTGCAGGGCCTACTCCTGACCTGCTGAGCTAAGGTGAGCACGACAGGTAAGTACATACTTACAGCTAGACATAAAACACATCAATTTTGCAAAGCTAAAAATTGAGAGCAGTGACCACACAGAAATCAAGGTCAGTTCTAACTTCTAGAACTTTCTTGATTAACGGATTACAGTGGACGAAAACAACGACAATTGACACAAACAAGAAAAAACAAATAAGCATGTTGCCAAACCTAAAGCTTAACATATATTAATATTATTTATACTTTTTTCATTTCTGTGACAGCGAAACAGGCGAACACAACAGGCTCGAAGCCGCCGATGCTGCTTGCAGCATGGATGGTGTTCGTAAAAAAATTATGTGAAGCCTGTTTTACTACCCACCCGAACATGTAGCCTCGACCCACATCTCATGCTCTATGACTCTTTAACTGAGCTAGCCAAAAAAAACTACTGCTACCTATCTTCCAACAGGACACAACACACACTGCCCTCAGACCAACACACATAAAAATTGCACAGCTCCCCTGCCAATACAGTGGCCCATAAACCGAACTATCCTAAATATTGCACTACCCTACTTACAAATCTAGGCTTACTCAACTAAAATATCACAGATAGAATATCACTAGATCAAATGAACAGTCAAACAATATGTCACAGCAATAAATAAATAACAATGGTCAGTAAGAATTTACAAAAACGAGTCAAGAAATAAAATAAAATTAATAAATAAATAAATGTATAATTACCAAAATAAATAAATAACAGAAAACACAAAATGACAAAGAGTTACATCCACCTGACAAAATTTACATATAAACCCAAGGCGCGATTACCACAAAATTTACGACACAAACAAATCTTTAGCGTGGTATACGCCCAACTTCTTACCACTTAACGTTCCCAGCTCATATAGCGAATTGCCAATCTTCTTCTGGATAATGCATTTTACATTTGCTGGGGCCAACTTGGCATTGTAACCCTCCACTTGGTTACTTAGCTTGAAGTTGCGGCGGTATACCACTTGTCCAACATGAAAACATATATCCCTACTACGCGTGTTATACGCTCTTGCACTTCTCTCATGAGCTGACTTTAATGCTTCAAACACCTTTTGCCGGATCAACTGCTGCTGATCAGCCGAATGTGTTATGACACACTCGTCATTCTTAATAGCATTGACCTTTCTCATGAGCTCATAGGCGCCTGCATGTTGTACCATCTGAGCCCCGAACACCGCGTAGTAGGGCGCCATGCCAATTGAACGATGAACTACACTCCTTAGCGCAAAGGCCGTGTCACTAACATATGCGTCCCAGTGGCGTTGGTCTTCCCCCACAAACGAACGCAACATCTTCAACACTGATCGGTTAACACGCTCAGAAGCGTTCGCCTGCGGAGAATAGACCCCGGTCCTCACATGCTTAACATCATACTTGGACAATAACGACTTAAACGACTCGGACACAAACTGTTTGCCATTGTCAGAATGGGCAAACTCAGGGACGCCAAAGACATGAAACACACTACTTTCTAAGTACTTTATAACATTCACGGTGGTGGCTTGACGCATGGGTTGGAGGAAAACGAACTTTGAAAAATGGTCTAAACACAAACAAAACAGTATTTCCATCCTTTGTTCTGGGATATGGACCCATGAAATCAATATAAAGACGCTGGAAGGGTCGTTCAGTGATATATTGTTCCCCCATCCGGGGACGGCGCATAGCATTCGTGGCCTTACTTCCTTTGCATATATCACAGTTCTTAATCAAGAATTGCACATCTTTTACCATTCCCGGCCAATAATACTTTTGCCTTAACCGGGCCAGCGTCTTGTGTATTCCTCCATGTCCAGCGGAAGGAGAAGAATGACAAGCCTCCAAAAGCTTAGAACGCAGCTCAGTAGGTACCCACAACTGCCAGGCATGGTCCTCCTGTACCACGTCCCCAGTAATAAACCCCGTCCGTCTGTACACGTAACCGTCCGAAATTAGTATGTCAGGCAGTTGGTCCTGGTTCTTCGTAATGTTCTCCCTCAGGTCCTCATATTCCTGCGAAGAGAAAGCTGGGGAGCTGAGGTCTACCTCCAAAGTCCTGTTCATCCGTCCTAACTCTTCCATGTACACCCGGGAAAGAGCATCAGGCACCACATTGTGAGCTCCTTTCCGGTGCTCAATACTAAAATTGTACGCTTGAAGTTTTAAACTCCATCTGGCAAGCCTGCCAGACAGGTTCTTTTGACTCATCAACCACTTCAAGCTTGCGTGATCCGTAATTATGGTGAAGGGTAGCCCTTCGACATAAGGGCGGAACTTCTTTACGCTCAATATCGCTGCATAACACTCCAGCTCAGTGACACTATAATTCCTCTGAGCCTTATTGAGTTTTGCAGACATGTAGGCGATCGGATGCTCACTCCCTTCGTCATCCATTTGGAAGAGTACTCTCCCTACCCCTTGCGACGATGCGTCGCACTGTATATAAAAGTGCCTGTCAAAGTCCGGATTCGTTAAAGCTGGCGCTGAAATGAGACTATTTTTAAGTCTCTCAAAGGCCATCTTTGCATCGTCAGTTAAGGAGAACTTCCTCAGTTGGTCCTTCTTCAAACAGTCAAGTAGCGGGGCAGCTATCGTCGCGTAGTCTTTAATAAATCGTCGGTACCAGCCGGACATGCCTAGGAACCTCCTCAACTATTTAGCCGTCCTGGGCTCCGGAAACTCGTCAATTGCCTCCACCTTCCGGCTGTCGGTCCTGATGCACCCGTTCCCGATAACATAGCCCGGATTCCTCACTTCCTTGAAGCAAAACTTGCTCTTTTCGACGTTGATAGTCAGTTTGGCATCCCGCAGACATTTGGCCACGCGGTCCAACAGCGCAAGATGCGAGTCGAAACTGGCAGAACACACGAGAAGATCGTCGAGGGAAACATTCTCCCAAAGGCATAGGGAATGATCTTGTCCATCAGCCTACACATTCGCTGCGCATTGCACAGCCCGAAAGGCATCACCGTAAACTGATACAGTGACCTTCCTGGAACGGTGAACGCCGTCTTACCCCTCGACTTTTCCTCCAGCGGTATCTGCCAGAATGCGTCCTTCACATCAATCGCACTGATGTACCGAGTGTCTTGCAGTCTGCTAAGGATACCCTCGATGTGAGGTAACGGGTATGCGTCCTTTACCGTTTGTTCATTTAGTCTTCTTGCATCAAGACACAGTCGGTTCTTCGTCTCATTCCTCACCAACGAAACTGGGGAGCTCCAGCTGCTGTTGCTGACCTCGATGTCCGTTGATGTTGCGGTTGCGTCTCTCACACAAACACTTGGACACCTACTAATTACTGACAACCCGAAGGTTCGCCAGAAGTCAACCCCAAAATTAAAATCCTGCTGTAAAGCCGGAACTATGAGAAAATCCATGTCCTTTGTCAAACCCTCCCACTCCACCGGAAGTGATACCACTCCCTCGAAGGCAGTCTCATCACCATTTGCGGTTTTAATTTTCTGCCCCGGAAGGACTTGTTTGTTTCGTTTTTGTAAAAAGTCATAAGCGCCTTTTCCGATACAGTTGGCAGAAGCTTCCGAATCTGCCGTAACGCTATCACCGTCCACCTTCGTCTTAGCGAAAAATCTATTATCGCCTTCCAGCGTCACAATGGCGGATACAATTATTTTTTTAATCCGTCTCCATAACTTCCTTTTCTCGCGCATTTTTGCAAGTTTTCTGTAGTTTCTTCCTTTTGGGTTGGTACCTACCTCGCTCACAAATATCCTTGCTCGTGCAGCCTCGTACTCAACCTTGCGCTGGTGCAGGCTTTTAACTGGACGGCCGGCCTGCTTTTCCAATTTGATGGAATCCTTTCTCTGAAGAATCCTGATAGGTTCCCCGGGAATTACTCCTTTTGCGCAGGGTTTCCCGGGATCCCTGCAGGATTCGCGTTTTTTGGACAATACACGCAATAAGACACATCGCTACCACAAAGAAAACACTTCAGATCATGGAATGCCGACTTACACTTCGCGTCATCCTTCTCCCCATTCTTCTTGAAGTGGTCACCCGGCATCCCACAACTGAAACACAAATTCAAATGAAAGGGGGACGGACAAAGCACTTGATTACCGGACGCTTGCGGACTAACGGACGTAGCCTTGGACAATGACAACAATGGACTGGACGTGTTGGTAGATGGACGAGACACTAACGGATACGACGTTGACACAACTCCAGGATCCCGTACCTGAGAGGGCTTAGAGGCGTCCTGGAGGAGACCCGCCGGACCTGTCCTGGATCTGAAAGGTCCTAAAGCTTCCAATCGGTTCTCAGGCTCACCGTCCCGAAGGCAAAACTCCACCTTGCCTACCTGCCTTGCTCTCGACCTGTTCTCCCTTATGACCTTCTCAGCTCTCTTACATTCATGTCTCAGGTCGGCAAGATTATCAATTTGTGAAGAGAAGGTCAGACTAGCGAGGTTAGGCCGTAAATTGCCTCTAACAATGGACACCAAATCCCTCTCAGGTATCTTCTTGCGCAGCCGGAAGGTGAGATCATGGACCTCAGAGTAAAACTCTTCAAAACTTTCCGCACTCTGTTGCTTACGGTCCATAATCTCCCTTATGATCTCGTAATCTGAGTCGGCGGCTCTGAAATGGCTGAGGAGCTCCTTCTTGAGGTCAAAATATTCAAAGAACGGATCTCCCTCATGGTCCTCAAGCAGCTGCCAGTACCGCTTAGCTGCAGCTCCGGTGACAAGGCAGTGGAACTCGGTGAAGAGCTGTCCGTACGAGACTTCGTACTGCTCGCATAATTTCTCAATGCGGAACACAAAGCTCTCCACTGTCATTTCCTTACAAGAGCCGTCGAACTTGACATGCCACTTGTCAAGATCAACTCTCTTCCGCCCCTTCACCTCACTGTGGCTGTGCATCGTCGAAGGACCATCCTATGGTCTCGGCCTCCGACCACCGATCGACCTGCGAGTCCCCACAGTGTCCCTCCGCGGAACCGTATCAGCGTCGCCGAGGCCAGGAATAGAGGCACCAACTGGCTCCAACTCTTCCGGATTGTGAACCGCCGGCGCCTCCACTGCGGCCACACTCCTACCCAGCAAAGCCACGTCTCCACGCATTCGCTGCATCTCTTCTGCGCAATTCACCATCATTTGGTTCTGCTGCATCAGCATGGCCATCATCTGACTTAAGCGGTCAGATCCGGCTGCCGATGCCACACCGCCACCTGATGCCGAACCGCGAAGTTGATCAGCTGCTTCTACGCCTGGAGACGGGACCTGTGGAGGATTCTCTTTCGACATCTCAGACAGCTTTTCCAGCTTCTGACTGAAACTGACGCAGTCCGCTGAAGGGTCCTGAACCACCGACTCCGACCGCAAATCCGGCTGCTTCCTGACACCAAAGCTCGACCGTCCAAACACCAGATCAGCACACCTGTCAAAATAGTTCACCGGGACAAAATCTACCTCGGCGCGGTATCCCGGTGTCTATTTGGTTGAGTACTGAGCCAATTATTTGAGTTTCCAGAGCCCTGCTAACACTCCTGGTGATCGGTCTCCTTATGCCGAGATCCCGCCCCGATTCACGCTCCTCCATACACTGAGCACTCTACTCCAACCCACTCACTCCTCTCTCACACACCCACTCACCTTATTCCAATCGAGGCCAGAAAGATTTTGTCTTCAGAGTGGCTCGGAGTGAACTCAATAATCAATTAAAAACCTGCGGCTAAAATTCAGAAGGAAAAGGAAAAAAAACAATCCGATTGAAATAATACTTGTACTGATTCAAAATTATTTCAAAATGGCAAAAAAACTACGAATTTAAAAAAACAAAAAGGAAAAAGAAAAAAAAAAACGCAACCTAAACCGAAGATCCTAAAAAAAACAAAAATAATAAAATTAACACTATTTATGTACTTGGGCTGATGTGCTTGAGCTGGCCATAGAGGAAGTCAAACACCTGGTCGTGTGAGTCAGTCATGTCCCGTCACGTCCTCTAAATTTCACAAAAACCCCCGTCAGTCTATGCTGCAGACTTTGAACGAGACACTACAGCTTTTCGCCAAAGCTACTGTGCTGGATGCCACGCCCCCCCTACAGCATCTTACCCCCAGTGAGATTTTCGGCGACCCGCCTCACAGCACACGCCGTGAACAGCTGCTGTACCGGCAGCGGACCGCCACCACTTCCGACAGCACTGGTGCTGTCAGAAGGAACACGATCGCAAAAACTCCCGCCAACAGAAAATCTGGCTACCCCAACCGCTACCACAAAATCCCACATGAACGGATCCTTATGGTTGATGGCAGCAACCGGGATTGCCAAACCGTCCACACAAAAAAAAAAGAAATAGCAGAAGTATGATAAGAAAAGATAGAAGGGTGAAGAAAAAAAAGTCGTTGGGCGCCATTTCTTGTGAGCTTGGTTCAGGTGGCAGTGGCACGGTGGCATCGGCTCAGCTCGACGGCTAATGGGGGGTGGGGGGGTTGTTGCCACCATAGCCCACAGCAAAACTTCGTGCCAAAAATAATGTTGTTTGCCACTTGCCTCACCCACCTCCCCACCGAAGAGAGGAAAGAGCAAATTAAAGGAGGGTAAGAAAGAAAGAGAATAAGGAAAAGAAGTCCCATGCACACGTCGTTCATGTGATGAGAGCGCGCCTTTCTCCTTATCCTATCACCCTGTCCTCACAAATTCCCAACCATTTCCCCACCACTCACTTGCCTCACCCACCTCCATTCACTTCACCCCACTCATACCATCACTTAAACCAGGCACCATCTTACCCAGCAGTCCCATCACCTGCACACATTCACTCCAAACGACACAAGACATAACGAACCCTACCGTCCTGTACGTCAGTGGTGGAGCCAACCCACCTCTCTTGTCACAACCAGGAGCTCCGGCTCCCTCCGTTCAGGTCCCCCAGCACATCAGCCCAAATGCTTTGCGTTTAGCAATGCATTCTGCTGACTAAGGGAAAAACCAAAAAAAAAACTCCAGTCCCCTTCAGGGCATCGCCTATGGAAGTTGCTAGAAAAAAAAACAAAAAATATTTCGTATTTGTTGTTGCTTATAGTTATGTGTACATATATTTATTGCTAAATTTTGTTAAACTCCAATTTATATTTTTAATTCTAATTTATTTCAAGTAAATATATTGGTATTACAATAAGAGATCAATAAAATTCAATTCAATTTCTCTTACAGCCTAATACAAATTCAATATTCAGTTAAAGTCATATTTAAAAAAAATTAAAATTTTTATACCCAATTTTAGATCTTTAAAGTTTAAATTTTAAATCAATCTTGAAATTTTAATACCAATTTTTTTTATATTAAACAAAAATTTAAACAAATGCTAACTTCACTTCAATTTGCAGACAATTCCAGTTTTTTTTTATTCAAAATTATAAAACTAATCCTAATCCTGCATGTTCAGTGCTAATTATAAAAGCACTGAACATGCACTCACCCGTAGGGAATCCTGCTGATGGTACCACCATGGGGTTCCTGTAGCTATAGTTTCTAGAAAAAAACTGTATTGTCACATTAATATTTTAAATTGTATTTTTACATTTTAAGATATCAAAAGAAACTGTACAAGAGAAAAAGAAAAAAAAATTGTATATCGCTCCCGCTGTTCCTCCGCTGTCCGGGTCCTCACTCCGCCGGATCTCCTTTCCAGACTTCTTGTTTCAAAAGTTTACAGGCCTCTTTTTTCTTTTTTAGACTTTATAATTTAGCATTCAATTAGTTCACTTTTTTTTAGTGGCATCCTCCACCAGCTTCAATTGTTTTTTTTTAAACTTCAAATTCAACAATTTATAACACAGATTGTGCTGCCTTTTCTTCAATCTTCAACATTAATTGTACACTAACTCCAATTCCCGTACTAGTTTTTCTCAAACAGAATCTTCAGTTTAATCCTCTTCACAGTCTTTTTTTTTCGTTAAATTCTTTAGCGTTAAATAATATTGTTGAATTCACTTTTCCTCCTTTTTTTTCTAAGTTCTCGCTGCTGTAGCTTCACTCCGATTTCATCTGTCTGACCTTACTCACTGCCACAAACGATCTGACTTCGCCGACCCCAGACACTTTCTAATCAATCAAAAACTCTCACTCCTCTCATGCACATAACACGTACACACGCACATACGCACTCCTCAGCCACCTACTCACAACTTTTAAGCAGAAGGAGAGCGAAATGCTGCAGGGCCCACTCCTGAGCTGCTGAGCTAAGGTGAGCACGACAGGTAAGTACATACTTACAGCTAGACATAAAACACATCAATTTTGCAAAGCTAAAAATTGAGAGCAGTGACCACACAGAAATCAAGGTCAGTTCTAACTTATAGAACTTTCTTGATTAACGGATTACAGGGGACGAAAACAACGAAAATTGACACAAACAAGAAAAAAACAAATAAGCATGTTGCCAAAACTAAAGCTTAACATATATTAATATTATTTATACTTTTTTCACTTGTGTGACAGCGAAACAGGCGCACACAACAGTAGATACAAACTTTTCAATGTTCTCGCGATTCTTTTTGATATCATAAATTGTGGTGTCTGTGAAGTTGGCACCTCATTTTTTAAACGTCAACTTTTTTTTGGAGTTCTGAGTGCACCCCAAAGAGTTCTGGAGTTCGTTACCAGTCTTGGAAATAGTTCTGGAATTGGATTTTGAAATTCGGCCATAAATCTTAAACTATTGGAGATAGATATATCGTGTAGTACACTTTTCTGTAGAACAATGTTTTTTCAAAATCGAAATTTTAAATTTTTTTTAGAGTTCTCGATAGCCATCCACCCCCCCCCCCCCCCAATATATTGAGATAGCAATAAATCCCAGAAAAAGTTCTAGCGAACTAAGTGCAAAAAACACGATTTTTTAAAAAAATATTTTCAAAAGCGGCCATAACTTTCAAAATACTGGATATAGAGCATGACGTTTCTAGACGAAATCTTTAGAACTCTGGGGGCTATCCGGAACTCTAATAAAATTTTTGGATTTCTGAAAAAAAGAAATTTTTAGTACTTATACCGGCTACCAAGTTAATATACCAAATCTTCAGAACTATTGTAGCAATGCTCAGAACTGCAATAATTTTTTTACACTTCTATGAAACATTTGGTGGTACTTTGAAATTTTAAGAAAATGAAAATCGGCCATAACTTTTAAAATACTGGATATAGAGCATGAAATTTCTAGACGAAATCTTTAGAATTCGGGGGGGCTATCCGGAACTCTAATAAAATTTTTGGATTTCCGAAAAAAAATTTTAGTACTTATACCGACTGTAGGGTACCAAGTTACTATACCAAATCTTCAGAACTACTGGAGCAATGCTCATTGTAGCAATGCTCAGAACTGCAATAATTTTTTAACATTTCTTAGAAACATTTGTTGGTTCTTTGAAATTTTTAGAAAATGAAAATGAAAATCGGCCATAACTTTTAAAATACTGGATATAGAGCATGAAGTTTCTAGACGAAATCTTTAGAACTATGGGGGGCTATCCGGAACTTTAATAAAATTTTTGGATTTCCGAAAAAAAAAATTTACTATAATTTACAAGTTACTATACCAAATCTTCAGAACTATTGTAGCAATGCTCAGAACTGCAATCATTTTTTTACATTTCTAAGAAACATTTGTTGGTTCTTTGAAATTTTTCAGAAAATGAAAATGAAAATCGGCCATAACTTTTAAAATACTGGATATAGAGCATGAAGTTTCTAGACGAAATCTTTAGAACTCCTGCGGGGGCTTCTTTTGCACGTTCCTGGTTTTGTCTAACCATCTCATGGGTCCTTTATATTTGGAATTTCCGGACCTTGATGGAATCGTCCGCGTTATAGAGTGGGCCACATTTTTTCTTAAAATTTGTTGGCATCTGCGCGTCGAATCCATACAGTGTGCGAAAAGGAGTTTGCTTGGTGGTCGTATGCACGTGCATTGCCTCTGATAACCATTGGTCCCAATTGGATCCATCCTCTTTTGCAAAACTGCGCAAATATTCTGCCAATGGCCTATGGCTTCGTTCTAAGGAACCATTGGCCTATGGGTGGTACGGTGTTGTGTGTAATTTTTTAATTCCTAACAATTTACATGTGTCGGTGAATAATTTTTAAGTGAAGTTGGTACCGTTATCTGTTATCTTGACGAACGCGTCCTGGCAGTCCTCCGACCATTGGAATTTGGCATTCTTTCTTAGTAACTTGTTAATTGGCAAAGCGATTTTTGCCATGCTCCCAATAAATTTCCTATGATAATTGGCTAACCCCAGGAATGCCTGCACCTCCTTTTTGTTCCTGGAAGGTTTTATATTCCTTACACACTCAACCTTCTGTGGGTCGGGCAGTGCACCCTGCTCAGAACACTTATGGCCTAAATAAACTATTTCTCTTCTTAACAACTGACACTTTTCCGTGTTTAGTTTTAAACTATTTTCCCTAAGGACGCTAAACACCTTAAATAACCCATCTTCATGCTGCTTTAGATTCCTACCATAAACTACTATATCATCTAAATAAACGAAACAATCTATCCCTTGGAGCCCAGTGAGAAGTAATTACTCTCTGAAACTATTAATTATTCTCTGGTGCCCCCGTTAAAGCAAAAGGCATTCTGTTGAACTCGAAATGTCCTAGTCCTGAACTAAACGCGGTCTTTTCTTTGCCTTTTTCATCCACCAAAACCTGGTGATACCCACTAGCAAGATCTAATGTTGAAAAATACCTACTATGTCCTAACTGCTCTAAAATCTCCTCAATTCTGGGTATAGGAAAAACCTGTTTAATCGTAACGTCATTCAATTTCCTAAAGTCAACCACTAGCCGCCATTTTTTCTGACCGTCTTTCGAGGCTTTCTTTGGTACCAATAACAGCGGCGAATTCCACGACGATTTGCTGGGGGAGATAATCCCGTCGTTTAGCAGCTTCCGTACCTGCCTGTTTACTTCCTCTCTATGGATATGAGGTAACCTATAATGCTTTTGATTAATTGGTGATTGTTCTTGCCTGGTCGGTAATACGTGTTTTAAGACCGGCGTATAGGGCAATTCATCTCCTTCCAGCAGAAAAATATCATGAAAAGCTGCACATACTCTCTCTACTGAACCCCTTTCCTCCTTATTCAAACTATTATCTAGACTTAATTTATTCATCAGAGTACTTATTCTATCCCTAATATCTATCTCTCCTACTCTATTTATCATACTAGCACGGGGTGTTTCAAACTCCTTGAAACTAGAAAACCCCGGCCTAAATTCACTATCTATTTCTACATCTTGTTCCGTTGAATTCAGTATCGGAACATAAACTACGCCCCCCTTTACTTTCGCTAAAGTTTCCCCCATGTACACTCCCGGAACAATTTCCTGTTTATGAATTACTATTTCCGGAGTATTTGTTCTAATTCTAACTGGAACCGTTCTGATAGTTCTCGCCATTACTTTCGAACTTTCATTATGTAAGATCTGATCTAATTCTCCCCTTGAACGCATAACCAGCGTCTCAATATATTTCTTATTCTCGTCGATAAATGTTACTTGTTTACTAACTGAGTTTATAATTGACCGGTTCCACAAATTGTAACTGCCAATTATGCCATCCGCTGGTACTCCCTGTCCATGTGGCACTAATTGTAGCTTTAAACAAAGGTGATTCATACCGCTAGGTTTGATCACTACGGAACCCTTCGTTGTTACACATCCACCAAAAGCTTCATTAAGGGTTTTTACGTCTTTAATATTTACCGGTGATAAATGATGCACTCAACGCGTTCTCCTTTACTAGGCTCGTGTCTGCCCCAGTATCTACTAATAGGATGAGTTTTCCATTTTTTGCACCTTCACAACATACTTCAATGAACACGTCATCTATAGTGTCTGGGCGACCCTTTTGCCAGTTTAATCCTGAATTTATTTGTCCCCTTCTTTCCGTTGTATTCCGTTTTATATTATTGCTTTTTGTACCATTTTCTATCCTTGAGAAAAAATTTTCTAACATTTTTGTTGCGTCTTTTTGCCATGAATTCAAGTTTGTCTTGTTGTTGTTTAAAAATTGCTCAGTATAATTAAAAATTTTAACCTTATTTTCTTTTACTACATCTTTTATTATACCCAGAGACAATATAATTAAAAAAAAACTTGTTCAATGCTTGCACTTAAACATGAAGTCAAAACTCCAAACGTATCCACTGACTCAACGGCCGTTGGCGTTACTGTTTGTTTGTTATTAACTGCTTGCTTAACTCCAATTTCGCTTACCTCCTCACAACTGTTAACGTCTTCTGGCAATGTCTCAATACTTTTAACGCTCCCGCCTGCACTATCGATTCGCCCGTGACCGACTTCCTCGCAACGATCAGAGGAGGACGGTTCAACAATCGTTTTCGACGTATGACTCGTCACTCCCATGATGTGTGGCCTCGAGTTACTTATCTTTTTGGGTTCCCAGCTTAGTGGCCTTGGCTGGGCCCTCGATAGTTTCCCTGCGCTGTTCCCTGATATCTCTTGACGGGGCAGTTTATTGCTATGTGTCCTGCTTTTTCGCAACGGAAACACTTGATATTATCTCCCCTGCTTTTGTTTCCCTTATTATACGTATTCCAACTACCCTCATTAGCTTGTGGCTGCTGTCTACTACTATCTATGTGGTCGTTACTATTTCTTCTCTGATTACCTACCTGACGTTTGGCTAAATATCCTCTCCTCGGCTGTCCCCGTGACTGACATCTCCAATTTAATTCATGCCCATACATCATGCATTTCTCACAGAATGGACTATTTTTCCTTACTAGACACTCGTCCCTAGTATGGCCTTTCCTTCCGCAGAAACTACATACTATTCGCGCTTTAGCACTGGCTTCCCCACCTTGTGGACGTCCCATCCTCTTGCCGTCCCGCGTGATACTCGGGTTTTACATGAAGTTATCGCCATGCTGTGTATTTAGTTTCCCTGGGGCATCCACGGGTGTATGTCTTGCAGTCCTTTGGTTCATTTCTACCGTCCAGACCGGATTTTTGCTCGCTAAAAGGTTTGGTTGGGCTCCGAGAGATCTGCTGATGATCTCGTTTAGCTGTATTGCTTCTGCGATCAGCCTTTCCATTTCAATCACGTTGGTGCCCAACATCTTCATCCTTATCGTTGGGTCTCTTAACCCCAACACGAATGTCCTTGCTAATGATTTGTTAATCTCAATTCGTAGTCCATGATCCTGGGCTTCAGTATATTGGGATTTCGTAATGTCTTCTGCCTGTGTCCTTAGATTTATTAACCTTTCTCCGAACTCCACTATTTCCTCCCCTGGGAGTTGGGACACTGTCTGTATTTCCGATATTATTGTATCTAAAGATCTACACTTCAGATAGGACAGCTTTAAGGTACTGTATAGCTCTTCTACGCTCGCTATTTTCTTTCCCCTAATTAACCCGTAAGCGTTCCCATGAAATCTTTGTTTTACGCACGAAGTCACCTATTTCGGAATCCGATATCCCCCTCCTTGCGAGTTCACATCCTTCAATAAATTTATACACTTCATTTCTCAAACCTGGCGAACGGGTACCTGAGAAAAATGGTACTAATCTGTTTACATTTTTTTGCAATTGATTCTATACTCATTTTTAGGATTGTATTACTCCTGATGATTTTTAAATCTGTTGCAGGTAGTGAAGGACGTCCAATCGGATCTTTGTGCGGCAGGGTCTTATCTGCTAACAATTCTTCCTGTCGCAGGAGTCTATTTTCTTCTTTTAACTCCTCTATTCTCCTATGAGCCTCTTCTGAAGAGTCAAAACTTTCCTTGATTTTTTTGGTTCAAAACTGTTGAGAGCAAATTTCCCGAAACTACCTTTTTCTCGATCAACTTTCTCAATCTGATATTTTCCTCTTACACTTCCTTCACTAAAATCGCCTCTAATTCTCTGTCCGAAAATTAGCTGTCGTATCTGTTTTTTAAAGCGTGAAATTCAGCTTTCCACCTTTCTAATTCCTTTAGGGCATTTTTATTTGATATAAAATTGAGCAGCTCTTCTAAAATTGCATCCGCCTTCTCTACCTTGGAGAGATTACCCAGATCTTTAATCTTTTCCTTTATTAAAACCAAATTTTCTTTATTGTTAACAGTGGACGAAAGATTATCCCAAATTTTTTCAATGAACCTATCTAACTGCCCAACCAAATCTTTACAATCCCTTCCTAAATCCCTTAATCGTGCCTCCAAATCGAGCGAAATATCCATTAAGTAACAAAAAACAACAAAGACAAAAAGACAACGCTTGCAATTCTGCCAACACTTTGAGTCTGACGAGCAAATAAACAAAAACAATCAAAACTCAGCAATGTTTTGCGCTGAAATTCTACCTCCAGCGTAAGCGCCACTACAATTATTGCTACTCTCGAGTTTCGCGTCACTTTTTCATTACAGCCACACTTCGCGTATTTTCTTTTCAAAAAAATTTTCTTCGTAGCATTCGCAAAAACTGCTAAATCTACTGTTCACAAATTATCAGAAATTATTCAATTTTTCATTTGTTTTACAATTTGAATTTGCACAACCAATTATTATAATAATCCCCCTATACACAGACTCAGCCACAGGATTATGGGTAAGGGAGTCTTGCCCAGGATTATTTATATGTGTTAATATTAATATATATTCGCTACAAATTCCTATCTTTATTACCTTTATACCTTTAAAATTTTATGTTAACACAAACTCACCTGCCAACGATTTTCGGTTCGTAAAAAACGGCTGCGCCAAATATGTTGTAGTTCTCTAACTCCCAGAGAATCTCCTTATCGGTCCTTATCGCTGGGGTCCTTGTTCGACAATTGAAATGAAACTTTGCGTTTTTCTTATCTTTATTTACGACTCGCTGTTCATACTGTACACTTCACAATTCTGAGACTCTGACTAACTCACTACTTCATCGTCTTATTTATATTTCTCTATACGGAAACTTAAACACGGAAACAACAATATGCTAACTGTAGCGAAAAAGACCTGCCTCAACACCTGAGCGCAAGAAAGTGGGTCACTAGTTCCACGGTCAGCAAGTGCAATACCGATTCACCAGTTTCTAGCGCGAGCTCGATGAATTGGCATTGAAACAAGTTGCAATGCAGAATTAGACGCTTAGTGCGATGGAAATTCGACGCTCAGTGCGACATCATTATGGTCGACTGAAAATGTATTCCGCGGAAGTAGCGACTCACAACACAACAAATGTTTCTTAGAAATGTAAAAAAATTATTGCAGTTCTGAGCATTGCTACAATAGTTCTGAAGATTTGGTATATTAACTTGGTACCGGCTAACCGGCTACAGCCGGTATAAGTACTAAAATTTTTTTTTTTCGGAAATCCAAAAATTTTATTAGAGTTCCGGATAGCTCCCCAGAGTTCTAAAGATTTCGTCTAGAAACTTCATGCTCTATATCCAGTATTTTAAAAGTTATTGCCGATTTTCATGTTCATTTCGAGAAAGTTTCAAAGTCCCAACAAATGTTAGAAATGTAATAAAAATTATTGCAGTTCTGAGCATTGCTACAATAGTTCTGAAGATTTGGTATAGTAACTTGGTACCCTACAGCCGGTAGAAGTACTAAAATTTTTTTTTTCGGAAATCCAAAAATTTTATTAGAGTTCCGGATAGCCCCCCCAAGATTTCTAAAGATTTCGTCTAGAAACTTCTGCTCTATCCAGTATTTTGAAAGTTATGGCCGCTTTTGAAAATATTTTTTTTAAAAATCGTGTTTTTTGCACTTAGTTCGCTAGAACTTTTTCTGGGATTTATTGGTATCTCAATATATTGGGGAGGGCTATCCAGAACTCTAAAAAAAATTTTAATTTTGGATTGTGAAAAAAAAATTTTCGAATTTCTGAATTTTTTTTAGAGTTCTGAGTTCCCCATTGTTCTACAGAAAAGTGTACTACACGATATATCTATCTCCAATAGTTTAAGATTTATGGCCGAATTTCAAAATCCACTTCGTGAAATTAGCACCCCAAACTTTGATAGTGGTTTTTTGCTTAATTCGCCAGAACTATTTCCAAAACTGGTAGAGAACTCCAGAACTCTTTGGGATGCACTCAAAACTCCAAAAAAAGTTGACTTTTTAAAAAATGAGGTGCCCACTTCACAGACACTTTAAGCTCGTTGTTTTTGTATTTAGCTATAAATAATTTGCATTTAATCATAGACGAAGCAGGCTGCACACATTTTAGATGTCAAAAATCAGATACTGACGTTGCAGCATTTTCGCTGCGCACCAATTTGCATGTAACTTGCGTCATAAGAACTAATGTAATGAAAATTCGCTGCATGCAGAATTCTGCACATGTATTTCAGGCATTAAATTAATAAACATGATGTTTTTTGTTAAATGAAAGTTAATTCTTGCATTGATCAAAAATTCCATGCAATTTCCCGCATTCATTTCATACAGGGCAAAAGTGTTTGCAAACTAATTAAGTGGAAAATTGAGGTGGCAACGTTTGCTCTCTCTCACTTTGGCTCAACTTGGTAAAATATCAAAATGGATTTGATATTTTTGCCAAGTCAATTCGCCCTCTCGCCACTATGATCGCATACACACTATGATCGCATACTACTCCCTCTTTCCCCCTTCCCACTAATCTGTCATCCCTTCGGAACCATCAAATGCTTTGCATGGATAGGGGGCATCCACTGAGCTTGGTTTCATCTGCCATAAAAAAAAAAAAGTTTCAATAGAGCTGGATACCCTACTGTCCCCTATATGTTTTAACGCACGACATTGGACACGGTCGAGAAGCTGAAGATATGCCCGCAAAGCTCCCGACCATATATGCGAATTGTACTCCATTTTCGGACGGATATAAGTGGTGTAGATACAACGAAGATCGGTTGGAGTGAAGTACTTCTTACACCGCTTAAGAAAGCCTAAGCACTTTGCTGCTTCTTTCGACACGTCAAAGATGTGATCGTTCCAGCGTAGATCGCATTGGATTGACATGCCCAGAACATCAAGAGCCTCCGACTCATTAATATCCACACCACCCATATTTAGAGGTGGGAAGCTGTCACCCGCCAAACGTGGGTTAACAAACAGCATTGGGTCTTCCGCGCATTAAAGTCGACCCGATTCGCACGACCTCACTCCTGGATTTTGTTGAGGTCGGATTGGAGTGTGTCATTCATAATTCTGCGTCTTCTAGTGATCTCCAGAATGGAAGGACGCCTGGAGAATGAATATGAATGACAAATGCTGCTGTCGTCAGCAAACGAGTAGACGGGGTTTGATGTCAATGACAGAAGGTCATTGATAAAAATGAGAAAAAGTGTTGGAGACAGGACCGAACCCTGCGGAACTCCAGCATTAATGGAGTGCTCTTCTGAAGCAAAGCCATCTATCACAACCCGAATAGAACGGCCGCTGAGGAAACTCGATATCCATCGAGTGAATGTATTACCGACACCATAAGCAGCCAGTTTAGACGCGAGTGCTTTATGCCACACCCGGTCAAATGCCTTGGAGATATCCAAAGCAACAACCTTACTCTCACCGAATTGGTGAACACAACTGTTCCACCGCTCAGTGAGGAACGCTATCAAATCACCTGTGGAGCGGTGAGCACGGAAACCGTACTGGCGATCGCTGACCAATTGGTTGCTCTCCAGATACCTCATCAGGTTAAAATTTATAACGCTCTCCATAACTTTGGAGAGCATTGAACAGATTGCTATGGGCCGGTAATTGGCAGAATTCGTAGCCTCACCTTTTTTGGGAACTGGCTTTACATTGGCAATCTTCCAGGAAGTAGGAAAAACTCCTGAAGTGAACGATAAATTAAACAGATTGCGCAATGGGCGAGACAGTGTTGAGGCGCACTTTCTCAACACGTGGGCTGAAATGCCATCCGGTCCCGAGGATTTATTGACGTTGAGGTTTACAAGCACTCTTTTAACAGCCCGCTTTCGAAAGTGCATCTCAGGCATAATATGAGACACATCATCGATCACGGGTAGTGGTTGGCTACTCTCAGGAAGAGAGCAGTTTTCAGCAAACATTTTGGCTAATAAGTTTGCCTTATCAACCGAGTGAGTGAAGATCTGATCGTCCTTGAGGAGAGTTGGAATAGACGATCGCGTCTGATTCTTCACCCTCCCCACGAACGACCAAAAGTTCTTGCTACCCTTATGGTATTCAAGAACTCTGCGTCTAAGGCGCTGTTCGTAGAGAACTTTTTCGCGCTTTAGAGTGGCATTGCACCTATTTCTTTCCTGATTGCGCAGCAGTTTAGTATCAGCAGTTTTATTTAAACGCCAATTCCTAAATGCTTCCTCTTTAGACCTGACTGCTTGTCTGCAAGTCGCATTAAACCAGGAATGGTCTTTTGGTTTAATGGAAATTCTTTTATTAGGTATGAAAGACCTTATACCAAATAAAATTATATTTTCTACCAATTTTGCTGCAGCATTTATGTTTCTATCTCTGAAACACAATTGCCAATTAAAATGGCTGAAAAAGCAGTTCAGCGCTTGGAGCATCGTCGTGATGTAGGGTGTGTATCATTATTTTACCGTTACTTTCATGGTATATGTTCCTCTGAAGTAGCCGGCCTGATTCCTTCGGTGCAGGTATTTACCAGAACTCTGTCCAGAGGGGTGCACCCCTTTTATGTCGCGATTCCGTTCCAACGAACCACGCATTATCGTAGGAATTCGTTTTTCGGTCGCGTCGTTAGATTGTGGAATAATCTCCCTGAGAATGTCTTCCCACCCACTTTAAGCGAGGTGTAAACCGTCACTACTCCCTCTTTTCTCCTTCCCACTAACCTGTCATCCCTTCGGAACCAACAAATGCTGTGCATGGATAGGGGGCATCCCCTGAGCTTGGTTTCATCTGTCATAAAAAAAAAGATCTTATTTCCCAACTACTGTTTTACTGATAGCTCAATTTACATAACGTGTGGGTAATGTGTTTTTTTTGCGTAGGAAATACATTACGCACACGGTTTGTAATCCGTCCCGAATAGGTTAATTACTCGCATTAAATTTAAGCTTCGAGTGATACACAAACTGAGAATTTAGCCTCGGACGAATTTGACCAAAAATTTCTTATTTTCAGTTGCTCTAAAAAAAGCGGATCAGGATGATGAAATGGATGAAGCGGATTTTATGAAAAACTTTCACTCTGATAAATGTAACGGAATTCAAAGCGAAAACGATGCTACAGTTACAGCAAGATTTACCAATATATTGCAAAAGGACGCTTTCCTAGTTTTTCGAGCTCTGTGCAAACTGTCAATGAAACCGTTACCAGATGGCCAACCTGACCCCAAATCGCACGAGCTCCGATCGAAAATTCTATCGCTACATCTCCTTCTTACTATTTTGCAAAATGCTGGTCCTGTTTTTCAGTCTAACGATATGTTTTTAATGGCAATTAAGCAGTACCTTTGCGTATCTCTGTCGAGAAATGGAGTTAGTTTGGTAACTCATATATTTGAATTATCACTTTCAATATTTGTTACACTTTTGTCAAAATTTAAAATACATCTTAAAAAACAAATTGAAGTTTTTTTTAAGGAAATAGTTTTGAATATTTTGGAAACTTCCTCAAGCTCTTTCGAACAAAAATGGATGGTGATTCAAGCTCTTAATCGAATTTGTGCTGATGCACAATCGGTAGTTGAGATTTATGTAAATTATGACTGTGATATTTCTGCTCCTAATTTGTTTGAAAGGCTAGTGAACGATATCTCCAAGATTGCTCAAGGACGGCAAGCTTTAGAGCTTGGAGCCAATTCGTTGCAAGAGAAATCAATGAGAATTCTTGGCTTAGAGTGTTTGGTATCGATACTAAAATGTATGGTTGAATGGAGTCAAGATCTTTATATACATTATAATGCCAACGACTGTCTTACAGAAAGTGGAGCAAGTGAAAAGCGTTTTGATTTTTCTAACAATAAGCAGTCTAATAATTGTGAACAATTTCGCAATAGCATTAATCGTCCTCAAAATATAAATCAGAGCTTTGATTCTTACAATATAAAGCAAAATAAAGAAGTTTTGGATTTACCGGAGGCTTTGGAAGAGAAAAAAATGATTAAAAAAGTTATGGTAACTGGAATTGAAAAATTTAATAGAAAGCCGCAAGATGGCATAAAATTTTTGCAAGAAAAAAATCTACTAGGACCTTCCCATGCAGATATTGCGAAATGGTTGCACGAAGATGATCGTTTAGACAAAACTGTAATAGGAAATTATCTCGGAGAAAATGATGATCATTCAAAAAATGTAATGTGTGCTTATATAGATGCCTTAAATTTTCATAATATGGAGGTAGTTCCATCCTTGCGAATGTTACTGGAAAATTTTAGACTACCTGGTGAAGCACAAAAAATTGATCGTATAATGGAAAAATTTGCAAGTAGATATTGTGAGTGTAATCCTAATAAACAGCTATTTCAAAGCGCAGACACAGTATACGTTCTCGCATTTTCAATTATTATGCTAACGACGGATTTACATTCACCTCAGGTGAAAAATAAAATGACAAAAGAGCAATATATTAAAATGAACAAAGGTATAAGCGATTGTGATCTGCCGGAAGTATATCTCTCTTCAATATATGATGAAATTGCCGATCACGAAATTAAGATGAAAAACACAGTTCCAAGTAAACCGCCGAAACAAAAAATCCCTAACGAAAAGCGCAGAAAATTATTGGTAAATATAGAAATGGAAACCATTTCTGCTACAGCTAAAAATCTTATGGAGTCAGTTTCTCATGTGAAATCATTCTTTACGTCAGCTAAACACTTTGAGCATGTAAGACCCATGTTTAAAATAGCTTGGACTCCTCTTTTGGCTGCTTTTTCTGTAAGTCTTCAAGATTGTGATGATCCAAAGGTTGCTTCTTTGTGTCTTAGTGGAATTCGGTGTGCAATAAGAATTGCATGTATATTTCATATGTCTTTGGAGCGGGACGCATTTGTGCAGGCTTTAGCACGTTTTACGTTATTAACTGCTAATTCGCCAATTAATGAAATGAAGGCTAAAAATATTGACACTATTAAAACGCTTATTTTAGTGGCTCACACAGATGGAAATTATCTAGGATCTAGTTGGATAGATATTGTTAAATGCATAAGTCAGCTTGAACTTGCACAATTAGTTGGTACCGGCGTTAGACCTCAGTTTTTATCTGGCACACAGTTGGTGTTTAAAGATGCTATAAACCCCACTGTCGAAGAAACTAGTAGTCAAAGCGTGGTTGTGGCAGTAGATCGAATATTTACAAGTTCAGTACGCTTAGATGGCGATGCTATTGTTGACTTTGTAAAAGCTCTTTGTCAGGTTTGTACAGCACTATTATGATACTCTATATCTATACTTCGGTACTATTACATATATGTATGGGCGAAAGCGAAAAACCTACAAAATGTAGTTTAGTAATTATTTTACCATTATTATTTAACGTCCATTTTACTTTATTAGAATTGGACATATTTGAACTAGTAAATAGCATAGAATCATTCCTAGAAAAACAAATGTATATTTGTTTAGCATTTTCCATTTAAAATGGGCCTTACGCTGACCAGGACAGTTTTCTTGCACACAAACCCTGGGGCTTAATTTTCATCCGTTACTGTACCCTAGGTTGTACGTGTATGTACTCTAGGATGTACACACACACACACACACACACACACACACACATCCCACGCGCTCGAAGAGCAGAGAAACATTTGGTCCATTCGAACCGGATATTACGCCGGCAAAACCCCATCTCCCCCCTAATACAGATTAGATTTCATAATTTATTAAATCTAAAATTCATTATTAAACCTAAAACCCCCTTGTTTCGGTTCGGCGTCGTGCAGCATTCATTTGGAAGACCTCGCGGTGCTTCTCTCCCCTGAAGTGCCCATGTGACCATTCGTGTACCCCAAAATAAGAAAAGTCTCGTTCGGTGTTCTTTATATATATAGACATATATTAAATTGTATGTGCAGCCATCCCGTGCTGTACATGCATCGATCGTGAAATCAAAAAAATTTTTATATTCTCAGACAAATTTGCAACGGTCAACATCTCATAACGGTGTCGAGAGTTACCGTTGCCCCCTTTCAAGTGAACAAAATATTTAGCACCAGCGAGGGAATTCGCAGTGAAGAAAACCACCACCGTTTGCTGGTAAAGCAGCAGCTCTTGTTTTCAGCCTGTGTTTTGTGCGGTGTCCGCTGCCAGCGTCGTTGACAACACACGGGCAGCGCACAAGCAGCGGCTACCCGGTTGGAAGCAGCGTTTGTGGAAGTGGTTGAAGTAGTTAATTTTAAACTACTTGGATTAGTTGGAATTAAATTACTTTTTTATAGTAATATAAAATTAACCCCAAAAATTGTTACCCCCAAAATAAAAGAAAATAAACGAGCATTATATTATGCTTAATTAGTGGTTTTCCTCATTTTCTATTTTTTTTTTGCCACTCATTTATCACGGTTTGAGTTTTTGTACGGCATACCCCCGCCCCACGGTTTAAAACATCACAAATAACTTTCCAAACAACTTTTGTCGAAGTAGTCGGAGTAATTAAATCTAAACTACTCTGACTAATTCATTTGTAGATTAATTGAAATATTTTTATTAAATTAATCCTATTAATAGCCCCCCCCCCCCCCCAATAATAAATAAACAATACATTTTTTATATACAAATACAATTTCTCGCGCGATTCATTCTGCGGCCTTGGACCCCCTTACGAAATTTATCAGCGTGACGGAAACACTGGAGGAGTTCGAGAAGGAATTCAACGACATTCCTGAACGAGAACATTCGGCATCCCGCTTGGACACCCATCTGGAGGAACTGAAGGCGATCTGGTCCGATTTGAAGAAAGCATACAACTCATGCTTGGAATTTACCATCATGGCAGCGAATCCACTAGCAGAGGGCGACCCAAAACCGCTGAGGTAATTGTCGTGAAAACCCAATATCGACGCAGTTACCAGATTTATGTTCGATTCTCCGCCAAGATTAGCGAGCTGCAGCATCTCGCTGCCCCCCTACCCTCCCCAACTTCGCAATCTTCGCTATCCCACGCTTCTGCACTGGAGGCAACAGTCCACTCGAATCTCTCCGGACATAATATAAGTTTACCGCCGTATGACACCGCTATTTTTAACGGCGATTACGAATCATGGCCGACTTTTCGCGATATGTTTTCAGCGCTTTATATCCGCAACAATCGGTTATCCCCCATCGAAAAGTTGTTTCACCTTAATCAAAAGACACAAGGTGAAGCAAAAGAAATAGTTCAAAAATCCCCCCTCACCGACGCCGGTTTCGAGCAAGCCTGGCGAAACCTCACCGACCGCTTCGAGAATAAGCGAATTCTTGTTAACGTTCAAATCCGAACGTTATTCAATCTAACCCCAATTACCAAGGATTCGGGAGTGGCAATTAAACGTCTCCAACGAGAGATTAATAACTGCCTCTCAGCTCTCACTTTGCATGATGTCGATGTGGACAGCTGGGACGCAATTATTGTGCATCTCTGCTCAACTCGCCTCCCCGAACACACCCTCTCTTTATGGGAACAATCGATCACCCTCAAACGAGAAATTCCCAAATGGAGCGAAATGGACGCATTTCTCACCTCCCATTTCCAAACATTGGAAACTGTTGACGATATCCGGAAGTACGTCAACCCCCCCCCAAAAACGCGTCGCATACCTCTACGCGCGCTTCCCCCAACCCGAAGCCTGTGAATAAGTTCCAAGCTAATATGGTTTCGACCAGCTGCAGATTATGCACTGATCAACCGCACTCGCACCGCAGATGCCCACGGTTTCTGGCAATGAATTTGGACTCTCGTTGGGCGACAGTTCAACGAATTCATTTTTGTTCCAACTGCTTGGCGCACTCACATCAAGTAAAAGAGTGTAAAAGTGCGTTCACGTGTATGCCGTGCAACCAGCGACATCACACACTATTACATCGCGAAGAGGCCTCGCCCCCCCCAACCGAACTCCCATTCGGACTCTACCCATACCACTTCGCTTCGTAAAACCCCCCTCATCGGGTTCCCAATGCTCATACGCATAATCGCGACTCCCTCTACCTCTACCCCTAATATACAGTCCACTGAAGCCCCCTCAACATACAACGTATTGACGTGCTTCACCTCGCGACCGAAGCAGGTGTTGCTCGCCACTGCGATGATTCATATTTACCATCGCGGTGAGCCATACACAGCGCGTGCGCTCATTGACCCCGGCTCTGAAGCCACTTTCTTATCCGAACGCATCCAGAAGCGCTTGAAACTCCCGGTGAAGGCCATCCAGGCCCAAGTGGCGAGTGTAAATCAAACGGTTACCGCCCAGGTTTCTAAACTTTGGACTTTCCAGGTTGGCTCACCTCGAGCTCCTGGGACTCACCTTCAAGCTTGCGCGCTGGTGCTCCCCAAGTTAACCGGCAATCTCCCGGTTTGCTCTCTCGATACTTCACGCTGTGAATCTCTTCGCGAGCTACCATTAGCCGATGAGAACTTCTACCGCAGTGATCAAATTGATATGCTTATTGGAGCCGATATCTACACCCTCATCTTGCGCGATGGAATTAAACTCAACATCGTTGACTCTCTGGTCGCTCAAGAGACCATCTTCGGGTGGATTCTCACAGGTCCACTTCAGCAGGATTTACCTGCCCCCTCGGTTACCACACGAGTCTCTTTCTTCAACGAAGTCTCCATGGATCATCAACTATCGCGATTCTGGGAGCTTGAAGAAGTCCAAACTAAACGGATACCCACCCCGGGTGAACAACGCTGCGAGGAAACCAGATTGTTGAAGACCCCCAGTTTTAAAGAAACATATGACTCCGTGATTCGCGAGTACTCGGATCTGCACCATATGACACAGATCCACCCCTCTCAGAACCCTTCCGGTTTCGACAACTACTACCTACCCCATCTCGCTGTTCTCAAACCCGACAGCAGCACGACCAAGGTGCGTGTTGTGTTCAACGCCTCCTGCCCCTCCTCCAACGGTCTTAGCCTGAACGATGTCCTCTATCCTGGGCCGGCCCTGCAATCGGATTTGACATTTCTCATTATTCAATGGCGACTCTATAAATACGTTTTCAATGGCGACATTGAAAAAATGTATCGCCAAATCCGCATAAATCCCCAACATTCGCGCTACCAGCGAATTCTCTTCCGAAATTCTTCACACGACGATGTGCAAGATTTTGAACTCCAAACGGTCACGTTTGGCGTCAACTGTGCTCCATATCTGGCCATACGAACTCTACATCAGTTGGCGAAGGATGTCGAGAAAAAATACCCCCTTGCTGCTCCCATTCTTAAGAACTCCATGTACGTGGACGATGCGTTATGTGGCGCTCATGACATTGATGTCGCGCTTCGTACCCGACATCAACTGTCTGCCGCTCTTCACTCTGCCGGCTTCACGCTACGCAAATGATCTCTTAAACAAAGACTTTCTGGAATTAGAAGATGGTAGCAATACCAAAACTCTCGGCCTCCGTTGGATTGCCAAAACCGATCATTTCAACGTAGAGTCAAAACCCTTTGACCTCTCCCCCACATATACTAAGCGCGAGGTGTTATCTCGGATTGCAAAATTGTTTGACCCGGCAGGATGGCTTGCTCCAGTCATTGTCATTGCAAAAACCATTATGCAACAACTCTGGCTGGACGGCATCGGATGGGACGACCCACTCACTCCCATCACTTTACAACGGTGGCTTCAATTCGTTCAATGTTACCCCCCTATCAATCTCCTCAAAATACCCCGATGGATTCACTTCACCCCAGGCAGCACCGTGTAAATTCATGCTTTTTGCGATGCTTCCGAGAAAGCATACGCTGGCGTGATCTACGTGCTCACTCGTAACTCAGGCATCACTTCGACTTCCTTGCTCTTTGCCAAAACGAAGGTCGCCCCAATCAAAACCATATCGATCCCTCGATTGCAACTCTGCGGAGCTGCTCTGGTCGATATGATTGATGCAATTGTTCCCCATCTCGACTTTCCACGTTATGACCTTCACTGTTGAACCGACTTCACTGTTGAAACGACCACTATGTACATGGACGACGTTCGTCGCCAACCGTGTCGCGAAAATTGTCGAGGTGGCGGACAACACATTGGTACCACGTCGACTCGGAGAGTAATCCAGCGGATCTTGCCAGCAGAGGCATGTATCCGCTGGATTTGCTTCACACCCCGCTCTGGTGGCAAGGACCTGCAAGGCTGCGGCAAGCGAGGACGCAGTGGCCTCACTACACTGCCCCCCACGAGTTAGAAACTAAATTGGAGGCTAAGCCCATCAAAACCAATTTCACCTATTACCACCAATATGAGGACCCCTTAGAAAGATTCTCTTCTTTCCCGCGAGCCCTTCGCATATTGGCGTATGCTTTTCGGTTCCTGCAGCATACGCACCCCCATTATCGTCCTCATTTTCGGCGCGAAACTACTCTCATCGACTCCGATGAGATTCAAGCCTTTCAGACGCGGCTCATCATTGTCGCGCAAAAAGTTCATTTCAACAATGATTACCATTGCCTGGAAATGAAACAATCTCTTAAGCGCAAGAGCTCGATTCTCTCGCTTAACCCATTTCTCTCACATGACGGACTCCTTCGTGTGAGCGGACGGTTAATCTCGTGCACCGCTTTCGTGCGATGAGCGCCACCCCATTTTGCTCCCCTACAATTGCGTCTTCACCCGTCTCTTGGTTCGGTTTATCCATGATATCAGCCTACATGGTGGAAACCAGCTGATGCTGCGCTTGCTCCGCACGCGGTACTGGATACCCAAGGCCCAAAACATGATTAAAGCCACAATTCATAATTGCAAGCCTTGTTTGCTCCAAAAGAAGCAAGTACGCACCCAACTTATGACCGCTCTACCCCCTGAGCGCACCACACTCTCTCGCCCCTTTGCTGCCACCGGTTTGGACTTCGCTGGACCGTTCGACATCAAGAACTACACTGGAAGAGCCTGCCTCATCACCAAAGGCTACGTTTGCGTTTTCGTGTGTTTTGCGACGAAGGCCATACACCTCGAAGCTGCCAGCGATTTGTCAACCCCGACATTTCTCGCTGCCTTTGGACAATTCAGCGCTCGCCGAGGATGTCCCTCTGATGTGTACTCCGACAACGGACGAAATTTCGTCGGAGCAGCGAAGACCTTTCGACAAGAATGGGAATCAGTGATTCAACACACTCAGGACGCTATTGTCTCCCAATACGCTCATCAACGCCTGCGATGGCATTTCATTCCCGCTGCCGCTCCGCATATGGGCGGACTCTGGGAAGCTGGAGTAAAAAGCTTCAAACTCCACTTCCGCAGATTCGCTGGCGATCTCCGCTTCACGTTTGAAGAGTTCTCCACCATACTCTCCAAAATCGAAGCTTGTTTGAACTCCAGACCCCTTAATAGCATGTCAGAAGATCCTTCGGACCTGCAACCCCTAACCCCAGGACATTTTCTAGTCGGCGGGCCGCTCTTGGTTCCGGCAGAACCCGAAATATTACAATCTCCACCCAGAATTGTGAATCGATGGCAGAAGGTCAGAGCTGTCTATCAGCAATTTCGCTTCCGGTGGAAAAACGAATATCTCACCGAACTCCACAAACGCAGCAAATGGAAGTTCCCCCAAACTAATTTAAAAATTAACGACCTGGTTGTCTTACGAGATGACAACCTCCCCCCAACAAAATGGAGACTCGGTCGTATAGTTCATGTTTATCCCGGTTCTGACGATAGAACACGCGTCGCGGACGTCCGAACCAAACAAGGAACCATAACATGACCCATTAGCAAAAGGGTCTGCTCCCCTCTGAAGTTTCGCCAGCTGCGAGCTTTTCGCACCCCAGCGAATCCCCCTAAACAACTTTTACTTATATCTTCTCTTTTCAGCCATGAATCCAAAGGACGCACACCCCACCCCATCCTATCGTACTTTTTTTCTTCACCAGATCCGGGAGCACGGAATCAACTGGTCCTTCGACGATGAGGACTTCCAGTTCTCCCTATCGCCAGCGAGCAGCAAAGCTGAGGCTTGAGCCACCGAGGTCGACGCTGTTGGCGAAGGAGCTGCCCCCGATGCTCACAACTCGGTGACTGCTGTTCCCCCCCCCCCCCCCCCCCGGAACGCGAAGCCAGCCCCCTAGCGCCGGAACCAGAAGAACAAAAAGACTCTCTACATATGTCGGTCAGTGAGTCAGGCTGGTCTGCCCACTGAGGAATGTTTGCCTGGCTTCAAGAGAGCCATGGAACGCGAGAACGGAAGGCCGCGTCCCGCCTTACAACGATTGGGCGCTGCTGATCGCCTCGCCCGCCACCCCGCGCGGCGTGAGACAACGCCTGCCGACTTTGTGTTGGTTCTCATCCGTTGAGGCTGTGCGTGCGGTTCCTCGGGCAGTCCTCCGAGGAACGCTTGCGAACGGTTCGCCGGTTGAAGTTTTGCTCCAACTGTTTAGCTTATTCGCACCGCGACGCGCACTGCTCCAGCCCCACCAAATGTCGGTGGTGCCAGAAACCCCACCATACCCTCCTTCACTCCGCCATCCCGACCAAAACAACCCGAGTTGTCACTGCCCAATCACCCCAAACACGCCAAACCCCCATGGCCTCTGCTCCGTTGGTTCCTGTGCGGGCCTTATCGACAACCCCCACCTCTTTGGCGCCCCTGCTGCAGCGTTCCATCGTGGTGCGACCAACCTCGCTGATACGTCTGCGCGGAGTGAATGGTTTTGTCTACGAGCGTGCGCTGCTGGACTCCGGGTGCGAGATGTCGGAAATCTCGCGCACCCTCATTTCCCCTCTGGGACTCACCCCACTCCAACTTGGCAGGACCAGGTGGTCTTGCTCACGCTCCGTCCGCGCGGTGCGGATGCTGAGACAATCGACTTCCATGCCATCGTGTCCGATTGGAAAACGGTCAATCCGACCCGATGCTTGGATGCTCGGTTTCAGCATCTGTACACAAACGTCAACCTGGCGGATCCGGAGTTCCACACCACCCACCACGTTCGTCTGCGGCTCGGGTGCGACGTCATTACCCGACTATATCGGCCCGGGTCGTTGCCGTATGTGCTTGGGCAGCCATTCGCGCAGAACTCCGTCTTCGGATGGGTTCTGTCAGGGAGCGTCTGCACTTAAGGTGGGGACGTATGCGTTGCCGCCCCGTGCAGCGCACTTTAGTTCCGCGGATGCAGCCCAATCTGCTGGTCACTCCCCCCCGCGGAGTCCCTGACCAACCTGAATGTTAAACCCTAAAATCATCAGGTATCCGCGGCTAAAGCGAGGAACCCCTCTTCGTGCGTCTCTAACCTGAGCAAAGTATATATATATATATATATATATATATATATATACACGAATTTTTTGGAATATATATATATATTGTTTCTCTGATCTTCGAGCGCGTGGGATGGCTCGAAGAGTCAAGAGGTTGGGGTGGTCTCCGAACTCGTGGTATCTCCGCAATCTCGTGAGAGCAAAATGCCGGTCCAGTGGATCGTCGCTTTGGCTTCCACGAAACGATCCACTGGACCGGCATTTTGCTCTTACGAGATTGCGGTTGCGTTCTCTCCCCTCTGCAGCCGCTCTAGTTGCTGAGGCTTCAAAGGGATGGTCCAGTGGATCGTTTCGTGGGAGCCAAAGCGACCGAGCTGAGAGTGAATCCTCTTCTCCTCTCCCTACACCCCATCGCCACAAGTTTACCTTTGAGAAGCTTACTCACCGGAGAATCCCTGGTCACGGCCACGACCCAAACGTAATCATTAGTTTATGGTAAGGAATGGTCCAGTGGATCGTTTCGTGGAAGCCAAAGCGACGATTCACTGGACCATTCCTTTGAAGCCTCGGCAACGAGAGCGGCTGCAGAGAGGAGAGAACGCAACCGCATTCCCGTGAGAGCGAGGTAGGACGCAACCGCATTACCGTGAGAGCAGAATGCTGATCCATTGGACCATCATTTTGCACTCTCAGGTTCGTGGCTTCGGTCTCCACGAAACGATCCACTGGACCATCCCTTTGAGACCTCGGTAACGAGAGCGGCTGCAGAGAGGAGATGCAACGGAGAATATTCCTTCCGTCTCCAACCACGGCACGAGCGATTCCACTGGATCACCCGTGCAGCGGCTAGAGGCAAGGGAGCCACCTCCTACCACTAGATCCTACGCGTGTCACGGTCTACGAGCAACTGGCGTTTTATGTGTTGTATCGTTCTTTTTATATGTTTCGAAGCGTCTGCGTGGCACCGTTTCGTGCGTTTTCTTCACCAAAACGCACATAGAGCTCTGTCTTGCTCTAACTCTATCTCTTTACCCTACGTTCAGCGCTATTGTAACTATTTTACAATGGTAATTATGTATGCCCTAAAATTTAAAATAAATACCATCACCATTATAACTAATGAAATATACCTAATTTAGAAGTATTACATATTGTAAAAAAAATATGAAAAAGGAATATAACTTCGTTAAATTTGTGGGCGCATTTCGTAGCGCCGAAATACGTCGTCACATCCCCTCTCTACTTCCGGGAAGATTTTTCAGCTCTTACGTGGCCTTCTCGAGTGATGCGGACTTGGTACATGCGGCCTTCGATTTCTGTTCGGAAGTTTTTCCGCTGACCTTTCCTATTATTCTCCTTGGCACACTGGATGTCTGTCTGTAGTGCTTGTGGGAATATATCAGGGTCCAGAGCCTCCTATGGGCGAGAAATCTCCTTGCTCGTAGTGCCTGCCGGACTGGCTTTAGATTCGTCTGCTGCGGCTGTTGCGTTCGGAGTCTCTTCGGCATCGGCTGCGATTCGTTGTACGTGGGTTGGACGAGATCTCTTTGCTGGCTCATGGTGTGATGATTCCTGCCCAATAGTGGCGTAGCGTAGAGCAGGAAATTGTTTGTGTCTACCGGAACACGGCAAACGAAACAAACAATATGTCATTGGTGTAACAGACCAGGGCACATAGCAAACTGTGGAGCTAAAAGAAGTTGGGAAAATCTCAAGAATAATCAGCAGAGAAAGGGCCCAGACAAGGCCAATAATCTTGGAACCCAACAAGAATAGGAATTTAAGGCCCAATGTACCACCTAAAATGTACCACCACCCTCAATACCACCTAAAAGAGATCAAAACATTAGGTACAATAATAATAAAATAAAAATTATAGCACAAAACGATAAAGTAAATAAGACAGTGAATAAATTAACCAATAAAGCAAAGATGATAGTAGAAATGGGAGCGGAGTTATTACTAATCATCTTGCTAATTACACAGTTAGGATGCACATCGATTATAAAAGCAATGTTTTTCAATTTTCAGCGATATAAAGCAAGGAGCACTAGTCTTAATATAGCAGAATATATTACAGATATAAAAGCACTTGCAAGTAATATAAAATCAAAAGTATTAACGAAATTTAGAATTTTAATTTCAAATTTACAGAAACAGGACATGAAAACAATATGTTCATGGTTAACGTATAATTTAAATAGTGAGGATAAAAATACTATAAAGGAAGTATCTAACTGCAATTCAGCCACGTTAAGTGATGTGTTCATTGAATTGCCTTGCGTAGAGGCGAGAAATGGAAAACTCATTTTACTGGTGGATACAGGAGCAGATACAAGCCTAGTAAAAGAATGCGCATTAAAGGAAAATGCCATTATAAATAAAAGGGTTAAAAAGGAATTAAGTGGAGCATTTGGAGGCTGTATAACCACAATAGGGTCCACTAACATATGCCATGATGAGGTACAGCCTTTACGTTTAACGCTACACGTTCTGTCAGTAAAAACTTGACACTATTTAATGAAAATAAAGAATTTATAATTAAATTGCCACTACTAGGCATCAAAAATACAGTAGATCAAAGAAACAAAAATAATATAACAATCGAAGCAAGAACAGTTAGAATAACGCCGTTAAAAATCAAAACTAAAGTTATGACTGTGGTAGTTCATAAACAAGAGATTGCACCAGGAGTCTACCTGGGGGAAACACTAGCAAATGTGGAAAATAAAGATGTCAAGGTACCAATCCTAAATTCAACGGTAAAAGATTTCATTCTTAGTGATAACTTTGTACCGAAATTTACGTGCTTATTCTGAAGCTCACCTTTGCACAAAGACGTCGCTTAAAACCGACGTCTGTCACCATTTCTTATTCTAAAGCACGGCGCCGTCTCAAAGCTGAAGACGTCGCCGTCTCTTACGTAGCTTTCTGGTGACTTTCGCTATTCTAAAGTACAACAGTACACGGCGTTTTGCCTTATTTAAGACGGCGCCAATTGAGGTGCCGTCTTAGGCGACGTCTCCTACTAAACATGCAAAATTTTACTTTATTATTCTTGTGAATTTTTTTTAATATATTTTTGCTGATATTTTTAATATAAAAAGAAATCAGTTATTATTTATATTATTTTAATTTTTTATGTCAATTTTTTAAATTTGTGTTTTTAATGAAAAATGGTATGGTATTTTAGCATTCCTTTTTAAAAATACAATACGTATTTTGCAAACGTGTTAAAAAAGTGAAAGCGGAAATGAAATTCGAAAATATGTACTTTGTGCTGTTATATTCATGTGCAAATTCTTGTACATGTTGTTTAAAGTTATTA
Source organism: Sicus ferrugineus (assembly GCA_922984085.1). Taxonomy (NCBI): domain Eukaryota; kingdom Metazoa; phylum Arthropoda; class Insecta; order Diptera; family Conopidae; genus Sicus; species Sicus ferrugineus. Next base: position 31,043,541 of record OV277349.1, read on the forward strand.
AAAAAAAATCTAATGACTGCCAGCAGGAAAAGGTAAGGGAATGAAATTTTACAATAAAAATTTAAAAATTAATGTATTCTTAAAACACAGCATTCAGTTCACCACTTCAACACAATTTGAGCTGTTGGTTCGCGAAATGGAGGCCATTCCGGAGCTCGCCAGAGGTGCTCCAGTTTTTGGAGGAAGCTGGCTCAAATTTGGAATTGAGTGGGAGCGGATCCGGGAGAATTTAAATTCCTATGGCCCTCCCGTTAGGAGCACCCAGGAATGGAAAAAAGTAAGTCATTGAGGATTTTAATTGCTGCAACATAAGTAACGTTAAATCGTTACCGAACGCTACCATTGTATTGTTGTTCTTGTTGTTTTCGGTGTTAAGAAAAAACTTGCTGGATACTTGTTAAGTAAAATTAAGTTTCAGATTTTTAGTGTAATTTGTTTGCATTTGTTATTTGTAGTAAATAAAGTATTGAGATAAATATTTCACTTAGAAAACAAATGCAAACAAGTTACACTAAAAATCTGAAACTTCATTTTACTTAACAAGTATCCAGCAAGTTTCTTCTTAACACCAAAAACAACAATACAATCGTAGCGTTCGGCCACCAATTAACCTGCTCCAAAATTGCATTGTAGATATGGAGGGACTTAAAGGTTCGCACCAAAAAGAAGCTGGGCCAGGAGAAGAGCAATTTAAAAGCAACAGGCGGTGGCACCAGCAGCGCAGTTAACCTTTCGCCCTTAGAGGATTCCGTTGCGCGGATCCTCTATCTGGACAAAGCAGCTGCTCCATCAGGTGCTGCTTTTGGCAATACCAAAGTGCCAACAAGCACACCTGTTGAGGGTCCATCCAGCTCATCAGCTTCAAAACGTGCTCGCGCGCAGGAAGCAGCGCCTGATGAACCAGCAGTGAAGATAGTGCGCGCGTCACCTGCAAAAAGTAAGTAAAAAACTTTCTTTTTATCCTAAGTTAAATAATAACATTTATTAATATTATATTAGCCCAAGAGCTGGAGACAGAGGAGGAAGAGGGGCAGTTGGCCTTTCTGCTGACAGATCCAGCAGAAAGGAGCGCAGCTGCAGAAGACGAAGGCGAAGGAAGCGCAGTCGAAGACGGTGTTCCGTTGAGAACTCGCGCCCGGAAACCAAGTTTTCACAATGAGCAACTGGCCTTGCTGCGTACACAGGTAACATTTCAATAATCTTAAGGATTGCAAAATTTTGTGAAATTAATTTTCAGACTTCTCAACATGAGAAGCTTTTGGACATTCTTTCGGCCATGGAAGGCCATATGGCCAGTATGTCTGCCTCGCAAAAGGAATTCGCTGGCATCGCCGCAGAAATTTTGAGAACGCTGAAGCAGAAGGAAGCCCAAAAGCGCAAGGAAGCGGCGGAAGCCTTGCTAGAATTAAATAAATAAGAATAAGAATAAATAAATAATTTATATATATATATATATATATATATATATATATATATATATATATATATATATATATATAATATATATATATATATATATATATATATATATATATATATATATATATATATATATAAATATATATAAAACACAATAATTTTCTCTTTGTAGAAAAAATTGCGGTCCTGAAAAGGACCGATTGTTATGTCTTTCCTTTTGTCTTTACACCATGTTTCGCGCGATTTGCTCACGGATACCTGCAGCCACTTGTGACAATGGATCTGCAGCAACTGCATGATGAACAGTATCTGCACTTTCCTCGAAACTCGTTTCAACACCTTCAAAAGGCCAATTATTTTTATAAAAAATGCATGCGTTGTGCAAAGCGCAACACGCATTTACAATTTTTGTGCACTTTTCAGGTGCATAATGGAGACATCGCTCCTCAAGCAAGCACCGGAATCTGTTCTTAAGAACGCCGAAACATCTCTCGTTAACATTGCGTGCTTTACAATGTTTTCCGTTGTAAACTAAGTGGTGCTGTTCTGATGGACTTCTGAATGGTGTCATCAAGTGCGGAAGCAATTGATAACCGGAATCACCTGGAATTTTTGAAAATTTTAAAATATTTCGATATAAATGATTGTATAAAAATGTATACTACCTAATATCTACGTATTCCTTTTGCTAGCATTATACGCTTCTTTGAAGTAATCGGCAGCGCCACTGACCCTTCAAACGTAGGCATCATGGTTCGCTCCAGGATGCGTGGCGTCAATGTAGCGTAAGATCAAGTTTTGATTACATACCTGCAACATTTAAAATTTCATTAATAATTGGTATGAAGACATAATATGGTATAAATTATAATGCAAATATGGAAATTACCACCATGGCGTTTATACTATAATACCCTTTTCGGTTATAGTACAAATGCTTTAGATGCTGTACGGGGGAAGATATTTTGATATGGGTGCCATCTACACACCCAATCACTCCAGGAAACTGAAATTTTGAAAAAAATGTGTTTTCGAAACACGCTCCTCTTCATCCGTCATTTTCAGTGTAATCCACTTTTCGCAGAAGTAATTTTCGAATATATCCAAACATTCGGAAATCACTCTGGATGTCATTGTTTGCGACATTTTTTTTTTTTTTTTTTTTTTTTTTTTTTTTATGGCAGATAGAACCAAGCTCAGGGGATGCCCCCTATCCATGCAAAGCATTCGTTGGTTTAGAAGGGTAAAGGTTAGTGGGAAGGGGAAAAGTGGGAGTAGTGTCGATTTACACCTCTTTTGAAAGCATCGACGTTATAAGTGGGTGGGAAAACATGCGCAGGGAGACTATTCCACAATTTAACTGCGCGACCGAAAAACGAATTCTCGCGGTAGCATAACAGCAAAACAGGAGTTCGCAATTGATTTCTGATAGCTGCCACAAGCCAGAAATCGTAAGAATGCTGCAAACTTTTGCTGTGGTGGTATGGCTGTCACATAATGCGTTGCTTTCATTCTAGGAGCAATTTCATCCAAAATTTGGCGGAAGCACTCTTTGCTCATGCGGAAGTTTGTGGAGAATCTATTTTTATAGAAATAGTAAAAAATGCTTCATAATTAAACTAAAAAAAACTTACTCAAATTCCGGCAAAGCAAATATATCCGAGGCGTCGCGTAGCTGGCGATTTCGAGCACGGTTGTTCGGTGCTTCGCCTTCGTCTTCCTCAACCATAAATCCAGCTATTGAAAACATAATTCACTGCCAAAAACTTGTTTTTCACAAAATAACCATGTAACGTGATCACAATTTGTATATTGTTTACAAATTTCAGCGTTGCAAAATTTTCAACAGAATAAATAATATAAATATTTTTCGGTACAATATAAGCGACATATATAATAAAAAAAACCAAACAATTATTGTTTGCATAATTTTCTGAGTATTTTCTTTATTTTTGCTCCATTTATATTCCTGATTTCGCAAAAAAACCTAATTAAATAAGGTGGTGAAATTTCTACAAACATTTTTATTAATTCAACATAGCTACCATAGCAAAATTTTCTTTGCTAACACTAAAAAGATCATCCTGTACACAAACCTTCTAATGCTGGCGTCAGCACTTACGAATTGAGGTGAACGCGTCGTAAGGCCGAGTCACCTGTAGACTCACCCTACTTTTCAGAAGACGACGTCTAGAGTCACCTGGTGAGCTTCAGAATAAGCACGTTAGTGATTTCCACAAATACAAGCTAAGTGATGTTTCATACAATCAATGGACTACCATCAACAGTATAAGTAATGCGGATATATCGCAACGAATAAATACTTGAATGAAAGATTTAGATTTGGATCCTTCCTTAAACCGAGAGGAAAAATAATCCATAACAAAGCTATGTGCTATATTTTTCTTTTGGAGGGTGACCAATTGACATACACCCCAGTACTAACACATAAAATTCCAATAAAGGTGGATCAACCACAATCAACCAAAAGCAGTACCGAATTCCTCAAACACATAGAGAAGAAATGAATAGGCAAATTCATAAATTGCTAAATCCTAAAAAGGATTTAATATCCCCAATTGTATCTCCATGGAACTCTCCACTGTTTCTGGTTCCAAAGAAGAGTGGAAAAGACGGAGAAAATAAATGGCGGTTAGAAAGGTAAATGAAGCAACAATACAACAAGTTTTTCCACTTCCTAGGATAGATGAGATATTGGATCAGTTAGGAAGTAGTAGATATTTTTCCACGTTAGACTTGGCAAGTGAGTATCACCAAGTCCTAATGGATAAGGCGGACAAAGAGAAGACCGCATTTAGTTCAGCTTTAGGTAATTTTGAGTTCAACCGAATGCCTTTCGGCTTGACCGGCGCCCCAGCGACGTTTCAACGTCTAATGAACCATATTCTGACAGGACTTCAGGGTAGCATCGTGGGAGCTGTGGTTGACGCCCAAACGTACGCGGGCAGAGCTATTCTTTTTTAGCTCGGTGTGGAGTTGCATTGCAACAGGTTGCCGTGACCCATAGATCGGCAGAGGTGTTAGAAAGACCTCGACCCCTCACCAAGGGGTCTTTACTTGTCCTTTACGCAAGTACTCGAATTGGTTCCCGCGGACTGGTACCAGGTACCTATTCAAGGGGGCGTTGGTTGACGCGTTGACTTCAACCCCATGTGTGAGGGCACACCGTGAGATTAAGCCAGTGTGCTTGGCAGGCGCTCACGTAAAACACCCGGAGACACTTCTGTATGTCAAAGAGGTTGCATATGTTGCCCGCGCGAATGCAAGACATTAAACAAATAGAACAGCGGAAATACTCGATACTATGTCTCGAAATATCTGATGTTATGTTAAATCATGTGATAATCGATTGTGTTTCGCTTGGCATGATGGCCATTAAGTAAATCAGTTACGGATTGTGGTGGAGAACACCCTCCTGGATTTATAACGAAAATGACTTAAATCAAAACATAACCAACGAAACGTATGCATCATTTAGGCGTAAGACCTTAAATATGCTTACTACGATAAAGAGTAACACTAATTCATTACTTTGACTTGTTGAAAGAGTTTTGTCGTGGAAAAGGTTGTTGCGAATAGTAGCTTACATGTTGAGGTTTCTAAAAATGACACGTTTACCTAAGGATAAACCGACTCATTTGTCTCCGTCATTCGACGAAATAGGTGAGGCTCGAATTCGTTGTTTACGATTTCCTCAAGCCTGTTTTGATGAGGAAAAATTTATGGCCAGATTTTCAATTATCACTGTCACTAAGAAGCGAGAAATCGTTACTCGTCACCGTGAATGTAAAATGCGATTTCTAAACACTTACGTAGCGAGTAGTTCGCTTCTCGTAGGCACTTTAAAGATGTGTTTAATTTTTTAAGGGTACACTCGGATTTCTCTTTTCTTCGCATGCTTTCTAATTTTTGCTTATCATTCTTACTCGCTCATTATTTTACCCTGGTTTCCCCTATGTTTATGAACATATTGTTACTTTTGATGTGTTATGTTTCAAGTGCTGAAAATTGTGAATTATGAAGCGGAAAATTTGTATTCGGGGTTATTGGTCATTTCCCGCAGCAGCAGGTTGAACTGCACGTTGTTCGTAATTCTAAGAAAAAGTTAAAATTAATTTTCATTCTGTTTAAAATTCACCATTAAATAGAAAATAACCTCTTCTTGTTGGAATTCATTGCTACACGTTCAGATTACAGATTACAGATTACAGTTAAAATTAATTTTCATTCTGTTTAAAATTCACCATTAAATAGAAAATAACCTCTTCTTGTTGGAATTCATTGCTACACGTTCAGATTACAGATTTTTCTATCAGATATTTCAGATTCACAAAAATTTGCGCCAGTTTAGCTGAAAGAATGGAGTAACGACAGCCTTTTAGCAGTCGTTACTTTTGACAGTTCATATCGCTGAAATAATGATTGAAAATACCATGTAACGAACGAGAACTCGTAACAAGTATGGAAAGTGTTGTTGTGTTTTTAACGAACGAGCTGCTCGTTGTTTGAAAATCACAAAGTAACGATATCGCGAAAATAAGAAAGCAGAATCACGAAGAATCACCTCGTTCGTTGGTTGAAAATCTGGCCATTAGTCTTCAGAAATTCAAGACATTGAAAAGAAGTTCAATATTAATAAAATTCGCGTGCTCATGTCCCTGCCTATTCGATCCAGGTTCGACCTCATTTTCAGATTCACGTAAAGGCGCTTGTGCTCTCGCAAATTACAGGTCGACTACCCTGCAATTCAGTAGATAGGTCGCTTCTCAGCGGTCTCCCGCTAGATATCGAGTTCGCAGATGTCAACTTCTCAGAAATTGAACAGGTCGACGTTATTCGAGCGAATTTATATCCAGCTATATTGCTCGACGACATCCGTCGCCATATACTGGGCTTACTAATGGCCCAACAAACCGTGTTCGGATACTAACCGGACCGGTTTTCATGCCTCAATGTAATAGCACATATATAAAAGCCGCTTACTTCAACGAACAGTTGGAGCGTTTTTGGGAGGTGGAGGAACTTCCCAGAACTCGATTGCTATCCTTCTCCGAAAAATTTTGCGAAAAAAATTTCGTGAAAACCACGCGGGACGCGTCGTCGGCCGCTACATTGTGTTGTTGCCGTTTAAAGTCGGTTTTCCAGATGCGCTTCGCTTAGGGGCCTCGAGTCAAACAGAAATATAACGACGTGTTAAATGAGTATGTCGATTTAGGCCATATGAGAGCAATCAAGCCCCCTAAACCTCAAGAGCTGAGGAATCACTACTATCTACCCCACCATGCCGTCATCAAACCCGAAAGCACCTCAACGAAGGTCAGAGTCGTCTTCAACGCGTACAGTCCAACAACAAGTGGACTAAGCTTGATGTAATTCACGAAGCATACCCTATATCAACGCATTCTCTTTCGAGACCCAAAATTTCGGAGCTCACAACCGATTACGAGCTATAAACGGTAACGTTTGGAGTCAGCTGTGCCCCTTTCTTGACTATCTGCATTCTCCTCCAACTGGCAGAGGATGTAAAACACGACTACCCTCTTGCATCACACATTTTGCAATACTCGATGTATTAGCAGCGGCTCATGATCTCGTAACCGCTATCAAGACACGGGATCAATTGGTCGCGGACCTTGACTCTGCAGGCATTTCCGTACGCAAATGGACTGCCAACCATAAGAGCATTCTGGCAGCATTCGAAATAAAATCGGCGTACACCAAAAGGGGAATGTTGTGTCTAATTGCCAAGCTCTTCGACCCCACAGGTTGGCTGACTTTTCACGCACCTTTGTCAACGCGCGTGTTTAATCACTAAAGGCTATGTTTGTATCTTTGACTGTTTCGCAACAAAGGCCATTCATCTCGAGCCCACCAGTGATCTTCCCACGGCTTCCTCGCTGCTTTCTCCCGGTACGCCGCGCGCAGATGTTGTTCTGCTAAAATCTACTCCGACAACGGCACCAATTTCGTAGGTGCATCTACAGAGCTCCGACGAGAATTCCAGGAGTTCATGACACGCACCCGGGACTTGATCGAAGCCAAGTACTCCTAGCAAGATATTTCGTGACACTTTATTCCACCGCGTGCCCCACATATGGGAGGCCTCTGGAGGGCAGGGGTTAAGAGCTTAAAAACTCGTTTACGAAAAGTGGCCCCAGCAACGAAATTCACTCTTGAAGAATTTACGACCCTTCTGAGCAAGACTGAATCTTGCCTTAATTCTCGCCCCCTTACTGCATCAGCGGGAGACCCCACCGTGATGGTAGCCTGCTACCGCGTCTACGTCTACCGCGGCAAAGACACCGCGTACGTGTCACTGATATTCTGACTGAAGAAGGTGTCATAACCCGACCCATCACCCCTTTTATGATGGCCAATTTCCAAAAGAAATTCTAAAACTCTTTATTGGGTTCCGTTCCATCATTCCACACGGATGGAAGACGGAATACCTCCGAGAACTTTCCCGTCGCACTAACTGGAAGACTCCACAAACCGATCTTCAAATCGTTGATCTCGTTATTGTGCGCGATGACAATTTACCTTCCAACGCGTGGGGTTTGGGCCGTATTGCCAACGTCTACCGCGGCAAAGATAACCGCGTACGTGTCATTGATATTCTGACTGAAAAAGGTCTCATAACCCGACCCATCACGCCTTTTATGATGGCCAATTTCCAAAACAAATTCAAAAACTCTTTATTGGGTTCCGTTCCGGCTCTCAAGCGCGACATGCGCCAAGCACCTGTTCCGGCTCCAAAGCGCAATAAGCGCTCAGCACCTGTACCTGTTCCTCCCTAGCGCCACATGGGCCCAGCACCTGTTCTGGCCCCCAAGCTCGACGTGCGCTCACCACTTGCGCCAACCCCAAGACGCGCCCAGCGTTCACCATCAGTTCATGCACGTACGGGAGAGCCACGCCTATCAACAGCACGAGGAGACAAAATCCGCTGCCCCCTTTGCTCCGAGTCGCATGCGCTGCGCCAATGTGAGAGCTTCTTTCGGCAGACCACAGTTCAGCGGTTCTTAACTGTGCGAGCGCGTCACATCTGCGCCAACTGTCTGGCGTGTTCGCACAAACAGGCAGCCTGTCGCAGTGCTGCACTAGAAGCATCGCCAGCACTAGTCTTAGCGCCAGTTGTCGTGGTTTAGGGTTTGCAGTCCTACAAGGCGAGCAGTATGTTAACGCCAGTTTGTACGTAAGATTTTCGAATCGTTGGACATTGTGTTAGGCCATCTTTGCCAATGTCTTATCCGTTGAAGTGGTGAGGATTGCGTTCTTCTCGGACCAATTTCGTATCAACAAGTTGAATTCGGCTATCCTAAATTAGCTAAGAGTCAACTAGGAAATATTTAATACATATAAAGTAAGATGAATGAAATAGTCTAAAATGGAACGGGATTACTTTTACCTCGCATCCAATATGTCTCACATATTGGTTTAAGTCTAATGTAATGTGTTCCTTTGAATATGTATTCACATATTAGCCTGATCTATTTTTCCTATTTCATTAATATGAAACATCATATCCTATTCTATATATCTATTCTATCTTACTCATAATAAGGTGGCTATTGTTATTATCATTACTTTCCGATTAATCATATTTTATTATTTACTATTATATAGTTTCAGTAAGTTATTGTGGAAAGTTTTTTCCCTTCCCTTAATATTTAAAACTGTCGTAATTGGACTTTTAATTTTTGCTACCTTATATGGCCCTACCCATATTGGGGAAAACTTATTTTTCCTAATTTGATTCTTAATCAATACACTATCTCCTATCTTAAATTCTACTAAATTTAACTTAGCATCATATTGCTCCTTTGCTATTTGCTTGGCCCTATCTTGATTTTTCCTCACTATTTCGTGAGCTCTTTGTATTTTATATTTTAATACTTTAATCGGATCTTCGGCATTATATACCGGACTACACTTTCTTTTTAAGTTAGTCGGCATCTCTGTATCGAATCCAAATAAAGTACGGAACGGCGTTTGTTTGGTCGTAATATGGGGTGTGTGGTTATGAACATGCATCGCTGCAGTTAACCATTGATCCCAATTCGACCCGTCTTCTTTAGCAAAACTACGCAAATATTCCGCTAAAGGTCTGTGGCTTCTTTCTAATGAACCGTTAGCTTGCGGATGGTATGGAGTTATATGTAATTTTTTAATACCTAACAATTTACAAGTATCTGAGAAAAATTTCGAAATGAAATTAGTTCCGTTATCTGTAATTAGAATTCGCGGAATTCCGTAACGCGTGATCACTTCGTCATAAAAAGCCCTGGCAACAGTATTGCTTCCGCGTCTGGGAGAGCTGTACATGCCATAAATTTCGAAAAATCATCCTCAAAAGTTAGAATGTACTTATTTCCGGACACAGTTTCTGGTAGAACACCTACTATGTCCATGTAAACTTTATCAAATGGCATTTTCGTTAATCTCGAACTTTTGTTCGCTTGACATTTCGGACAGTTCTTAACATAATCTTTGATTTGTCTTTGCATACCTGGCCACCTATATTGTTGCCTGATTCTTAGTAAGTTTTCACCGCTCCCTAGTGACCTCCTCATGGTGTATTATGGAAATCTTTTATAACGGTTTCTATTTTTTTTTTTATGGCAGATAGAACCAAACTCAGGGAATGCACCCTATCCATGCAAAGCATTCGTTGGTTTAGAAGGCAAAAGGTTAGTGGGAATGGGAAAAGTGGGAGTAGTGTCGATTTACACCTCTTTTAAAAGCTTCCACGTTATAAGTGGATGGGAAAACATGCGCAGGGAGACTATTCCAGAATTTAACTGCGCGACCGAAAAACGAATTCTCGCGGTAGTGGGTAGTGCGTTGGAACGGGATCGAGACGTAAAAGGGGTGCACCGCTCTGAAAAGCCGAGTAGATCTGTTGAATACCTGAACCGAAGGGATCAGGCTGGCTACTTCAGAGGAACAATTACCATTAAAGTATCGGTAGAATAAGGTTACACACCACACATCTCGACGACATCCCAAGGTTTCAATAGAGCTGGATACCCTACTGTCCCCTATAAGTTTTATCGCACGACCTTGTATACGGTCCAGAAGCTGAAGATTTGTTTTCGAAGCTCCAGACCAAATATGCGAGTTGTACTCCATTTTCGGACGGATATAAGTGGTGTAGATACAACGAAGGTCGGTTGGAGTGAAGTATTTCTTGCACCACTTTAAAAAGCCTAAGCACTTGGCTGCTTCTTTCGACACATCAAAAATGTGTTCGTTCCAACGAAGATCGCATTGTATTGACATGCCCAAAACATCAAAATGCGTACTTAAGGCCTCGCCTAGCGCTAATTGTGAAAAATAAGGACCATTCGTTGTCTCCGGCAGTGTTTGCAATAATAAAATAAGCAAAAATAAGCAGTTCTTTAGGAAGCTTTGCTTCGCAACACTTGCCGGAGTATGTAGAATGCGAAAAAGTTCCCTTTCCCTTCCGCTCCCTCTGTCAACCATTCCATCAGTAGCCAATCATGGAAAGAGAGATTGATCTCTTAAGGGCTACTGCTAGATTCTGATATTAAAAAAAAAAAAAAAAAAAAAAAGAGCCTCCGACTCATTAATATCCACACCACCCATATTTAACGGTGGGAAGTTGTCGCCCGCCAGACGCTTGTAAACTGCTGCGCAATCAGGCCAGAAATAGGTGCAATGCCACTCTAAAGCGCGAAAAAGTTCTCTACGAACAGCGCCTTAGACGTAGAGTTCTTGAATACCATAAGGGTAGTAAGAACTTTTGGTCGTTCGTGGGGAGAGTGAAGAACTAGACGCGATCGTTTATTCCAACTCTACTCAAGGATGGTCAGATCTTCACTCACTCGGTTGATAAGGCAAACTTATTAGCCAAAATGTTTGCTGAAAACTGCTCTCTTCCTGAGAGTAGCCAACCACTACCCGTGATCGATGGTGTGTCTCATATTATGCCTGAGATGCACTTTCGAACGCGGGCTGTTAAAAGAGTGCTTGTAAACCTCAACGTGACCGGACCGGGACCGGATGGCATTACAGCAAACGTGTTGAAAAAGTGCGCCTCAACACTGGCTCGCCCATTGCGCAATCTCTTTAACTTATCATATATTTCAGGAGTTCTTCCTATTTCTTGGAAGATTGCCAATGTGCAGCCAGTTCCCAAAAAAGGTGAGGCTACGAATCCTGCCAATTACCGGCCCATAGCAATCTACTGAATGCTCTCCAAGGTCATCGAAAGCATTATAAATTTTAACTTTTTTTGTATCTAGAGAGCAATAAGTTGATCAGCGATCACCAGTACGGCTTCCGTGCTCACCGTTTCATCGGCGATCTGATGGCGTTTCTCACTGAATGGTTGGAACAGTTGTATTCACCAGTATGGTGAGAGTAAGGTTGTTGCTGTCGATATCTCCAAGGCATTTGACCGGGTGTGGCATAAAGCACTCGTGTCTCAACTGGCTACTTATGGTGTCGGTAATACATTCACTCGATGGATATCGAGTTTCCTCAGCGGCCGTTCTATCCGGGTTGTGATATACGCCTTGGCTTCCGAAGAGCACTCCATTAATGCTGGAGTTCTGCAGGGTTCGGTCCTGACTCCAACTCTTTTTTTCATCTTTATCAATGACCTTCTGTCATTGACATCAAACCCCGTCTACTCGTTTGCTGATGACAGCAGCGTTTGTCATTCATATTCATTCCCCAGGCGTCCTTCTATTCTGGAGATCAATAGAAAACGCATTATTATGAATGACACACTCCAATCTGACATCAATAAAATCCAGGAGTGGGGTCGAGCGAATCGGGTCGATTTTAATGCGCGGAAGACCCAATGCTGTTTGTTGACCCACAAGCGTCTGGCGGGCGACAACTTCCCACCGTTAAATATGGGTGGTGTGGATATTAATGAGTCGGAGGCTCTTTTTTTTTTTTTTTTTTTTTTTAATATCAGAATCTAGCAGTAGCCCTTAAGAGATCAATCTCTCTTTCCATGATTGGCTACTGATGGAATGGTTGACAGAGGGAGCGGAAGGGAAAGGGAACTTTTTCGCATTCTACATACTCCGGCAAGTGTTGCGAAGCAAAGCTTCCTAAAGAACTGCTTATTTTTGCTTATTTTATTATTGCAAACACTGCCGGAGACAACGAATGGTCCTTATTTTTCACAATTAGCGCTAGGCGAGGCCTTAAGTACGCATTTTGATGTTTTGGGCATGTCAATACAATGCGATCTTCGTTGGAACGAACACATTTTTGATGTGTCGAAAGAAGCAGCCAAGTGCTTAGGCTTTTTAAAGTGGTGCAAGAAATACTTCACTCCAACCGACCTTCGTTGTATCTACACCACTTATATCCGTCCGAAAATGGAGTACAACTCGCATATTTGGTCTGGAGCTTCGAAAACAAATCTTCAGCTTCTGGACCGTATACAAGGTCGTGCGATAAAACTTATAGGGGACAGTAGGGTATCCAGCTCTATTGAAACCTTGGGATGTCGTCGAGATGTGTGGTGTGTAACCTTATTCTACCGATACTTTAATGGTAATTGTTCCTCTGAAGTAGCCAGCCTGATCCCTTCGGTTCAGGTATTCAACAGATCTACTCGGCTTTCCAGAGCGGTGCACCCCTTTTACGTCTCGATCCCGTTCCAACGCACTACCCACTACCGCGAGAATTCGTTTTTCGGTCGCGCAGTTAAATTCTGGAATAGTCTCCCTGCGCATGTTTTCCCATCCACTTATAACGTGGAAGCTTTTAAAAGAGGTGTAAATCGACACTACTCCCACTTTTCCCATTCCCACTAACCTTTTGCCTTCTAAACCAACGAATGCTTTGCGTGGATAGGGTGCATTCCCTGAGTTTGGTTCTATCTGCCATAAAAAAAAAATAGAAACCGTTATAAAAGATTTCCATAATACACCATGAGGAGGTCACTAGGGAGCGGTGAAAACTTACCTAAGAATCAGGCAACAATATAGGTGGCCAGGTATGCAAAGACAAATCAAAGATTATGTTAAGAACTGTCCGAAATGTCAAGCGAACAAAAGTTCGAGATTAACGAAAATGCCATTTGATAAAGTTTACATGGACATAGTAGGTGTTCTACCAGAAACTGTGTCCGGAAATAAGTACATTCTAACTTTTGAGGATGATTTTTCGAAATTTATGGCATGTACAGCTCTCCCAGACGCGGAAGCAGTACTGTTGCCAGGGCTTTTTATGACGAAGTGATCACGCGTTACGGAATTCCGCGAATTCTAATTACAGATAACGGAACTAATTTCATTTCGAAATTTTTCTCAGATACTTGTAAATTGTTAGGTATTAAAAAATTACATATAACTCCATACCATCCGCAAGCTAACGGTTCATTAGAAAGAAGCCACAGACCTTTAGCGGAATATTTGCGTAGTTCTGCTAAAGAAGACGGGTCGAATTGGGATCAATGGTTAACTGCAGCGATGCATGTTCATAACCACACACCCCATATTACGACCAAACAAACGCCGTTCCGTACTTTATTTGGATTCGATACAGAGATGCCGACTAATTTAAAAAGAAAGTGTAGTCCGGTATATAATGCCGAAGATCCGAATAAAATATTAAAATTTAAAATACAAAGAGCTCACGAAATAGTGAGGAAAAATCAAGAGAGGGCCAAGCAAATAGCAAAAGAGCAATATGATGCTAAGTTAAATTTAGTAGAATTAAGATAGGAGATAGTGTATTGATTAAGAATCAAATTAGGAAAAATAAGTTTTCCCCAATATGGGTAGGGCCATATAAGGTAGCAAAAATTAAAAGTCCAATTACGACAGTTTTAAATATTAAGGGAAGGGAAAAAACTTTCCACAATAACTTACTGAAACTATATAATAGTAAATAATAAAATATGATTAATCGGAAAGTAATGATAATAACAATAGCCACCTTATTATGAGTAAGATAGAATAGATATATAGAATAGGATATGATGTTTCATATTAATGAAATAGGAAAAATAGATCAGGCTAATATGTGAATACATATTCAAAGGAACACATTACATTAGACTTAAACCAATATGTGAGACATATTGGATGCGAGGTAAAAGTAATCCCGTTCCATTTTAGACTATTTCATTCATCTTACTTTATATGTATTAAATATTTCCTAGTTGACTCTTAGCTAATTTAGGATAGCCGAATTCAACTTGTTGATACGAAATTGGTCCGAGAAGAACGCAATCCTCACCACTTCAACGGATAAGACATTGGCAAAGATGGCCTAACACAATGTCCAACGATTCGAAAATCTTACGTACAAACTGGCGTTAACATACTGCTCGCCTTGTAGGACTGCAAACCCTAAACCACGACAACTGGCGCTAAGACTAGTGCTGGCGATGCTTCTAGTGCAGCACTGCGACAGGCTGCCTGTTTGTGCGAACACGCCAGACAGTTGGCGCAGATGTGACGCGCTCGCACAGTTAAGAACCGCTGAACTGTGGTCTGCCGCAAGAAGCTCTCACATTGGCGCAGCGCATGCGACTCGGAGCAAAGGGGGCAGCGGATTTTGTCTCCTCGTGCTGTTGATAGGCGTGGCTCTCCCGTACGTGCATGAACTGATGGTGAACGCTGGGCGCGTCTTGGGGTTGGCGCAAGTGGTGAGCGCACGTCGAGCTTGGGGGCCAGAACAGGTGCTGGGCCCATGTGGCGCTAGGGAGGAACAGGTACAGGTGCTGAGCGCTTATTGCGCTTTGGAGCCGGAACAGGTGCTTGGCGCATGTCGCGCTTGAGAGCCGGAACGGAACCCAATAAAGAGTTTTTGAATTTGTTTTGGAAATTGGCCATCATAAAAGGGGTGATGGGTCGGGTTATGAGACATTTTTCAGTCAGAATATCAATGACACGTACGCGGTTATCTTTGCCGCGGTAGACGTTGGCAATACGGCCCAAACCCCACGCGTTGGAAGGTAAATTGTCATCGCGCACAATAACGAGATCAACGATTTGAAGATCGGTTTGTGGAGTCTTCCAGTTAGTGCGACGGGAAAGTTCTCGGAGGTATTCCGTCTTCCATCCGTGTGGAATGATGGAACGGAACCCAATAAAGAGTTTTAGAATTTCTTTTGGAAATTGGCCATCATAAAAGGGGTGATGGGTCGGGTTATGACACCTTCTTCAGTCAGAATATCAGTGACACGTACGCGGTGTCTTTGCCGCGGTAGACGTAGACGCGGTAGCAGGCTACCATCACGGTGGGGTCTCCCGCTGATGCAGTAAGGGGGCGAGAATTAAGGCAAGATTCAGTCTTGCTCAGAAGGGTCGTAAATTCTTCAAGAGTGAATTTCGTTGCTGGGGCCACTTTTCGTAAACGAGTTTTTAAGCTCTTAACCCCTGCCCTCCAGAGGCCTCCCATATGTGGGGCACGCGGTGGAATAAAGTGTCACGAAATATCTTGCTAGGAGTACTTGGCTTCGATCAAGTCCCGGGTGCGTGTCATGAACTCCTGGAATTCTCGTCGGAGCTCTGTAGATGCACCTACGAAATTGGTGCCGTTGTCGGAGTAGATTTTAGCAGAACAACATCTGCGCGCGGCGTACCGGGAGAAAGCAGCGAGGAAGCCGTGGGAAGATCACTGGTAGGCTCGAGATGAATGGCCTTTGTTGCGAAACAGTCAAAGATACAAACATAGCCTTTAGTGATTAAACACGCGCGTTGACAAAGGTGCGTGAAAAGTCAGCCAACCTGTGGGGTCGAAGAGCTTGGCAATTAGACACAACATTCCCCTTTTGGTGTACGCCGATTTTATTTCGAATGCTGCCAGAATGCTCTTATGGTTGGCAGTCCATTTGCGTACGGAAATACCTGCAGAGTCAAGGTCCGCGACCAATTGATCCCGTGTCTTGATAGCGGTTACGAGATCATGAGCCGCTGCTAATACATCGAGTATTGCAAAATGTGTGATGCAAGAGGGTAGTCGTGTTTTACATCCTCTGCCAGTTGGAGGAGAATGCAGATAGTCAAGAAAGGGGCACAGCTGACTCCAAACGTTACCGTTTATAGCTCGTAATCGGTTGTGAGCTCCGAAATTTTGGGTCTCGAAAGAGAATGCGTTGATATAGGGTATGCTTCGTGAATTACATCAAGCTTAGTCCACTTGTTGTTGGACTGTACGCGTTGAAGACGACTCTGACCTTCGTTGAGGTGCTTTCGGGTTTGATAACGGCATGGTGGGGTAGATAGTAGTGATTCCTCAGCTCTTGAGGTTTAGGGGGCTTGATTGCTCTCATATGGCCTAAATCGACATACTCATTTAACACGTCGTTATATTTCTGTTTGACTCGAGGCCCCTAAGCGAAGCGCATCTGGAAAACCGACTTTAAACGGCAACAACACAATGTAGCGGCCGACGACGCGTCCCGCGTGGTTTTCACGAAATTTTTTTCGCAAAATTTTTCGGAGAAGGATAGCAATCGAGTTCTGGGAAGTTCCTCCACCTCCCAAAAACGCTCCAACTGTTCGTTGAAGTAAGCGGCTTTTATATATGTGCTATTACATTGAGGCATGAAAACCGGTCCGGTTAGTATCCGAACACGGTTTGTTGGGCCATTAGTAAGCCCAGTATATGGCGACGGATGTCGTCGAGCAATATAGCTGGATATAAATTCGCTCGAATAACGTCGACCTGTTCACTTTCGGAGAAGTTGACATCTGCGAACTCGATATCTAGCGGGAGACCGCTGAGAAGCGACCTATCTACTGAATTGCAGGGTAGTCGACCTGTAATTTGCGAGAGCACAAGCGCCTTTACGTGAATCTGAAAATGAGGTCGAACCTGGATCGAATAGGCAGGGACATGAGCACGCGAATTTTATTAATATTGAACTTCTTTTCAATGTCTTGAATTTCTGAAGACTAAATTTTTCCTCATCAAAACAGGCTTGAGGAAATCGTAAACAACGAATTCGAGCCTCACCTATTTCGTCGAATGACGGAGACAAATGAGTCGGTTTATCCTTAGGTAAACGTGTCATTTTTAGAAACCTCAACATGTAAGCTACTATTCGCAACAACCTTTTCCACGACAAAACTCTTTCAACAAGTCAAAGTAATGAATTAGTGTTACTCTTTATCGTAGTAAGCATATTTAAGGTCTTACGCCTAAATGATACATACGTTTCGTTGGTTATGTTTTGATTTAAGTCATTTTCGTTATAAATCCAGGAGGGTGTTCTCCACCACAATACGTAACTGATTTACTTAATGGCCATCATGCCAAGCGAAACACAATCGATTATCACATGGTTTAACATAACATCAGATATTTCGAGACATAGTATCGAGTATTTCCGCTGTTCTATTTGTTTAATGTCTTGCATTCGCGCGGGCAACATATGCAACCTCTTTGACATACAGAAGTGTCTCCGGGTGTTTTACGTGAGCGCCTGCCAAGCACACTGGCTTAATCTCACGGTGTGCCCTCACACATGGGGTTGAAGTCAACGCGTCAACCAACGCCCCCTTGAATAGGTACCTGGTACCAGTCCGCGGGAACCAATTCGAGTACTTGCGTAAAGGACAAGTAAAGACCCCTTGGTGAGGGGTCGAGGTCTTTCTAACACCTCTGTCACGGCAACCTGTTGCAATGCAACTCCACACCGAGCTAAAAAAGAATAGCTCTGCCCGCGTACGTTTGGGCGTCAACCACAGCCCCCGCGATGCTACCACTAGGGGTCCTACCAACAATGACCAGGCTGAGCGTGACCGAACACGCTACAGGGGCTCCTGATCCCCGTGGTACCAGACAAAGCCTCTGGTCAGACCTAGTACTCAAAACTACTACCAGTTGGGCTCCTTACAGCCCGGGACCGGTCGCCCAAAAGTTTTTAAGTCCAGCTGTGGATAGAACTTGGTGCAGACAGAAATTGCCCACACCAAACGTGAAAATAGTCTGAAGACATGTCTTCCTCACTGCGATAGCGAGGCCTATCCTTACCTCTTCCACTCAGACAGGGAGCGGCACCTAAGACGGGGTTTAACCCCAATTTAGCTGGACCCCCAACAAGATGTAAAAATCTTTGATTCCGGGGTGAGGCGTTGACACCAACCTCAGCACCCCCCGAAACCCGTGGTACCAGACAACCTCTAGTCAGGCTTCGTAACCGAATTACTACCGGTGAGCTCCATACCGCTCGGGGACCGGTGGCCCCAGGAGAGACGGACACCAGGAACATAACACCAGTGCGGCACAACAGCTCTGTCCTCCCGAAGGACGACAGTTAGGCTGGCATACATAACATGCACACTACATTCAGCACAACCAACACATTCATCGCCATCCAACCCTAACCAATACACACACACAATCACCTACAACTAACCTATTCATAGAACCCATACGCCACATACACAAGACCACCCACGCACAAAATTGGGCAGCTAACCTACCCTCGCACGACGCTCCACGAACACTCTACCGGCGAACCGGTCCAGACATTCCAGTTGCTCTGATGTGGAGAGAGCCTCACTCACACAGAACCCCTGGTCAGTCCAACTAATCCCCATAACCCCCAAATCCCTAAAGTCGGAGTACAATGGACACAAGACATGCAGCCAATACTCAATTTCAGCTCCACAGTCACAAGCTTCTGAAGCCGTGAGGCATCTCTTAAACAAAAATGCATTAAGAGAGCCATGGCCAGTTAGCAAAAAGCCCAAGCTGACTGAAGCCAAACCAAGGATGACTTGCAGCAAATGTGACGTCCCGTATGTACTCATACGTCGTCCTACCCTTTTCACTATTGTTCCATCTAGTTTGCCAGCTAGATGAAACACATTCATTCAAGAACGCTTTGCGCTCTGTCACACTAAGCCTCTCCACATCACTCTCAAACCATTCATGCTGCTGCAATGGTAATCCCCTCCTGCATCTGAAGATGGCCGCACGACGGACCACCTCCAAGTCAAGAGGGGCAACCCCCATTAATACCTGTAAGGCCTCCGTGGAGACCGTACGGCATACTGGCAGGCATGCGGCAAGCATAACTCATCCACACCAAGGTGTCAAAGTTAGAAAGCGGTACCGAAGTAGCCGCCTCCCTGACCCTTACCGCATACGTGTCCCAATTGACCCCCAGAGTACGCCAACGCTTAGTGACACTGCCCGTATTGTCTACGTGGCCATAAGTGACCTCAATCTCAATGAGATTGTGATCACTTACACTCATTCGCAAATGTTACACCAATATCACTCACACCTCTAGGCCCCTCAAAGGTATACCACTCGGTCGGCTCATTGAGCACGTGAACGCCACTACTCGTGACCCAATCACTCAGCATCTCACCCCGCTGCTAACTCAGCCGCCCAGCCAATCTGGACGTTTTGCTGAACCAAAGCGCGGATGATGCATTCGCGTCAGCACCGAGGATAACGGGATTGCTACTCGCCAGTAGTAGCACCCTCTCCATATACCTTATATAGGGCTCTAGACCACTGCTATAACGGCAGTAAACACTTGTCAACAAAAGCTTGCCGTACACACCCTCCACACTCACACAAACACCCCATTCGCTTGAATCAACGAGCATACACTGGGTATGCACGTCATTCACCACCACGGCAGCATTGCCCCCCACATCGGAGAAGACACGCATACCAGCTGGCAAACCCCTTAGCCCACCCTGCTGGTAGTACGGCTCCTGCAGCAGAGCAAAGCTGCTGCCAGACTCGCACAAAAACTGCCCCAAGTCACCCATCGTAGCGTAAGCGCGCTGACAGTTCAACTGCACAATCTTACAAGACATTCTAATGTCTTGCATTCGCGCGGGCAACATACGCAGCGTGAATGGGGCAGTCAGCCGACATCATACGATGTCCAGCGGGCCTCCCATTAAACGCGCAGTTACGGCAGTGCA
Source organism: Sicus ferrugineus (assembly GCA_922984085.1). Classification (NCBI taxonomy): domain Eukaryota; kingdom Metazoa; phylum Arthropoda; class Insecta; order Diptera; family Conopidae; genus Sicus; species Sicus ferrugineus. Next base: position 31,063,880 of record OV277349.1, read on the forward strand.
ACGCGTTGTCGCACTTCCGACCATGATGGCCAGACTGCCCACAATGACGGCAGACATCTTCTTTCAACCTGCATTCGTTTACCCTGTGGTCCAGGCTGAGACAGCGGAAGCAGACGGGAGTCACCTCATGTTCCCCCACACGGAAGCAGAACCACTTGATGTAGCAACTGCCCACATCCAGAAGGGCTTCCACGGCCACTGCCCTCCAGGATGACATTCGTCGCACCATCTCCGCCCTCCTTCCATGGACGGCTCACCAGTTTGACTTCCTTCTTAAAGGTCTCCAAACTCATCCGCTCTTTGAGGTTCATCTCATAGAGATCACCCATGAACTCGTCAAGAGTGATCCTACAGTGGACCCCAGGAACGACGACCTTGGGACCAAGCTTCCTATTGACGCTCACGTCCAACCCACCCTCGCTAAACTTCGGATTTAACGCGATTTTCTCGCGTTCGGACATGGAGGGGGTGCGAATAATCGCAACACCACTACGAAGAGCCTTTACTTCGTGGACGCGCACACCCAGGGTCGGGCCCACCTGCTTCACCACCTTGTCGACCACTTCCTTGGGTGTCTCACCGGCCTTCCGGCTCTTGACCACCAAGGACCACGTCTCAACCGGTTTCACAACGGGGCGCGCAGGAGGCAGGGCTGGAAAGGGCGAGGGCGCTGCCACAACGGTGCTGCCACCAGCACCGGCAGGAACCCCCGAAAAACCCGCCATACCCCCCCTATTGGCCGACTCAACGGCACTGGCCGACCCACCGGCGCCACGAACCCGCTACTGGCGGCTCCTCGCTCCTCCAAGCGTCCTTTTAGACGCTCGTTCTCCCCCGAGAGCTCGATGAGCAAACACTCATAGCCCCCCGCAACCTCCAAAATACGACGGGTCAGCGGCCGGCTGACACCGTCACCCTCATAGAGGACCCCGATGAGGGCACCCGTGACTGCCTTGAGCCGTTCACCGAACGACCCAGAGGCAGCGGTGGCAACCACCGGAGCACGCACATGAGTACCCTCACGGGCACTCACACCGGGACCCTTACCTCCCTTAGTAGCAACATTCCTACTTACCTTCTTGGTGGCCTTCGAACTTACCACCTTCATGGACTCATCTGAAGATGACGAGGACTCACAGTCACTCGTGAGTCCCACCATCTTCAGTGCGTCCACGGAGAACGCCTTCTTCATTGCCTTCGCGTCACCTTCCTTCTTCGCCAGCTTGGAGGCAGCAGCAAGCTCCGACTCCGAAACCGTCGACGAGTCCTCCCTTGCGGACTTCACGACCACAACGCCCACCTCGGTCGCACCGTTCACGTCAATCGCGACGGCCTTCTTGCGCGACTTCACTCGCGCCGTTGTCGTCTTAGTGCTCATATTGGCACTCACCTCGCGCACAAATCGTATCGAGCAACCGTCAAAACCGGTACAGCAGTATTATCTATTAGTTAATAATTTGTTAATAACAAAAATTTGTTAATAACAAATTATTAACAACACTCGCGCAAAAACGCGTAAGCACGAATTGCAAGGCAAAAACTCATAAAAAGCACCCCTAGGGATGACTTCAAAAACTAAGTAATTTGTTTATAACAAATTACTTACTTACAAATTACTTACTTAAATAATTAAGTAATTACTATTACTTACTTTGTTTATAACAAATTACTTACCGAATTCGTGCAACAACGCATTTACACGAATTTAAACCGTAAACCGACGATATCGCCACACCAAAACTGCAAAAATGCGCAAAAACACGAAAAAAGGCCTACCTAGGTAGGACATCAAAAATCACCGGGAGCACTCCACACGTCCACAGCTGGAAAGCAACTGACGCAGAGGACACAATGAAGTTTTTGCGAGAAATGGAAGCAAAGTGTGGAAAATCGAGAGCAAGTAACCCGACACAGATGCTGAGAAGCCGAAGTCCAAGCCCGACACGAAAACAGACGAATGATTCCGATGACCATCAACAGAAAATGGCAATCTCGGTACCAGTTCCATTGCATCCAAGCCCTTATGCGGTAGTAATCGACCAAGTACGGAAGTGGGCCGTGAAATTTGATTGCATGAAGAACCCTCTAGAGAGAGAGTTGCTGGATACTTGTTAAGTAAAATTAAGTTTCAGATTTTTAGTGTAATTTGTTTGCATTTGTTATTTGTAGTAAATAAAGTATTGAGATAAATATTTTACTTAGAAAACAAATGCAAACAAGTTACACTAAAAATCTGAAACTTCATTTTACTTAACAAGTATCCAGCAAGTTTCTTCTTAACACCAAAAACAACAATACAATCGTAGCGTTCGGCCACCAATTAACCTGCTCCAAAATTGCATTGTAGATATGGAGGGACTTAAAGGTTCGCACCAAAAAGAAGCTGGGCCAGGAGAAGAGCAATTTAAAAGCAACAGGCGGTGGCACCAGCAGCGCAGTTAACCTTTCGCCCTTAGAGGATTCCGTTGCGTAGATCCTCTATCTGGACAAAGAAGCTGCTCCATCAGGTGCTGCTTTTGGCAATACCAAAGTGCCAACAAGCACACCTGTTGAGGGTCCATCCAGCTCATCAGCTTCAAAACGTGCTCGCGCGCAGGAAGCAGCGCCTGATGAACCAGCAGTGAAGATAGTGCGCGCGTCACCTGCAAAAAGTAAGTAAAAAACTTTCTTTTTATCCTAAGTTAAATAATAACATTTATTAATATTATATTAGCCCAAGAGCTGGAGACAGAGGAGGAAGAGGGGCAGTTGGCCTTTCTGCTGACAGATCCAGCAGAAAGGAGCGCAGCTGCAGAAGACGAAGGCGAAGGAAGCGCAGTCAAAGACGGTGTTCCGTTGAGAACTCGCGCCCGGAAACCAAGTTTTCACAATGAGCAACTGGCCTTGCTGCGTACACAGGTAACATTTCAATAATCTTAAGGATTGCAAAATTTTGTGAAATTAATTTTCAGACTTCTCAACATGAGAAGCTTTTGGACATTCTTTCGGCCATGGAAGGCCATATGGCCAGTATGTCTGCCTCGCAAAAGGAATTCGCTGGCATCGCCGCAGAAATTTTGAGAACGCTGAAGCAGAAGGAAGCCCAAAAGCGCAAGGAAGCGGCGGAAGCCTTGCTAGAATTAAATAAATAAGAATAAGAATAAATAAATAATTTATATATATATATATATATATATATATATATATATATATATATATATATATATATATATATATATATATATATATATATATATATATATAAATATATATAAAACACAATAATTTTCTCTTTGTAGAAAAAATTGCGGTCCTGAAAAGGACCGATTGTTATGTCTTTCCTTTTGTCTTTACACCATGTTTCGCGCGATTTGCTCACGGATACCTGCAGCCACTTGTGACAATGGATCTGCAGCAACTGCATGATGAACAGTATCTGCACTTTCCTCGAAACTCGTTTCAACACCTTCAAAAGGCCAATTATTTTTATAAAAAATGCATGCGTTGTGCAAAGCGCAACACGCATTTACAATTTTTGTGCACTTTTCAGGTGCATAATGGAGACATCGCTCCTCAAGCAAGCACCGGAATCTGTTCTTAAGAACGCCGAAACATCTCTCGTTAACATTGCGTGCTTTACAATGTTTTCCGTTGTAAACTAAGTGGTGCTGTTCTGATGGACTTCTGAATGGTGTCATCAAGTGCGGAAGCAATTGATAACCGGAATCACCTGGAATTTTTGAAAATTTTAAAATATTTCGATATAAATGATTGTATAAAAATGTATACTACCTAATATCTACGTATTCCTTTTGCTAGCATTATACGCTTCTTTGAAGTAATCGGCAGCGCCACTGACCCTCCAAACGTAGGCATCATGGTTCGCTCCAGGATGCGTGGCGTCAATGTAGCGTAAGATCAAGTTTTGATTACATACCTGCAACATTTAAAATTTCATTAATAATTGGTATGAAGACATAATATGGTATAAATTATAATGCAAATATGGAAATTACCACCATGGCGTTTATACTATAATACCCTTTTCGGTTATAGTACAAATGCTTTAGATGCTGTACGGGGGAAGATATTTTGATATGGGTGCCATCTACACACCCAATCACTCCAGGAAACTGAAATTTTGAAAAAAATGTGTTTTCGAAACACGTTCCTCTTCATCCGTCATTTTCAGTGTAATCCACTTTTCGCAGAAGTAATTTTCGAATATATCCAAACATTCGGAAATCACTCTGGATGTCATTGTTTGCGACATAACAGCAAAACAGGAGTTCGCAATTGATTTCTGATAGCTGCCACAAGCCAGAAATCGTAAGAATGCTGCAAACTTTTGCTGTGGTGGTATGGCTGTCACATAATGCGTTGCTTTCATTCTAGGAGCAATTTCATCCAAAATTTGGCGGAAGCACTCTTTGCTCATGCGGAAGTTTGTGGAGAATCTATTTTTATAGAAATAGTAAAAAATGCTTCATAATTAAACTAAAAAAAACTTACTCAAATTCCGGCAAAGCAAATATATCCGAGGCGTCGCGTAGCTGGCGATTTCGAGCACGGTTGTTCGGTGCTTCGCCTTCGTCTTCCTCAACCATAAATCCAGCTATTGAAAACATAATTCACTGCCAAAAACTTGTTTTTCACAAAATAACCATGTAACGTGATCACAATTTGTATATTGTTTACAAATTTCAGCGTTGCAAAATTTTCAACAGAATAAATAATATAAATATTTTTCGGTACAATATAAGCGACATATATAATAAAAAAAACCAAACAATTATTGTTTGCATAATTTTCTGAGTATTTTCTTTATTTTTGCTCCATTTATATTCCTGATTTCGCAAAAAAAACCTAATTAAATAAGGTGGTGAAATTTCTACAAACATTTTTATTAATTCAACATAGCTACCATAGCAAAATTTTCTTTGCTAACACTAAAAAGATCATCCTGTACACAAACCTTCTAATGCTGGCGTCAGCACTTACGAATTGAGGTGAACGCGTCGTAAGGCCGAGTCACCTGTAGACTCACCCTACTTTAGAATACGACGTCTTCCAAAAAGTGACTTTTCAGAAGACGACGTCTAGAGTCACCTGGTGAGCTTCAGAATAAGCACGTTAGTGATTTCCACAAATACAAGCTAAGTGATGTTTCATACAATCAATGGACTACCATCAACAGTATAAGTAATGCGGATATATCGCAACGAATAAATACTTGAATGAAAGATTTAGATTTGGATCCTTCCTTAAACCGAGAGGAAAAATCATCCATAACAAAGCTATGTGCTATATTTTTCTTTTGGAGGGTGACCAATTGACATACACCCCAGTACTAACACATAAAATTCCAATAAAGGTGGATCAACCACAATTAACCAAAAGCAGTACCGAATTCCTCAAACACATAGAGAAGAAATGAATAGGCAAATTCATAAATTGCTAAAGAAGGATTTAATATCCCCAATTGTATCTCCATGGAACTCTCCACTGTTTCTGGTTCCAAAGAAGAGTGGAAAAGACGGAGAAAATAAATGGCGGTTAGAAAGGTAAATGAAGCAACAATACAACAAGCTTTTCCACTTCCTAGGATAGATGAGATATTGGATCAGTTAGGAAGTAGTAGATATTTTTCCACGTTAGACTTGGCAAGTGAGTATCACCAAGTCCTAATGGATAAGGCGGACAAAGAGAAGACCGCATTTAGTTCAGCTTTAGGTAATTTTGAGTTCAACCGAATGCCTTTCGGCTTGACCGGCGCCCCAGCGACGTTTCAACGTCTAATGAACCATATTCTGACAGGACTTCAGGGTAGCATCGTGGGAGCTGTGGTTGACGCCCAAACGTACGCGGGCAGAGCTATTCTTTTTTAGCTCGGTGTGGAGTTGCATTGCAACAGGTTGCCGTGACCCATAGATCGGCAGAGGTGTTAGAAAGACCTCGACCCCTCACCAAGGGGTCTTTACTTGTCCTTTACGCAAGTACTCGAATTGGTTCCCGCGGACTGGTACCAGGTACCTATTCAAGGGGGCGTTGGTTGACGCGTTGACTTCAACCCCATGTGTGAGGGCACACCGTGAGATTAAGCCAGTGTGCTTGGCAGGCGCTCACGTAAAACACCCGGAGACACTTCTGTATGTCAAAGAGGTTGCATATGTTGCCCGCGCGAATGCAAGACATTAAACAAATAGAACAGCGGAAATACTCGATACTATGTCTCGAAATATCTGATGTTATGTTAAATCATGTGATAATCGATTGTGTTTCGCTTGGCATGATGGCCATTAAGTAAATCAGTTACGGATTGTGGTGGAGAACACCCTCCTGGATTTATAACGAAAATGACTTAAATCAAAACATAACCAACGAAACGTATGTATCATTTAGGCGTAAGACCTTAAATATGCTTACTACGATAAAGAGTAACACTAATTCATTACTTTGACTTGTTGAAAGAGTTTTGTCGTGGAAAAGGTTGTTGCGAATAGTAGCTTACATGTTGAGGTTTCTAAAAATGACACGTTTACCTAAGGATAAACCGACTCATTGATCTCCGTCATTCGACGAAATAGGTGAGGCTCGAATTCGTTGTTTACGATTTCCTCAAGCCTGTTTTGATGAGGAAAAATTTAGTCTTCAGAAATTCAAGACATTGAAAAGAAGTTCAATATTAATAAAATTCGCGTGCTCATGTCCCTGCCTATTCGATCCAGGTTCGACCTCATTTTCAGATTCACGTAAAGGCGCTTGTGCTCTCGCAAATTACAGGTCGACTACCCTGCAATTCAGTAGATAGGTCGCTTCTCAGCGGTCTCCCGCTAGATATCGAGTTCGCAGATGTCAACTTCTCCGAAAGTGAACAGGTCGACGTTATTCGAGCGAATTTATATCCAGCTATATTGCTCGACGACATCCGTCGCCATATACTGGGCTTACTAATGGCCCAACAAACCGTGTTCGGATACTAACCGGACCGGTTTTCATGCCTCAATGTAATAGCACATATATAAAAGCCGCTTACTTCAACGAACAGTTGGAGCGTTTTTGGGAGGTGGAGGAACTTCCCAGAACTCGATTGCTATCCTTCTCCGAAAAATTTTGCGAAAAAAATTTCGTGAAAACCACGCGGGACGCGTCGTCGGCCGCTACATTGTGTTGTTGCCGTTTAAAGTCGGTTTTCCAGATGCGCTTCGCTTAGGGGCCTCGAGTCAAACAGAAATATAACGACGTGTTAAATGAGTATGTCGATTTAGGCCATATGAGAGCAATCAAGCCCCCTAAACCTCAAGAGCTGAGGAATCACTACTATCTACCCCACCATGCCGTCATCAAACCCGAAAGCACCTCAACGAAGGTCAGAGTCGTCTTCAACGCGTACGGTCCAACAACAAGTGGACTAAGCTTGATGTAATTCACGAAGCATACCCTATATCAACGCATTCTCTTTCGAGACCCAAAATTTCGGAGCTCACAACCGATTACGAGCTATAAACGGTAACGTTTGGAGTCAGCTGTGCCCCTTTCTTGACTATCTGCATTCTCCTCCAACTGGCAGAGGATGTAAAACACGACTACCCTCTTGCATCACACATTTTGCAATACTCGATGTATTAGCAGCGGCTCATGATCTCGTAACCGCTATCAAGACACGGGATCAATTGGTCGCGGACCTTGACTCTGCAGGTATTTCCGTACGCAAATGGACTGCCAACCATAAGAGCATTCTGGCAGCATTCGAAATAAAATCGGCGTACACCAAAAGGGGAATGTTGTGTCTAATTGCCAAGCTCTTCGACCCCACAGGTTGGCTGACTTTTCACGCACCTTTGTCAACGCGCGTGTTTAATCACTAAAGGCTATGTTTGTATCTTTGACTGTTTCGCAACAAAGGCCATTCATCTCGAGCCCACCAGTGATCTTCCCACGGCTTCCTCGCTGCTTTCTCCCGGTACGCCGCGCGCAGATGTTCTGCTAAAATCTACTCCGACAACGGCACCAATTTCGTAGGTGCATCTACAGAGCTCCGACGAGAATTCCAGGAGTTCATGACACGCACCCGGGACTTGATCGAAGCCAAGTACTCCTAGCAAGATATTTCGTGACACTTTATTCCACCGCGTGCCCCACATATGGGAGGCCTCTGGAGGGCAGGGGTTAAGAGCTTAAAAACTCGTTTACGAAAAGTGGCCCCAGCAACGAAATTCACTCTTGAAGAATTTACGACCCTTCTGAGCAAGACTGAATCTTGCCTTAATTCTCGCCCCCTTACTGCATCAGCGGGAGACCCCACCGTGATGGTAGCCTGCTACCGCGTCTACGTCTACCGCGGCAAAGACACCGCGTACGTGTCACTGATATTCTGACTGAAGAAGGTGTCATAACCCGACCCATCACCCCTTTTATGATGGCCAATTTCCAAAAGAAATTCTAAAACTCTTTATTGGGTTCCGTTCCATCATTCCACACGGATGGAAGACGGAATACCTCCGAGAACTTTCCCGTCGCACTAACTGGAAGACTCCACAAACCGATCTTCAAATCGTTGATCTCGTTATTGTGCGCGATGACAATTTACCTTCCAACGCGTGGGGTTTGGGCCGTATTGCCAACGTCTACCGCGGCAAAGATAACCGCGTACGTGTCATTGATATTCTGACTGAAAAAGGTCTCATAACCCGACCCATCACCCCTTTTATGATGGCCAATTTCCAAAACAAATTCAAAAACTCTTTATTGGGTTCCGTTCCGGCTCTCAAGCGCGACATGCGCCAAGCACCTGTTCCGGCTCCAAAGCGCAATAAGCGCTCAGCACCTGTACCTGTTCCTCCCTAGCGCCACATGGGCCCAGCACCTGTTCTGGCCCCCAAGCTCGACGTGCGCTCACCACTTGCGCCAACCCCAAGACGCGCCCAGCGTTCACCATCAGTTCATGCACGTACGGGAGAGCCACGCCTATCAACAGCACGAGGAGACAAAATCCGCTGCCCCCTTTGCTCCGAGTCGCATGCGCTGCGCCAATGTGAGAGCTTCTTGCGGCAGACCACAGTTCAGCGGTTCTTAACTGTGCGAGCGCGTCACATCTGCGCCAAGTGTCTGGCGTGTTCGCACAAACAGGCAGCCTGTCGCAGTGCTGCACTAGAAACATCGCCAGCACTAGTCTTAGCGCCAGTTGTCGTGGTTTAGGGTTTGCAGTCCTACAAGGCGAGCAGTATGTTAACGCCAGTTTGTACGTAAGATTTTCGAATCGTTGGACATTGTGTTAGGCCATCTTTGCCAATGTCTTATCCGTTGAAGTGGTGAGGATTGCGTTCTTCTCGGACCAATTTCGTATCAACAAGTTGAATTCGGCTATCCTAAATTAGCTAAGAGTCAACTAGGAAATATTTAATACATATAAAGTAAGATGAATGAAATAGTCTAAAATGGAACGGGATTACTTTTACCTCGCATCCAATATGTCTCACATATTGGTTTAAGTCTAATGTAATGTGTTCCTTTGAATATGTATTCACATATTAGCCTGATCTATTTTTCCTATTTCATTAATATGAAACATCATATCCTATTCTATATATCTATTCTATCTTACTCATAATAAGGTGGCTATTGTTATTATCATTACTTTCCGATTAATCATATTTTATTATTTACTATTATATAGTTTCAGTAAGTTATTGTGGAAAGTTTTTTCCCTTCCCTTAATATTTAAAACTGTCGTAATTGGACTTTTAATTTTTGCTACCTTATATGGCCCTACCCATATTGGGGAAAACTTATTTTTCCTAATTTGATTCTTAATCAATACACTATCTCCTATCTTAAATTCTACTAAATTTAACTTAGCATCATATTGCTCCTTTGCTATTTGCTTGGCCCTCTCTTGATTTTTCCTCACTATTTCGTGAGCTCTTTGTATTTTATATTTTAATACTTTATTCGGATCTTCGGCATTATATACCGGACTACACTTTCTTTTTAAGTTAGTCGGCATCTCTGTATCGAATCCAAATAAAGTACGGAACGGCGTTTGTTTGGTCGTAATATGGGGTGTGTGGTTATGAACATGCATCGCTGCAGTTAACCATTGATCCCAATTCGACCCGTCTTCTTTAGCAAAACTACGCAAATATTCCGCTAAAGGTCTGTGGCTTCTTTCTAATGAACCGTTAGCTTGCGGATGGTATGGAGTTATATGTAATTTTTTAATACCTAACAATTTACAAGTATCTGAGAAAAATTTCGAAATGAAATTAGTTCCGTTATCTGTAATTAGAATTCGCGGAATTCCGTAACGCGTGATCACTTCGTCATAAAAAGCCCTGGCAACAGTACTGCTTCCGCGTCTGGGAGAGCTGTACATGCCATAAATTTCGAAAAATCATCCTCAAAAGTTAGAATGTACTTATTTCCGGACACAGTTTCTGGTAGAACACCTACTATGTCCATGTAAACTTTATCAAATGGCATTTTCGTTAATCTCGAACTTTTGTTCGCTTGACATTTCGGACAGTTCTTAACATAATCTTTGATTTGTCTTTGCATACCTGGCCACCTATATTGTTGCCTGATTCTTAGTAAGTTTTCACCGCTCCCTAGTGACCTCCTCATGGTGTATTATGGAAATCTTTTATAACGGTTTCTATTTTTTTTTTATGGCAGATAGAACCAAACTCAGGGAATGCACCCTATCCATGCAAAGCATTCGTTGGTTTAGAAGGCAAAAGGTTAGTGGGAATGGGAAAAGTGGGAGTAGTGTCGATTTACACCTCTTTTAAAAGCTTCCACGTTATAAGTGGATGGGAAAACATGCGCAGGGAGACTATTCCAGAATTTAACTGCGCGACCGAAAAACGAATTCTCGCGGTAGTGGGTAGTGCGTTGGAACGGGATCGAGACGTAAAAGGGGTGCACCGCTCTGAAAAGCCGAGTAGATCTGTTGAATACCTGAACCGAAGGGATCAGGCTGGCTACTTCAGAGGAACAATTACCATTAAAGTATCGGTAGAATAAGGTTACACACCACACATCTCGACGACATCCCAAGGTTTCAATAGAGCTGGATACCCTACTGTCCCCTATAAGTTTTATCGTACGACCTTGTATACGGTCCAGAAGCTGAAGATTTGTTTTCGAAGCTCCAGACCAAATATGCGAGTTGTACTCCATTTTCGGACGGATATAAGTGGTGTAGATACAACGAAGGTCGGTTGGAGTGAAGTATTTCTTGCACCACTTTAAAAAGCCTAAGCACTTGGCTGCTTCTTTCGACACATCAAAAATGTGATCGTTCCAACGAAGATCGCATTGTATTGACATGCCCAAAACATCTTAAGGCCTCGCCTAGCGCTAATTGTGAAAAATAAGGACCATTCGTTGTCTCCGGCAGTGTTTGCAATAATAAAATAAGCAAAAATAAGCAGTTCTTTAGGAAGCTTTGCTTCGCAACACTTGCCGGAGTATGTAGAATGCGAAAAAGTTCCCTTTCCCTTCCGCTCCCTCTGTCAACCATTCCATCAGTAGCCAATCATGGAAAGAGAGATTGATCTCTTAAGGGCTACTGCTAGATTCTGATATTAAAAAAAAAAAAAAAAAAAAAAAAAGAGCCTCCGACTCATTAATATCCACACCACCCATATTTAACGGTGGGAAGTTGTCGCCCGCCAGACGCTTGTAAACTGCTGCGCAATCAGGCCAGAAATAGGTGCAATGCCACTCTAAAGCGCGAAAAAGTTCTCTACGAACAGCGCCTTAGACGTAGAGTTCTTGAATACCATAAGGGTAGTAAGAACTTTTGGTCGTTCGTGGGGAGAGTGAAGAACTAGACGCGATCGTTTATTCCAACTCTACTCAAGGATGGTCAGATCTTCACTCACTCGGTTGATAAGGCAAACTTATTAGCCAAAATGTTTGCTGAAAACTGCTCTCTTCCTGAGAGTAGCCAACCACTACCCGTGATCGATGGTGTGTCTCATATTATGCCTGAGATGCACTTTCGAACGCGGGCTGTTAAAAGAGTGCTTGTAAACCTCAACGTGACCGGACCGGGACCGGATGGCATTACAGCAAACGTGTTGAAAAAGTGCGCCTCAACACTGGCTCGCCCATTGCGCAATCTCTTTAACTTATCATATATTTCAGGAGTTCTTCCTATTTCTTGGAAGATTGCCAATGTGCAGCCAGTTCCCAAAAAAGGTGAGGCTACGAATCCTGCCAATTACCGGCCCATAGCAATCTACTGAATGCTCTCCAAGGTCATCGAAAGCATTATAAATTTTAACTTTTTTTGTATCTAGAGAGCAATAAGTTGATCAGCGATCACCAGTACGGCTTCCGTGCTCACCGTTTCATCGGCGATCTGATGGCGTTTCTCACTGAATGGTTGGAACAGTTGTATTCACCAGTATGGTGAGAGTAAGGTTGTTGCTCTCGATATCTCCAAGGCATTTGACCGGGTGTGGCATAAAGCACTCGTGTCTCAACTGGCTACTTATGGTGTCGGTAATACATTCACTCGATGGATATCGAGTTTCCTCAGCGGCCGTTCTATCCGGGTTGTGATATACGCCTTGGCTTCCGAAGAGCAATCCATTAATGCTGGAGTTCTGCAGGGTTCGGTCCTGACTCCAACTCTTTTTTTCATCTTTATCAATGACCTTCTGTCATTGACATCAAACCCCGTCTACTCGTTTGCTGATGACAGCAGCGTTTGTCATTCATATTCATTCTCCAGGCGTCCTTCTATTCTGGAGATCAATAGAAAACGCGTTATTATGAATGACACACTCCAATCTGACATCAACAAAATCCAGGAGTGGGGTCGAGCGAATCGGGTCGATTTTAATGCGCGGAAGACCCAATGCTGTTTGTTGACCCACAAGCGTCTGGCGGGCGACAACTTCCCACCGTTAAATATGGGTGGTGTGGATATTAATGAGTCGGAGGCCCTTTTTTTTTTTTTTTTTTTTTAATATCAGAATCTAGCAGTAGCCCTTAAGAGATCAATCTCTCTTTCCATGATTGGCTACTGATGGAATGGTTGACAGAGGGAGCGGAAGGGAAAGGGAACTTTTTCGCATTCTACATACTCCGGCAAGTGTTGCGAAGCAAAGCTTCCTAAAGAACTGCTTATTTTTGCTTATTTTATTATTGCAAACACTGCCGGAGACAACGAATGGTCCTTATTTTTCACAATTAGCGCTAGGCGAGGCCTTAAGTACGCATTTTGATGTTTTGGGCATGTCAATACAATGCGACCTTCGTTGGAACGAACACATTTTTGATGTGTCGATAGAAGCAGCCAAGTGCTTAGGCTTTTTAAAGTGGTGCAAGAAATACTTCACTCCAACCGACCTTCGTTGTATCTACACCACTTATATCCGTCCGAAAATGGAGTACAAATCGCATATTTGGTCTGGAGCTTCGAAAACAAATCTTCAGCTTCTGGACCGTATACAAGGTCGTGCGATAAAACTTATAGGGGACAGTAGGGTATCCAGCTCTATTGAAACCTTGGGATGTCGTCGAGATGTGTGGTGTGTAACCTTATTCTACCGATACTTTAATGGTAATTGTTCCTCTGAAGTAGCCAGCCTGATCCCTTCGGTTCAGGTATTCAACAGATCTACTCGGCTTTCCAGAGCGGTGCACCCCTTTTACGTCTCGATCCCGTTCCAACGCACTACCCACTACCGCGAGAATTCGTTTTTCGGTCGCGCAGTTAAATTCTGGAATAGTCTCTCTGCGCATGTTTTCCCATCCACTTATAACGTCGAAGCTTTTAAAAGAGGTGTAAATCGACACTACTCCCACTTTTCCCATTCCCACTAACCTTTTGCCTTCTAAACCAACGAATGCTTTGCATGGATAGGGTGCATTCCCTGAGTTTGGTTCTATCTGCCATAAAAAAAAAATAGAAACCGTTATAAAAGATTTCCATAATACACCATGAGGAGGTCACTAGGGAGCGGTGAAAACTTACCTAAGAATCAGGCAACAATATAGGTGGCCAGGTATGCAAAGACAAATCAAAGATTATGTTAAGAACTGTCCGAAATGTCAAGCGAACAAAAGTTCGAGATTAACGAAAATGCCATTTGATAAAGTTTACATGGACATAGTAGGTGTTCTACCAGAAACTGTGTCCGGAAATAAGTACATTCTAACTTTTGAGGATGATTTTTCGAAATTTATGGCATGTACAGCTCTCCCAGACGCGGAAGCAGTACTGTTGCCAGGGCTTTTTATGACGAAGTGATCACGCGTTACGGAATTCCGCGAATTCTAATTACAGATAACGGAACTAATTTCATTTCGAAATTTTTCTCAGATACTTGTAAATTGTTAGGTATTAAAAAATTACATATAACTCCATACCATCCGCAAGCTAACGGTTCATTAGAAAGAAGCCACAGACCTTTAGCGGAATATTTGCGTAGTTCTGCTAAAGAAGACGGGTCGAATTGGGATCAATGGTTAACTGCAGCGATGCATGTTCATAACCACACACCCCATATTACGACCAAACAAACGCCGTTCCGTACTTTATTTGGATTCGATACAGAGATGCCGACTAACTTAAAAAGAAAGTGTAGTCCGGTATATAATGCCGAAGATCCGAATAAAGTATTAAAATTTAAAATACAAAGAGCTCACGAAATAGAAAAAATCAAGAGAGGGCCAAGCAAATAGCAAAAGAGCAATATGATGCTAAGTTAAATTTAGTAGAATTAAGATAGGAGATAGTGTATTGATTAAGAATCAAATTAGGAAAAATAAGTTTTCCCCAATATGGGTAGGGCCATATAAGGTAGCAAAAATTAAAAGTCCAATTACGACAGTTTTAAATATTAAGGGAAGGGAAAAAACTTTCCACAATAACTTACTGAAACTATATAATAGTAAATAATAAAATATGATTAATCGGAAAGTAATGATAATAACAATAGCCACCTTATTATGAGTAAGATAGAATAGATATATAGAATAGGATATGATGTTTCATATTAATGAAATAGGAAAAATAGATCAGGCTAATATGTGAATACATATTCAAAGGAACACATTACATTAGACTTAAACCAATATGTGAGACATATTGGATGCGAGGTAAAAGTAATCCCGTTCCATTTTAGACTATTTCATTCATCTTACTTTATATGTATTAAATATTTCCTAGTTGACTCTTAGCTAATTTAGGATAGCCGAATTCAACTTGTTGATACGAAATTGGTCCGAGAAGAGCGCAATCCTCACCACTTCAACGGATAAGACATTGGCAAAGATGGCCTAACACAATGTCCAACGATTCGAAAATCTTACGTACAAACTGGCGTTAACATACTGCTCGCCTTGTAGGACTGCAAACCCTAAACCACGACAACTGGCGCTAAGACTAGTGCTGGCGATGCTTCTAGTGCAGCACTGCGACAGGCTGCCTGTTTGTGCGAACACGCCAGACACTTGGCGCAGATGTGACGCGCTCGCACAGTTAAGAACCGCTGAACTGTGGTCTGCCGCAAGAAGCTCTCACATTGGCGCAGCGCATGCGACTCGGAGCAAAGGGGGCAGCGGATTTTGTCTCCTCGTGCTGTTGATAGGCGTGGCTCTCCCGTACGTGCATGAACTGATGGTGAACGCTGGGCGCGTCTTGGGGTTGGCGCAAGTGGTGAGCGCACGTCGAGCTTGGGGGCCAGAACAGGTGCTGGGCCCATGTGGCGCTAGGGAGGAACAGGTACAGGTGCTGAGCGCTTATTGCGCTTTGGAGCCGGAACAGGTGCTTGGCGCATGTCGCGCTTGAGAGCCGGAACGAAACCCAATAAAGAGTTTTTGAATTTGTTTTGGAAATTGGCCATCATAAAAGGGGTGATGGGTCGGGTTATGAGACCTTTTTCAGTCAGAATATCAATGACACGTACGCGGTTATCTTTGCCGCGGTAGACGTTGGCAATACGGCCCAAACCCCACGCGTTGGAAGGTAAATTGTCATCGCGCACAATAACGAGATCAACGATTTGAAGATCGGTTTGTGGAGTCTTCCAGTTAGTGCGACGGGAAAGTTCTCGGAGGTATTCCGTCTTCCATCCGTGTGGAATGATGGAACGGAACCCAATAAAGAGTTTTAGAATTTCTTTTGGAAATTGGCCATCATAAAAGGGGTGATGGGTCGGGTTATGACACCTTCTTCAGTCAGAATATCAGTGACACGTACGCGGTGTCTTTGCCGCGGTAGACGTAGACGCGGTAGCAGGCTACCATCACGGTGGGGTCTCCCGCTGATGCAGTAAGGGGGCGAGAATTAAGGCAAGATTCAGTCTTGCTCAGAAGGGTCGTAAATTCTTCAAGAGTGAATTTCGTTGCTGGGGCCACTTTTCGTAAACGAGTTTTTAAGCTCTTAACCCCTGCCCTCAAGAGGCCTCCCATATGTGGGGCACGCGGTGGAATAAAGTGTCACGAAATATCTTGCTAGGAGTACTTGGCTTCGATCAAGTCCCGGGTGCGTGTCATGAACTCCTGGAATTCTCGTCGGAGCTCTGTAGATGCACCTACGAAATTGGTGCCGTTGTCGGAGTAGATTTTAGCAGAACAACATCTGCGCGCGGCGTACCGGGAGAAAGCAGCGAGGAAGCCGTGGGAAGATCACTGGTGGGCTCGAGATGAATGGCCTTTGTTGCGAAACAGTCAAAGATACAAACATAGCCTTTAGTGATTAAACACGCGCGTTGACAAAGGTGCGTGAAAAGTCAGCCAACCTGTGGGGTCGAAGAGCTTGGCAATTAGACACAACATTCCCCTTTTGGTGTACGCCGATTTTATTTCGAATGCTGCCAGAATGCTCTTATGGTTGGCAGTCCATTTGCGTACGGAAATACCTGCAGAGTCAAGGTCCGCGACCAATTGATCCCGTGTCTTGATAGCGGTTACGAGATCATGAGCCGCTGCTAATACATCGAGTATTGCAAAATGTGTGATGCAAGAGGGTAGTCGTGTTTTACATCCTCTGCCAGTTGGAGGAGAATGCAGATAGTCAAGAAAGGGGCACAGCTGACTCCAAACGTTACCGTTTATAGCTCGTAATCGGTTGTGAGCTCCGAAATTTTGGGTCTCGAAAGAGAATGCGTTGATATAGGGTATGCTTCGTGAATTACATCAAGCTCAGTTCACTTGTTGTTGGACCGTACGCGTTGAAGACGACTCTGACCTTCGTTGAGGTGCTTTCGGGTTTGATGACGGCATGGTGGGGTAGATAGTAGTGATTCCTCAGCTCTTGAGGTTTAGGGGGCTTGATTGCTCTCATATGGCCTAAATCGACATACTCATTTAACACGTCGTTATATTTCGGTTTGACTCGAGGCCCCTAAGCGAAGCGCATCTGGAAAACCGACTTTAAACGGCAACAACACAATGTAGCGGCCGACGACGCGTCCCGCGTGGTTTTCACGAAATTTTTTTCGCAAAATTTTTCGGAGAAGGATAGCAATCGAGTTCTGGGAAGTTCCTCCACCTCCCAAAAACGCTCCAACTGTTCGTTGAAGTAAGCGGCTTTTATATATGTGCTATTACATTGAGGCATGAAAACCGGTCCGGTTAGTATCCGAACACGGTTTGTTGGGCCATTAGTAAGCCCAGTATATGGCGACGGATGTCGTCGAGCAATATAGCTGGATACAAATTCGCTCGAATAACGTCGACCTGTTCACTTTCGGAGAAGTTGACATCTGCGAACTCGATATCTAGCGGGAGACCGCTGAGAAGCGACCTATCTACTGAATTGCAGGGTAGTCGACCTGTAATTTGCGAGAGCACAAGCGCCTTTACGTGAATCTGAAAATGAGGTCGAACCTGGATCGAATAGGCAGGGACATGAACACGCGAATTTTATTAATATTGAATTTCTTTTCAATGTCTTGAATTTCTGAAGACTAAATTTTTCCTCATCAAAACAGGCTTGAGGAAATCGTAAACAACGAATTCGAGCCTCACCTATTTCGTCGAATGACGGAGACAAATGAGTCGGTTTATCCTTAGGTAAACGTGTCATTTTTAGAAACCTCAACATGTAAGCTACTATTCGCAACAACCTTTTCCACGACAAAACTCTTTCAACAAGTCAAAGTAATGAATTAGTGTTACTCTTTATCGTAGTAAGCATATTTAAGGTCTTACGCCTAAATGATACATACGTTTCGTTGGTTATGTTTTGATTTAAGTCATTTTCGTTATAAATCCAGGAGGGTGTTCTCCACCACAATACGTAACTAATTTACTTAATGGCCATCATGCCAAGCGAAACACAATCGATTATCACATGATTTAACATAACATCAGATATTTCGAGACATAGTATCGAGTATTTCCGCTGTTCTATTTGTTTAATGTCTTGCATTCGCGCGGGCAACATATGCAACCTCTTTGACATACAGAAGTGTCTCCGGGTGTTTTACGTGAGCGCCTGCCAAGCACACTGGCTTAATCTCACGGTGTGCCCTCACACATGGGGTTGAAGTCAACGCGTCAACCAACGCCCCCTTGAATAGGTACCTGGTACCAGTCCGCGGGAACCAATTCGAGTACTTGCGTAAAGGACAAGTAAAGACCCCTTGGTGAGGGGTCGAGGTCTTTCTAACACCTCTGTCACGGCAACCTGTTGCAATGCAACTCCACACCGAGCTAAAAAAGAATAGCTCTGCCCGCGTACGTTTGGGCGTCAACCACAGCCCCCACGATGCTACCACTAGGGGTCCTACCAACAATGACCAGGCTGAGCGTGACCGAACACGCTACAGGGGCTCCTGATCCCCGTGGTACCAGACAAAGCCTCTGGTCAGACCTAGTACTCAAAACTACTACCAGTTGGGCTCCTTACAGCCCGGGACCGGTCGCCCAAAAGTTTTTAAGTCCAGCTGTGGATAGAACTTGGTGCAGACAGAAATTGCCCACACCAAACGTGAAAATAGTCTGAAGACATGTGTATGGACATGTCTTCCTCACTGCGGTAGAGAGGCCTATCCTTACCTCTTCCACTCAGACAGGGAGCGCCACCTAAGACGGGGTTTAACCCCAATTTAGCTGGACCCCCAACAAGATGTAAAAATCTTTGATTCCGGGGTGAGGCGTTGACACCAACCTCAGCACCCCCCGAAACCCGTGGTACCAGACAACCTCTAGTCAGGCTTCGTAACCGAATTACTACCGGTGAGCTCCATACCGCTCGGGGACCGGTGGCCCCAGGAGAGACGGACACCAGGAACATAACACCAGTGCGGCACAACAGCTCTGTCCTCCCGAAGGACGACAGTTAGGCTGGCACACATAACATGCACACTACATTCAGCACAACCAACACATTCATCGCCATCCAACCCTAACCAATACACACACACAATCACCTACAACTAACCTATTCATAGAACCCATACGCCACATACACAAGACCACCCACGCACAAAATTGGGCAGCTAACCTACCCTCGCACGACGCTCCACGAACATAACACCAGTGCGGCACAACAGCTCTGTCCTCCCGAAGGACGACAGTTAGGCTGGCACACATAACATGCACACTACATTCAGCACAACCAACACATTCATCGCCATCCAACCCTAACCAATACACACACACAATCACCTACAACTAACCTATTCATAGAACCCATACGCCACATACACAAGACCACCCACGCACAAAATTGGGCAGCTAACCTACCCTCGCACGACGCTCCACGAACACTCTACCGGCGAACGGGTCCAGACATTCCAGTTGCTCTGATGTGGAGAGAGCCTCACTCACACAGAACCCCTGGTCAGTCCAACTAATCCCCATAACCCCCAAATCCCTAAAGTCGGAGTACAATGGACACAAGACATGCAGCCAATACTCAATTTCAGCTCCACAGTCACAAGCTTCTGAAGCCGTGAGGCATCTCTTAAACAAAAATGCATTAAGAGAGCCATGGCCAGTTAGCAAAAAGCCCAAGCTGACTGAAGCCAAACCAAGGATGACTTGCAGCAAATGTGACGTCCCGTATGTACTCATACGTCGTCCTACCCTTTTCACTATTGTTCCATCTAGTTTGCCAGCTAGATGAAACACATTCATTCAAGAACGCTTTGCGCTCTGTCACACTAAGCCTCTCCACATCACTCTCAAACCATTCATGCTGCTGCAATGGTAATCCCCTCCTGCATCTGAAGATGGCCGCACGACGGACCACCTCCAAGTCAAAAGGGGCAACCCCCATTAATACCTGTAAGGCCTCCGTGGAGACCGTACGGCATACTGGCAGGCATGCGGCAAGCATAACTCATCCACACCAAGGTGTCAAAGTTAGAAAGCGGTACCGAAGTAGCCGCCTCCCTGACCCTTACCGCATACGTGTCCCAATTGACCCCCAGAGTACGCCAACGCTTAGTGACACTGCCCGTATTGTCTACGTGGCCATAAGTGACCTCAATCTCAATGAGATTGTGATCACTTACACTCATTCGCAAATGTTACACCAATATCACTCACACCTCTAGGCCCCTCAAAGGTATACCACTCGGTCGGCTCATTGAGCACGTGAACGCCACTACTCGTGACCCAATCACTCAGCATCTCACCCCGCTGCTAACTCAGCCGCCCAGCCAATCTGGACGTTTTGCTGAACCAAAGCGCGGATGATGCATTCGCGTCAGCACCGAGGATAACGGGATTGCTACTCGCCAGTAGTAGCACCCTCTCCATATACCTTATATAGGGCTCTAGACCACTGCTATAACGGCAGTAAACACTTGTCAACAAAAGCTTGCCGTACACACCCTCCACACTCACACAAACACCCCATTCGCTTGAATCAACGAGCATACACTGGGTATGCACGTCATTCACCACCACGGCAGCATTGCCCCCCACATCGGAGAAGACACGCATACCAGCTGGCAAACCCCTTAGCCCACCCTGCTGGTAGTACGGCTCCTGCAGCAGAGCAAAGCTGCTGCCAGACTCGCACAAAAACTGCCCCAAGTCACCCATCGTAGCGTAAGCGCGCTGACAGTTCAACTGCACAATCTTACAAGACATTCTAATGTCTTGCATTCGCGCGGGCAACATACGCAGCGTGAATGGGGCAGTCAGCCGACATCATACGATGTCCAGCGGGCCTCCCATTAAACGCGCAGTTACGGCAGTGCAACGCGTTGTCGCACTTCCGACCATGATGGCCAGACTGCCCACAATGACGGCAGACATCTTCTTTCAACCTGCATTCGTTTACCCTGTGGTCCAGGCTGAGACAGCGGAAGCAGACGGGAGTCACCTCATGTTCCCCCACACGGAAGCAGAACCACTTGATGTAGCAACTGCCCACATCCAGAAGGGCTTCCACGGCCACTGCCCTCCAGGATGACATTCGTCGCACCATCTCCGCCCTCCTTCCATGGACGGCTCACCAGTTTGACTTCCTTCTTAAAGGTCTCCAAACTCATCCGCTCTTTGAGGTTCATCTCATAGAGATCACCCATGAACTCGTCAAGAGTGATCCTACAGTGGACCCCAGGAACGACGACCTTGGGACCAAGCTTCCTATTGACGCTCACGTCCAACCCACCCTCGCTAAACTTCGGATTTAACGCGATTTTCTCGCGTTCGGACATGGAGGGGGTGCGAATAATCGCAACACCACTACGAAGAGCCTTTACTTCGTGGACGCGCACACCCAGGGTCGGGCCCACCTGCTTCACCACCTCGTCGACCACTTCCTTGGGTGTCTCACCGGCCTTCCGGCTCTTGACCACCAAGGACCACGTCTCAACCGGTTTCACAACGGGGCGCGCAGGAGGCAGGGCTGGAAAGGGCGAGGGCGCTGCCACAACGGTGCTGCCACCAGCACCGGCAGGAACCCCCGAAAAACCCGCCATACCCCCCCTATTGGCCGACTCACCGGCACTGGCCGACCCACCGGCGCCACGAACCCGCTACTGGCGGCTCCTCGCTCCTCCAAGCGTCCTTTTAGACGCTCGTTCTCCCCCGAGAGCTCGATGAGCAAACACTCATAGCCCCCCGCAACCTCCAAAATACGACGGGTCAGCGGCCGGCTGACACCGTCACCCTCATAGAGGACCCCGATGAGGGCACCCGTGACTGCCTTGAGCCGTTCACCGAACGACCCAGAGGCAGCGGTGGCAACCACCGGAGCACGCACATGAGTACCCTCACGGGCACTCACACCGGGACCCTTACCTCCCTTAGTAGCAACATTCCTACTTACCTTCTTGGTGGCCTTCGAACTTACCACCTTCATGGACTCATCTGAAGATGACGAGGACTCACAGTCACTCGTGAGTCCCACCATCTTCAGTGCGTCCACGGAGAACGCCTTCTTCATTGCCTTCGCGTCACCTTCCTTCTTCGCCAGCTTGGAGGCAGCAGCAAGCTCCGACTCCGAAACCGTCGACGAGTCCTCCCTTGCGGACTTCACGACCACAACGCCCACCTCGGTCGCACCGTTCACGTCAATCGCGACGGCCGTTGTCGTCTTAGTGCTCATATTGGCACTCACCTCGCGCACAAATCGTATCGAGCAACCGTCAAAACCGGTACAGCAATATTATCTATTAGTTAATAATTTGTTAATAACAAAAATTTGTTAATAACAAATTATTAACAACACTCGCGCAAAAACGCGTAAGCACGAATTGCAAGGCAAAAACTCATAAAAAGCACCCCTAGGGATGACTTCAAAAACTAAGTAATTTGTTTATAACAAATTACTTACTTACAAATTACTTACTTAAATAATTAAGTAATTACTATTACTTACTTTGTTTATAACAAATTACTTACCGAATTCGTGCAACAACGCATTTACACGAATTTAAACCGTAAACCGACGATATCGCCACACCAAAACTGCAAAAATGCGCAAAAACACGAAAAAAGGCCTACCTAGGTAGGACATCAAAAATCACCGGGAGCACTCCACACGTCCACAGCTGGAAAGCAACTGACGCAGAGGACACAATGAAGTTTTTGCGAGAAATGGAAGCAAAGTGTGGAAAATCGAGAGCAAGTAACCCGACACAGATGCTGAGAAGCCGAAGTCCAAGCCCGACACGAAAACAGACGAATGATTCCGATGACCATCAACAGAAAATGGCAATCTCGGTACCAGTTCCATCGCATCCAAGCCCTTATGCGGTAGTAATCGACCAAGTACGGAAGTGGGCCGTGAAATTTGATTGCATGAAGAACCCTCTAGAGTTTATTGAACGCGTCGAGGAACTGGCGGTCACGTACAATCTAAATGTTAACCTCCTACCCCGAACGATGCCCGAACTACTACGAGAAAAGGCACTCACATGGCTGCGGAATAATAATTAAATTCTTCCCATTGGGAGAACCGGGAAGAATTTAAGCGAGACTTTCTGAAGTTTTTCTCATCCTCACGGTATTTCGAGAAGCTAGAGGATGAAATTCGGAGTCGTCATCAACAACAGGATGAGCCCTTCAAAGATTACGTTGTGGCGTTACAGGACTTGATGAGACATGCCGGATACGACGAATCTCGACAGTTGGAAAGGATATTCCGAAACAGCCAAAGCGGTTACCAACTGTACATCAAAAGGAAAGACTTTTCGAGCTTGGCCGAATTGACAGCACTAGCCGAGGACCTGGAGTGCTTGCGTGCCGATGAGGAGAAGGCAACGACTTCTGGTAGTAGACGACCCGAGGGCAGGAATCGTATCGCTCTGATCACTAGCGAACAGGTAAATCCGAAGACAGCATGCCGCAGTTGCGGACAGGATGGTCACGTCAAGTGACCATGGATGGATGTCGCAACCCGGAACTGGCATTTTGTTGGCAGTGCGTCCGGAAAGGAGTGAAAACATACCAATGCTGCTCCCCACGACAGGGAAACGGAAGTGGAATTCATCAAAACGGAGGCGTAATGAATTCCAAAACTGCCACACCTCCCGAATAGGACAACCAGTGGGATCGTTGAAACTGAAGAACGGCAGATTTGCTGCAGAAGTCGCTATCGAGGGCAAAATCTACACCGCAAAAATAGACACAGGAGCGATCTGCAGTTTCATGAATCAAGAGATGGCGGATCAGTTATGGACACCAGACAATAATGAGCCAATAACAACCACGGTGAGATTGGTCACCGGAAAGTCCATAGGAGTACGGTCTGTGATCAAGCGAGTAGCGATCAACAATAGAGAATGTGAAGTGCAACTATTACTATTACCGGAAGCATTTGACTTACTCATACTTGGACTGGATTTTCTGGACAAAATGGGAGCCTCTATGACGATCGGTGGGCTCAGAACGAACTTCAAAAGCACTGGTGGAGACATTGGCCCACAGGTTTGCCCAATCATACGCAGTGAGGAGGTGCTTGTCAAGGAATTTTTAGACACAGAGTTGCGAGCATTTGATGCCTTACAGGGCCCAGCACAGGTCACGCCCCATCGAATTGTCATGCGAGATGATCAGCCGATTAAGATGCGTTATTTTCCCCGTAATCCCGCGATGCAGGCAATTATCAATGAGCAGGTCGACGAGTTATTGTCAGCAGGCTGCATTGAACCCTCGAAGAGTCCGTACAGCGCGCCCATCGTGTTAGCCAACAAGAAGAATGGGAAATGGAGGCTCTGTGTGGATTATCGACAACTTAACGCGAAGTCAGTGCCAGACGCGTATCCGCTCCCGAGAATGCAACACATCCTGGATGAACTCCGTAATGCCAAAGTGATCAGCACCTTAAAAATGGCTACTGGCAGGTCCCCATGGACAAGGATAGCAAGCAATTCACTGCCTTCACGGTACCCGGGCGTGGATTATTTCAATGGCGTGTAATGCCTTTTGGACTGCACTCTGCGCCGGCCACATTTCAAAGAGCCCTCGACGGAGTCATCGGGCCGGAGATGGAACCATTTGCCTTCGCCTATCTTGACGATATTGTCGTCATCGGAGAATCCCTGCAAGATCATATGGAGAAGTTGCGCCAGGTATTTCGGAAGCTGAGGGAGGCCAACCTGAAGATAAATGTAGAAAAATGCGAATTTTTCAAACGCGAGATCCGCTACTTGGGACATATCGTAACCCCAGCGGGCATCCACACGGACCCGGAAAAGATAGCCGCCATCCAGGAGCTGAAACTACCTTCAAACCTTCGAGAGCCGCGTCAATATTTAGGAGTAGCGTCATGGTATAGGAGATTTGTGCCAGAATTCTCCAAACTGGTACAACCACTCACCGAGCTACTTAAAAAGGACGCAAATGGAAATGGGAATCTGCACAAGAGAAGGCGTTTCAAGAACTGAAAAAGCGCCTCACCGAAGCCCCTGTATTAGCCTGTCCAGATTTCGACAAGAGGTTTACCATGCAGACAGACGCAAGTGATTATGGTCTGGGCGTCGTTCTCACACAGGAATTCGATGGAACTGAAAGGGTTATTGCGTATGCCAGCCGACGGTTAAATAAAGCTGAAATCAATTACTCGCCCACAGAAAAGGAATGTCTTGCCATCGTGTTGGGAGTAAGGAAGATGAGACAGTACCTCCAGGGATACGAATTTACAATTGTTACCGACCATCTCGCTCTGAAGTGGCTGAACTCCATCGAAAGTTCTTCAGGACGGATCGCACGCTGGGCGCTGAAACTGCAACAGTTCCGCTTTGATATCAAATACCGACGAGGAAAGCAAAACGTTGTCGCCGACGGTTTATCTTGACAACCGCGAGACGTGTTGCTCTCGATGACAGTATCGCCAGGAGAAAAGGAGATTTCGTGCCCATGGACAAACAAGAAAATTCAGGAAATACGCCAGAATGCAGAAAAATATCCAGACTACGTGGTGGAGGACGGCACCACTATATAAGCTGTAAGGAAGCATAACTTCCTTACAAATACGGGTGTAGAACCTGGACCACACTCCACCTGAGCTGATCCCGCGAAAATCGCTTCAAGGGATGCAGTAACCTCGAGTTGTGCGGACCCAACTTGAGGTGGACTTAATTCTATGAATACGGCCAACCAACTTCAAACAAGTTGGGGGAACCTGTTGGAGGAGAAAGAATCGAACCTCAAACAGAAAGCTCGACTCCGGGGAAGAAAACAAAACTCTCACCGCACTCAACAAGCACAACAACAATAACATGTACAAAACCGGGAATGCAATAAAGAGCAAATAATAAAACCAAAGTCACATAGAAATTAGAAACAACAAACACAGGCAAATTACATGCAGCAAGCTAACGAGCAAAAAACTGGTTTAAAAAAAAAACAACAACATGCAAAGTCGATACTGAGCAAAAAAATAATTTTACACTCTGCTACGGCAACAATAACCCCAGTCGAAAGCAAAAGAAGCGATTAACAGAAATTTTCGAAGGCCAAACTAAAACAACAAAATGACCAAATGCCGTTAGGTGAGCCATATAAAAGCAGCCTCCGAATTGTAAATCGGTCTCTTGGAAATCAACCATCTAAGCGGTAAGTCCTCGTTGAATAATTCTTGCCTGTCTGAATTTGGTGGAGTGCTTCTAGTGGAAGCCAAATTCAGAATCCTGAACTCCTGAATAATTCCTGCCTGTCTGAATTTGGTGGAGTGCTTCTAGTGGAAGCCAAATTCAGAATCCTGAAATCCTGAATAATTCCTGCCTGTCTGAATTTGGTGGAGTGCTTCTAGTGGAAGCCAAATTCAGAATCCTGAAGTCCTGAATAATTCCTGCCTGTCTGAATTTGGTGGAGTGCTTCTAGTGGAAGCCAAATTCAGAATCCTGAAATCCTGAATAATTCCTGCCTGTCTGAATTTGGTGGAGTGCTTCTAGTGGAAGCCAAATTCAAAATTTTGAAAACTTGTCAATTTAATTCCTGTCTGTCTGAATTTGGTGGAGTGCTTCTAGTGGAAGCCAAATTCAGCATCTTGAAAACTTGATTAATTCCGTCTGTCTGAATTTGGTGGAGTGCTTCTAGTGGAAACCAAATTCAGAATCTCGAGAGCCTGGCTATCATGCGAGCAAATCCTGAATTCATACATATAGTATATACATATAGTATACAATTAGCAATAAGATTGAAGAAAGTATAACATAGAAATGAGAAAATAAAAACTAGAAATAACATTAGACTGTAACTAGTTATACCGAAGGATTGTCCTAATGTATGTGGAGAAAAATAAAGACAAGAATTAGACTAATGAAAAATAAAAAAAATAAAAAATAAAAAAAATAAAAAAGAGAAAAACCCACGAGAGACAAGAAGATTCGTATATCTCGTAAACTGAAAGTGACTTTGTAGTAAACAAAAGAAAGACCGCGAGGGGAGAAAAATTGCATATCTCGTAAACCGAAAGTGACTTTGGTTAAAAAAAAAAACCCCGCGAGGGAAGAAAAAGCGTATATCTCGTAAACCGAAAGTGACCTTGTAGAGAAAAAACCCACGAGAGACAAGAAGATTCGTATATCTCGTAAACTGAAAGTGACTTTGTAGAAAACAAAAGAAAGACCGCGAGTGGAGAAAAATTGCATATCTCGTAAACCGAAAGTGACTTTGGAAAAAAAAACCCCGCGAGTGAAGAAAAAGCGTATATCTCGTAAACCGAAAGTGACCTTGTAGAGAAAAAACCCACGAGAGACAAGAAGATTCGTATATCTCGTAAACTGAAAGTGACTTTGTAGAAAACAAAAGAAAGACCGCGAGTGGAGAAAAAAATCATTGTATCTTGAAAACCTTGCAGCTGAAGAATAGGGAAAAATTACGCCAGTGGGAAAAAAAAATTCTGGAAAATATAATAGAACTAGCAAATTATAAACCTTCGGAAACAAAGTGTGCAATGGGTAAAAGCTGGATTTACAACGTTTCGAAGGAGAAGTTACAAGACATTCTACGCGAATTTGGGATAGAGACGAATGGCGGGGTGGAAGAATTACGCAGGCTAATGTCCGGATTTGTGTCATCGTCCGACTTGTCAGCCGAGGTCAGAGATCGATTGGATAAGTTAGAGGCGCAATGGAGCCGTAGTGTTTCTCCAGGAGCGAGGGCGTTGTCGCCGATGCGTCAGACACCTCCTCCGAAACAGGATACAGGCAAGGGAGGTCTAGGTGCCATGCCCAAGGTGTTACTGACAACGATGCCAACTCAAAGACCCGTGTACAACGACCAAACAGCCGCAAGAGACCCAAGAACCACAGGAACTGACGGGAATATGCGGACCAACGAAGAAGCTCTCTAGTTATTCGGAGGTAATAGACAAAGTACGTAAGTGGGCTTGTAAATATGATGGCGGGAAAGACCCTATTACCTTCATAGAAAGGGTCGAAGAACTCACAGAGGCATACGAACTACCCAAGGATTTATTACCCCGAACCATGCCTGAGCTGTTAAAGGACAAAGCCCTCTGTTGGTTCAGAAATAATAATAAAGGTTGGCTCACGTGGGAATCCTTCAAAGTGGATTTCATGAAATTCTTTTTATCGTCGAGATATTTCGAAGAACTGGAAGACAATATTAGGAAAAGAACCCAAGCCACAAAAGAGAAGTTCAAGGATTATGTGTTAGCCATGCAAACGTTGATGCGTCATGTCGGCTATACGGAAGAACACCAGCTACAGAGAATCTACCGGAATTGCCATCGAGGCTATATGCTTTACATAAGACGGACAGACTTCTCGTCACTAGAAGAATTAGTATCCATGGCAGAAGATTTCGAGGGTATACGCCAAGACACAGAGCCCTCACGTACGCCCCGGGAACCGTGGCGATCAAAACCGGAACACCATAGAATGATGTCAGCCGCACCATCGGGGAACCGAATAGACCCGCGGACCGTCTGTCGGAGATGCGGTGAAAACGGCCATTTCCAGAGAGAATGCTATAACCCCCGAAAACTGTTCTGCTGGGAGTGTGGAAAACAAGGGCTACGAACGATTGATTGTTGCAGGAAAGCTCCGGAAAACGGGCAGGGCATCCAGCAGAGACGAGGACTGCTGGAGCCAGGGAACCAAAACTCTCCTCGTACCCCACCAAAAAAGACGAAAAAAAAGACGATAGAGACGAAAACAGCTTCGCACGGAGGCACAACGCAAGAGAGGGCCACCACAACCAACGACCAAACAGCAGAAGGCCCGCAAGGAAGTGAAGATGATAAGACGAAAGAAAGACAAGTTATAGAAACATTCCTGGAAGCAGAACTACCGAAGTTCGAGGCTTTGAAGGGCCCTTCTAACATCACCACCCATCAGATCGTGATGATGGATGACCGACCCATCAAGCAGAGATATTTCCCGAAAAACCCAACCATGCAAGCGATTATAAACAAGGAAATAGATGAACTGTTAGTCCTCGTCTCTGCTGGATGCCCTGCCCGAAAACAGCTTCGCACGGAGGCACAACGCAAGAGAGGGCCACCACAACCAACGACCAAACAGCAGAAGGCCCGCAAGGAAGTGAAGATGATAAGACGAAAGAAAGACAAGTTATAGAAACATTCCTGGAAGCAGAACTACCGAAGTTCGAGGCTTTGAAGGGCCCTTCTAACATCACCACCCATCAGATCGTGATGATGGATGACCGACCCATCAAGCAGAGATATTTCCCGAAAAACCCAACCATGCAAGCGATTATAAACAAGGAAATAGATGAACTGTTAGTCCTCGTCTCTGCTGGATGCCCTGCCCGTTTTTCGGAGCTTTCCTGCAACAATCAATCGTTCGTAGCCCTTGTTTTCCACACTCCCAGCAGAACAGTTTTCGGGGGTTATGGCATTCTCTCTGGAAATGGCCGTTTTCACCGCATCTCCGACAGACGGTCCGCGGGTCTATTCGGTTCCCCGATGGTGCGGCTGACATCATTCTATGGTGTTCCGGTTTTGATCGCCACGGTTCCCGGGGCGTACGTGAGGGCTCTGTTTCTTGGCGTATACCCTCGAAATCTTCTGCCATGGATACTAATTCTTCTAGTGACGAGAAGTCTCGCATAGCCCGTACAGTGCCCCTATCGTCTTGGTGAAGAAGAAAAACGGAAAGTGGCGCCTATGTATTGATTACCGGCAGTTGAATGTACGATCAGTTCCAGATGCATATCCACTTCCTAGGATACAACACATCTTGGACCGGTTACGACGCTCAGTACATCAGTAGCCTGGATCTGAAGAATGGTTACTGGCAGATTCCCATAAACCCGGGCAGCAAGCAGTATACGGCTTTTACTGTTCCAGGGAGAGGACTCTTTCAGTGGCGTGTCATGCCGTTTGGTCTGCATTCGGCTCCAGCAACTTTCCAAAGAGCATTGGACCAGGTGATCGGGCCAGAAATGGAACCACACGCATTCGCGTATCTTGACGACATAATTGTGACTGGGAAAACTCTAGAGGAACACAAGAAGAATTTACAAGAAGTATTTCAACGTCTGCGAGCAGCTAACCTAAAAATAAACAGCGAAAAATGTGAGTTTTTCAAAGAAGACTTGAAATATCTAGGTTACGTGGTAAGCCGTCAGGGAATCCATACCGATCCCGATAAGGTAGCGGCTATCAAGGAATTAGAGCCACCAACAAGCGTAAGAGGTGTTCGCCGCTTTCTGGGAGTGGCATCATGGTATCGCCGGTTCGTACCGGACTTCGCTGATTTAGTCATGCCACTCACAAGCCTCTTGAAGAAGGGTAAACGATGGAAATGGACTGAGGAACAACAACAAGCCTTAGAGACGATGAAGAAGAAGCTCACGGAGGCACCGGTATTGGCATGTCCCGATTTTTCCAAGAAGTTCACACTGCAGACGGACGCCAGTAACTACGGTTTAGGAGCAGTGCTGACCCAAGACAGTCAAGAAGGAGAGCGGGTGATCGCATATGCCAGTCGTCATTTAAACAAAGCCGAACAGAACTACTCTGCTACGGAAAAGGAGTGTCTGGCAATCGTATGGGGCATTAGGAAAATGCGGCCATATTTAGAAGGTTACCACTTTAGTATTATCACGGATCATCTCTCACTGAAGTGGCTAAACTCACTGGAAAACCCTTCAGGCCGGTTAGCCAGGTGGGCACTCGAACTACAGCAATACACTTTCGACGTAAAATACAGGCGAGGTAAGTGGAACGTAGTCGCGGATGCACTCTCGAGGCAGCCATTCGAAAAACTAGGAAAGGTTACGACGATGGAAGGAAAAGGCAGCTGGATCGAAACGAGAATGACAGACATTAGAAAGAACCCAGAGAAATTTGCGGACTACGTAATCGAGAACGGGCAACTATACCGACATATCCCAGGAGACTCAAATGATGAAGATTGCGCAGCGTGGAAACTCTGCGTACCTAACAACCTCCGAAACCGAGTGATGAAAGAAAACCACGACGACCCGAGCGCCGGACACCCTGGAATTCGGAAGACAGTGACAAGGATCGCCAACAGATACTACTGGCCAGGTATGTTCAGAGACATCAGAAAGTTCGTGCGATGTTGCGAGTCATGTCAACGGTACAAACCAGTACAAGACAAGGTGGCACGGAAGATGCTGACCCAGATACCCGAGGAGCCCTGGTCCATCGTCTGTGCTGACTTCATAGGGCCGTTACCACGGTCAAAACATGGTAATACAATGATACTAGTTTTCCTAGACAAATTCTCGAAATGGACCGAAATAGTACCACTACGGCAAGCAACTACGGATAGTTTGAAGAGAGCTTTTCGGGAAAGAATATTGGCGAGATATGGAGTTCCAAAGGTACTCGTCACAGACAACGGTGTGCAGTTCAACAGCCGACACTTCCAACGGTTCCTCCAGGATTTAGGTGTTCGTCAGCAGTTTACCGCCCCATATATACCCCAAGAAAATCCCGCCGAAAGAGCAAACAGGAACGTGAAGAGGATTGTGGCACAGGTGTTAAAAAAACGATCTGACGAGTTGGGACGAATTCATTCCGGAAATCTCCTTGGGCATCAATACGATGACATCAGACACAACTGGATTTAGTCCAGCATTCCTCACACAGGGTCGAGAACCGCGGTTGCCGAAGACACTCTTCGACGAAGTCACTTTAGGAACCGGAACCGCGGCACAAAGTCCACAACAGAGGGGTAATCGCCTTCGAGAAGTTTTCCAAATCGTGAAGAGAAATCTTGAAAGGGCAGCAAAGGACCAGGCTCGGAATTACAATCTTCGACGAAGACACTGGAACCCCCCCAATCGGAACACTTGTCCTGGTAAAAACACACCACCTATCAAAAGCGGTGGATAAATTCAACGCCAAGCTGGCACCAAAATACGAGGGACCTTACCGAATCGACAGATATACATCACCAGTCATCGTGCAGCTAACCAACATGGAAAATTCAAGTGGTCGCACGGCCCACATCCGAGATCTTAAGGAATATCATCGCGTTGAAGACAGATCAAATACGACCGTGGGCGGCGAACTTACAGAACACCAGTAGTTGAATTTTATATGTCATGTGGCGTCGTAGATCGTGTTGTCCGACAGTGTAGTAGACCAACCCGTTACTTATTTTCCTCTCTCTTAGAAAACCACCAAAAACCAACAACAAATCAACAACAATGGCAACAACCGCAGAGAAGGAACAATGGTTCGATCGGCTGGATGAGCTGATCCAGTCAAGCAAAGTAGCCGAACGACAACACCCGTCTTTGCTCCCCTCCGTCGTGTGAGCAGTGACAGCGCAAAGCCGGAGAGAAAGCGGAACCACGAGGGTCAGAGAATGGAGTCCTTGACCGAACTAGCGAACGCGGATGATAACGACTAGGAACCCTTCGTTATTTATCCGCCTGGCCGCGGTGGAATACCGATCCGGGCCGAGGACTATCGCCGTTTAGCCAGAGGTCGGTTCCTGAATGACGCTCTGGTAGAAATGTACCTCCAATACATCAAAAACACAAGGGTCGCAGAATCGGAGAGGCAGCGGGTGCATCTGTTCAGCACCCATTTCTTTGATCGCATCAACCAGGCCGGCACGCCGTGGGAACGGCACGGCAGAGTGAGGCGCTGGACAAAGAATGTGGATTTGTTCACGATGAACCACATCCTTGTCCCAGTGAACAGGGACCAACATTGGTTCCTAATGGTCGTGTGCTTCGTGGGTAGCACCAGCGTCAGGATGATGGAGAAGCCGAAGCAGGACGGGACATGGGGTGCACAGCTACCCTGTATCCTCCAATGCGACTCCCTGAGCCCGGGTCCACGAACGGAGGTAGGCCAACGGATACGGGAGTATCTCGAGTGCGAATACCACTCACGCAAGCCCGACGGCGTTCCCCGGACATTCAGCAACATGAACCTACCCCTATTCGAGCCCAGGGTGTTGCAGCAGGACAACGGGACGGATTGCGGCATATTTCTGCTACAATACGCAGAACAGCTATTCGTCCGGCCAATCGAAGACTACCGCGACGAGTATTTAAACATGGAGGAGTGGTTCCCCAGAGAAGAGGTAGGCCGGAAGCGGCAGAACATCGCAAATACCATCCGGAAGCTGACAGCCGACCTAGGGAAGACACACCGGAAGTTCCCCGCTCTCGACTTCGGGGAACCCACCCCAGAAGCGCCAAAAAGGGTAGAACTGGTAGGAGGACCGATACCCACAGACACCGGACACCCGAACTATTTCGACCCTCTGAGCGGCGCCTACTACGACGACCTCTGCTCCGAAGTCGAGGGACATTTGGGGCTAGAAGCGGTGGACACCAAAACCAGACAGCGAGGAAGTTACACCACCAACTGAGTCCAGCGAAATAGTCGAGCAGAACGACGTCCCAATGCCGCGACAGCTCCACGACCTGGACGAGCTCGAGGGCCCAGCAGGCACATGCATTAACCGAGAGGTGGTAGACGGTATACGCAGGGGATACCCGCGTTTGGCACAACAGCCACGGAAACGCCAACACATCCAGTTCCTCTGTGCCGGCCACAGGGTGACCATCACGTCAAGGGCGATCACCATTCTTCCGCCACCGGAAAGAAAGGAGGGAGTGTAAGGAAGCATAACTTCCTTACAAATACGGGTGTAGAACCTGGACCACACTCCACCTGAGCTGATCCCGCGAAAATCGCTTCAAGGGATGCAGTAACCTCGAGTTGTGCGGACCCAACTTGAGGTGGACTTAATTCTATGAATACGGCCAACCAACTTCAAACAAGTTGGGGGAACCTGTTGGAGGAGAAAGAATCGAACCTCAAACAGAAAGCTCGACTCCGGGGAAGAAAACAAAACTCTCACCGCACTCAACAAGCACAACAACAATAACATGTACAAAACCGGGAATGCAATAAAGAGCAAATAATAAAACCAAAGTCACATAGAAATTAGAAACAACAAACACAGGCAAATTACATGCAGCAAGCTAACAAGCAAAAACCTGGTTTAAAAAAAAAAACAACAACATGCAAAGTCGATACTGAGCAAAAAAATAATTTTACACTCTGCTACGGCAACAATAACCCCAGTCGAAAGCAAAAGAAGCGATTAACAGAAATTTTCGAAGGCCAAACTAAAACAACAAAATGACCAAATGCCGTTAGGTGAGCCATATAAAAGCAGCCTCCGAATTGTAAATCGGTCTCTTGGAAATCAACCATCTAAGCGGTAAGTCCTCGTTGAATAATTCTTGCCTGTCTGAATTTGGTGGAGTGCTTCTAGTGGAAGCCAAATTCAGAATCCTGAACTCCTGAATAATTCCTGCCTGTCTGAATTTGGTGGAGTGCTTCTAGTGGAAGCCAAATTCAGAATCCTGAAATCCTGAATAATTCCTGCCTGTCTGAATTTGGTGGAGTGCTTCTAGTGGAAGCCAAATTCAGAATCCTGAAGTCCTGAATAATTCCTGCCTGTCTGAATTTGGTGGAGTGCTTCTAGTGGAAGCCAAATTCAGAATCCTGAAATCCTGAATAATTCCTGCCTGTCTGAATTTGGCGGAGTGCTTCTAGTGGAAGCCAAATTCAAAATTTTGAAAACTTGTCAATTTAATTCCTGTCTGTCTGAATTTGGTGGAGTGCTTCTAGTGGAAGCCAAATTCAGCATCTTGAAAACTTGATTAATTCCGTCTGTCTGAATTTGGTGGAGTGCTTCTAGTGGAAACCAAATTCAGAATCTCGAGAGCCTGGCTATCATGCGAGCAAATCCTGAATTCAAATAAGAGTCCCGTAGACAGCCTCCTTGTAGTAGCTAAATATCCCCGTGTATATAAGCAAAAATTAGCCCTGACTTACTTACGAACGGACTGACATATAGTATACAATTAGCAATAAGATTGAAGAAAGTATAACATAGAAATGAGAAAATAAAAACTAGAAATAACATTAGACTGTAACCAGTTATAACGAAGGATTGTCCTAATGTATGTGGAGAAAAATAAAGACAAGAATTAGACTAATGAAGAATAAATTGTGGGTTCTTTTATTAAAATGAACGCTGGACGGCCGTGAGCATATCCTGGCGAGAAGACATTCGTTACAAAGCATATACCAACGAGGAACACCAGAGAGAATTGCTACCCATGGAAGTTATGCGTGCCAACCCCGCAACGAGAAATAGTACTCCAAGAATGCCATGACTCTCCTGCAGCCGGACATTTGGGAATTTTTAAAACGATATCACGCCTCGCTAGCCGGTATTATTGGCCTGGAATGTATAGGGATGCAAGCCGGTATGTAAAGAAGTGTGGGAGTTGTCAAAAATATAAAG
This sequence comes from Sicus ferrugineus, assembly GCA_922984085.1. Classification (NCBI taxonomy): domain Eukaryota; kingdom Metazoa; phylum Arthropoda; class Insecta; order Diptera; family Conopidae; genus Sicus; species Sicus ferrugineus. Next base: position 31,099,546 of record OV277349.1, read on the forward strand.
TACAACAAGTGAAGTCTGCCGGGAGAATGCTCACACAGATCGCCGAGGAGCCTTGGTCCGTCCTGTGTGCCGATTTCGTGGGACCTCTTCCTAGATCCACGCATGGGAATACAATGATGTTGGTATTCGTGGATAAATTCACGAAGTGGACAGAAATTATTCCACTACGAGCGGCAACCCTCGAAAACCTCATAAAAGCGTTCCGGGAGAGGATAATTTCAAGGTTTGGCTTACCAAAAATTCTGGTGACGGACAACGGTTCCCAATTTACTGACCGCAACTTTCAAAAATTCATGCAGGACATCGGAGTCAAACACCAATTCACTGCACCCTACACCATTTATCCAAGGCCATCGAGGGATTCGCCGCGAAACTTGCTCCAAAATACAACCCCCCTACCGAGTCATAAATTTCGTTTCACCAGTAATTGCAGAAGTAAAACGAGAATGTGACAGGAAAATACGTAAAACTCATGTACAAGATATGAAAATATTTTATGAAGACTCTGCAGCGGGGAAAACGATGTTAAGCAACCCACTTCAAACGAGAGAACTCACCACAGTGTAAGCATGCCCATAACGTATTTTTAATTACAGACAAGTTTCACGCTAACGAAGTTAAAAACCGGAAACGGATATGAGCGACGACAAGAAACTACGCGCGGGTGTTGAGCAAATGCGTCTGCGATACTACACAATAGACGCAGCCAAAAGGAGTACGATCTGCATCGCCTGTGATTGGGAGCAGGATCCTGCCCACGTGGCGCGTATGGATCGACACCGGATCACCACGGGAGCGCCGTCGTCGAGTGCGAACACCATGGCCACCACTGCTGATTACTGTGAGGCGTCCCTTCCCAAGCGACAAAAACTGGTAGTGGTGAGTGAAGGCAGTTTGCAGCAGATAGCAAAAATCAACAGTGTTGCTGCTAACGACAACGCGCAGGAAAACACCAGTGTACTGTTTCGATACCCAGCTGGGCGCGGTGGCATCGTCATCAACACCGACGACTACAGGAGGTTGGCCAAGGGCCGCTTCCTCAACGATGTCATCCTGGATGTCTACCTCCAATATCTGTGGAAGGCGGGCCTATCCGAGGAACTGCGAGAGCAGGTCTTCATATTTAGCAGCCATTTCATAAGCCGCCTTCGAAGAGCCCCTCCAAGCGGACTAAATGCGACCACTGTTACCGCAATGGAACGACACAGCTGGGTACGTGGCTGAACCAAATTTGTTGACATCTTCACCAAACGGGTGGTGATAATACCCGTCAACGAGGCCATGCATTGGGTCAACGAGGCCATGCATTGGGTCCTGGTGGCAGTGATTGGCCTGGATGCAGTCACGACGGGGCAGGGTGTCCCTCAAGAAGCGGAGGTGCGTCCCGTGATATTGACGTTCGACTCCATGGCAACGGAGCCACGGACAGATGCCGTGAAGCTAATACGGGAGTACCTCCAAGCCGAATTAACAACAAGACGGGGTGTCACCAACGCACGTATGCTGCTGGGAGAGGACACGCTGCCATGGCGCAATATGGAGGTGCCGCAACAACCCAACACCTACGACTGCGGCGTATATGTCCTCCAATACGCAACTTGCATCCTCTCTGGGCTGTCCACGAACTGGCACACAGCCGTCATCAAATCAGGGGCCAAGGAGATGCAGAAAGAGATCGACCGACAATGCTGTAGGATTGCTCAGCTGTTTAATGAGCTGGCCAAAGAGAAGGACCCCAGAAGCTTCCGCCGATAGATCTGCCAAGTATTACGACACACAACACTGGCGACGGAAGCAGTAACAGCGGCGAAGAAAGCGATAGCAGCGGCAATGGAGATACTGACAGCAGTAGCAGCGAAAGCAGTAGCAGCGACGACGAAAGTGGAAGTAACGGCGAAGAAAGTAGTAGCAGCGGCATGAACGCCGATAAAAACAACGGCAACGGAAACAGTGGTGGCAACAACAACCACCTTTCACCACACCAGACCAGCCGCACTACTCACCACAACGACGATGCCCACAACAAAATCGACGGTATTGGCAGCACTGAGGCAGTGCAAATTGGTGAGGAAGCGTGGCCACGAGAAGTTAAGGAAGAGGTGCGGGTGTCGAGCACGACGTGGAAGACGGGTGTCGAGCACGAAGAGAGAAGGGGGTGTGAGGAGCCTGGAGTGTGTCCTCCGAGCATTGCATCGACGGCAGTGCATCACAGGACACTGCGCGTCGCAACCGAGCATCGCATCGACGGCAGTTCGTCACAGGACCCTGCGCGTCGCATCAGAGCATCGCATCGACGGCAGTGCGTCACAGGACACTGCGCGTCGCATCAGAGCATCGCATCGACAGCAGTGCATCACAGGACACTGCGCGTCGCACCCGAGCATCACAACGCATCAACGTCTTGCTGCGCATCAACGTCAACGCCACGCGTCGCATCTACACGTCACGCCAACGCATCAACGTCCTGCTGCGTCAACGAGCGTCGCGTCAACGCTACGCGTCGCATCTACACGTCACGCCAACGCATCAACGCCCTGCTGCGTCAACGAGCGTCGCGTCAACGCTACGCGTCGCATCTACACGTCACGCCAACGCATCAACGTCCTGCTGCGTCAACGAGCGTCGCGTCAACGCCACGCGTCGCATCTACACGTCACGCCAACGCATCAACGCCCTGCTGCGTCGATAAGCGCCGCATCAACGCATCTCAACGTATCTACGCAACGGCCTGCCGCATCAACGAGCGTCGTTCACTTCATCAACGGACATCTACACATATCTCACCACCTCCAATACCACCGGCACACTCACCATCGTGTCTACACCCCATAGTGTAAGAATCTGAAGTGTAAATAAAGTGAATTTCTTAAATTAAAGCTCCGAAATACAAATTATTTCTGCCGCTATCCTGGACACGCCCTGAGCGATATCCAAAGCGAAAACATCGTGACAACATTTACTACAACGTTGATCTTGTGTCTCTAATGAAACGAGTGTACGAGGAGAATTGCATGGCTAGACCAGATTCGAATGCTTAGCCGAAAGCATCGATTTACGTTGGCTTAGTTCGAGCTCCTCACAGCGAGAATCGAGAAAATAAAAAAAAATCTCTGGGGTTTGTACAGTCTTTGATCACTTGAATCCAGTGCGTCGAGACCCTGAATGGATTTTTGCCAACAAAATGTGTATAAGCCAGCAATCGCATTCACTACGGTGTTTAGTATCTAAGCCTCGTATTACTTCATTAGCTCCGTCTGCAATTTCCCTTAAGGTGCTGCAATTCTCGGTTGCATTAGATGGGAGCGCGAAAAAGGTTTCCATATACGAATTAAAAATTTCTTTGGAACGAGCATTCCTTCGAGACGAGTCCACGCTGTATTGTAAGAAGACTGAAGAATATGCCTCACAAGGTTTGCGAATTCATCTCGTAGCAAAGATTTAATATAGTAAAATTTCAGAGTGTTTGTGAGGTGAGGTATCGAGTCTATAGAGCTAACGAATAAGTCCCTAAAGGGCGTCCAATCCTTATAGTTGCCAGCGAATGGTTGAATATGAATTTTAGGAAGTTCTGTGCCTGCAGTTGCTGTAGATCTACTTGTAACGATCGAGAAAGGCTACCCGTTGTTCTGTTAGCTCGGTGAATGCATTTGTAGAATCTTCTTTTCCAATTAGAGGGGCTAGAGAACGTCTTAAGACCGACAACTTCCAGCGTGCACAGAAATACTTTTCTTCGTATTTAAGAAATTCCTCATTTGTATCGGCATAATCCGTATCCTCCGCATTCGAATACATAGTCTGGGTGGAATGAGTAAATTCCTTCCATACACTGTTTAAATGTTCTAGCCGACTTTTGACTTCGCCGATTGTGCACAATTCCGAAGGATTCTGTGCATACGTAAAGCCATCATTTGTGAATTTTCCAACCCGGCTCGAAAGACCAATTTTGTTGAGGAATGTAAGTAAAGAAACCCTTTTTCCTTATGCCTTAGTTCATTTGGGTATACATAAAAATGGTTTGTTCACAATATACAAAAATAGAGTAATATAAATAGAAGTATTTTAATACAAGTAATGTACGTTGGCGTTCAAGAGCAATATATTGTTACGTAAATTTAAATTTACGGGTACGGTTCTCTCTTAGGTTCGATCTCTGGATTGTGAATAATCTAATAAAACTCAAAGATTTTGCTGTTCTTAATTTCACAGATTTTATTCTTTTATTATTGCACTTATTAACACTTATTTCTTGACGCTAGGCTCACAAGGGGTCGATGTGTTCTGTTCAATAACCAAATTCGAACTGACTCTCTGAGACACCCTGCGTCTATTTATGAACCAAGTGAACGACTTTAATTTTACCTCGTCTCTGCGTGTGGGATTGTATGCGATACACAACATCGTTCAGTCGCTTTATGACTTTGTATGGACCTTCCCACGATGTTTGCAACTTTGGAGATATACCCTTTTTCCGTTGCGGATTGTACAGCAGCACCAAGTCGCCTTCTTGAAATCCTTCTGAATTCATAGCTCGGTCGTAACGATCCTTCATTTTATTGCTCATTAGCTGTGTTCGCTGCCTCACATGTTGATGTATTTCATCCATTTCGGACTGAAGCAATTCCCAATAGCTGCCTCCAGTTTCAGTAAGTTTATTGCTCCTTCCATATTTCAAATCTGATGGGAGTCTCAAATCTGTACCGAAAATAATCCTCGCAGGTGGATGGCCGATAGTGTCATGGACTGCTGATCGGTAAGCCAATAAAAACATTTGAATGTGCTTGTCCCAATTGCGCTGACATTTGCTCAGTACTTTTCGTAAATGCTCTTCTAATGTACGGTTAAACCTTTCCACCATGCCATCCGATTGTGGATGTAGAGCTGTCGTTCGAGTTTTCTTGATACCCAACAATGAGCACATTTCTCGAAATATAGCAGACTCAAAGTTCCTCCCTTGATCTGAATGCAACTCAATTGGTATTCCAAATCGCGTGACCCAATTCTGCACAAAAGCTTCGGCTACAGTTTTAGCCTCCTGATTTGGTATAGCATATACTTCTGGCCACTTATTGAAATAGTCCATGATCACCAACACATATTTGTTCCCAGAGTCGCTAGTAGGGAATGGACCGGCTACATCCATCGCAACGCGTTCAAATGGTGCTCCCGCATTGTACTGCTGCAACCTTCCTCTGCTTCTAACTTTCGGACCCTTAGCTGCCATGCATTGCGCGCAGTTTTTAATCCATTCAGCAACTGATTCTTGGCAATTCACCCAGTAAAACCGTTGTTTAATCTTTTCCAGAGTTTTCGTGATGCCAAGATGCCCTCCACTTGGTCCATTGTGAAACTCTTCTAATACAGCTGCTATTCTAGACTTTGGTAGGACAACCAAATCGCGAGTGTGTTTACCATCTTCACTTTCCCATGAACGATGCAGAACTCCGTTTATCAACCTCAAGCTATTCCATTGCGCCCAATACGCCTTGGCCAACGGACTTTCTGATGCCATTTCTTCCTTGGTTGGTCTTTTATCTGTTTCTTTCGCTTTCATGACCTTAACCAAGTCCGCATCCTTCAGTTGGCTTTTCCTTACAGCGCTGGATACCCATTCATCATCAGGTTGCAGATTTGTTAATCGGATGTCGACTATACCTTCGCTTCTTTCAGCCTTGGAGCAATGCTTACACTCCAATGCACATGGGCGTCGAGATAGTGCATCGGCGTTTCCATGTTGCCCACCTTTCCGATGCTGTATTTCACAGTCGTAATTCTGCAACCTTTCTATCCAACGCGCAATCTGTCCTTCCGGATTTTTAAACTGGAGTAACCATCTGAGTGCTGCATGATCTGTTCTTAGATGGAAATGCTGTCCATACAGGTATTTGTGAAAATGTTTCACGCATTCGACCACTGCCAAGAGTTCCCGCCTCGTAACGCAATAGTTCCTTTCCGGTTTTCCAAGGACTTTGCTATAGTACCCAATTACTTTTTCCTGACCATCGATAACCTGTGAGAGTACGCCTCCTATTCCATTTGCACTAGCATCTGTATCTAGGACGAACTTTCCGCCAGGAACTGGATAAGCCAACATTGGAGCTGTGCATAGTAATTCCTTCAACTGCTGATAGGCATTCTCTTCCTCCTCTTTCTACACAAATTTGCAGTTTTTCTTCGTCAAATTATGCAAACTTCTCGCAACGTTGGCAAATCCGGGTACAAAGCGTCGGTAATATGTACAGAGCCCAAGGAAGCTACGCACTTCATGAACATTCGTTGGTCGAGGCCAATCCCGTACCGATTTTATTTTGTTTTCATCAGTGTGGATTCCTCTAGTGGTGATTTTGTGGCCCAAATAAGTTATTTCGGTTTTAAATAGATTGCATTTCTTTGGATTCAACCGTAACCCAGCCGAAGCAATTCGTCGAAAGACATCTTTTAAATTTTTGAGGTGGTCATCAAAACTCTGGCCCATGACGATAATGTCACCAAGATACACCAAACATGTTTTCCAGTGAAGCCCTTTTAGTACGTGTTCCATTAAACGCTCAAAAGTTGCCGGAGCGTTGCATAATCCAAATGGCATCACGGAGAATTGCCACAATCCATCCCCGATGCTAAAAGCAGTTTTTTCGCGATCGGATTTCTCGATCTCCACTTGCCAATAACCACTTTGTAAATCCAGCGTTGAAAACCATTTCGCACCGGATAACGTGTCCAAGGTGTCGTCTATTCGCGGCAGTGGGAAGCTGTCCTTTTTAGTGGCATCGTTCAGCTTCCGATAGTCAACGCAAAACCGGGTGCTTCCATCCTTCTTTTTAACTAGCACGACCGGTGAACACCATGGGCTAGTTGATGGTTCAATAACTCCTCCTTTTTGCATTTCGTCTATTATCTGTCCCGCTTCTTCTCGTTTTGCTAGTGGGACTCTGCGTGGAGCTTGCCGAATCGGTCTTGCATCGCCAGTGTCTATTCGATGTTGCACAATGGCAGTTCTTCCAAATTTATTGCCATCGTTGGCAAATATGGAGCTATAGTTCTCTAGTAGCCGTTTTGCTTTCATCTTTTCTGGCCCGCTCACCTCATTCAACCAGGTATTCACGATGTTAGGAATTTTCATGCCATCTTTGAGAACCTCGTTTTTGCATTCCTGAGGAGGATTGTCACAATTAAGCACGGCTTCCACAGCTTGGCATTGTCCTACTATCTCTCCTTTCTCCAAAAATATCGGTGACCTGAACTCATTCATCACTCGAATTGGGATCCGCTTATTATTTCCCGTTTGCACCAAGGTTCGTCCAACCAATATATTTGCAGTCCTTTCTGATGCCTCTACTACCCACAGCCTGCTTGCTCCACAGTCTCCCTCCACACATGCCCACAGTACTGCTTCAGACTTTGGTGGAATCTGCTGACGGTGACTTACACTTACGTTCCTGATCTGAGGCCGTTCATACCCAGTGCTTAGGGGTATCTCCATGTTCTGGCACGTCAGCATTCTTTTCTTCAGATCCAGAGTAAGACCATGGGCTAGCATAAAATCCACGCCGATTATTACCTCGTCCATTATTCCAGCCACTAAGAAGGTGTGAACCACTTCTAACGTTCCAATCTGAACCTTGCACACCAGTTTTCCACAAATCGCAGCCTCCTCCCCTGTAGCTGTTCGTAGCTTGCAACCAATCAGCGGCTCAACGTTATCCCCTGCTAGGTCTGATCGAATGATAGAATGTGTTGCGCCCGTGTCCAGAGTTAAGACCAGCGATCGTCTGTTTACAGTCCCGTTTATGGTTAAATTATTGTTTTTACGCTGTATTTGTGAAACGGAGACAGTGGGGCAATCAGTTGTGGGAACCAGCTCACGCCCCTTTGAACTGGTCCGTTTTAGTTTAACGATCGTTTCTCTTCAGAAGCGCCACTTACATCTTCGTTGCTTCTTTTCCTTGCATCTACGTTTTTCTTACCAGACGCAGTACAATTCCGTGCCAGGCGTCCTGATGTTCCACAGCTGTAACACTTTAGTTCAAAGCCCTTGCGCGAGGTTGGCATCCTCTGAGAAATAGTCTGGATGAGATCCCTTATGGTTTTCTCTAGGGATTCACTTGGCTCAACTTCCAGCCGATGAACTCTATGTGCCTTATTGCTTAAAAGGCATGCTGTTTCCTGCGTCAAGGCAAATGACACTGTTTCGGCAAACGTCTTCTTTGGCATGGAGTAGACTGCACGTTTGGTATCCGCATCTCGTATACCACTCATAAACGCCTGAATTTTAAGTAATTCAGTTACTTCCGCTGGTGCATCTGCGTTGGCCAAATGCGCGAGCCACTCTATCTCCGTTGCATATTCTTGTAACGACTCGTTTGCTTTTTGGTAACGATTCATCAGCTCCATTTGAAACACTTGTTTTCTATGGTCGCTACCATATCGTCGTTTAATCGCTGCCATTAACGCGTCATAATTACCACGCTCATTTTCAGGAACTGTTTGCAGAACTTCGACGGCGGAGCCTTTCAATGATACTACCAAAGCTGCTACTTTATCCGCCGTAGTCCAGTGATTGGCTTGGGCTGTGGTCTCGAACTGTAGTTTAAAATTTTAAAGGGTATAGTTCCGTCGAAAGTTGGCGCTTGCAATTTCGTTGCGCTAACAGCTGTAACTGGACCACTGGACTGTATTTCTCGCACATGACCATCCGGCCGCTGTATTTCTGATTCTAGTCTGTGTAATTCATCCTCCATTTTGTCCTGCCTCGACTGCAATATGGAAGAATTCCCTTCTATGCGCGATAGTTGCTCCTGCAGTTGTGTAGTGTTTTGTGTCAGCTGCTCCTCCATACGTGAGGACAGTTGCTCCTTCAATTGAGAAGTGTTTTGTGCCAGTTGCTCCTGCAATTGAGAAGTCTGCTGCGCCATTGCTGCTAAAAGCACATTCATGTCAAATGCTGGAGCTGGCTGCGGCTCTACCAACTGCTCCTCGACTTTAGATGAAGCTCCTGAAACATCATGACAGAACTCATGTTCTTCAACATCGATGCCCTCACTCTCCATTGCTTTACGCAACCGTGCTTGTAAATCTGCCTTATGCCCTGTCACAGGCAAACCTCTAGCCTCCAGCTCTTCCCTCAGCTGGGGTATTTTCAGTTCAGCAAACTTCACCATAATTTAGGATTATTCAGCAATCCCACTTCTGACACCAATTGTTACGTAAATTTAAATTTACGGGTACGACTCTCTCTTAGGTTCGATCTCTGGATTGTGAATAATCTAATAAAACTCAAAGATTTTGCTGTTCTTAATTTCACAGATTTTATTCTTTTATTATTGCACTTATTAACACTTATTTCTTGACGCTAGGCTCACAAGGGGTCGATGTGTTCTGTTCAATAACCAAATTCGAACTGACTCTCTGAGACACCCTGCGTCTATTTATATGGCAGTTGATACTGCTGCGGAAGGTTCTAGAATTATGCAGCAAATTCTCGATCTATCTATTTGATCTATCCCGCGCTAGATGCCGTTGTGAAAGATCGTGGAATTTTCTAGCAAATTGTCGATCTATCTCGCGCTAGATGTCGCCGTACAAAGATGTGAAAGGTTGTGAAACTAGCTATCTATGCGCGATTTGAATGTTTTCCAGAACTTTCGCGAAAGTTTCATTGTAAATTCGTCACAATATTAATATTGTACGAATTGCATAATTCAGCAAATTCTATAGAAATTTCCAGCAATTATGATGACCTAGTAACAAAACATGTACATCTCTAGCACGAGGTAGACTTGTTTTTCGGAGACGTCCATTAGCAGTACGTAATTAAGTTGTTTTTCTCAAACTTTGTCCATTAAATTGTGGAATATCCGCGCTGGGTTGTGCTCTTAGCTAATGGGCTGCTTTGCCTGCTTGACTTTAATCAATTTTTTTAAAAAGAAATCTGGAACCAATTTGGTGCATTTTTCTGTGAAACCCAGTTACATATTGTATATACATATTTTCTAATAAAATGTCTAACATAAACTTGAGATCTAAGCATGGTGCAAAGTCCACTACAGGTGATACTCTCACTCCAAATAAATTGCAGTCACAAACGGCAAATATTACCGACTCTTCGTTGCTACTGCGCATGCTGGATGAACGCATAAGTAAACAAAATGATATTCTAACTGAAGTCATAAAAAGTTTTTGACAATTTTCAAAAAGAGCTTCGCTGCTTACGCGAGGAATTCAGAAGCTAATTCATTCACTCTGAAATACCGAACGACAAAGACTGCGAAGTAGTTTACGCTAGATATTTATCTCACCAAAAAAACTGCTCTTCCTACGTTATTAGTTCTCGAATTAACATGATTTTATTGAAACTCGCAACAGTTTCCACTTCTCATGCTTAAGCGACCAGGACGTATACTATGCAACTCATTCAATTAGTTCGACTGCCACAGGACTTGATGGAACATGTCCTAAATTTGTTAAACTAATATCTCCGTTTTTAATAAAGTATGTTACTTTCATCTTTAATTACATTATAACTATCTCAAAATTCCCTAACGCATGGAAATTCTACCAATCTTGAAAAGGAAACAATCTCATGAATGTGACAGCAGACCAATTGCAATGGTACTTTTTTTCTCTGAAGTCTTTGAAAAGTCGATCTCCAAACAAACCCTCGATTTCATATCTAGTTGCAATCTACTCAGTAACCATCAGTCAAGTTTTCGACCAAGAAGGAGTTGCATTACTGCCTTAACTCTGGTAATTGAGAACAGCAATGGATAAATAAAATGTTTTATTCCTAACGCTACTAGATTTTTCAAAAGCCTTTGATACTGTCAACCATGAATTGCTATCCATTAAATTAGTAAATAACTTTAACTTCTCATTTCAATTGAGTAGATTAATTCTCTCATATTTAACTGACCGACAGCAAAGCGTAATCGTAAACGATAAGATGTCCTCATCTCTTCGGTCGGTTTGTTCAGGTTCCTTAAGGATCGATATTGGGACCTCTTCTTTTCCTACTCTATGTTAATGACATACCCCTCGTTGTTAAGCACTGTTTTTTACATATGTATGCAATTGATTTTTAGTTTCCCTTTAAATGAGATTAACACATCATCCCAATTGTGTAACGAAGACATTGCGTCAATCAGCACTTGGGCGTGTAGCCTTAATTATTTGAGTCTCACTTAAGCCATGTCTAAAGTTTTACCAATATATAAAAAACATTTGGATCCATTAATTTCGCCGAATGTTTACAATGGGAGATGCACTATATTATGTGGTGTCAGCAATAAATCTTGGAGTAATTTTTAACGACTCACTAACTTGGCCAACGCGTGTTAATGCTAATATTGGCAAAGTGTACAGTGTACTTCGCTCACTTTGGCACACTCAAAATTTTCTGCCGACTAAAATAAAGCTCCTATTAGCAAAAACAATTTTGTTTCCTGTGCTTCTTTATAGTTGTGAGCTTTTTAGCGATCTTGACTCTGCTTCCTTGAGGAGATATGTTGTGGTCTACAATAGTATAGCACGCTTTATATTCAACGTAAAGCGCGTTGACCACATATCCCATTTATCTTTACCGATCGACATTTATCTTTATCGATATACGATCATTAGTATAAAATTATACATTCAGGCCAAACAGAGTATCTATTTTATAATCCTTTCACAGAGGATAAACATGCTGGTTCTTCCGAGATTCTCGAACTTAATTTCCAAGCGACAGTTTTTTTGTGAGCGCTGTCCTCCGTGGAACTTCCTCCCACCATTCATTCAATGGATTAGCAACAAAACTAAATTCGAATCAAACCTCAGGTATTATTTCAATTCTATTTAGTGATGCAGGATTAATAATATTGGATTCAAAACGTTTGTATTCTTTCCCTTATCTTTCCATTATTACTCTTCTATTTTTCGTTTTCCTCTCTATTCTAATCCTTCCATTCTTTTTATTACACGTAATTTTAAGTAAATATAGGTAGGTATCTTGTAACAAATCTTATTAATTGCTTATGCTACCATTATTTTATACGATTTGTAATACCATGGATAGCAGTTTCTGTTATAAATAAATAAAATGAAACTGGCCAAATTCTAGACCTAAAAAACCTTTTACTCATAGAAACCTTCAGCAAATTCCTAGAAAACAACAAAATGTTCCTGGCCAATTTGTTTGATTTCTAGGTGAGTCGCATTCGGTGCGATACCCATCTGTGTTACCAGATATATTTATAATGTGTGTTTCTTATGCTTAAGTTTTGAAAGTTCGTGAATATTCCTGTGGAAGAGCGACTAACTAATTCGTTCTTTTTCAGTGGTAATGTTGTGCATGGAAGCATTTCATATTAAATTTTTTTCTGTTTATTTTATTTATCTAGGTTTCGCTGGATGAACTTCAAAATATACAACCAAGGATGTTTTCTTTACAAAAGATCGTCGAAATTTCGTATTATAATATGGAGAGAATTCGTCTCCAGTGGTCAAGGATCTGGCATGTTCTTGGCGAGCATTTTAATGCAGTTGGATGTAACAGAAATGAAGAGATTGCGTTTTTCGCAGTAGACTCTTTGCGGCAATTATCAATGAAATTTTTGGAAAAGGGCGAGTTTTCAAACTTTCGATTTCAAAAAGACTTTCTTCGCCCTTTTGAGTACATAATGAAAAATAATCAGTCCTGTGCTATTCGAGATATGGTTGTGCGGTGTCTTACTCAAATGGTAAATTCACAAGCTCACAACATTAGATCAGGTTGGAAAAATATATTTTCCATATTTTATTTAGCCGCTAGTGATCACGAAGGGTCTGTTGTTGAGTTAGCGTTTCAAACAACTAGCAAAATGGTTGGAGAACTTTACGTAAAACAATTTCCCGTGATGATAGATTCATTTCAGGATGCCGTTAAATGCCTTTCAGAATTTGCTTGTAACACGCAATTTCCCGATATTAGTATGGAAGCCATACGCTTAGTGCGAGCATGCGCGCTTTGTGTACATCAGTCTTCGAACCTGTTTGCAGAGCACGCTGGAATGGATAGTGATGCTGCTGTTAGTGAAGAAGATCGCGTTTGGGTTAGGGGTTGGTTCCCTCTTTTATTTTCGTTATCATGTATAATAAATCGTTGTAAATTAGATGTTCGAACTCGAGGTCTTACCGTCCTTTTTGATATAGTCAAGACACATGGAGAAAACTTTAAGCCGAACTGGTGGAAGGATTTATTTAATATTATTTTTCGTATTTTTGATGATATGAAGTTGCCAGAACAAATAACAGAAAAGTCGGAATGGATGACTACGACGTGCAATCATGCATTATACGCTACGGTTGATGTTTTTACACAATACTTTGAAGTGTTGGGTGGATTATTGCTATCAGATTTCTATGCTCAGTTGAATTGGTGTGTCCTCCAAAATAATAAACATTTGGCAAAGTCTGGAACAAATTGTTTAGAAAATTTAGTAGTATCAAATGGATTTAAATTCAACACAGAAACATGGAGTAAAACCTGCCAATGCATAGAAGACATGTTCTTTGCAACTTTACCAGTCGAGCAACTAATCTGTACGGAAAATAAGCAAAGATTTAATTTATTTAATGATTGTATGCTTTTGGAAAAGGACAAAAAAATTTCATTTATATGTTCCGAAAGTTTTGGTGATTTCGAAGTAAAGAAACCTAATGTACTGTATGAAAATATACCTGAAACTGTTTTAGTTAAGCTTGCTGTGCAACTGGAACTTATTCAAACAATAGATAATATTGTGTTTTTCCCAGCGTCATCAAAAAGGGAAGATGAGGAGATATTAGCACAAGTTGTAGCCGATTTAACTGCTACTATAATTACTGGTCAACCTACAGAATATCAACGGGAAGACCAGGGTATGTACAGCTTTATAGAAACGAAGCAATTATTGCAGTTAACTGCCTGCCTCTTCCACTCCCATCAGTTCGCGAAAAAATGTAATTTAAACCAAGGAAAAACAAATGTCTTGTGGTTCATAGAATTAGAACCCTCAGTTATATCATATCTTATAAAGCAAGAGACATTGTCTTTGGCTTGCTTACTGAGAATTTATTTTAAAATGTACGGAGATGAGAGGCGAAGGAATTATTGGCTTACTATTGAAACGGAGCTAATAACAGTGTGTAAAGAAGTTTTATCAGAATTTCTAAGCCTCCAAACTGAAAATCACCGCAGTCCATGGATTTCACTTTTATTGCTTATTTTTACTAGATTACTGAAAATGACAGATTTGCGGGTAAGTTTCTCTATTTATCTACCATTACAATAGTCAAAATATGTTGAAAAACATTTAAAAATAATTATAACTAAATTCTACCTTCTGTGAGTATTTTGCAAGTACGTCACACATATGTATCATTGATTGGGCTATGAGATATTACAAACAAATACCAATAGAAAATGTAAGACATGGAATTTTTGAAAAATTAACGCAGCTGCTCAGAGCTAATAAGTACACCAAAAGTTTTAGTAATTTTAATAACCCGAATAAATAATTGCGTTCGGAACATCCCGATTACAACCGATAACGCTGGTGTTCTGTTATTAATTTCATAAAGTTTTTCTATTTTTTGGTTATTTTATTTTCTCTTTTATTTCCTCTGTTATCCATTGCGTTCATATCTCAAGCCTCTCTTCTTTCGATACCCTAGTGTACTTAGTATAGCCTATATATATATATATATGTGTGTGTGTGTGTGTGTGAATATATATATATATATAAGAAGAATTTTTTTTGGTCACTTTTGTCTATCGTAATCATATTTTTGTACACTTTAAGCGTTATATATATTCGCTGCAAAAAAAAATTCGCATGTTATAATTGCGGTAGAAAGGGCCACAAATCAATTGAGTGGAAAAAGAAAAGCAAAGGCACGAAGTGTTTTCAGTGTAACCAATTCGGTCACATCTCAAAAGATTGTCCCGAAAGACAAAATTACAACTTAAATAGCAATGTTCGAAACTTGAAGAAACAATTCAGTGATTCAGTGCTATGAATAAAGAAGTGGAAATTTCTGATAAAAAGTACGTCTGTTTGTTGGATACGGGTAGTATGTTTAACATCGTAACCGAATGTGTTTATAATGACTTAGGCAGGCCACATATAACTCCATCAAATATTTACCTCATTGGTTTTGGTGAAAAGTTAATAGATAATAAAATAAAGCCTATTGGCAATTTCAAACATGACATCCAAATTGATGGTGAAACATATGTCAATTTCCACGTTGTGCTGTCGAAATACATAGACGTTGAGGTTGTGTTGGGCGAAGAATTTTTTCGGCAGGCTCAAATAAAAATAAATAGCGACGGTGTTCACATTCACAAAATGAAAACTGTAAAAAATAAGATAAACTTTGAAGCAGACGAATTCAGTATTTTTAAAATTGACACGATTTCGAATGAGAACAATTTAAATATCGATGAAAGCGCGAGTACACACGCGAAACAAAAGATACGCGAATTGATAAATAATAATAAGCCAGAAAAGTGTAAGTCAACTGAAATTAAAATGCATATAGTGCTTAAAGACGAAGCTCCTATTTTCGCGAGACCGCGTAGGTTGCCAATCGCAGAAAGATATATCGTAGATGATCAAGTGGAACAGTGGCTGAAGGACGGCGTCATAGAGAATTCTGATTCCGAATTTAGCAGCCCGGTGGTCCTGGTAAAAAAACCTGATGGGACACCGCGACTCTGCGTAGACTTTCGAAAAATCAACAAAGTTGTGATGGAGGATCGTTTTCCCCTACGGCTGATAGAAGACCAACTCGACGGGCTACAAAACGGTACAATTTTTAGTACCATCGATCTAAGAAACGGATTTTTTCATGTCATAGTACATGAATCAAGCCGTAAATATACCTCCTTCGTTACTCACCATGGCCAATACCAGTTTTGTAAAGTCCCTTTCGGACTATTAAATTCTTTAGGCGTTTTTCAAAGATTTATTAATGCAATTTTTCGTGAACTAACACGCAAAGGTATAGCTCTGCCTTATATAGATGACATTATTATTCCCTCAGAAAATGAGGAGGAGGTTGTTAAAAATTTAGAAGAGGTCATAAATCTTTGTCGGGATTATGGGCTCGAAATAAACGTTCGAAAATGTCATTTCTTGAAGAAACGAGTGGAATTCTTAGGCTACGTTATAGAGGACCGCAAAATATCACCATCGCCAGTCAAAGTTGATGCATTAAACAAATACAAAATGCCAAAAACACTAAAGCAATTGGAAAGCTTTCTCGGACTTGCGGGATATTTTAGGAAATTTGTTCCAAACTTCTCTTTAATTGCAAAGCCGCTAACCGACTTAAAGAAAACGAATAGTAAGTTCGAAATTAATGACTAACAAGTAAATGCTTTTATGTTAAAGAGAATTTTAGCCAACGCACCGGTCTTGAGCATATTTAACCAAAATCTGGAAACGTAGGTGCACACAGACGCGTCAATTGACGGATACGGCGCTGTGTTACTACAGAGGTCTTTCGAAGACGGGCAGTTGCATCCAGTATACTTTATGAGTAAAAAGACCACCGAAGCGGAAAGAAAATATACAAGTTACGAGCTAGAAATTTTGGCAGCCATTGAGGCACTAAAGAAATTCAGAGTTTACCTGTTGGGACTACATTTTAAACTCGTGACAGACTGTAACGCCTTCGCGAAGACTATGGAAAAAAAGGATTTGTGCACAAGAGTGGCTAGGTGGCTTTTGTTCTTACAGGAATACGATTATGATGTGGAGCACAGACCAGGTTCCCAGATGAAGCACGTAGACGCCTTAAGCCGGTATGCAGTCATGATTATCACGGACCTGGATTGTGGAATCTTCATAGATACCAATGGACCGACCCAATTGGCATGCACGATTCACCATGGTGCCTACGTGCTAAACCACTAACCTCGCACTTCAACCACTATCCACCGCGGAACTGCCGTTAAGTATTACTTCACGGGGGCTGGTAAGCAATCATGCTATCTCTGTGCGATTATATCACTGTATCAATTTCTGATCTCAGCGAACCGCCTTCTTTCTATAAGCCGAAGCTCCGTAAGCACAACTGAGACGAATGAGTCAACTTTGGTCCAGTTGTCTTCGCACTGTAGCATAAATTGTTCTATATGCCGTGGATCGATGATCGCAACGCCACGTGCTCTAAAACGAGGGTAGTGAAACATCACGTGTTCTGCATCTTCTTCTTAATTTACACAGCTGGGGCACAAAGGTGACCTGTCGTGTCCGAATCTGTGCAAGTACTTTCGGAAGCAGCCATGGCCCGAAAGGAGCTGAGTCATGTAGTAGTTGACTTCTCCGTACTGTCTTTGGTACCATGCAGCAACGTCTGGAATAAGTAGATAAGTCCACCTCCCTTTCGTTCCAGTGAACCAACGTGCTTGCCATTTAGCGATGGAGATAGCTCTTTCTTCCTTGGCAATGTCTGCTGCCCCTCTGGTTGATCTGCGTTCATAAATCCGCTTCATCTTGTCCGCTAGAATATCAATAGGCAACGTAGATGCTATAACGCATGCTGCTTCATCTGACATCGTTCGAAAACCACTAATGATCCTCAGAGTGCTGAGCCTGTAGATCGATGTGAGCTTTCTCCTGAGTGTTTTTGTGGCCAGGGCATGTGCCCAAACTGGTGATCACCGAGGTAACTACACTTGCCAGTAGCTTTCGTCTTGCTGGCTTTGGTCCGCCTATGTTGGGTAGCATTTTTGATAGACTGGCCTGTATTTTTGCTGCCTTTGTACTAACATAGCTTATATGTTCTTTAAAATTTAGCCTGCCATCCAGCCTGACTCCGAGATATTTAAGCGAAGAACTTGACTTAATTGTACTCTCGCCGACTCTTACATATATATGTTCAACTATCTTCCGGCTGCTGATAAGTATTGTCTCCGTTTTATGCTCAGCTAATTCTAGTTGCGCTGACTGAAGCCACTCCTTTACTTTTGCAATAGAAGAGCTAATTGCAGCTTCGATCTGATGTATGTGCTTAGCCACCGTTATAATAGCTATATCATCAGCGAATCCGATAATCGTAGGTTCTTGCGGCAGTGGGAGTCTCAAGATTTCATCATACATGATGTTCCAAAGAATGGGACCAAGCACGGAACCATGCGGGACGCCTGCAGTGATATCGTAGTATTCAGTCCCACGATCGCTCTCATATATAAGCCTTCTGTTTTTTAAATAGCTTGCAATTATATTAAGTATATATCCCGGAGCCTCCATCTTCATAAGGGCTTGTCGGATATGCTTCCAACTGGCTGAATTGAAAGCATTTTTTACATCCAGCGTAACGATCGCGCAATATTCTTTCGTCCCGCCTTTCCAGCGTTCGCCAGAGATGGCGTTATTTGCAATATTTACAACTGCTTTCACCGCATCGATCGTTGATCGGGACTTTCTGAAGCCGTATTGGTGTTCGGAAAGATTATTTTCTGCAATGGGCGCCAGCCTATTATATACTATGCGCTCCAATATTTTTCCCAGTGTGTCGAGCAAGCAAATTGGCCGATATGACGAGGGCTCGTCTGGAGGTTTTCCTAGTTTCGGAATCAGCACTAACTTCTGTATCTTCCATGAATTCGGGAAGACTCCATCATCCAAACATTTTTGAAATACGTGCAGAAATATATCTGGCCTTCGAAGAATTGCAGTTTTAATTGCTATATTGGGAAACCCATCCGGGCCGGGTGCTTTGCTGTCGCCAATTCTTTTACAGGCAGCCCGAAGTTCCTCAACTGTTATTAGCGGAACAAGTCCAGTTTCATATCTAATAGTCGTACCTTGCATTGATGCGTGTCGTTGTGGAAACAATGTAGCTATTATGTTAAGCAGTTTTACAGGGCAAGTGGTAATCTGCTTTTTTGGATTGCTCATCTTCTTCATAACTATTTTGTATGCCGTGCCCCAGGGATTGATGTCGGCTTCCTCACAAAGTCTGTTGAAACATTCTTTCTTGCTCGACTTAATCGCCTTTTTTAGTGCATTTCGCTTGTTTCTAAATAAAGTTAGACGATCACAAAAATTGGGTCGGCCTCTCGCCCGCTGTAACTTCCGCCGCGGTTTTAGACAGTCTACTCTCAAAGATCGGATTCTGTCATTCCACCAGTAGCAGGGTGATCTCCTATTTTTAACTGACCTTCGATGCATCACATGCGTTACTTATCAACGCGTTAAGTTTCCGCGTAATTTCGTCGACAGAACCGGAAATCATGTTGGCTGATTCGATTTCTTCCTCGAAGATTTCTTTGTCGAACATATTGGCCTTCCATTTCGGCCCCGATAATTTTGGTTTCTTTCTGCTTATACTTCTCTGATATTTTTGTCGGAAGACAACTGCTTGATGATCGCTGCCCGTATAATGCTCACTTACTTGCCATTTGGTGGACCGAGCTAATCCCGTACTAGCAAATGTGAGGTCTATAAACGAAGATGCATCAGCTTTCCTGAACGTGCTTTTCAATCCGTCGTTGAGCAGCTCCACATTCAATAGAGCAAAGGATTCTAAAAGAGCGCTACCTCTGGCATTCGTATGTTTGCTACCCCATTCAACTGCCCATGCATTGAAGTCGCCAGCGATAATCACAGGGGTCCTATTTCTGGCATCTGTAACAAGTTCATTCAACATTTTTTGAAACCGAGACTGCGTCCAGCTGGGTGGAGAATAACAGCTATAGAAGTAACAGCCACCCACATTTGCTCTTACGAAGCCGTCAAACTGGTTGCTCGCCTCATGCAAAATGAAGGAACCACATGTCCATATTGCTGCTTTCGCACTCGCGTCCTCTATCCAGGTTCCGCCCTGTCGGGCCTTGTATGGTTCACTCAACAGCGCTAGGTCGGCTTCCATTTCAATCACTGATTGGGAGATAAGGTCTTGTGCATTCTCACAGTGGTTCAAATTTAACTGAATTACCTTCATTTCATTTTCGAAGCTAACGCCATCTTAAATAGTGGGCATGTGCTGCTACCGGCAATATGTTGCGCATCTGTTGTGCTATCTTTTCTACAAAACATGCAGTTTGGGGTAGCACTGCACTCCTTTGCAAAATGGCCTTCTTCTCCGCACTTTCTGCAACGTTTGGATCTATCGCATTCATTTTCGCAGTATGTCCGAACTCAAGACATCTAAAGCATTTTATAAGCTCCTTTTTTTCGCGTATTCGACAAATTACCCAACCTATTTTAATCTTTCCGGATTTAAGGAGGTTGATCGCACTGTCGACAGGTACGCTAATTGCGGCTGTTTGTGTGCCACCATATGATTTTCGTAGGCTCAGCACATTTTCAATTGTGAAATCGCGAACATCAAATTGCGATAATAGCCTCGTAGGCTGCTTTAGGCTGCGTACTGATGCATGCTCTCCCAATGTGTCGCCAATAACAGTTTTGAGTTGAAGTAATATATATATATATATATATATATATATATATATATATATATATATATATATATATATATATATATATATATATATATATATATATGTGTGTGTGTGTGTGTGTGTGTGTGTGTGTGTGTGTGTGTGTGTGTGTGTGTGTGTGTGTGTGGTTTTTTCCATGAGGGGAAAGCATCGAAAGCCTGCGTTCGGGACTTTAACCACGCTAAAACCCCTCCCCCCTGTCTGTCAGTCCTCCCGGAACTACCGCTAAGTATTACGTCGGGAGGCAGAAGGAGTTTAAAACTCAAACGTTCGTGTCTGTCCAATTGTAGACAGTCATCTAGCCCTAACGTCTCAGTTTACAACCCGTTAGTCGGTCAAGTACTGTCTCCTTGTCCCGCTGACATCAGACTACTACGTGTATGTGTATGTGACCGTAATTTATGCCATGTGTGCGCGCTGTATGCGTGTGCGTGCGCGTGTACGTGAGCGCGTGTGCTTGTACCTAGCCATTTCTTTCAGCTACTCTTCTCAGCTGTTCGAGCCTTCTTTGTTCATTCATTACGAATGCCGCCATCCGGCTTACTGCATCCCAGTACGTTGCGTCTGTCAGCATCAGACCAACGATGTTGCCAGGTGTAATGCGCGTACCTACGATTCTTTGTAAAGCCTCTCTCGCTGTTTGGTACCGTGGACAGCTAAAAAACACGTGCTCGGCATCCTCAACTATTGGAGCTTTGCAGTGATCGCAGAACGGGTCCTGCTCATAACCGAACCTGTGCAGATAGTACTTAAAGCACCCGTGCCCGCTGAGTACTTGGGTAAGGTAAAAATTCGTATCGCCATGGGTTCTTCGTATCCACGGCTCTAAGTGTGGGATCAGCCGATTTGTCCACCTTCCGCTTTCCGCGCCCTGCCATCTTGTCTGCCACTCTGTGATGGAGGATTGCCTCGCTTCTGCCATATCATGCATGTCCCCCGATACCTTAGTGGCTGCTTCTTTAGCCAAAAAATCCAGCGGAATCGATGAAGATATCACTAGCACTGCATCTTCAGAAACTGTACGGAATGCGCAGCAGACTCTTAACGCACACAAGCGGTACACCGCCTTTACGCCTCGCGCAAAGCTTTTAACTTGTAGTGCGCTCTCCCAGATAGCTGCAGCATAAAGTATTGTAGATTTAACTACACTAGCTAAGAGTTGTCTTCGCCTCTGACTAGGCCCTCTTATATTAAGCATTATGCGGGATAGTGCGGTTACAACCTCAGATGCCTTACTCTGCACGTACTCCAGGTACTCCAGGCTTTAAAAGTCAGCCGGCGGTCAATCATGACTCCTAGGTATTTGATGTATGGTCTCGACAAAATCGCGTTGTTACCAACGCTAATTTCCAGGAATTCCACCTTCTTCCTGCTGCTCACCAGAACTGCTTCCGTCTTATGCTCGGCCAATGTGAGACCCACTGAGCTCAACCAGTTCTTTACTTTCGCTATAGCAATTTCTGCTGCCTCTTTTACGCTTGTTAGTTCTTTTGCTACGACTGTTATTGCAACATCGTCGGCGAAGCCAACAATTTTTACTCCAGCAGGCACGCTTAATTCCAGGATGTCGTTGTACATAATATTCCACAGGAGAGGTCCAAGAACAGACCCCTGTGGTACGCCTCCCCGTATCATATATGATTTTTCGCCTTCTGTGGTGTCATATATCAGAACACGATCGTCCAGATAGTTGTCGAGTATGTTCAGCAGATAGTCGGATATTCCAAGCTTCCTCGCCGACAGCAGTATCTTCTGCCAATTCGCAGTATTGAACGCGTTCTTTACGTCGAGCGTTACGATGAGGCAGTATTGTTTGGAGCCACCGCGCCACCGTGTACCTTCCATAGCTCCTTGAGCAGTATTTTTAACCAGCCGCAGCGCATCTGTTGCCGACCGTCCTTTCCTGAAGCCAAACTGGAGAGCAGAAAGTCCAGCGTCTACCTCTGCCTCTATTCTGCCTTTCAGCACGTGTTCCAGCATCTTGCCTACTGAATCCAGCAGGCAGAGCGGCCGATAAGACGCTGCTGTGTTCAGCTGTCCTTTTTTAGGTATAAGCACCAGTTTCTGCCGCTTCCATGCTCTCGGAAATACCACCTCTAGGATGCATTTACTAAAGACGCTCTGAAATAGGTCCGGCCTTTTCAATGCGGCTGCCTTCACAGCAATATTGGGCACTCCATCTGGGCCAGGTGCTTTGCTCAACTTAAGTTGCTTTGCAGCTAAGATTATTTCTTCTTCCCTTATCATGCTTATGTTCCGGTTACTGCGTGCTAACATGATCCTGTTAAAGCGTGCCTGTTCAGGAAAAAGGCATTTTATTATCTCCTTCAGCGCATCGGAGCACGATGGTTGCGCTGTTCGTTGAAGCTTTTTCAGCACCAGCTTATAAGCAAAGCCCCAGGGATTGTTTTCAATCTCCTCGCAAATCTCCAAGAAGCATCGACGTTTGCTCTCTTGGATGGCCCTTTTAAGCTGCTTGCGCTTGTTTTTATATGTAAGCCTGCTTGTTTCAGAGTTTGTCGTATCTCGTGCTCTCTGACATACACGTCTGGCATATTTACACTCGCTTCGCAGCTTAGCGATGTCATTGCTCCACCAGTATGCGGGGTTTCTGCGCTTTGAGTTCGATTTGCGCACCATTGCAGCGTCGCATGCGGTTCTCAGCAAGGCCATGAGTTGCGACGAAGCCTCCTCTGCCGTACCGTCTATAGAGTGGCTACCAATAGCCTCCATAAACACTTCGCTGTCGAACGTTTCCGTCTTCCAGCGCGGACGTCTTGGCCGAGTGGGAGCCCAATTATCCTCTTGTGAGTTCATGACGTCTATCTCAATAGCCCGGCGGTCGCTATGGGCATAACATCCGCTTAGGCGCCATTTTGTCGACATGTAGAGGCTGCTGCTTATGAAGGATATGTCTATGATAGACCCCGCACCATTTGTAAGTGTGCTCTGTTCCAGAATTTAATAGAATTACGTCCATGGAAGAGAGGGCTTCTAGCAGACTTCTTCCACGCGCATTAGATCTTGGGCAGCCCCACTCGCAAGCCCAGGCATTGAAGTCACCAGCGATTAGTACCGGGTTCCTTAAACGCGCGTCATTAACTAGGGCATCCACTCTGGCATTGAATTCGTTGATATCCACACTAGGAGGGATATAGCAGCTATATATAAACTTGCCTTCCATTTCCACACAGACGAATCCAGTCTCCTTTTTCCGAAGCGTCATTTGCCTTCGGTTCGGATTGCAATTCCAGATAGCTGCCTTTCCCACAGAGTCAACTGCCCATATCAAATCTGTCCCACAGGAGTAGGGCTCACTCAGAATAGCCAGGTCCACAGACTTTTCATAAATGGTATGCCTTAGGAGATCCTGCGCTGCTTCGCAATGGTTCAGATTAATTTGCAATAGCTTCATGCGTGTTATTGCCGTGTTCATTTATTTCCACCACTTTCCTGTTCACTTTCTTTGGGTTTCCGGTTGCCGCCATCTTAAACACGGGGCAACGGTTGCTTCCAGCGATGTGTTTTGGATCTCTTGTACTGTCAGCTATACAGAACATGCAATTAGGCTCCTCTTTGCATACCGTAGCAATATATCCTTCCTTACCGCATCTCCTGCAGCACTTAGATCGGTCGATCTCATTTTTGCAGTGCCTTGCTATATGCCCGAATTCGAGGCACCTATAGCATTTGGTTAGCGTTTTCTGATCCCGCACGCGGCAGTTAACCCAGCCTATCCTTATTTTTTCCGACTTTATGATGATGTCAGCATTTTCTCTTGTGACCCTGACTGCTGCTGTCTGGGTGCCTCCATAAGCCCTCCGTAGGCTGAGCACATCCTCCTGCCCGAAGTTTGTCGGCCTAAATTTTTCCACGATTGATTGAAAGACATCGGTTTTTGTGGTGACTTCGTCGATGTCTTTAATCTCGAGCACTACCCGTTGTGCCAGTCCCCGTACAGTTGCTTCCTCACCTAAGCTGGCGCTGATGGCAGATTTGACCTTTTCTGCCTTTTCACCGGATTCGTTCAGCTGCAGAAGAAGTTCACCTTTCTGAGTACGTCGTATCTTTGTTACGGCCTGGCTGAGTTCTCCTATATTGGTGTCTGCCTTCATTTTGCCCAATATTTCAGCATATGAAAGGGCGCCTTTCTTCGCAATGACAATCGCCGCCGGTCTTGGCTTCTTATTGCCTCTTTCGCGTACTTTTTCCGGCTTCCGTGAGCTTACTAACGTCCACTGAGCGCTGTCTTCCGCGTCTGCTTCACTTCCTCCGATACTGTTCGATGCGCGCTGATTACGCGTAGAGCGCTCAACCTATGCAGTCTCAGGAGTTGCCTTCTGGTTCCCTTCATCCTTATGGATTCAGCCCAGATAGGCGCCGCATAGAGCATAACTGATGTTACTACGGTCGCCAGTAATCGACGTTTACTGCTCTTTGGGCTACCCACGTTCGGTAACATTCGCGCTAATGCTGCATAGCGGGCCGGTGCTTTCTTACAGACGGTCTCTATATGATGTCGGAAGCAGAGGCGATCATCCACCATTACGCCGAGGTATTTGATTGCTCGCTGCGATTTTATGTTGACATCGCCAACGTTCAACTGTACGGTTTCGACCTTTTTGCGGCTACTAATAAGAACTGCTTCCGTCTTGTGCTCTGTGAGCTCTAAACCAACTGAACTCAACCACTGTTTAATGCGTGCAATGGCTGTATTTGCTTTCTCTTGGATTTGCTCCATATGTTTAGCCACTACCACAACTGCAATATCGTCGGCAAAACCGATGACATGCACTCCTCCAGGAGCAGGAAGCCTTAGCACACCATCGTACATAATATTCCACAGGAGAGGACCCAGCACTGAGCCTTGAGGAACGCCGGCAGTTATGCTGTACTTTTTGAGCCCATCATCGCTATCATATAGCAGTGTTCTGGCGCTAAGGTAGCTATTAATTATCCTTTGCAAATACACAGGTACCGCTTTTTCTCTCAAAGCCTGCATGATGTGCCACCACGATGCCGTGTTAAAGGCGTTTTTTACGTCTAGAGTGATCACAACACAATACTCCTTAGTTTCACCTTTCCACCTCGTACCGTGGATTGCATTCTGTGCTATTGAGATGACTGCGCTGAGATCATCTACCGTGGAATGCCCTCTTCGGAACCCGTGCTGGTTTTCGCTGATCCCCAATGGACCCTCAGTGAACGGCAGTAGCCTCTCGTATATTATTCTCTCGAGCACTTTGCCAACGGTGTCGATGAGACAAATAGGTCTGTATGAAGACGGTTCACCAAGTTGTTTGCCGGGCTTTGGCAACAGAACCAATTTTTGGATCTTCCAGACTAACGGGAAAACTCCTTGCCTCATACAGGACTGCATCACTTCTGCAAAGCAACTCGGCTGGTTAAGCAGAAGTTCCTTTAGAGCTGCATTTGGGACAGCGTCGGGTCCTGGAGCTTTTTTTATTGGGATTTTCCTTGCCGCCGTATTAATTTCTTCAGGCGTTATGACCAACTCATTCAGCTCTTGCATCTGTGGGAAAAGAATTCTACGCTCTGAGTGCTGCGGAAATAATTGCGTTACTATCCGCTCGAGCAAAATTGGGCATCTCTCCTGTGAGCGATGATGGATTTTCGCCATTACAACCTTATACGCGTCACCCCACGGATTCGCATTTGCCTCTCCGCATAGGATCTGGAAGGCTCTCGTTTTTGCTCGCCGGATTGAATCTCGGAGTGCCCTTCTTGCTCTCGAAAATTCGGCATGAAATATAGTTCTATCTGTTGCCAGTTTACAGCGCTGAAAACGTCGTCTTGCTTTTAAGCAATGGCTGCGAAGAATTGCAATCTCCTCGTTCGTGTTACTGCTCTCCGTCTCGGCATCGCTGCGTCGCATGCCCTTTTCAACTGCATGGATACTTGTATGGCTTTCTCCTCGGCTCTCAGTGGATAGTCATGCCCCTCCGCGAACATTTGATTGAGCAGCCTTGCGTCTAGATTATTCGCTTTCAATCCACTCTGGAATTGGCTGATGCTACCCTCTCTGCGTGAAGCTATTTCTACCTTTGCTGCTAGCGAAGGTAATGTCGATCACCATTTTCTACTATTTTTGCGAAAGGTGCTCACAGACCCCGAATTAAACAGCACGATGTCTAGCGCTGCGAATGCTTCCAATAAAATTCTTCCTCTGCTGTTAGTGCATTTACTGCCCCACTCCGTGGACCAGGCATTGAAGTCTCCTGCTACGATGACAGGATTACGGCTGCGAGCATCTGCTGCGACGTTTGACACCATATGTGTGAATTCATCACTTGTCATACTAGGTGCAACATAACAGCTGAAAAAATTTATTCCAGCCACCATAGCGTATGCGAAACCACTGCAAGGATGTTGTTGAACGCTTTGTATAGAATGCCGCCCACATGCCCAAATCGCTGCCCTTCTCGTCGCATCTGTAACCCACAGGCTGCTGTCAGGTATTCTATATGGCTCTGAAATAATGGCCACGTCTGCCCTCTCCTCAGAAATGAACTGCTTCAGCAGATCTTGTGCAGCTTCACAGTGGTTGAGATTTATCTGCACCAGCTTCATTTCTGCTGTGCTTCCATAGCTCTTCTATACGCATGACATCTGCGACTACTTGTTATGTGGTCGTGGGACTCATTTCCGGCTTCAGAGCATAACATGCAATTAGGCGAGTTCTGGCACTCATTGATGTAGTGGCCTTCTATGCCGCAGTTTCTGCAACGCTTTAAACGATCAGTGCTTTTGCAGACCTTGGCTATATGGCCAAATTCTAAGCACCGGAAGCACATAAGTGGCTGCTTTGATTCTCTTAATTGGCAGACCAACCAACCAATTTTAATTTTACCGACTTTTAGAGCTTTAATCGCTGTTTTTACTGGCAAACTGATCAAAGCACTTTTTGTTCCGCGATACGAATTTCGCAATAATTTGACCGCATTATCTGTGATGTCGCTGTATTCTTTCTTAAACGCTGTCACTATATCCTCTTTCGTTGTGACTTCGTCTAAATCTCTACATTATAAAAGTACCTCTTGTGATAAGGATCTCACTTCGGCTTCATTGCCTAAGAAGGACGAGAGCATCTCCTTGCATTTGCTGGAATCGGCAGAGCTCTTTCCTTCTAGTTCCAGTAGCATCTCTCCTTTCTGCGTTTTGCGGACTCGACGCACACAGTCGCCGACCTCCTTAAGGCTGGGCTCGTCTTTGACTTTTCTGAGGATATCAGCGTAGCTCCCCTCGCCTCGCGAAGCTATAATAATTGCCTCCGGTTTTAATTTTACACCTTTGGTTTTACTAGGAGTCTTTCTCGCCACTTTGATCCAATCTGCTTCTTTTCTTTCCTCTTGAGTGGTGGCAGCACTCGCTACGCTAGCAAAACTCGCTTTTTATAGTGGTTTACTATTTTTTTTTCTGTTGCGCGTCTTTTGTATTTGTCTCCACTTGGTCTTTACACCCGCCTTCACGAATTTTTTTCGCGGATGATTGAACCGACACCTTTTCGTTTCGCATGCGTTTCACTGCGATATCTTTCGTCTGCTTGAGGAGCGGTGAAGTCTGCGAAGAACGCTCAATTAAACATTTACTCACGTGCTCTCTTGACATTGTCCCACGCGAGTCTTCTGCATTAGCTTTATCATACAGCTTCATTACGCTGTCCATCATCCTCATCGGCTGATGTATTGTGCGGCGAGGGGTGCCCGTGGTCGGTATCACTTCGGACATCATTGTACTCAACTCGCGAATTTTGCTGCCTAGCAGCAAAATCTTCTATAATCTTTATCGGCGATCGACCAATACGTGTACTTCTTCTAAACGCGTCAGCCATAGATAGATCTATGTAGCTATCACTGTTTGCGACGTTGCCCTTCTCTTTCGGTGCTGAGCCCTTCACAGCAAACATTGCTGTGAAAGCTTAAGAGCGAGCTCTACACACCCTGTGGAGCAAACAGCCTAATAGAATGCAATGGAACTTGCTCTTTTTGCTAACCAGGAAACACTGTGCTAGTTCCAGTTTCAGGAAACCCTGTGCACCAACCACTTTATCTAGCAAACAGGTGTCAAAGCTGTTGTCAGATCTTTTTATTTTGTTTATACTTCCCCCCTTGAATGACAAACAAAACCGCGGGAATCTGATATAAACAAACTCAGAAAAGAAACCTTGTCTCACTAGATTTGAGGGAAGCACAATGTTTAATAAATCACTTCAATTCGTGTCCCAGTCGGCCCAAGCCACTAGTACATGTAACGCGAGACCACACTTTTGCACTTAAAAACCTGCCTGCTATAACCGGCGTATAACTCCTAAATCAAACACTTTCTAAGAGCTACCGAAAAACACGTCTGCACTGTCAGAAATCAATCCAACTGATGTGTGTGTGTGCGTGTGCGTGTGTGTGTGCGCGTGTGTGTGTGTGTGTGGGTTTTTTTTTTTGGCATGAGTGGAAAGCATCGAAAGCTTGCGTGCGGGACTTTAACCACGCTAAAACCCCTCCCCCATGTCTGTCAGTCCTCCCGGAACTACCGCTAAGTATGACGTCGGGAGGCAGAAGGAGTTTAAAACTCAAACGTTCGTATCTGTCCAATTGTAGACAGTCATCTAGCCCTAACGTCACAGTTTACACCCCGTTAGCCGGTCCAGTACTGTCCCCCTGTCCATCAGACATCATACTACTGCGTGTACGCTCCAGGCTGCGCTGTTCTCTCATTATGTTTGCGCACATCGACCTCACCACATCCCATGCCTCTCGGGATTCCAGCATGCATCTGGCTATATTTTCAGGCGAGAGTGCTCGCGGAAGTGTCTCCTCAACTTTCAGACGTACCTCCGTTAGTCCTGTGCATTCGAAGAACGTATGGAAGGCGTCTTCCGTGCCGTGACGACATCGCTCGCAAATGATGTCAGTGTCATGCCCGTATTTATACAAATACGTTCTGAAACACTCGTGGCCACTCAATAACTGCGTCATATAAAAATCCACTTCGCCGTGCTTTCTCTCAACGCACGTTTTAATGTCGGGGATAAGCCGATACGTCCATCTGCCCTTATTAGAGGTAACCCATCTATGCTGCCATTTTAAATATGTTCCATTTCTAATTTCGTCCTTTTCCATCGCCGTGAGTGCTCTGATCAATTCCAAACGCCGTTGAAATATTTGTTGCATTTCCAAGGCCAATAAATCCGGAGGGGGGATTCCAGCTATAACTAATGCTGCTTCGCATGATATTGTCCGGAAGCCACTGCATACCCTCAGTGCACTTAAGCGGAAGAGCTGATTAAAAATCCTGAGGTTAGCCTTTATTTTCAATGCGTCTGTCCAGACTGGGGCGGCATACATTGCAATAGACTGTACCACTTGGGACAATAAAAGTCTTCTGCTTTGACGCGGTCCACCAATGCATATATTCGTCGAATGTTAAACTTGGTGGAAAGTAACAGCTGTAGACATGTATTCCATCTATTTTCGCCGCCACATAATATTTCCTGTTAGGAATTGGTCTATCTTGGAGAGGCATGTTTCCACATATCCATATCGCCGCTTTACCACTGTCATCCGCTAGCCAATTTGGTGGGTTCCTATATTGCTCAGCTGCAATCAACAACATCTATTTTGTGGTCTAGGGTGGACTTCTTTAGTATTTCCTGTGCAGCTTCGCAGTGATTTAAATTTATCTGCAGCAACTTCATTTTTGTGTGCCCTGTTCGCCAACACCTTTATGCTCTTTTGTGTTTTTAATTTCCAACGTCGACTTCTCGTATAGCACCGCGATGTAGTCGACAAGGTCCCTCATAGGCTGATGTATCGATCTTCTACCATTTCCCATCATCTCGATTAACTCTCCTATTTTCTTTCCCATCAGATCGAAAGAATTTATTTTCTCACTTATTTCAATTACATTTTGGTGTAAGAAGGTGGAGAAGAGCTCGATCGGGTATGGGTTTTCTCTGCTGTCGGCCAATGTTGCACATCATCCGAGAAAGTGCCGCTGATACACCCATCGCCTTCTTGCTGATCCTTTCGACATGGTTTGTGAATTTTAGCCTGACATCAATCATTACACCCAAATATCGGATCGCCGGACTCGTCTCTATAATGTGACCATCAACGTCAAGCGTCATGGTCTCTCGCTTTTTTCTGCTCGTTATCAGCACTGCTTCTGTTTTATGGCCCGCCAGTTGTAGTTTGTGCACCGTTAGCCAGCACTTAATTTGTTCGACCACACTAAGAGTAATATGCTGGATTTGGGACAATTCCTTTGCAACAATAGTGACCGCAATATCATCAGCATATCCCACTATCCGTACCCCATTTGGTACTGTTAACTTCAGAAGGTCATCGTACATAAGATTCCAGAGCAGCGGGCCAAGTACAGAACCCTGTAGGACTCCGGCTGTAATCTCATGACTTCTAACTCCAATGTCAGTGTCGTACAACAATTTTCTGTCTGAAAGGTAACTCCTAATAATCCTTGTGAGGTATTCTGGCGTGTGTAGCTGTATTAATTTTTCTATGATTGCTTCCCAGCATGCCGTATTAAAAGCATTCTTAATATCCAGAGTTACGACCAGACAATACTCTTTTGTACCATATCGCCAACGTGTGCCTTCGATTGCCTTTTCTGCAGTGCTGATCACTTCCCTTATTGCGTGTATCGTAGAGCGATTTTTCCTAAAACCGTACTGATTTTCAGATAGCCCTTGAACTTCTTCCACATGCTTTTCCAGCCGATCTCTGACTATACGCTCCAATATCTTTCCAAGTACATCTATCATACACAAAGGCGTGTATGAGCTCGGGTCTCCCTCCGGCTTATTCGGCTTGGGTAACAAAACCAGTCGCTGCTTCTTCCATATTTTGGGAAATAGTCCACGCAAACAATTGCTATATAGCTTCAGAAACATCCCAGAATTTTCTTCTACCGCAATCTTTATTACCTCATTGGGGATACCATCTAGTCCAGGTGCTTTGTTATTTTTGAAGGCTTTGATCGCTGACACCATTTCTTCTGTAGTGAGCTCAGGAACTTCTAACTCATCGCCATTATTTGCTGCTTGAAAGCTAATCGGCTCAGGTATACGCCTAGGAAATAAGTTTTTTACTACTTTATCCACGAATACGTGGCAAGAGGGAGTTTGAAGCTTTTTCCCTTTGATTTTTGTCATTACTATTTTATAAGCACTTCCCCATGGATTTATATCTGCCTCACTACAGAGTTGCTTAAAACACTGTGCTTTACTTTTCCTTATCGCTTTCTTGAGATTTTTTCTTGCCACTGTATAAGCTTCCATACGCAAGGCGTACTCTTCTGTACCTCTCATACGTTGCTGTCGTCTTCTGGCTGATATACATTTCATCCTCTGTTCAGCAATGTCATCGTTCCACCAATATACCGCTTTTCTGTTACATTTCAGTGTTTTCCTCTGCATTGATGCATCACATGCAGCAGCAATAGCTGAGACAATTTCCTTACTTTGGTCTTCTGCACATTCTGCGGGACCTGCGAAATTCTGCAGCATAAGCGCGAAGGATTGCCTGTCCATCGTTTGAAGTTTCCAGCTTTTCATATGCGTTTTGCTTAAGGCCGGTTTTTGATTTAGACTGAGATGCGTAATAATTGCCATATGGTCGCTATTTGTATAGATATCGCTTACATACCATACCAATTTGCTAACAAGCGATCTACTGGCAAAGGTGAGATCAATAAAAGAACTCATACCGTTCCGTTTATACGTACACTTTTGACCATCATTTAGCAGCATAACATCCAACTGCGAAAAAGCTTCTAAAAGAATTTTACCTCTTTGATTTGTAAGGCGGCTTCCCCATGCAGTAGACCAGGCATTAAAATCACCGGCTATTATGTTAGGGTTAGTACTGCTGTCATCTCTAACCAAACTATCCACAACTTGCATATATTCGTCGAATGTTAAACTTGGTGGAAAGTAACAGCTGTAGACATGTATTCCATCTATTTTCGCCGCCACATAATATTTCCTGTTAGGAATTGGTCTATCTTGGAGAGGCATGTTTCCACATATCCATATCGCCGCTTTACCACTGTCATCCGCTAGCCAATTTGGTGGGTTCCGATATTGCTCAGCTGCAATCAACAACATCTATTTTGTGGTCTAGGGTGGACTTCTTTAGTATTTCCTGTGCAGCTTCGCAGTGATTTAAATTTATCTGCAGCAACTTCATTTTTTACCAGCAATTGCCGCTATATACGCTGGACATTTAATTCCACCGGTGGGATGGTTACTGTCAACCCCTTTGGCTTTACAGATAAGGCAGCAGGCATCATTTTTGCAGGCTTTTGCCATATGGTCTTGTTGGCCACAGTTTATGCAGCATTTGCTTCTATCTGCTTCATTCTCGCATGCTTTAGCTATATGCCCAAATTCTAAACATTTATAACACCTCAGAACAGTATCTTTTTTCCTAATTCTGCAAACTACCCAGCCTATTTTAATTTTTCCAGTCTCCAGAAGAACTTTTGCAACTCTATTTGTAACTCTAACAACGCCTATTTGCGTATTGCCATAAGACTTCCTCATTGACTTTATTTCTATCATGCCGTCTAGATCACAATGATTTTTGATGGCAGCAATCACCTTCTCTTTGGATGTAATCTCGTCTAAGTCTCTTATTTCAATAAGACATTCATTTCCAAAGGATTTTACCTTTGCGTGTTCACCCAAAATTTTCTCGACTTCAGATTTGAAATTTTGGACATTTCCATCCGTATTTCTTTTTAATTGGAATATCATTTCTCCCTTTTGAGTCCTTCTGATTTTTGTCACATTTTCTCCAAGTTTCGCCAGACTCTGATCCTCTTTAACTTTTTTCAGTATTTCCGAATATGTTAAACTTCCTACCTTTTCAACTACTATTGACTCGGGCTTCATGGGTTTCAGTGACTCTATGCGTTTGTTTTATTTTTTTTGGAATCCACTGTTTTCCATTCGCTTTCTTTGTTACCCGTATTTTCCATATTAGTTTTACTTTGGGCCTCACTTAAATTTTCGGTTTTCTTATTCCTCTTCGCAGGTGATTGCTTCGGTACCTGCTCCTCTCTAACACGTTTTGAAACGCCTTTTCCACTTTTAAGTATTGGTATGTTTGTGTGCCCTGTTCGCCAACACCTTTATGCTCTTTTGTGTTTTTAATTTCCAACGTCGACTTCTCGTATAGCACCGCGATGTAGTCGACAAGGTCCCTCATAGGCTGATGTATCGATCTTCTACCATTTCCCATCATCTCGATTAACTCTCCTATTTTCTTTCCCATCAGATCGAAAGAATTTATTTTCTCACTTCTTATTTCAATTACATTTTGGTGTAAGAAGGTGGAGAAGAGCTCGATCGGGTATGGGTTTTCTCTGCTGTCGGCCTATCCGGTGAACGCACGACCGGTGTACTTTTTTTAAATGGGTCTAAACTCGACATGTTTGCCTCTATTCTACCAGTTAAGTTTTCACTATTTTCATTTTTTACTG
This sequence comes from Sicus ferrugineus, assembly GCA_922984085.1. Classification (NCBI taxonomy): domain Eukaryota; kingdom Metazoa; phylum Arthropoda; class Insecta; order Diptera; family Conopidae; genus Sicus; species Sicus ferrugineus. The sequence continues at coordinate 31,133,516 of OV277349.1, forward strand.
CGCTTAAGTTCTGCATTGATAGATACACATTGGTTTTTAATTTGTAAGCACACACGGGGGCTCAGAGTTATCTCACGCGTTAGTGATGCAGAGTAGCACTACCAAGTTAGAAACTGGTTTAGAAAGGACTGAAGAGAAAACTATCACAAAATAGAAAAGACAGGACCCTATCGCGTCGGTATGGCAGTGCAACGGAATAGGGAAAGTATCAGTTGTTGTCACTAGACACGATCAGCAGCTAGTAGTATGACACCAGAAAGAAGAGACAGCTGATTAATGTTTATAAATGTTGCGCGGGAATTTACTGCCCACAAGTAAAATTGTTTACTCAAAGCTGTTCTCCAGTGTTATTGAAAGAGGTTAAAAAACCACTCATTAAAATCAGTGTCCAAGGCAGCACTCTCGATTTCCACCTTTACGAATCGCCACACTATCGCACAAGATTTCCACACAAAATTTTACGTTGAGAAAGTCACTATTAACGCAAAAAACAGCGAATTTTACGGAGCTCAGATGAAACACAACCGGTTAGTAAAAGCCCGAAAACTTCACTCCTGTGTGTGTGTGTGTGTGTGTGTGCGCGCGTGTGTGTGTGTGTGTGTGTTTTTTTTTTTTTTAATGAGGTGGAAAGCATCGAAAGCCAAGGTGCGTGACTTTAACACGCTAAAACCACCTCCCCCAGGTCTGTCTGTCCTCCCGGAACTACCGTTAAGTATTACGTCGGGAGGCAGATGGAGCTTGACAGCTCAAAAGTCACCAATTAGAGTTCGTCGCAAAACAGTTTGTCGTGTTTATTGCCCTAACGTCATTGTATTGACAAATCAGCCAGTCAACTCAGTAGCTCTCCTAGCTCGCTCAGCATTTCTAAGTTTTCCGCATATTTGCGCAGATACCTCGCAGACTGCTTCCCACATTCTTTGCGATGTCAGCATCGCCTCCACAATGTTTCTTGGCGAGACCTCCGACCCATAGATGCCTTTCAGCACATTTTGTTCTTCCACGAATCGGGGGCAAATTAAAAAGACGTGATGCGAATTCTCTATTTCATTCATGCACGCAGGACAAAAGGGCGAGGTATCATACCCAAAGCGGTATAGGCAGCTACGAAAAACTCCATGACCAGTCAGAAACTGCGTTAGAGGAAAGCTCATTTCACCATGCGATCGACTTATCCAACTTTCAATATTTGGGATCAGAGCGAATGTCCAACGGCCCTTGTTTGAAGCATTCCAGCGGGTTTGCCACCTTTCTACTGAGAGTGAACGCTCTCGCTGCGGGTATATCTCAGCGCCATTACTTTTCGCTGCATACAGTCGCTGTGCCTCATCAGCCATTATTTCTATCGGCATCATGCCTGCCAACACAAACGCAGCTTCGTCGGAGACAGTTCGATAAGCGCTGATCACGCGCAAAGCATTTGGTCGGTGAACTCTTTCAAGCTGCTTCCTATTCGACTTCACCTTTAAGGAGTCTGCCCAAATTGGCGCGGCATACATGAGCACTGATGTTACCACATTAGATAGCAACATTCGCTTGGTGCTTTTCGGTCCACCTATGTTCGGCAGCATCCTGGACAGGGCCGCGTAGCACTTCGAAGCTTTTTTGCAGACATACTCTGCATGCTGTCGGAAACTAAGGCGATCATCAATAAAAACGCCCAAGTACTTTATCGCTCTCTGCGATTGGATGGTAGCACCTCCCACCCTCAGTTGCACTGATTCCACTTTCTTGCGACTACTAATAAGGACGGCTTCCATTTTTTGCTCAGCAAGCTGCAAGCCAACCGAAGTTAGCCACTGTTTAACCATCGGAACAGTAAGATTTGCTTTTTCCTCCAGGTCTGACACTTGTTTTTCTACCACTACGACAGCCAAATCGTCCGCAAAACCGATTACTTTAGCTCCTTCAGGAACTGGCAACCTGAGAACGCTGTCGTACATGAAGTTCCAGAGTAATGGACCCAATACTGAGCCCTGTGGAACGCCAGCAGTAATGCTGTATTTTTTTGGGCCATCGTCAGTGTCGTAAATTAAGACTCTGTTGCTAAGGTAGCTCCTAATAATTCTCAGCAGGTAATCTGGTACATTCTTCGCCAGTAGTGCATTAATGATATGCTCCCAGTCAGCTGTGTTGAACGCATTCCTAACGTCTAGCGTGATTACTAAGCAATACTTTTTGCTTCCTCCATTCCACCTGGTTCCTTTTATGGCCTCCTTCGCCGCAGATATCACAGCACTAAGAGTATCAATAGTTGAACGGGCTCTTCGAAAACCGAACTGATTGGCGCTAAGACCTTGGTCTCCTTCAGTAAAAGGCAGAAGCCGCTCATAAATTATTCTTTCAAGGACCTTTCCAACAGTATCCAAGAGACATATCGGTCTATAAGAGGACGGCTCGCCTGGCGGCCTTGCAGGTTTGGGCAGCAATACCAATTTTTGAATTTTCCAAATCGCCGGAAAAACTCCTTGCCGCAGACAGGATTGCATGACAGCAGCAAAATGTAGTGGGTAACTCAAAACAGCTGTCTTCAACGCTGCGTTTGGGACAGAATCCGGATCTGGAGCTTTGTTGTGCTGTATTCTTTTAGCCGCCGAAAGCACTTCTTTGGATGTCACGACAGCATTATTATTGGCTGGCACTCCCGGGAACAGATTTCTGCGTTCCCGTTGCTGTGGGAATAAGGTAGCCACAATTTTTGAAAGAAGTAATGGACACCTTTCCTGGTTGCTGGCTCTTATTTTTCCCATGACTAACCTGTATGCTCCGCCCCAGGGATTTGAGTTGGCTTCTTCGCATAATCTTTTAAAACATTGCGTTTTGGAGCTTCGAATGGCATTTCGGAGCCTTTTTCGTTCCCTTGAGAACTCACTTCGAAGATTAATTCTCTCCATCACCTGTTTGCAGCGTTGATAACGTCGTCTCGCCTGCAAACACCGAGCGCGAAGAGCCCCAATTTCGGCATTCCACCAATAGGCAGGCCGGCCACGATTTGTTGCCTTCCGTCTGGGCATAGCAGCATCACATGCTTTCGCTAATTGTTTTGCGAGCTGCGCGGCCAGCTCCTCCGCTTCCTCCGGCCACTCATGCTCATCGGCGAACATCATATTAAAAAGCTCTTTGTCCAGAGCGCTCTCCTTCCATCCACAATGTGTTTGACGAACCCTGCTTGCTCCAAGTTCATTCTGCCGTTGGATGTCTATCACTATTGCCTGATGGTCGCTGAATGTGAACTCCTCACTAACTTGCCAATTTGTGTTCCGCGCCAGTGCGCTGCTGACGAACGTGACGTCAATCACTGACTCCCTATCATTTCTACGGTAGGTGCTTGTCGAGCCAACATTTGCGAGCACAATATTTAATGTCGAGAAGATTTCCAACAAGATCCTTCCCCTTGAGTTGGTGTATCTGCTACCCCATTCAGTCGACCAAGCATTGAAATCCCCGGCAACAACTACAGGACTATTGTTTCTTGCGTCGTTCGAAATATTCATGACAATTGCCTCAAATTCAGCTTCCGTCAGACTAGGCGCTGCATAACAGCTGTAGATGTGAACTCCTGCCACCACGGCATAAGCACAACCATTACTAATTTGCTGACTGATTTTTTGCACCAGGTGTTTTCCGCATGACCATATTGCCGCTTTTTTGGTGGAATCAGTGATCCATGAGTTGCTCTGCGACCTTCTGTACGGCTCCGATATAATGGCCACATCCGCCCTCTTCTCTCGTACCATCTGCTCGAGCAGGTCCTGAGCTGCTTCACAGTGGTTAAGATTTATTTGTATGAATCTCATTATTTCTCTATTTCGACTGCCTTCTGGTATGCGGCACATCGTCTACTACCTGTTACGTGGTTCACTGTGTCTGTACCATTTTGCGCACATATTAGACATTTGGCCTCTTTACTACAGTCTCTGACGAAATGTCCTTCCTCTCCGCATCTTAGGCACAGCTTCGAGCGGTCGATGCCTTTACACGCCGAAGCCATATGACCGAATTCCAAGCATCTAAAGCATTTAATCGGTTGGCTTGATTTGCGCAACCGACAGACAGTCCAGCCGATCTTAATTTTCCCTTCTTTTAAGGCCACATTGGCCATTGCTACAGGAAGACTAACTATAGCTGTCTTAGTGCATCTATAAGCATTGCGCACTGATCTCACAGCTCTGTCGCCAATATCTCCAAATTTATTTTGGAACGCCAGCATAATATCCTCTTTCGTTGTAATTTCGTCGAGGTCTTTGCATTCGATTAAGACTTCCTGCGATAGGGCCTTGACTTCTGCTTCCTTTTCCTATGTGTGTGTGTGTGTGTGTGTGTGTGTGTGTGTGTGTGTGTGTGTGTGTGTGTGTGTGTGTGTGTGTGTGTGTGTGTGTGTGTGTGTGTGTGTGTGTGTGTGTGTGTGTGTGTGTGTGTGTGTGTGTGTGTGTGTGTGTGTGTGTGTGTGTGTGTGTGTGTGTGTGTGTGTGTGTGTGTGTGTGTGTGTGTGTGTGTGTGTGTGTGTGTGTGTGTGTGTGTGTGTGTGTGTGTGTGTGTGTGTGTGTGTGTGTGTGTGTGTGTGTGTGTGTGTGTGTGTGTGTGTGTGTGTGCGTGTGTGTGTGTGTGTGTGTGTGTGTTTTTTTTTTAAATGAGGTGGAAAGCATCGAAAGCCAAGGTGCGAGACTTTAACACGCTAAAACCACCTCCCCCAGGTCTGACTGTCCTCCCGGAACTACCGTCAAGTATTACGTCGGGAGGCAGAGGGAGCAACAGGCTCAATCACGTGACAGTCCGTCTGTCCCTGTCCGACAGTTGGTCAAAGTCACTGAGTGTCCCTATCGTCTTGGTTAAGGGCCCCAACTGAACCAGTCCTTCTGCCAGTTATCCGCGCTCTCTCAGTGCTCCTCAGCTTCGCATATAAGCAGGCAGCGAATCGGCATACGGCTGTCCATGTTGCCACCGAGGATAGCATCGCATCAACAAGATTTGTTGCGTTCAGTTCTGAACCGTGCGTGTCGCTGACCAATCTCCTTTCCGCAGCAAAGCGCGGGCACTCAAACAGTAAATGCTGCGGGTCTTCCACCACCTGCGGACATGCTGGACAAAGCGGCGAATCGTCATTTCCGAATCGGAACAAGCTACTCCGAAAAACGCCATGGCCCGTGAGGAACTGTGTTAGGTAGTAGTTCAGCTCCCCGTGCGTGCGACTAATCCATTCATTAATGTTTGGGATCAGAGTGTGTGTCCACCGCCCTTTGCTGGACTCGTTCCATCGCCTCTGCCACATTTCCAAGGAAAGTGCTCTCTCACGTGGTACGTCGACACCCAAGTTCTTTTTTGTGTAGCAACGTTGAGCCTCCTGCGCCATAATATCCATTGGGATAATGCCAGCCAGAACAAAAGCCGCATCGTCCGAGACTGTTCGGTGTGCGCTTATTATGCGCAAGGCGCTAAGCCGATGGACTCTATTAACGAGCTTCCAATTAGCCACGGTCTTTAATGATTCGGCCCAAATAGGCGCCGCATACATCAAAATTGACGTAGTAACTCTAGTCAGGAGCTGTCTCTTTCCGCCTTTCGGGCCGCCAACGTTTGGCAGCATCCGCGCTAGTGACGCGTGACAGGCAGCGGCTTTTTTGCAAGCATACTCCGTGTGTTGCCGAAACTTGAGGCGATCATCGATAAACACTCCTAAGTATTTAATTGCGCGCTGGGAATTTATTGTTGCCTCTCCCACTTTTAGCTGTGCCACTTCCACTTTTTTGCGACTGCTTATGAGTACCATTTCGGTCTTATTTTCCGCCATCATCAAGCCAGTCGAATTAAGCCAGCTGCGTACAGTTTCGACGGCCATGTGCGCCTTTTCCTGGATTTGGCTTATATGTTTCGCCACCACTACTACAGCCAAGTCGTCAGCAAAGCCGATGATGTTAACTCCTTCAGGGACCGGAAGTCTTAGAACTCCATCGTACATTAAGTTCCATAGCAGGGGTCCGAGAACTGAGCCCTGAGGAACGCCAGCTGTTATGGAGTAGCGCTCTATTCCCGTGTCACTGTCGTAGAGCAGTACCCTGTTGCTGAGGTAGCTGCTAACTATTTGGAGGAGGTAGCCCGGGACTGCTTTTTCACGTAGCGCCCGTAAGATGCAGTGCCACGGCGCCGTATTGAAGGCGTTTTTCACGTCGAGCGTGATGACAGCACAGTACTGTTTGGAGCCACCTCTCCATCTAGTGCCACGAATTGCCTCTCTAGCCAAAGACACTACTGCAGTGATAGCATCAATAGTAGAGCAGCCTCTGCGAAATCCATATTGGCTTCTACTGAGACCCCCAGCGCCTTCTGCATAGGGACGCAGCCTTTCATATATAATTCGCTCCAGCATTTTTCCGACGCTATCAAGAAGGCATATTGGCCTGTATGACGACGGTTCTCCCGGTGGCTTGTCGGGTTTCGGGATCAGAACCAGCTTTTGAACTTTCCAAGCACTGGGGAAGATTCCTTGTTGCAGGCAAATTTGGAATACCCTTACGAACATGTGCGGGTGTCTCAGTACTGCTGCTCTCAGTGTCGCATTTGGAATCCCGTCGGGTCCTCGGCACAATTCGTTTAGCGACCTTGCTGATTTCAGTGGTCGATATTTGGACTTCGGGAAACTCCTGTGGCTGAAGTCGGGAATATTCACCTTCTGGATGCTGAGGGAATAGAGTTGAAACTATCCGAGCCAGTAAATGCGGGCACCTCACTTGCGCTTGCCGACGGGTTTTTGCCATTACAACCCTATATGCACCTCCCCATGGGTTCGCATTCGCTTCTTCACACAGTGCTTTGAAGCTTCTGATTTTTGATTTGCGAATCGCATCACGAAGTTTCCTCCTTGCCTTCGAAAACTCAACCTTACGCCGCTCTCTGTCTAGTGATTGCCTGCAGCGCTGGAAACGTCGTCTTGCCTGAAGGCACTGCGCTCGCAGCATTGCTATCTCGTCGCTCCACCAGTGTACTGATCGTCTTCGGTTTTTACCCTTGCGCTTAATCATTGCGGCGTTACAAGATTTAACGAGCTGTTCTATAAATTGCGCAGCCAGTTCTTCAGCTCGTGCCGACCACTCGCGATCCTCGGTGAGCACAATGTCAAACACCTCCTTATCTAACGAGCTCGCTTTCCAGCCAAGCTGCCAATGGCACCGCGCCCTCTCTCTGCTGTTTGCCTGGTGGATGTTAATCACAACCGCTTGATGGTCGCTATATGTAAAATCCTCGCTCACCCTCCACTGAATTTTCTGCGCCAAAGAAGTGCTGGCGAAGGTTATGTCTATCACCGAGTTTCTGCCATCTCTCCGAAAGGTACTCACAGAGCCAGTATTCAAAAGAGTAATGTTGAGCCCCGAGAAGACTTCTAGTAGAGCCCTTCCTCTTGCGTTGGTGGTTCTGCTACCCCAGTCCACGGCCCACGCATTAAAGTCGCCTGCTATAATTACTGGGTGTTGATGTCTGGCTTCTGACGCGATGTTCTCCAGTAGAAGCTCGTATTCCTCCCAAGACACGCTCGGCGCCGCGTAACAGCTGTAAAGATGAATGCCAGCTATCGCAGCATAAGCAAATCCCTTGCATATACGTTGGGAGACACCTTGGATGGGGTGCTGGCCGCACGCCCAGATCACCGCCTTTCGAGTTTCGTCAGTAATCCATGAGTCCTTAGCACCATTCGGGGTCTTATAAGGTTCGCATAATAGAGCAACGTCCGCCTTAGTCTCAAGTATTTTTTGCTTTAGCAGATCCTGTGCAGCTTCGCAGTGATTTAAGTTGATCTGGAGGACAATCATTTTCGCTGCTCTGTGCTGGCTCTCCTGTATACTGGGCAACGGCTACTGCCCATCGCATGGTCTGTCGGCTCATCACCGGCCTGCGCGCAAAGAAGGCATTTCGGTTTGTTCTTGCAATCCTTCGCAAAATGTCCTTCGCTACCACATTTCCAGCACAGTTTTGACCGGTCAGGGTTCTTACACCCGTTGCTTATGTGGCCAAACTCGAGGCAACGGAAGCACCTCAGGGGGCGGCTCAACTCACGAAGGCGGCAGACTACCCAACCGATTTTTATTTTTCCTTCCTCGAGGGCTTTCTTTGCTGTAGTAATCGGAAGATTTACCAACGCGGTTTTAGTTCCTCTAAACGCAGAGCGCAGCGATTTCACAGCGTTAGTTCCTACGCTCTCTCCGTATTTCTGCTGGAAGGCTTTTAAGACGTCTTCCTTAGTGGTGATCTCGTCTAAGTCCCTGCATTCAATAGTCACCTCTTGTGACATTGCTCTCACTTCGGCTTCCTCGCCTAGATAGGACATCAACAGCTTTTTAAAGTCGTCGGACTCTGAGCTAGATTTTGACTCCAATTGGAACAGCATTTCCCCTTTCTGTGTTCTTCTGATTCGACGAACGCCCTCTCCTACTCTCTGGAGGCTGGGCTCCTCTCTAATCTTGCGTAGAATATCTGCGTAGCTCGTCGTGCCTCGCGTTGACACAACAATAGCATCAGGTTTCTGTTTTTCCAGCCTGCCTTTATTTAGACCCTTTTTCTTCACTTGAGTCCACTCCGAGTCACCGCCGCGTTCGGTGATTTTATTCTTAGCCGCCTCTTTCGCTACGCTTCCAACGGTAGCTGTTTCCGCTGGCTTACTTTTCTTAGCTACTGGCTGCACTGCCTTGGGCTCATCCCGACTCCTCTTCGAACCATCTTGCTTCATGCGCTTGACTATTGGAGACGTTTGAGTCCAGCTCACCCTGTGCGCCTTCGCGCCGCTTTCACCGCTGCCTGCATTTCGCTTTGTAGGAAGCTGCCTACATGCCCTGCCTCCCTCGGTAATTTCCCTCTCCAAATTGCTGAAGAGAGAAGCAATGGAGCCGATAAGGTTCCGCATCGGTTGGTGAATTGATCGCCGGCCGTCACCAATCATATCGACTAAACGATTTACGCTCTTCCCCAACCTCTCCAGTGTCGAGAGATTCGCCTCAGATGGGGTGCTATGACGATCACCATTGGTTGGCGACTCTGCGCTTGCAGCCGCCATTGCCGTGCTTTCAGGTTCTACTCTTACCGGGGATCGACCAATCAAGGAGCTCCTCTTAAACGGATCCGCCATTGGAGTAGATACCTCTAGAGCTTCGTAGTAGTTACGCCCGCCTCTCGGTTTGTCCTCACCATGCGCCGCTATATCTGCACTCTTCTTGCACGCTGCAACAGGTGGTGTGGCCGCGATCGGAGTTGCCATAGTTTTGACAAAAACCGAAAGCTTCCTCTTTTAGCATGGACACCACCCACTGATTCGGCAATGCAGTTCCTTCCTAAGAATTTGTGAACTGCCAAGCCGCCGGCGGGTGCAAGAACGGGAAGAAACGGCTACAATTTAATTATAGTACCTTTTCACTCACCCAAAAGTCGCGCGGGAGTTTTGACTTAAAATGTTGCCAATAAGTTTTTACCATCCAGTTTGTAATAAGTAAAAATCCAGAGTTAGCAAAAAGTAATGCTTGAGTCTCTTATGTGTCCCAGCCAGCACTCGCGTTATGCACTCGCGTTGCTAAACTTTCGCACTCGATTTTTACACCACTTGACTGATTACCAACCACGATTTCCTTAGCAAATTGCACTATAAGCCAGGAGAGGCTTCAAACACGTCCGATCTCACCAAGAACTCAGAGATCTGTGTGTGTGTGTGTGTGTGTGTGTGTGTGTGTGTGTGTGTGTGTGTGTGTGTGTGTGTGTGTGTGTGTGTGTGTGTGTGTGTGTGTGTTTTTCCATGAGGGGAAAGCATCGAAAGCCTGCGTGCGGGACTTTAACCACGCTAAAACCCCTCCCCACTGTCTGTCAGTCCTCCCGGAACTACCGCTAAGTATTACGTCGGGAGGCAGAAGGAGTTTAAAACTCAAACGTTCGTGTCTGTCCAATTGTAGACAGTCATCTAGCCCTAACGTCACAGTTTACACCCCGTTAGTCGGTCCAGTACTGTCCCCCTGTCCAGCAGACATCATACTACTGCGTGTACGCTCCAGGCTGTGCTGTTCTCTCATTATGTTTGCGCACATGTACTTCACCACATCCCATGCCTCTCGGGATTCCAGCATGCATCTGGCTATATTTTCAGGCGAGAGTGCTCGCGGAAGTGTCTCCTCAACTTTCAGACGTACCTCCGTTAGTCCTGTGCATTCGAAGAACGTATGGAAGGCGTCTTCCGTGCCGTGACGACATCGCTCGCAAATGATGTCAGTGTCATGCCCGTATTTATATAAATACGTTCTGAAACACCCGTGGCCACTCAATAACTGCGTCATATAAAAATCCACTTCGCCGTGCTTTCTCTCAGCCCACGTTTTAATGTCGGGGATAAGCCGATACGTCCATCTGCCCTTATTAGAGGTAACCCATCTATGCTGCCATTTTAAATATGTGCCGTTTTTAATTTCGTCCTTTTCCATCGCCGTGAGTGCTCTGTTCAATTCCAAACGCCGTTGAAATATTAGTTGCATTTCCAAGGCTAATAAATCCGGAGGGGGGGATTCCAGCTATAACTAATGCTGCTTCGCATGATATTGTCCGGAAGCCACTGCAGACCCTCAGTGCACTTAAGCGGAAGAGCTGATTAAAAATCCTGAGGTTAGCCTTTATTTTCAATGCGTCTGTCCAGACTGGGGCGGCATACATTGCAATAGACTGTACCACTTGGGACAATAAAAGTCTTCTGCTTTGACGCGGTCCACCAATGTTGCACATCATCCGAGAAAGTGCCGCTGATACACCCATCGCCTTCTTGCTGATCCTTTCGACATGGTTTGTGAATTTTAGCCTGGCATCAATCATTACACCCAAATATCGGATCGCCGGACTCGTCTCTATAATGTGACCATCAACGTCAAGCTTCATGGTCTCTCGCTTTTTTCTGCTCGTTATCAGCACTGCTTCTGTTTTATGGCCCGCCAGTTGTAGTTTGTGCATCGTTAGCCAGCACTTAATTTGTTCGACCACACTAAGAGTAATATGCTGGATTTGGGACAATTCCTTTGCAACAATAGTGACCGCAATATCATCAGCATATCCCACTATCCGTACCCCATTTGGTACTGTTAACTTCAGAAGATCATCGTACATAAGATTCCAGAGCAGCGGGCCAACTACAGAACCCTGTGGGACTCCGGCTGTAATCTCATGACTTCTAACTCCAATGTCAGTGTCGTACAACAATTTCCTGTCTGAAAGGTAACTCCTAATAATCCTTGTGAGGTATTCTGGCGTGTGTAGCTGTATTAATTTTTCTATGATTGCTTCCCAGCATGCCGTATTAAAAGCATTCTTAATATCCAGAGTTACAACCAGACAATACTCTTTTGTACCATATCACCAACGTGTGCCTTCGATTGCCTTTTCTGCAGTTCCAGTCAGCTGTGTTGAACGCATTCCTAACGTCTAGCGTGATTACTAAGCAATACTTTTTGCTTCCTCCTTTCCACCTGGTTCCTTTTATGGCCTCCTTCGCCACAGATATCACTGCACTAAGAGCATCAATAGTTGAACGGGCTCTTCGAAAACCGAACTGGTTGGCGCTAAGACCTTGATCTCCTTCAGTAAAAGGCAGAAGCCGCTCATAAATTATTCTTTCAAGGACCTTTCCAACAGTATCCAAGAGACATATCGATCTATAAGAGGACGGCTCGCCTGGCGGCCTTGCAGGTTTGGGCAGCAATACCAATTTTTGAATTTTCCAAATCGCCGGAAAAACTCCTTGCCGCAGATAGGATTGCATGACAGCAGCAAAATGTAGTGGGTAACTCAAAACAGCTGTCTTCAACGCTGCGTTTGGGACAGAATCCGGACCTGGATCTTTGTTGTGCTGTATTCTTTTAGCCGCCGAAAGCACTTCTTCGGATGTCACGACAGCATTATTATTGGCTGGCACTCCCGGGAACAGATTTCTGCGTTCCCGTTGCTGTGGGAATAAGGGAGCCACAATTTTTGAAAGAAGTAATGGACATTTTTCCTGGATGCTGGCTCTTATTTTTCCCATGACTAACCTGTATGCTCCGCCCCAGGGATTTGAGTTGGCTTCCTCGCATAATCTTTTAAAACATTGCGTTTTGGAGCTTCGAATTGCATTTAGGAGCCTTTTTCGTTCCCTTGAGAACTTACTTCGAAGAATAATTCTCTCCATCGCCTGTTTGCAGCGTTGATAACGTCGTCTCGCCTGCAAACACCGAGCGCGAAGAGCTCCAATTTCGGCATTCCACCAATAGGCAGGCCGGCCACGATTTGTTGCCTTCCGTCTGGGCATAGCAGCATCACATGCTTTCGCTAATTGTTTTGCGAGCTGCGCGGCCAGCTCCTCCGCTTCCTCCGGCCACTCATGCTCATCGGCGAACATAATATTAAAAAGTTCTTTGTCGAGAGCGCTCTCCTTCCATCCACAATGTGTTTGGCGAAGCCTGCTTGCTCTAAGTTCATTCTGCCGTTGGATGTCTATCACTATTGCCTGATGGTCGCTGAATGTGACAACAACAATTTGTGTTCCGCGCCAGTGCGCTGCTGACGAACGTGACGTCAATCACTGACTCCCTACCATTTCTACGGTAGGTGCTTGTCGAGCCAACATTTGTGAGCACAATATTTAATGTCGAGAAGATTTCTAACAAGATCCTTCCCCTCGAGTTGGTGTATCTACTACCCCATTCAGTCGACGAAGCATTGAAATCCCCGGCAACAACTACAGGACTATTGTTTCTTGCGTCGTTCGAAATGTTCATGACAATTGCCTCAAATTCAGCTTCCGTCAGACTAGGCGCTGCATAACAGCTGTAGATGTGAACTCCTGCCACCACGGCATAAGTAAAGCAATTACTAATTTGCTGACTGATTTTCTGCACCGGGTGTTTTCCGCATGACCATATTGCCGCTTTTTTGGTGGAATCAGTGATCCATGAGTTGCTCTGCGACGTTCTGTACGGCTCCGATATAATGGCCACATACGCCCTCTTCTCTCGTACCATCTGCTCGAGCAGGTCTTGAGCTGCTTCACAGTGGTTAAGATTTATTTGTATGAATCTCATTATTTCTCTATTTCGACTGCCTTCTGGTATGCGGCACATCGTCTACTACCTGTTACGTGGTTCACTGTGTCTGTACCATTTTGCGCACATATTAGACATTTGGCCTCTTTACTATAGTTTTTGACATAGTGTCCTTCCTCTCCACATCTTAGGCACAGCTTCGAGCGGTCGATGCCTTTGCACGCCGAAGCCATATGACCGAATTCCAAGCATCTAAAGCATTTAATCGGTTGGCTTGATTTGCGCAACCGACAGACAGTCCAGCCGATCTTAATTTTCCCCTCTTTTAAGGCCACATTGGCCATTGCTACAGGAAGACTAACTATAGCAGTCTTAGTGCCTCTGTAAGCATTGCGCACTGATCTCACAGCTCTGTCGCCAATATCTCCAAATTTATTTTGGAACGCCAGCATAATATCCTCTTTCGTTGTAATTTCGTCGAGGTCTTTGCATTCGATTAAGACTTCCTGCGATAGGGCCTTGACTTCTGCTTCCTTTTCCAAAATTGGTTTCAGCCGATCCTTAAATTCGCTAGATGGGGCGGTTGCATTAGCAGCCAGCTGAACGAGCATTTCACCCTTTTGTGTTCTGCGAATGCGAAACACGTTCTCGCCCAACTCCTTAAGGCTTGGCTCTGCTCTTATCTTTTTTAATATGTCTGCATAGCTTGACCCGTCACGTGACGCTATAAGAAGTGCTTCAGGCTTTTCTTTAATGGGTTTTTTTTCTCTTTGACAGTTTTGCCTCCCACTTTAGTCCACTCTCCACTGGACTTCTGCTCGTCGTTTTTCTCAGTGACTCCTTTTTTAGCTATACTAGCATAAGTAGCCTTTTCCGGCAGCCTGTTTCTTTTACTTTTAGGTGCAGAAGACTCCTCCTCTTGATTTTCTCTGCCTCTTTTTGAAAAATCAATCTTTTTTCTTTGAAGCAGCGGTGAAGTCTGCGTACTGCTCTCCTGAGCCTTCTTAGCTCCAGCTATTGTATCACAACCAGCTATCCCATGCTGCTCTCCTGAATCGCGTCTCAAAGTCTCCGTCTCCACAGACTCATACAACGCAGCTATACCTTCAATGAGATTACGCATTGGTTGGTGTATTGAGCGCCTACCACCACCAATCATCTCAATTAACTCGCCGATCTTCCTACCCAACTTTGCAAAACAGAAATTAGCTTTAAAATCGCACTTACCGACGCCATCTTCTGTTTTATCAGGGAAAAGGGGAGTAGAGCTGACCTTTCGCTGTGCCTTCTGCTCGACCAATAGTCCACTAGTTTGGTTGACGGGTGATCTAGCCAACCGCGAGCATCTCTTGAACGGATCAAGTGGATCTGCTGCCGACGACTCCCCTGATTGGCTCACATCCCGCTGCTCACCAGCACTGCACTGTACACCTGGTTCTTTCGCTTCCGCATTCTTACCTGTTGGCGTACTTACCCTTATGCGAACCTGCGTGGGTGTCTCGTTCTTGCTCATGCCAAACATGAGTTAAGCCGAGACCAGAACCCTGCGCACTTCGCCGGTATTGCAGTTGCGATGCTGAGACCACCGTATGTTTGCCAAAATTTGACAGCGCCGCCTGCTGAAAAACTTTCACTCACTCTTTTCGCAAAGAGTGAGCAAAGTTTACCTGCAGTATGTAATTGCTCTTTTGCTTTTTGTTTTTTGTTAGGATGTGCACCAACCACTTTATCTAGCAACAGGTGTCAAAGCTGTTGTCAGATCTTTTTTATTTGTTTATACTTCTTCCCTTGAATGACACACAAAACCGCGGGAATCCGATATAAACAAACTCCGAGAAACCCTGCTTCACCAGACTTGAGGGAAGCACAGAGTTTAATAGATCACTTCAATTCAATTCGTGTCCCAGTCAGCCCACGCCACTAGCACCTGCAACGCGAGACCACACTTTCGCACTTAAAAACTTTCGCCTGCTATAACCGGCGTACAACTCGTAAATCGAGACAATTTCTAAGAGATGCCGAAAAACACGTCTGCACTGTCAGAAATCAACCTCGACGCCCCTGTGTGTGTGTGTGTGTGTGTGTGTGTGTGTGTGTGTGTTCCAAGGCATCCTACCACTTATTATTTTTTATATAGACTGTTTAGGATGTGTTTTAAATTATGTTTTGTGTTTTCTATACAATAGTATGAGCTATATATTCCATGATTCCGAAAGACTGCAAACTGTCATTCAAGGATTTATTTTACCGTCTGGTAAGTAGCATTACATGGTAATTAACTAAGCACACTAGGCTATACTAAGTACACTAGGGTATCGAAAGAAGAGAGGCTTGAGATATGAACGCAATGGATAACAGAGGAAATAAAAGAGAAAATAAAGTAACCATAAATAAAAAACTTTATGAAATTAATAACAGAACACCAGCGTTGTCGGTTGTAATCGGGATGTTCTGAACGTAATTATTTATTCGGGTTATTAAAATTACTAAAACTTTTGTTGTACTTATTAGGTGTGAGCAGCTGCGTTAATTTTTCAAAAATTCCATGCCTTACATTTTCTATTGGTATTTGTTTGTAATATCTCATAGCCCAATCAAAGATACATATGTGTGACGTACTTGCAAAATACTCACAGAAGGTAGAATTTAGTTATAATTATTTTTAATTATAACTAAATATACATATATATATATATATATATATATATATATATATATATATATATATATATATATATATATATATATATATATATATATATATATATATATATATATATATATATATATATATATATATATATATATATATATATATATATATATATATATATATATATATATCTCTATATATATATATATATATATATATATATATATATATATATATATATATATATATATATATATATATATATATATATATAGAGAGAGAGAGAGAGAGAGAGAGAGAAAGTGTTTTTGGGTTTCCTATCTAAGATTTTACGTTACTTAATTATAAAATTTATATAATAAATTCCAGAGTTTGAAGGACTAAATTATTGACTTCAAAACCTGGAACTTCAAATATAATCAAGAAATTTTTACAATCAAAAAATCAAAAATTCGCGATTTCTGTGTGGTAATTCGAACGACTGTCGAATAACTTGACAATCGTTTTTCAAACCTCACAGATTATTTGATTCTCTCATTAAAATTGAGAGAAAAATATAAACGGAGCTATCTAACCTGCCTAAAAATTCCCCTAACCTGCTTAAAAACTAGAACTAGCCCTATGGCCATGGTCGTCCCGGTCACGTTAGTTGGTGGTGTTAGATACATGCGCAGTGTCTACGCACCCGATACCTAACTGGATGATATCAGGTCGGCACTAACGTCATGCCACCATGTCGGTATCTGTCGGTCCGTGTAGGTCTCTCTAGTTCGTGCTATAGTCTGTCCAGTCCTGTCTGCTAAAATGATGATACAAAAAATTCTGACTGAATAAATATAACAATATATTTGAACCTGGCTAGCTTGACTTTAATTTTAAAAAGATTTTCTACAAACAATATTGGTTATTTTACCAATTTTTCAGATACCTGATTCCCTAAGCGTATAGATTTTATTGATGTCGAGAGGGGAACAGTTTTTGAGCTGTTTCCTACCTTCACTTTTTGTAAAAATCTGTACATTTTTAACCTGCTTATAACAATTACGTAAATATACCTAAAAATGGATGGTCTGTCAGTCACTGTTTGTACGTAAAAACTTTTTTCCGTCAAGCCGGGAGAACGCTCAAGAATGTGCCGTCTCTACTAATGTTTTAGAACGTCTCACACAAAAACGTCTCACAACCTAACGGCAAAAAGAAAAAACGGGCGTCCCAGTCCCCATGGCATCTCTAAAACGTCGCCAGTCCGTCCGATTGTGCCTAAGAAGTCACATCCCATACTGCTTACCCCACTCACCTTCCCAAGCTTAATCTTTTGGGAAGGTCTACGAAAAAAACTGTCTTCTGACCTAGGTTTCAAACATATACAAATATGAATATTTATACTTATTTGTTAGTATATATGTGGAGAAAATAAGGGGAATTAGGGGGGAGAACTGGGACAAATTATAAAAAAGGAGAAGCTATGCAGCGGATGCGTAGAATTATACAATATAATGTCAGGAACAAATTAAGCACAACTTAATTTCTTCCCCACATAATTCTGTTACCTGTAAATTTTCTACTTATATATATAATATATATATATACCCGGAATATATGGTAATTTAATTGCAAACTACCGTTTCTGCATATTAATATGTATGTAACAAAGTAAGCAAAGTAGCAAAGTAGCAAGCAAAGTAGAAAAGAGATTTGACAAAAATTGAGAGTCGTTAGAAAGTAGCACCATCGCCTGAGTGGATCGAGAGAAGTCGACCACAGATACGACCACGCAGGCAAGAAAGAGACAACAAGCGTCTTACAATAAGCGCGTAGGAATACCATCGCCACTATAAAAGGCGCTTCACCACGAGGAATCAGGTCTCTTTGACGTGAACTCCCGGCCTGGACAGTAGTCTTTTGGAAGTCCCTCTTCGGTAAGTCATTTCAACATCGACGCCAGCAGAGCCTCGATTTCGGCAGAGCCACAACGTCGACGCCAGCAGAGCCTCGACTTCGGCAGAGCCACAACGTCGACGCCAGCAGAGCCTCGACTTCGGCAGAGCCACAACGCCGACGCCAGCAGAGCCTCGACTTCGGCAGAGCCACAACGTCGACGCCAGCAGAGCCTCGACTTCGGCAGAGCCACAACGTCGACGCCAACAGGGCCTCGCGGCCCAACGTTTCTCATCAGCACGTCGCCTTGTGGAGTTGTACTCCCGCGGCCAACACTTACATTAGCACGTCGCCTGTGGAGTTGTACTCCCGCGGCCAACAGTTTGCATCAGAGCGTCGCCTGTGGAGTTGTACTCCCGCGGCCCAACGATTTTCATCAGCGCGTCGCCTTGTGGAGTTGTACTCCCGCGGCCAACACTTACATTAGCACGTCGCCTGTGGAGTTGTACTCCCGCGGCCAACAGTTCGCATCAGAGCGTCGCCTGTGGAGTTGTACTCCCGCGGCCCAACGTTTCTCATCAGCACGTCGCCTTGTGGAGTTGTACTCCTGCGGCCAACACTTACATTAGCACGTCGCCTGTGGAGTTGTACTCCCGCGGCCAACAGTTCGCATCAGAGCGTCGCCTGTGGAGTTGTACTCCCGCGGCCCAACGATTCTCACCACCACGTCGCCTTGCGGAGTTGCACTCCCGCGGCCAACACCCGGTTCGCTAGTACCCCAGTGGAGCGGGGACAGGTTCTTTCACCACAGCGTCCACCTATGAAGGCTATCAGAGGCCATACATATATTTTGTACCCATTTATACATTTTAATACCATTTCCAAATATTCTATATAAGCTTAATTGTTGAATTAGAATTTATTGAATTAATCTAGAAATTAATAAAAGAGAGAATTCATTGAAGGAAGCCTTGTGTCTCAATCAAATAAATAACTGGACGGATCCTGGACTCGGCTGAGTCACATACCCTGGCCAGAGAGGGAAAAGTTTCGTTACAGTGGCGCCCGAGCAGGGACATTAAGGCTTCCAACATCTCGACGAGACACGAACATCGAAATAACTCATCACAGAGTGCCGTACAAAAACGCACGCCATGAAGATCACCTGGATTTACTTACTACGCAAGGACGAGCTAATAACCTACGCGAAGGAATTTGAACTCGACGAATGTGGAACCGTCGAGGACTTGAGAAAACGGCTGGCCACTTTTGCGGCAGACTCGAAGGACGACGAAAAGGTTATGGCGCGACTAGAAGAACTGGAAAGGATTCACCAGCAAGCGAAGTCCCCGCACCGAATGGGGACGGCACAACAGCATCAGCCAGAAACAGCGAAAACTCTAGAACTGCCCACCACCGTTTCAGCAGCAAGTCAAGTGGGTGAATGCGGGCCGCCGTCGAGGGAACGCACGACAGATCACGCCGACGTCATGGACAAAGTGCGGAAGTGGTCAGTTAGATATGACGGTGGTCGCGATCCTCTCGCGTTTATCGAAAGGTTGGAAGAACTGGCCACCGCGTATGGGATAAGCCGAGACTTGCTACCAAGGACAATGCCGGAACTTCTTCGAGACCGAGCTCTGATCTGGTTCCGCAACAGAATAATGGATTGGCAAACCTGGGGTCAATTCAAAACGGCATTTTTGAAATTCTTTCTGTCCACCCGTTATTTCGAGGGACTCGAGGACCACATACGTAACCGGCACCAAAAACCAGACGAACCCTTCAAGGACTACGTGCTCGACCTGTACGACGCTATGCGTCATGTCAACTGGGCCGAGGAGGTGAAGCTTGAACGCCTCTATCGAAACGCGCGGAAAGACGTGCAACTTTACGTGAAACGGCGCGACTTCATGAGCCTCGAGGAACTCATCGTTCTAGCAGAGGACCTTGAAGAAATACATGGACGGCAACCGGAACCCACAAACCACCGGCCACGTGAGCGAGAAGTGAAGCATCGACAGCTGGCACCCCCGGCCGAAGTGAGTATAAACCCAGCCACTGCATGTCGACGATGCGGGCAAGACGGCCACACGGAACGGTATTGTCACAACCGCCGTATCCTGTTTTGTTGGACTTGCGGACGTCGCGGACTCCGCACTATCGAATGCTGCCAACGACCTCCGCCGGGAAACGAGGACGGACCACGCCAGGCAGGAGGGAAGGCGGGTCCAGCAACTACGACCCCTCGCCGGGTCAACTAAGCCTCCTACACCACGACAGTACTCATTTAACTGCAGAAGTCATAGTGGAACACCTCAAGAAAAGAGCGGTGTTGGACACGGGAGCGACAAGGAGCTTTGCCAGCCAAGCTTTTGTGCAGGAGCTCGGTCTTCCGGTGAGCCGAACTACTTCCACCAACTACATTCGCCTAGCCGACAACACACGAAGGATGACCAACGAATGCCTCCAGGTAAGAATCAAACTCGGCACATGTGAGATCGATGTGGAGCTGTTGATTATGGCCGGGGCATCGGACGACTTGCTTCTGGGCCTGGACTTCTTGGCGAAGGCTGGGGCCGTCATCAGCTGCGGCGGACAGACGGTCACTCTGCGAGAGACACACGGACAGAAACGGCGAGAGGAGTGGACGTGCACGGCTCTCAAGGAGGAGGACCCTCCATCGCTGAGCATCGATCATTTCCTGCGGCACGAACTCGCGAAATTCAATGAGGTACAAGGAACATGCAACATTACGTCGCACAAGATTGCCATGAAAGATGAGCGGCCGATTAAGCAGAGATACATCCCACGCAACCCGGCCATGCAGGAAGTAATAAGCAGAGAGGTCGACGAACTTCTGGCTAAGGGATGCATCGAGCCGTCACACAGTGCCTATAGTGCCCCGATAGTCCTGGTCAAAAAGAAAACAGGCACTTGGAGACTCTGCATTGACTACCGGCAGCTAAACGACAGATCAATTCCTGACGCGTATCCACTTCCGCGTATACATTACATACTCGACCGACTACGAAACGCAAAGGTTATCAGCAGCCTGGACCTTAAAAACGGGTATTGGCAAATACCAATGGACAACGACAGCAAGAAGTACACAGCATTTACGGTCCCGGGGCGAGGCCTCTTCCAATGGAAGGTCATGCCATTCGGCCTCCATTCTGCTCCGGCGACATTCCAGAGGGCGTTGGATAAAGTCATTGGACCTGACTTAGAACCACATGCTTTCGCATATCTGGATGACATTATAGTTACAAGCAGCTCAGTGGAGGAACACGTGGGCCACCTGCAGGAAGTCTTCCGAAGGTTACAGTCTGCGAACCTGAAATTGAACCCAGAGAAATGTGAATTCTTCAAAAAGCACACTAAGTATTTGGGACACGTGGTAAGTGAACGCGGCATCGAAACGGACCCAGACAAAATTTCCGCCATCAAGACGCTGAAACCACCCTCCAACGTACGCGAACTGCGACAGTGCCTGGGAATTGCGTCCTGGTATCGCCGATTTGTACCAGAATTCGCAACTGTAGTACACCCGATGACCACTCTGCTGAAAAAGGGCAGACATTGGAAGTGGCAAGACGAACAACAGAAGGCCTTCGATAAGCTGAAAGGAATGCTTGTCAATGCACCAGTCCTGACCTGTCCGGACTTCACCAAGCGATTTATCCTCCAAACTGACGCCAGCGAGGTCGGCCTGGGAGCCGTGGTAACGCAAGACGACGATGGGAGAGAAGCGGTAATCGCCTATGCCAGTCGCCGCCTCAACCCAGCCGAACAAAATTACACCACTACGGAAAAGGAGTGCTTGGCGATCATATGGGGCATCAGGAAAATGCGGTGCTACCTCGAGGGGTACCAGTTTACGGTACCCCTCGAGGGTACCCCAAAAGTTTTAATTTCAGACAACGGCGTCCAGTTCACAAGCCGAGCGTTCGAAAGCTTTCTCACAGAAATAGGAACCAAGCACCAGTATACAGCCCCATACACCCCACAAGAGAACCCAGCGGAACGAGCAAACAGAACTTTGAAGACCATGATCGCCCAATTCGCTGATGGACAACAGAACGCCTGGGACGAGTTGATTCCCGAAATCACATTGGCCCTGAATTCAAGCAGATCGGATGTGACTGGCTATAGTCCTGCCTATCTCACGCAAGGACGAGAGCTGCGGTTGCCGGGATCTTTATTCGACCAGAAAACATTTGGCACGGGACAATCGCCCGAGGGGGCGGATGACAAGGCCAAGCGACTCACAGAAATATTTGCGATCGTCAGGAAAAGACTGACCCAAGCCGCCTCCGATCAGGCTCGTCATTACAACTTGCGCCGACGCCACTGGACACCGAATATTGGGCAGCTCGTCCTTAAACGAACCCATCCGCTCTCGAAGGCCGCCGACAGCTTTGCAGCCAAATTGGCACCAAAATACGATGGGCCCTACAAGGTAATCGCGTTCACATCCCCGTTGATTGTACAACTCCAAGAAGTAAATAGTGCCTCCAAGAAGACGAAGACAGCACACATCAGCGAGCTCAAAAGCGTACCCACCGACGCAGCTCCCACGGCCGACGCATGCAACCACGGCAGAATAGGAAGAACACAGCGAGGCAGGAACGCCATCAAGCTGGCCCGTGTCAGCGAGGGCATTCGCTATGACATAAAGATCACGCGGACTGGCAGGATCGTCGTCGCCACCACCCCCTCGATAAAGTAAGAGGGAGATGTCAGGAACAAATTAAGCACAACTTAATTTCTTCCCCACATAATTCTGTTACCTGTAAATTTTCTACTTATATATATAATATATATATATACCCGGAATATATGGTAATTTAATTGCAAACTACCGTTTCTGCATATTAATATGTATGTAACAAAGTAAGCAAAGTAGCAAAGTAGCAAGCAAAGTAGAAAAGAGATTTGACAAAAATTGAGAGTCGTTAGAAAGTAGCACCATCGCCTGAGTGGATCGAGAGAAGTCGACCACAGATACGACCACGCAGGCAAGAAAGAGACAACAAGCGTCTTACAATAAGCGCGTAGGAATACCATCGCCACTATAAAAGGCGCTTCACCACGAGGAATCAGGTCTCTTTGACGTGAACTCCCGGCCTGGACAGTAGTCTTTTGGAAGTCCCTCTTCGGTAAGTCATTTCAACATCGACGCCAGCAGAGCCTCGATTTCGGCAGAGCCACAACGTCGACGCCAGCAGAGCCTCGACTTCGGCAGAGCCACAACGTCGACGCCAGCAGAGCCTCGACTTCGGCAGAGCCACAACGCCGACGCCAGCAGAGCCTCGACTTCGGCAGAGCCACAACGTCGACGCCAGCAGAGCCTCGACTTCGGCAGAGCCACAACGTCGACGCCAACAGGGCCTCGCGGCCCAACGTTTCTCATCAGCACGTCGCCTTGTGGAGTTGTACTCCCGCGGCCAACACTTACATTAGCACGTCGCCTGTGGAGTTGTACTCCCGCGGCCAACAGTTTGCATCAGAGCGTCGCCTGTGGAGTTGTACTCCCGCGGCCCAACGATTTTCATCAGCGCGTCGCCTTGTGGAGTTGTACTCCCGCGGCCAACACTTACATTAGCACGTCGCCTGTGGAGTTGTACTCCCGCGGCCAACAGTTCGCATCAGAGCGTCGCCTGTGGAGTTGTACTCCCGCGGCCCAACGTTTCTCATCAGCACGTCGCCTTGTGGAGTTGTACTCCTGCGGCCAACACTTACATTAGCACGTCGCCTGTGGAGTTGTACTCCCGCGGCCAACAGTTCGCATCAGAGCGTCGCCTGTGGAGTTGTACTCCCGCGGCCCAACGATTCTCACCACCACGTCGCCTTGCGGAGTTGCACTCCCGCGGCCAACACCCGGTTCGCTAGTACCCCAGTGGAGCGGGGACAGGTTCTTTCACCACAGCGTCCACCTATGAAGGCTATCAGAGGCCATACATATATTTTGTACCCATTTATACATTTTAATACCATTTCCAAATATTCTATATAAGCTTAATTGTTGAATTAGAATTTATTGAATTAATCTAGAAATTAATAAAAGAGAGAATTCATTGAAGGAAGCCTTGTGTCTCAATCAAATAAATAACTGGACGGATCCTGGACTCGGCTGAGTCACATACCCTGGCCAGAGAGGGAAAAGTTTCGTTACAATAATTAGGAATTGTTTGGTTCATTGTAATTTAAACGATTGTATTATTTGATTAAAAACAATTTGTTTTTTATTTATTTTAGAATGCATATATTTGTTTTTCTTTTAAAAAAAGAGAAGAACCTAAGAACAAAAAACAAAAACAGATGAGAAGACAGGGAAAACCATAGGTTTTTTGTCTTTTATATTTGTATTATATTATTTCCGTGTAGGACATGGGTATTCCAAGAAACGCTTTTCGTCCCCTGCCAAAGAAAATTTTAATGGTTTTGTAATGGTTTTTGTGTTTGCCTATCTAACAATGTACGTTACGTTAATTTATATTAGTTTTGTATTCTTTTGAAGTTTCGAAATTTGAAAGTGGAATTAACTGTCACTTTCAGATCTGGAAACTTGGAGTTCCAAATGCAAATTAAGTGAAAATCAAATATTAAAGATAGAAAATAGGAAATCTCAGTGTGATCATTCCAAAGACTACCGAATAATTTATGATAATCTTTCTCAGATCCCACCGAGTTTAGAAGTTCTCATAAAAAACTTAAAAAAATGTCCCTATCTAACCTGCCTACAATTCCCTAACCTACTTAAAACTAAACTAGCCCTATGGCCATAGTTGTCACAGTCGCGTCCGTTTTAGGAATGTTTTGCATACCTTGCTGAGGGACACCGGAATCCTACGGTTTAAATGGTTCCGTAGTCAGTTATTGTCTGTTTCCGTCCCGTCTGCTATAACATGATTAAAGATAATAATTACAGTAATGAATAGGTATTAAAAGATATGGGCAAATGATAGAGCAAAAAAGGGGGGAATGATAAATTAAGTTATGATTTTTGTGAAGACGCCTAGGTAACAAACAAAACAAAAAGAAACTTTTGATTAAAAAAGTTTTGCCGTGAAGGCCGTGGGCTTCCCAAGAAGCTTTTCGCCTCCTGCCAGAGAGGCTCATCAGTTGGGTTTTTTTAGAATGTTTTATTTTAATGCACGTATGCATCTTTCGAGAGTGCGCATAAGGCTATCACTCAGAATAAAATTAGAGATTCAGATTCTAAGATTCCAATGAAATTCATAGATTCCTTCACAAATTATAAATTCATTTTTGATTGTTCCAAACAGTTCAAGAAAAGATTCAAAGTTTACTAAAGATTCAGTAAAAATTCAAAGAGGTATTATTAAAAATTCATATTTAATAAGAATTCGGATATAACAAAATGAAAATGAATGTAAAATGGTACAATAAATTATTATTCTTAATTTGTTCTTATCTTGTATTTAAATATTTCAATGCTAAATTTTGTTTCCTACCTTCTGTGTCGTAGCTTGTGGCAACTTTCCGTATTTTTGGGTGGATTTCCATTTTTATCGCTGTATTTTTGTAATATTTCCGCCTCGTTGTATCTTGTTTCTTGTTGTCGTTTATATTGTAGTTGTTCCCTTATTCGTCTGGCTGTTCACTTTGCCAGCTTTTGTCTTTTTTGTGTTCACTTTCCACTTTAAATTTTTTGTGATCACTTTTCACTTTAAATTTTTCAGTACTCTGACAATATTTATCAGTTTATTTTCCACTTTGACAATATCTATAAGTTTATTTTTTACTATTTTAATCACTTTTCTCACTTTCTTCACTTTGACAATATTTATAAGTTTATTTTTCACTATTTTAATCACATTCCTCACTTTCTTCACTGTGTTGTTATAATTTTATTTGTTGGTGCTGGTGCCTTCTGCATAGAATCAAATACTGTCGGGGAATTTTGCTTTCCGTTCCTTTTATTCTCTCAGTTGATCATCTTTTTACCAATGATTGGTGTTATGGATTTCTGTCCGTAATTGTTGTTGTGGATTTTCTGTGTGTCTTTTTCATGTGGTCCGTAAATTGTGTTCCGTTATGTCTCCTGTGTATCTTCTACGTGTGGTCCTTAATTGGGTGTTCCGTTATGCTACCTTTTTTGGCTTGCTTGTAACACTTTTGTTTTGTTTTGTATTGTTATATATGTAGGTTTTTTTAAACCATTGGTGTTGAGAAACTCAATTTTCCAGAACACGGGTTTTTTTAGAATTAATTAACATATGTATATATGTTTATGGGGAACGGATTTTTAGAAAATAATAATTAACATATGTTAAAGGGAAGGAGATAAAAGAATGAGATGAATAGATAGTGTTTATTTGAGATTCACAAAAATTTACAATTGTTTTTATTGGAAATATAGTTTTACACTTTTTCTATTTGCTTGATGGCACCACAGAATAATTGCAATTGTTTCGAACACTACCACTCTGCACGCGTCAGATGTTGGAGAGTAAGAATCGGAAGCAAGTGACCTCCGCACGCGTCCACGATTGAGAAAGAAGTGGTCGGTGTGGGTCCAGCGACGATCGCTGGAAGCCGGTCAAACCACGCCAGTTGCCGCGGAGAGAGCCCGCAGCCGGGCTTACGCTCACGAGAGAGGCGCCCCTCATGACCGGCAGGCTGACAGGAGAGAGACTGGAGTGCTCACTCCTGACACCCTAGCGATCGATGAGGGAGCACCCCTGGCGAGCGGCAGTTGGCGTTAACATACCGCCCGCCTTGCAGGACTGCAAATCCCCAAACCCCGACAACTGGCGCCATGCCTCGTCTCCGGCTTAGTGGAGGAGTGTGTGGTGCGCCTCCCCGCACTTGCGGCAGCGCATGGGGCTCCGGCACTCAGCCGATCTGTGCGACCGCACCAAACAGTTGTGGCACATGTGCCGCGCGTGTGCCGTCAAGTTCCGCTGCGCTGGTGTCTGTTGCAGAAACCGACAACGGCTCAGCACATGCCGCCCCGTACACAGCTCGCGCTCGCGGCCCTCCGTAGGAAGCCGCTGGGCTGGCGGGCACCAGGCGTGCCGCCTGGCCGGCATCACTGGCGCGCGTCGTGGGGCCGGACGGCCTGGAGGCGCGTGTCTTGGAGCCGATGGTGCTGATGGAGCCGATGGTGCTGATGGAGCCGACGGTGCTGGTGGTGCACGTCGCGGCGCCGGTTCTGGTGGAGCAGGCCGCAGACGTCTCGGGGCCGGTGTGGGTGGTGAGAGTGCACGTCTCGGGGCCAGCTCTGGTAGTGGACGTTGCTCGTGGCGCGGCGGATACCGCACCGACATCGTGCGAACTCGCAGACTTCCGCGATCTAGGAGGTCTTCGTGATAGCCCGTTCATCTGTTCTGGTGCCGGACCGAAGGAGGTTCCTCAGGCCGGACGAGAGAACTCCGGAGAGCTCGGGTTGGCGGTGTGGGCGAGCGTCGTGTCGTGGCAAGCGCTTGTGCCTCGTCGGCCGAGACGTCGAGCACCAGGGCGTCAGCCGTTGGGGACAGCTCCCGAGGACGGTGGGCAGCAATAGCCGGCGCGGCGGCGCAGAGGGGCACCGCCCCGGGTGGTGCCAGCAGACGCCCTCTTCGGGTCCGCGCATATTGCCAGCGGATTAAATACATGTGGGCTCTGTAATGAGAAAATGTGTTAATAATGGGCTGTCATGTACAGGGTTCGTTGCTTGTTCCGATGTAGGATGCAAGGCTTGCAGGTATGAGTCGTCGTTTTGGTAAGGTTGTAACCTTGGGGATCCAGAATTGGGTACGGACCAGACGAAGAACTAATTTTCGTGTATAAAACGAATGAGCAATCGCGAGAATTGGCAGCCGTATGGCAGAATAATCGGGTGCCGTTTGTCGAAAGGCAAGTTGGGACACGAGGACAACCGCTCGCCAACGCGCATCGTGTTATCCGTGTGGAGAAAAGGGGTTCGACGAAAGTAAGCTGCTTTTAGATCGCAGCATCGTGTGGTTTTCGAGAGCGGCGTACTCGTCCGCAAAATGAATCTTCTGGCAGGAGATGGCGAGGCAGCGTTTAGTTTCCTTTATTTCTCCCGGTGGGAGGTGCAGGTTGGGGTGCGAGTGCAGGTGATGCTGAGCTGGATGAGCGTTGTGGAGAAATCGATATACGTATGAGTATACACGTAGGGCTCGTGGTAGCGACGAAAATCGTTCGAGAGGATCCTCATCGGTAGCGCAATGGGTGTGCAGCGTTTTGACAGCTTTCCGCTCGTTTGGTGACATATTCGTCGCAGGCGCGGAATTCGGGCCAGCGATTCTTGTCGTGGGCGAGCCAAGCAGGTCCATTCCACCAGAGGGTGCTCTCAGCGAGATTTTGGGGCGTGGCACCGCGACTGGCTCAATCCGCGGGGCTGTCCTGGAAATCCACATGAAACCATTGCGACTGTAGTACCTTCTCGATGATTTTGGAAACTCGATTTGCCACGAACGTCGCCCAAACGCAGGGGGATTTTTTCAGCCAGGCCAAAACAATGGTGGAGTCGCTCCAACAGTAGATCGTGTAATGGGGCAGCTGCAGCGTGGGCACGAGAGTGTCGATCATCTCAGCGACTAAAGTGGCTCCGCACAATTCTAACCTGGTGAGAGACAAAGTTTTAATTGGGGCTACACGAGTTTGGAAGTAAAAAAGGAAAACTTGGACTTCCTGAGCGACCGTGATGCGGGCATAGATGACTCCTGCGTAGGCTTTTTCTGAGGCATTGCAAAAGGCATGGAGTTCGACTTCGCTTTCTGGGGTGTAACTCACCCATCGCGGGATGCGGATGGCGCGGATGTGCTGATGATTCTGGAGAAAACTTAACCAGTTAGCGTGAGTTACCTGAGGCAGAGTGTCATCCCAGTCGATTTTGTCCAACCAGACTTGCTGAATCAGAATCTTCGCTGCAACGCTGATCGGAGCCAGCCAACCGGCTGGGTCGAACAGCTTGGCGACCAGAGGCAACATTTCCCGTTTTGTGTACGCAGCTTTGATGACGATAGTTTGGACCTCGAATTAGAAGTCATCATGGGTCGCGTTCCAGCGAATTCCCAGCATTTTAGCGATGCTGGAGTCTTGTAGCGTCAGGAAATCGGTATGGAGCAGATGGGATGCCGGCAAGTCTGCCAGAATGCCTTTATGGTTGGCAGTCCACTTGCGAAGTGAAAAAACCTGCTGAGTCGAGAGCCGCTATGAGTTGGTCACGGGTCTGGGTAGCGGTCACCAGGTCATGCGTGCCTGCGAACACATCAACCACGTACATGGAATGCTGTAGAATGTGTGACGCAAGCGGAAACTTGTGCTTCACGTCGTCTGACAATTGAAGAAGGGTGCGTATGGCCAGGAACGGGGCGCAATTAACTCCAAACGTTACGGTTTGAAGCTCGAAGTCGGTAAGTTCGGACTTGTACGGGTCTCGGAAGAGAATGCGCTGATATGGTGTGCTTTGGGTCGACCAATATTTGGCGATACATTTTGAATGTCTCGAAGCCCCTGAGCGGAGCGTGTCTGGAAAGCCGACTTTAAAGGCAATGGCACGATGTAGCGGCCGTCATCACGTCTTCGCGTATTTTTCTTCGCTAAACTTTTCGGAGTGGGATAGCAATCTAGTTTTGGGAAGTTCCTTCACCTCCCAAAAACGTCCGAACTGTTGTTCGAAGGTGACTTCGTTGTGTAAGCCACTTTTAGGGGTGCCGTGGCAGATTGTGTGTTGGGAACCGGGCCGGTTAGGATCCAACCGAACACGGTTTGCTGAGCCATGAGGGAGCCCAGCACTTGGCGGCGGATGCCGTCCAGCAGGATTGCTGGGTATAAATCGGCTCCGATGAGGACGTCGACCTGCTCGCTTTTGGAGAAGTTGACATCTGCGAGCTCGATGGAGCTCCTCTTGAGGGAGGCCACTGAGAAGTGACCTGTCTAACGAGTGGGAGGGCAACCGCCCTGTGATTTGTGGGAGCACGAGCGCCGTCACGTTAACTTGAAAGTTGGGATCAAGTGGCGAATTCAGCAGAAAATCGCTCGATCTTGATATTTTTGCAGCAACAGTCTCGTTGAGACCTGAAACTACAGCTGTAGTTGGCTGCACTGGGAGCTTTAAGAGCTTTTGTATGCGCTCAGAGATGAACGACACTTCGGATCCAGGATCAATCAAGGCGCGCGCGATGTAACATGTACCGTGATGGCGTATTGTTACCATAGCAGTCCCTAACAGTACCTGCTTTGGTGCTTTCGCGAAGCACACCCGATGCGTGTCCTGTGCATTTCGCTGTTGCGCGGGGGAAGAAGTGAACTGTATATGCGTGGGAGGTCGCATCGAAGGATGCGGCCTTTCTTGTTGAGAAGCATGATGAGTCGATCCGGGAATAAAATTCGAATAGGAAGGGGCTTGAGCACGCGGAGCGTTGTCAAACCGTTGCTCTTGATTTCGTTGCTGTGTGGGGGGATGAGTGGACTGTATATGCGTGGGAGGTAGCATCGAAGAATGCGGCCTTTCTTGCTGAAAAGCATGATGAGTCGAACCGGGAATAAAGTTCGAATAGGTAGGGGCTTGAGCACGCGGAGCGTTTTCAAACCGCCGCTCTTGATGTGAAGCACGTGGGGTCGAATCTGATACAGCATTCGAGGAGGATGGAGCGTGCTCACGATGCAAGAGGGTGTGATGCCTGCCATTACATTTGACGCAATTGAATCTGCTTGGACAGTTTTTCACGGAACGAGATCTGGCCAAGCAGTTGCTGCGGTTTTTCTGAACGGTATTCAGCCGCTGTGGAA
This sequence comes from Sicus ferrugineus, assembly GCA_922984085.1. Taxonomy (NCBI): domain Eukaryota; kingdom Metazoa; phylum Arthropoda; class Insecta; order Diptera; family Conopidae; genus Sicus; species Sicus ferrugineus. The sequence continues at coordinate 31,163,840 of OV277349.1, forward strand.
CGGGCAAGCTGAGAAACTGAGCGCAGGATCTCAGCCTGTGCTGCTTCTGGCAAAGAAGACAGCTATCTTGGGACACCTTCACCTGGAAGGTGTTGACGCGTTTAGAGGCGGGAGTTGAGTGTGTCGGAGCAGGGAGCTGTGTTGACTTCGATGCGGGTGTGCACTTAATATCTTGCACCGTTTCAAGGGTCTGGAAGCGATGCGTGAGAAACGCATCCAGATCTGTCCATTTTGGGATCTCCGTTTTGTTCGTGAGAGATTGTTCCCAAAGGGAAAGCGTTGCTTCTGGGAGCTTGCTGGAGCACAAAAAGACGATTATTGCGTCCCAATGCGAGGTATCGACACCTTGTAGCGCGAGTGCGGCGAGAATATTATTGATTTCGCGCTGCAGGTCTTTAATAGCACCACCGGTTTCCTTCGTGATGGGGGACAGGCCGAAGAGCTTCTTTAGATGGGCGTTGGTGAGGACGCTTCTGTTCTCGTACCTGTCGGACAGATTTTTCCACGCCTGGGCGAAACCTTCATTCGTGAGAGGGGATTTCTGCACGATTTCTTTCGCGTCGCCCGTAGTTTTTTGGTTCAGTTGGAACAACTCCACTGGCGCAATTCGGGTATTCTGAATATACAGGGCCGTGAACATATCCCTGAAAGAGGGCCACGAAAGGTAGTCGCCATGGAAGGCTTGGGTGTCGCAGGGGGGCAGACTAATATTGTAGCCTGACTGGGGCATCAATTTTTCCCGCGCAGCGCAGATATACCGCATAGCATTGGCGCCGCTTCTCCTTTACGCCTTCGAATTCTTCACCTCTATGCTTCGTCGAGTCCAGCTCCGCAAGCACCTTTTCATAGGCGCTTTTAATCAGCAGCCACTGCGATCGTATTTCCTCCCGCTGAATCCCAAGGGTGTAAACGGTGTGGTCCGTGGTGGGTGTCTTGTCGAAGTCCACCTCGAACTCGATCAGCGCATCGGCCAGGCGAATGAAGGATGCGAGCGCCGCCATTGTGTGTCTGGTTTACGGATAGGGGCGGTGAAGGAGGTCGCAAAATCGAAATGAAAACGAAATAAAACGCTCCGAAAACTGATTCCGGAAAAACTTTTTATTTTATTGGTAAAAAATCGCAAAAATGTTTTCGGGTCGCTATGCGATGGCGTTGGGGCTCGAAAAGCTTGCTGCCGAAAATTAACCACGCGTTGTCTCTTAAATTGGCAACTAGTTACAAAGAGACTAGTCGCTGCGAACACTTCTGCCTACCGGGTGTCTCGCTTTTTCGATTTCGCGTTGGGTCACCGTTGAATAGTGAATCTTACACTGCTATCACTTGGGAGAGTGCAGACAGAAAAAACAGGTTTTTGTGCACTCTATATGACTGATCAGCGCAAGCAGAAGAGCGTGAGCAGCAGAAGAAAGTACCCGCAAAAACCAGCCAGCAAAAGGTGGTGGTTTTTCGACTTGCACTAAGCGCACAAGTAATTCGCTCTTCGAGAATCTAGACGAGCGCAGAACAAGAAAGCGAAAGTGTGACATGCTTTCACTTTCTTTGTGAGAGCGCGGGGCTTAGTAGAAATCAAGCGGTAAATTTTTAATGTGGGCTTCGCAGCAAGCAATGCTTGCGAAGACGGTCAGCAACAAAAACCTCAAGCCTTGGTGCTGCCGTTATTCTTGGGGACCGTTACCCACGAATCGACGATTCTCGAAGGTTTGACGGTCAAATGAGGGGTATATATATATATATAAGGAGGACAGTTCTTTATATATATATATATATATAAAATGTATATGGCCGGAAGGGCTCTACGGGGCTAGAGTGACGGGCACGGATTCAAAGTGCACCATGCTCACTAGCTAGTGCACGAGACGCACTTTTAAACTCGCAAGTAGATTTGCGTACAAGTTCGCACAAAAGCGGTGGCCAAATTAAATGAAACACGGTGAACTTACCGTTTCACTCGGCTAGGTGATTGGGGCGTCGGTGACGATTGTTCAGACCTGGGCGTCGTTGACGATGGTTCCTGGGCGGCGGCAATCCGGCTCGTCTGGACCAAAATGTTTTTTTGAGATTCACAAAAATTTACAATTGTTTTTATTGGAAATATAGTTTTACATTTTTTCTATTTGCTTGATGGCACCACAGAATAATTGCAAGCGTTTCGAACACTACCACTCTGCACGCGTCAGATGTTGGAGAGTAAGAATCGGAAGCAAGTGACCTCCGCACGCGTCCACGATTGAGAAAGAAGTGGTCGGTGTGGGTCCAGCTGGAAGCCGGTCAAACCGCGCCAGTTGCCGCGGAGAGAGCCCGCAGCCGGGCTTACGCTCACGAGAGAGGCGCCCCTCATGACCGGCAGGCTGACAGGAGAGAGACTGGAGTGCTCACTCCTGACACCCTAGCGATCGATGAGGGAGCACCCCTGGCGAGCGGCAGTTGGCGTTAACATACCGCCCGCCTTGCAGGACTGCAAATCCCCAAACCCCGACAACTGGCGCCGTGCCTCGTCTCCGGCTTAGTGGAGGAGTGTGTGGTGCGCCTCCCCGCACTTGCGGCAGCGCATGGAGCTCCGGCACTCAGCCGATCTGTGTGATCGCACCAAACAGTTGTGGCACATGTGCCGCGCGTGTGCCGTCAAGTTCCGCTGCGCTGGTGTCTGTTGCAGAAACAGCCGACAACGGCTCAGCACATGCCGCCCCGTACACTGGGGACAGCACAGCTCGCGCTCGCGGCCCTCCGTAGGAAGCCGCTGGGCTGGCGGGCACCAGGCGTGCCGCCTGGCCGGCATCACTGGCGCGCGTCGTGGGGCCGGACGGCCTGGAGGCGCGTGTCTTGGAGCCGATGGTGCTGATGGAGCCGACGGTGCTGGTGGTGCACGTCGCGGCGCCGGTTCTGGTGGAGCAGGCCGCAGACGTCTCGGGGCCGGTGTGGGTGGTGAGAGTGCACGTCTCGGGGCCAGCTCTGGTAGTGGACGTTGCTCGTGGCGCGGCGGATACCGCACCGACATCGTGCGAACTCGCAGACTTCCGCGATCTAGGAGGTCTTCGTGATAGCCCCTTCATCTGTTCTGGTGCCGGACCGAAGGAGGTTCCTCAGGCCGGACGAGAGAACTCCGGAGAGCTCGGGTTGGCGGTGTGGGCGAGCGTCGTGTCGTGGCAAGCGCTTGTGCCTCGTCGGCCGAGACGTCGAGCACCAGGGCGTCAGCCGTTGGGGACAGCTCCCGAGGACGGTGGGCAGCAATAGCCGGCGCGGCGGCGCAGAGGGGCACCGCCCCGGGTGGTGCCAGCAGACGCCCTCTTCGGGTCCGCGCATATTGCCAGCGGATTAAATACATGTGGGCTCTGTAATGAGAAAATGTGTTAATAATGGGCTGTCATGTACAGGGTTCGTTGCTTGTTCCGATGTAGGATGCAAGGCTTGCAAGTATGAGTCGTCGTTTTGGTAAGGTTGTAACCTTGGGGATCCAGAATTGGGTACGGACCAGACGAAGAACTAATTTTCGTGTATAAAACGAATGAGCAATCGCGAGAATTGGCAGCCGTATGGCAGAATAATCGGGTGCCGTTCGTCGAAAGGCAAGTTGGGACACGAGGACAACCGCCCGCCAACGCGCATCGTGTTATCCGTGTGGAGAAAAGGGGTTCGACGAAAGTAAGCTGCTTTTAGATCGCAGCATCGTGTGGTTTTCGAGAGCGGCGTACTCGTCCGCAAAATGAATCTTCTGGCAGGAGATGGCGAGGCAGCGTTTAGTTTCCTTTATTTCTCCCGGTGGGAGGTGCAGGTTGGGGTGCGAGTGCAGGTGACGCTGAGCTGGATGAGCGTTGTGGAGAAATCGATATACGTATGAGTATACACGTAGGGCTCGTGGCAGCGACGAAAATCGTTCGAGAGGATCCTCATCGGTAGCGCAATGGGTGTGCAGCGTTTTGATAGCTTTCCGCTCGTTTGGTGACATATTCGTCGTAGGCGCGGAATTCGGGCCAGCGATTCTTGTCGTGGGCGAGCCAAGCAGGTCCATTCCACCAGAGGGTGCTCTCAGCGAGATTTTGGGGCGTGGCACCGCGACTGGCTCAATCCGCGGGGCTGTCCTGGGAATCCACATGAAACCATTGCGACTGTGGTACCTTCTCGATGATTTTGGAAACTCGATTTGCCACGAACGTCGCCCAAACGCAGGGGGATTTTTTCAGCCAGGCCAAAACAATGGTGGAGTCGCTCCAACAGTAGATCGTGTAATGGGGCAGCTGCAGCGTGGGCACGAGAGTGTCGATCATCTCAGCGACTAAAGTGGCTCCGCACAATTCTAACCTGGTGAGAGACAAAGTTTTAATTGGGGCTACACGAGTTTGGAAGTACAAAAGGAAAACTTGGACTTCCTGAGCGACCGTGATGCGGGCATAGATGACTCCTGCGTAGGCTTTTTCTGAGGCATTGCAAAAGGCATGGAGTTCGACTTCGCTTTCTGGGGTGTAACTCACCTTCACCTGGAAGGTGTTGACGCGTTTAGAGGCGGGAGTTGAGTGTGTCGGAGCAGGGAGCTGTGTTGACTTCGATGCGGGTGTGCACTTAATATCTTGCACCGTTTCAAGGGTCTGGAAGCGATGCGTGAGAAACGCATCCAGATCTGTCCATTTTGGGATCTCCGTTTTGTTCGTGAGAGATTGTTCCCAAAGGGAAAGCGTTGCTTCTGGGAGCTTGCTGGAGCACAAAAAGACGATTATTGCGTCCCAATGCGAGGTATCGACACCTTGTAGCGCGAGTGCGGCGAGAATATTATTGATTTCGCGCTGCAGGTCTTTAATAGCACCACCGGATTCCTTCGTGATGGGGGACAGGCCGAAGAGCTTCTTTAGATGGGCGTTGGTGAGGACGCGTCTGTTCTCGTACCTGTCGGACAGATTTTTCCACGCTTGGGCGAAAACTTCATTCGTGAGAGGGGATTTCTGCACGATTTCTTTCGCTTCGCCCGTAGTTTTTTGGTTCAGTTGGAACAACTTCTCCACTGGCGCAATTCGGGTATTCTGAATATACCCGAATATATGAAAGAGGGCCACGAAAGGTAGTCGCCATGGAAGGCTTGGGTGTCGCAGGGGGGCAGACTAATATTGTAGCCTGACTGGGGCATCAATTTTTCCCGCGCAGCGCAGATATACCGCATAGCATTGGCGCCGCTTCTCCTTTACGCCTTCGAATTCTTTACCTCTATGCTTCGTCGAGTCCAGCTCCGCAAGCACCTTTTCATAGGCGCTTTTAATCAGCAGCCACTGCGATCGTATTTCCTCCCAGGAAATCGTACCCGCAAAAACCAGCCAGCAAAAGGTGGTGGTTTTTCGACTTGCACTAAGCGCACAAGTAATTCGCTCTTCGAGAATCTAGACGAGCGCAGAACAAGAAAGCGAAAGTGTGACATGCTTTCACTTTCTTTGTGAGAGCGCGGGGCTTAGTAGAAATCAAGCGGTAAATTTTTAATGTGGGCTTCGCAGCAAGCAATGCTTGCGAAGACGGTCAGCAACAAAAACCTCAAGCCTTGGTGCTGCCGTTATTCTTGGGGACCGTTACCCACGAATCGACGATTCTCGAAGGTTTGACGGTCAAATGAAGGGTATATATATATATATATAAGGAGGACAGTTCTTTATATATATATATATATATAAAATGTATATGGCCGGAAGGGCTCTACGGGGCTAGAGTGACGGGCACGGATTCAAAGTGCACCATGCTCACTAGCTAGTGCACGAGACGCACTTTTAAACTCGCAAGTAGATTTGCGTACAAGTTCGCACAAAAGCGGTGGCCAAATTAAATGAAACACGGTGAACTTACCGTTTCACTCGGCTAGGTGATTGGGGCGTCGGTGACGATTGTTCAGACCTGGGCGTCGTTGACGATGGTTCCTGGGCGGCGGCAATCCGGCTCGTCTGGACCAAAATGTTTTTTTGAGATTCACAAAAATTTACAATTCTTTTTATTGGAAATATAGTTTTACATTTTTTCTATTTGCTTGATGGCACCACAGAATAATTGCAAGCGTTTCGAACACTACCACTCTGCACGCGTCAGATGTTGGAGAGTAAGAATCGGAAGCAAGTGACCTCCGCACGCGTCCACGATTGAGAAAGAAGTGGTCGGTGTGGGTCCAGCTGGAAGCCGGTCAAACCGCGCCAGTTGCCGCGGAGAGAGCCCGCAGCCGGGCTTACGCTCACGAGAGAGGCGCCCCTCATGACCGGCAGGCTGACAGGAGAGAGACTGGAGTGCTCACTCCTGACACCCTAGCGATCGATGAGGGAGCACCCCTGGCGAGCGGCAGTTGGCGTTAACATACCGCCCGCCTTGCAGGACTGCAAATCCCCAAACCCCGACAACTGGCGCCGTGCCTCGTCTCCGGCTTAGTGGAGGAGTGTGTGGTGCGCCTCCCCGCACTTGCGGCAGCGCATGGAGCTCCGGCACTCAGCCGATCTGTGTGATCGCACCAAACAGTTGTGGCACATGTGCCGCGCGTGTGCCGTCAAGTTCCGCTGCGCTGGTGTCTGTTGCAGAAACAGCCGACAACGGCTCAGCACATGCCGCCCCGTACACTGGGGACAGCACAGCTCGCGCTCGCGGCCCTCCGTAGGAAGCCGCTGGGCTGGCGGGCACCAGGCGTGCCGCCTGGCCGGCATCACTGGCGCGCGTCGTGGGGCCGGACGGCCTGGAGGCGCGTGTCTTGGAGCCGATGGTGCTGATGGAGCCGACGGTGCTGGTGGTGCACGTCGCGGCGCCGGTTCTGGTGGAGCAGGCCGCAGACGTCTCGGGGCCGGTGTGGGTGGTGAGAGTGCACGTCTCGGGGCCAGCTCTGGTAGTGGACGTTGCTCGTGGCGCGGCGGATACCGCACCGACATCGTGCGAACTCGCAGACTTCCGCGATCTAGGAGGTCTTCGTGATAGCCCCTTCATCTGTTCTGGTGCCGGACCGAAGGAGGTTCCTCAGGCCGGACGAGAGAACTCCGGAGAGCTCGGGTTGGCGGTGTGGGCGAGCGTCGTGTCGTGGCAAGCGCTTGTGCCTCGTCGGCCGAGACGTCGAGCACCAGGGCGTCAGCCGTTGGGGACAGCTCCCGAGGACGGTGGGCAGCAATAGCCGGCGCGGCGGCGCAGAGGGGCACCGCCCCGGGTGGTGCCAGCAGACGCCCTCTTCGGGTCCGCGCATATTGCCAGCGGATTAAATACATGTGGGCTCTGTAATGAGAAAATGTGTTAATAATGGGCTGTCATGTACAGGGTTCGTTGCTTGTTCCGATGTAGGATGCAAGGCTTGCAAGTATGAGTCGTCGTTTTGGTAAGGTTGTAACCTTGGGGATCCAGAATTGGGTACGGACCAGACGAAGAACTAATTTTCGTGTATAAAACGAATGAGCAATCGCGAGAATTGGCAGCCGTATGGCAGAATAATCGGGTGCCGTTCGTCGAAAGGCAAGTTGGGACACGAGGACAACCGCCCGCCAACGCGCATCGTGTTATCCGTGTGGAGAAAAGGGGTTCGACGAAAGTAAGCTGCTTTTAGATCGCAGCATCGTGTGGTTTTCGAGAGCGGCGTACTCGTCCGCAAAATGAATCTTCTGGCAGGAGATGGCGAGGCAGCGTTTAGTTTCCTTTATTTCTCCCGGTGGGAGGTGCAGGTTGGGGTGCGAGTGCAGGTGACGCTGAGCTGGATGAGCGTTGTGGAGAAATCGATATACGTATGAGTATACACGTAGGGCTCGTGGCAGCGACGAAAATCGTTCGAGAGGATCCTCATCGGTAGCGCAATGGGTGTGCAGCGTTTTGATAGCTTTCCGCTCGTTTGGTGACATATTCGTCGTAGGCGCGGAATTCGGGCCAGCGATTCTTGTCGTGGGCGAGCCAAGCAGGTCCATTCCACCAGAGGGTGCTCTCAGCGAGATTTTGGGGCGTGGCACCGCGACTGGCTCAATCCGCGGGGCTGTCCTGGGAATCCACATGAAACCATTGCGACTGTGGTACCTTCTCGATGATTTTGGAAACTCGATTTGCCACGAACGTCGCCCAAACGCAGCTGGATTTTTTCAGCCAGGCCAAAACAATGGTGGAGTCGCTCCAACAGTAGATCGTGTAATGGGGCAGCTGCAGCGTGGGCACGAGAGTGTCGATCATCTCAGCGACTAAAGTGGCTCCGCACAATTCTAACCTGGTGAGAGACAAAGTTTTAATTGGGGCTACACGAGTTTGGAAGTACAAAAGGAAAACTTGGACTTCCTGAGCGACCGTGATGCGGGCATAGATGACTCCTGCGTAGGCTTTTTCTGAGGCATTGCAAAAGGCATGGAGTTCGACTTCGCTTTCTGGGGTGTAACTCACCTTCACCTGGAAGGTGTTGACGCGTTTAGAGGCGGGAGTTGAGTGTGTCGGAGCAGGGAGCTGTGTTGACTTCGATGCGGGTGTGCACTTAATATCTTGCACCGTTTCAAGGGTCTGGAAGCGATGCGTGAGAAACGCATCCAGATCTGTCCATTTTGGGATCTCCGTTTTGTTCGTGAGAGATTGTTCCCAAAGGGAAAGCGTTGCTTCTGGGAGCTTGCTGGAGCACAAAAAGACGATTATTGCGTCCCAATGCGAGGTATCGACACCTTGTAGCGCGAGTGCGGCGAGAATATTATTGATTTCGCGCTGCAGGTCTTTAATAGCACCACCGGATTCCTTCGTGATGGGGGACAGGCCGAAGAGCTTCTTTAGATGGGCGTTGGTGAGGACGCGTCTGTTCTCGTACCTGTCGGACAGATTTTTCCACGCTTGGGCGAAAACTTCATTCGTGAGAGGGGATTTCTGCACGATTTCTTTCGCTTCGCCCGTAGTTTTTTGGTTCAGTTGCAACAACTTCTCCACTGGCGCAATTCGGGTATTCTGAATATACCCGAATATATGAAAGAGGGCCACGAAAGGTAGTCGCCATGGAAGGCTTGGGTGTCGCAGGGGGGCAGACTAATATTGTAGCCTGACTGGGGCATCAATTTTTCCCGCGCAGCGCAGATATACCGCATAGCATTGGCGCCGCTTCTCCTTTACGCCTTCGAATTCTTTACCTCTATGCTTCGTCGAGTCCAGCTCCGCAAGCACCTTTTCATAGGCGCTTTTAATCAGCAGCCACTGCGATCGTATTTCCTCCCAGGAAATCGTACCCGCAAAAACCAGCCAGCAAAAGGTGGTGGTTTTTCGACTTGCACTAAGCGCACAAGTAATTCGCTCTTCGAGAATCTAGACGAGCGCAGAACAAGAAAGCGAAAGTGTGACATGCTTTCACTTTCTTTGTGAGAGCGCGGGGCTTAGTAGAAATCAAGCGGTAAATTTTTAATGTGGGCTTCGCAGCAAGCAATGCTTGCGAAGACGGTCAGCAACAAAAACCTCAAGCCTTGGTGCTGCCGTTATTCTTGGGGACCGTTACCCACGAATCGACGATTCTCGAAGGTTTGACGGTCAAATGAAGGGTATATATATATATATATAAGGAGGACAGTTCTTTATATATATATATATATATAAAATGTATATGGCCGGAAGGGCTCTACGGGGCTAGAGTGACGGGCACGGATTCAAAGTGCACCATGCTCACTAGCTAGTGCACGAGACGCACTTTTAAACTCGCAAGTAGATTTGCGTACAAGTTCGCACAAAAGCGGTGGCCAAATTAAATGAAACACGGTGAACTTACCGTTTCACTCGGCTAGGTGATTGGGGCGTCGGTGACGATTGTTCAGACCTGGGCGTCGTTGACGATGGTTCCTGGGCGGCGGCAATCCGGCTCGTCTGGACCAAAATGTTTTTTTGAGATTCACAAAAATTTACAATTCTTTTTATTGGAAATATAGTTTTACATTTTTTCTATTTGCTTGATGGCACCACAGAATAATTGCAAGCGTTTCGAACACTACCACTCTGCACGCGTCAGATGTTGGAGAGTAAGAATCGGAAGCAAGTGACCTCCGCACGCGTCCACGATTGAGAAAGAAGTGGTCGGTGTGGGTCCAGCTGGAAGCCGGTCAAACCGCGCCAGTTGCCGCGGAGAGAGCCCGCAGCCGGGCTTACGCTCACGAGAGAGGCGCCCCTCATGACCGGCAGGCTGACAGGAGAGAGACTGGAGTGCTCACTCCTGACACCCTAGCGATCGATGAGGGAGCACCCCTGGCGAGCGGCAGTTGGCGTTAACATACCGCCCGCCTTGCAGGACTGCAAATCCCCAAACCCCGACAACTGGCGCCGTGCCTCGTCTCCGGCTTAGTGGAGGAGTGTGTGGTGCGCCTCCCCGCACTTGCGGCAGCGCATGGAGCTCCGGCACTCAGCCGATCTGTGTGATCGCACCAAACAGTTGTGGCACATGTGCCGCGCGTGTACCGTCAAGTTCCGCTGCGCTGGTGTCTGTTGCAGAAACAGCCGACAACGGCTCAGCACATGCCGCCCCGTACATAGGGGACAGCACAGCTCGCGCTCGCGGCCCTCCGTAGGAAGCCGCTGGGCTGGCGGGCACCAGGCGTGCCGCCTGGCCGGCATCACTGGCGCGCGTCGTGGGGCCGGACGGCCTGGAGGCGCGTGTCTTGGAGCCGATGGTGCTGATGGAGCCGACGGTGCTGGTGGTGCACGTCGCGGCGCCGGTTCTGGTGGAGCAGGCCGCAGACGTCTCGGGGCCGGTGTGGGTGGTGAGAGTGCACGTCTCGGGGCCAGCTCTGGTAGTGGACGTTGCTCGTGGCGCGGCGGATACCGCACCGACATCGTGCGAACTCGCAGACTTCCGCGATCTAGGAGGTCTTCGTGATAGCCCCTTCATCTGTTCTGGTGCCGGACCGAAGGAGGTTCCTCAGGCCGGACGAGAGAACTCCGGAGAGCTCGGGTTGGCGGTGTGGGCGAGCGTCGTGTCGTGGCAAGCGCTTGTGCCTCGTCGGCCGAGACGTCGAGCACCAGGGCGTCAGCCGTTGGGGACAGCTCCCGAGGACGGTGGGCAGCAATAGCCGGCGCGGCGGCGCAGAGGGGCACCGCCCCGGGTGGTGCCAGCAGACGCCCTCTTCGGGTCCGCGCATATTGCCAGCGGATTAAATACATGTGGGCTCTGTAATGAGAAAATGTGTTAATAATGGGCTGTCATGTACAGGGTTCGTTGCTTGTTCCGATGTAGGATGCAAGGCTTGCAAGTATGAGTCGTCGTTTTGGTAAGGTTGTAACCTTGGGGATCCAGAATTGGGTACGGACCAGACGAAGAACTAATTTTCGTGTATAAAACGAATGAGCAATCGCGAGAATTGGCAGCCGTATGGCAGAATAATCGGGTGCCGTTCGTCGAAAGGCAAGTTGGGACACGAGGACAACCGCCCGCCAACGCGCATCGTGTTATCCGTGTGGAGAAAAGGGGTTCGACGAAAGTAAGCTGCTTTTAGATCGCAGCATCGTGTGGTTTTCGAGAGCGGCGTACTCGTCCGCAAAATGAATCTTCTGGCAGGAGATGGCGAGGCAGCGTTTAGTTTCCTTTATTTCTCCCGGTGGGAGGTGCAGGTTGGGGTGCGAGTGCAGGTGACGCTGAGCTGGATGAGCGTTGTGGAGAAATCGATATACGTATGAGTATACACGTAGGGCTCGTGGCAGCGACGAAAATCGTTCGAGAGGATCCTCATCGGTAGCGCAATGGGTGTGCAGCGTTTTGATAGCTTTCCGCTCGTTTGGTGACATATTCGTCGTAGGCGCGGAATTCGGGCCAGCGATTCTTGTCGTGGGCGAGCCAAGCAGGTCCATTCCACCAGAGGGTGCTCTCAGCGAGATTTTGGGGCGTGGCACCGCGACTGGCTCAATCCGCGGGGCTGTCCTGGGAATCCACATGAAACCATTGCGACTGTGGTACCTTCTCGATGATTTTGGAAACTCGATTTGCCACGAACGTCGCCCAAACGCAGCTGGATTTTTTCAGCCAGGCCAAAACAATGGTGGAGTCGCTCCAACAGTAGATCGTGTAATGGGGCAGCTGCAGCGTGGGCACGAGAGTGTCGATCATCTCAGCGACTAAAGTGGCTCCGCACAATTCTAACCTGGTGAGAGACAAAGTTTTAATTGGGGCTACACGAGTTTGGAAGTACAAAAGGAAAACTTGGACTTCCTGAGCGACCGTGATGCGGGCATAGATGACTCCTGCGTAGGCTTTTTCTGAGGCATTGCAAAAGGCATGGAGTTCGACTTCGCTTTCTGGGGTGTAACTCACCTTCACCTGGAAGGTGTTGACGCGTTTAGAGGCGGGAGTTGAGTGTGTCGGAGCAGGGAGCTGTGTTGACTTCGATGCGGGTGTGCACTTAATATCTTGCACCGTTTCAAGGGTCTGGAAGCGATGCGTGAGAAACGCATCCAGATCTGTCCATTTTGGGATCTCCGTTTTGTTCGTGAGAGATTGTTCCCAAAGGGAAAGCGTTGCTTCTGGGAGCTTGCTGGAGCACAAAAAGACGATTATTGCGTCCCAATGCGAGGTATCGACACCTTGTAGCGCGAGTGCGGCGAGAATATTATTGATTTCGCGCTGCAGGTCTTTAATAGCACCACCGGATTCCTTCGTGATGGGGGACAGGCCGAAGAGCTTCTTTAGATGGGCGTTGGTGAGGACGCGTCTGTTCTCGTACCTGTCGGACAGATTTTTCCACGCTTGGGCGAAAACTTCATTCGTGAGAGGGGATTTCTGCACGATTTCTTTCGCTTCGCCCGTAGTTTTTTGGTTCAGTTGCAACAACTTCTCCACTGGCGCAATTCGGGTATTCTGAATATACCCGAATATATGAAAGAGGGCCACGAAAGGTAGTCGCCATGGAAGGCTTGGGTGTCGCAGGGGGGCAGACTAATATTGTAGCCTGACTGGGGCATCAATTTTTCCCGCGCAGCGCAGATATACCGCATAGCATTGGCGCCGCTTCTCCTTTACGCCTTCGAATTCTTTACCTCTATGCTTCGTCGAGTCCAGCTCCGCAAGCACCTTTTCATAGGCGCTTTTAATCAGCAGCCACTGCGATCGTATTTCCTCCCAGGAAATCGTACCCGCAAAAACCAGCCAGCAAAAGGTGGTGGTTTTTCGACTTGCACTAAGCGCACAAGTAATTCGCTCTTCGAGAATCTAGACGAGCGCAGAACAAGAAAGCGAAAGTGTGACATGCTTTCACTTTCTTTGTGAGAGCGCGGGGCTTAGTAGAAATCAAGCGGTAAATTTTTAATGTGGGCTTCGCAGCAAGCAATGCTTGCGAAGACGGTCAGCAACAAAAACCTCAAGCCTTGGTGCTGCCGTTATTCTTGGGGACCGTTACCCACGAATCGACGATTCTCGAAGGTTTGACGGTCAAATGAAGGGTATATATATAAGGAGGACAGTTCTTTTTATATATATATATATAAAATGTATATGGCCGGAAGGGCTCTACGGGGCTAGAGTGACGGGCACGGATTCAAAGTGCACCGTGCTCACTAGCTAGTGCACGAGACGCACTTTTAAACTCGCAAGTAGATTTGCGTACAAGTTCGCACAAAAGCGGTGGCCAAATTAAATGAAACACGGTGAACTTACCGTTTCACTCGGCTAGGTGATTGGGGCATCGGTGACGATTGTTCAGACCTGGGCGTCGTTGACGATGGTTCTTGGGCGGCGGCAATCCGGCTCGTCTGGACCAAAATGTTTTTTTGGGATTCACAAAAATTTACAATTGTTTTTATTAGAAATATAGTTTTACACTTTTTCTATTTGCTTGATGGCACCACAGAATAATTGCAAGCGTTTCGAACACTACCACTCTGCACGCGTCAGATGTTGGAGAGTAAGAATCGGAAGCAAGTGACCTCCGCACGCGTCCACGATTGAGAAAGAAGTGGTCGGTGTGGGTCCAGCGACGATCGCTGGAAGCCGGTCAAACCGCGCCAGTTGCCGCGGAGAGAGCCCGCAGCCGGGCTTACGCTCACGAGAGAGGCGCCCCTCATGACCGGCAGGCTGACAGGAGAGAGACTGGAGTGCTCACTCCTGACACCCTAGCGATCGATGAGGGAGCACCCCTGGCGAGCGGCAGTTGGCGTTAACATACCGCCCGCCTTGCAGGACTGCAAATCCCCAAACCCCGACAACTGGCGCCGTGCCTCGTCTCCGGCTTAGTGGAGGAGTGTGTGGTGCGCCTCCCCGCACTTGCGGCAGCGCATGGAGCTCCGGCACTCAGCCGATCTGTGTGATCGCGCCAAACAGTTGTGGCACATGTGCCGCGCGTGTGCCGTCAAGTTCCGCTGCGCTGGTGTCTGTTGCAGAAACAGCCGACAACGGCTCAGCACATGCCGCCCCGTACACTGGGGACAGCACAGCTCGCGCTCGCGGCCCTCCGTAGGAAGCCGCTGGGCTGGCGGGCACCAGGCGTGCCGCCTGGCCGGCATCACTGGCGCGCGTCGTGGGGCCGGACGGCCTGGAGGCGCGTGTCTTGGGGCCGATGGTGCTGATGGAGCCGGCGGTGCTAGTGGTGCACGTCGCGGTGCTAGTGGTGCACGTCGCGGTGCTAGTGGTGCACGTCGCGGCGCCGGTTCTGGTGAAGCAGGCCGCAGACGTCTCGGGGCCGGTGTGGGTGGTGAGAGTGCACGTCTCGGGGCCAGCTCTGGTAGTGGACGTTGCTCGTGGCGCGGCGGATACCGCACCGACATCGTGCGAACTCGCAGACTTCCGCGATCTCGGAGGTCTTCGTGATAGATGGGCATCTGTTCTGGGGCCGGACCGAAGGAGGCTTCCTCAGGCCGGACGAGAGAACTCCGGAGAGCTCGGGTTGGCGGTGTGGGCGAGCGTCGTGTCGTGGCAAGCGCTTGTGCCTCGTCGGCCGAGACGTCGAGCACCAGGGCATCAGCCGTTGGGGACAGCTCCCGAGGACGGTGGACAGCAATAGCCGGCGCGGCGGCGCAGAGGGGCACCGCCCCGGGTGGTGCCAGCAGACGCCCTCTTCGGGTCCGCGCATATTGCCAGCGGATTAAATACATGTGGGCTCTGTAATGAGAAAATGTGTTAATAATGGGCTGTCATGTACAGGGTTCGTTGCTTGTTCCGATGTAGGATGCAAGGCTTGCAGGTATGAGTCGTCGTTTTGGTAAGGTTGTAACCTTGGGGATCCAGGATTGGGTACGGACCAGACGAAGAACTAATTTTCGTGTATAAAACGAATGAGCAATCGCGAGAATTGGCAGCCGTATGGCAGAATAATCGGGTGCCGTTCGTCGAAAGGCAAGTTGGGACACGAGGACAACCGCCCGCCAACGCGCATCGTGTTATCCGTGTGGAGAAAAGGGGTTCGACGAAAGTAAGCTGCTTTTAGATCGCAGCATCGTGTGGTTTTCGAGAGCGGCGTACTTGTCCGCAAAATGAATCTTCTGGCAGGAGATGGCGAGGCAGCGTTTAGTTTCCTTTATTTCTCCCGGTGGGAGGTGCAGGTTGGGGTGCGAGTGCAGGTGACGCTGAGCTGGATGAGCGTTGTGAAGAAATCGATATACGTATGAGTATACACGTAGGGCTCGTGGCAGCGACGAAAATCGTTCGAGAGGATCCTCATCGGTAGCGCAATGGGTGTGCAGCGTTTTGACAGCTTTCCGCTCGTTTGGTGACATATTCGTCGTAGGCGCGGAATTCGGGCCAGCGATTCTTGTCGTGGGCGAGCCAAGCAGGTCCATTCCACCAGAGGGTGCTCTCAGCGAGATTTTGGGGCGTGGCACCGCGACTGGCTCAATCCGCGGGGCTGTCCTGGGAATCCACATGAAACCATTGCGACTGTGGTACCTTCTCGATGATTTTGGAAACTCGATTTGCCACGAACGTCGCCCAAACGCAGGGGGATTTTTTCAGCCAGGCCAAAACAATGGTGGAGTCGCTCCAACAGTAGATCGTGTAATGGGGCAGCTGCAGCGTGGGCACGAGAGTGTCGATAATCTCAGCGACTAAAGTGGCTCCGCACAATTCTAACCTGGTGAGAGACAAAGTTTTAATTGGGGCTACACGAGTTTGGAAGTACAAAAGGAAAACTTGGACTTCCTGAGCGACCGTGATGCGGGCATAGATGACTCCTGCGTAGGCTTTTTCTGAGGCATTGCAAAAGGCATGGAGTTCGACTTCGCTTTCTGGGGTGTAACTCACCTTCACCTGGAAGGTGTTGACGCGTTTAGAGGCGGGAGTTGAGTGTGTCGGAGCAGGGAGCTGTGTTGACTTCGATGCGGGTGTGCACTTAATATCTTGCACCGTTTCAAGGGTCTGGAAGCGATGCGTGAGAAACGCATCCAGATCTGTCCATTTTGGGATCTCCGTTTTGTTCGTGAGAGATTGTTCCCAAAGGGAAAGCGTTGCTTCTGGGAGCTTGCTGGAGCACAAAAAGACGATTATTGCGTCCCAATGCGAGGTATCGACACCTTGTAGCGCGAGTGCGGCGAGAATATTATTGATTTCGCGCTGCAGGTCTTTAATAGCACCACCGGATTCCTTCGTGATGGGGGACAGGCCGAAGAGCTTCTTTAGATGGGCGTTGGTGAGGACGCGTCTGTTCTCGTACCTGTCGGACAGATTTTTCCACGCCTGGGCGAAACCTTCATTCGTGAGAGGGGATTTCTGCACGATTTCTTTCGCTTCGCCCGTAGTTTTTTGGTTCAGTTGGAACAACTTCTCCACTGGCGCAATTCGGGTATTCTGAATATACAGGGCCATGAACATATCCCTGAAAGAGGGCCACGAAAGGTAGTCGCCATGGAAGGCTTGGGTGTCGCAGGGGGGCAGACTAATATTGTAGCCTGACTGGGGCATCAATTTTTCCCGCGCAGCGCAGATATACCGCATAGCATTGGCGCCGCTTCTCCTTTACGCCTTCGAATTCTTTACCTCTATGCTTCGTCGAGTCCAGCTCCGCAAGCACCTTTTCATAGGCGCTTTTAATCAGCAGCCACTGCGATCGTATTTCCTCCCGCTGAATCCCAAGGGTGTAAACGGTGTGGTCCGTGGTGGGTGTCTTGTCGAAGTCCACCTCGAACTCGATCAGCGCATCGGCCAGGCGAATGAAGGATGCGAGCGCCGCCATTGTTTGTCTGGTTTACGGATAGGGGCGGTGAAGGAGGTCGCAAAATCGAAATGAAAACGAAATAAAACGCTCCGAAAACTGATTCCGGAAAAACTTTTTATTTTATTGGTAAAAAATCGCAAAAATGTTTTCGGGTCGCTATGCGATGGCGTTGGGGCTCGAAAAGCTTGCTGCCGAAAATTAACCACGCGTTGTCTCTTAAATTGGCAACTAGTTACAAAGAGACTAGTCGCTGCGAACACTTCTGCCTACCGGGTGTCTCGCTCTTTCGATTTCGCGTTGGGTCACCGTTGAATAGTGAATCTTACACTGCTATCACTTGGGAGAATGCAGACAGAAAAAACAGGTTTTTGTGCACTCTGTATGACTGATCAGCGCAAGCAGAAGAGCGTGAGCAGCAGAAGAAAGTACCCGCAAAAACCAGCCAGCAAAAGGTGGTGGTTTTTCGACTTGCACTAAGCGCACAAGTAATTCGCTCTTCGAGAAGCTAGATGAGCGCAGAACAAGAAAGCGAAAGTGTGAAATGCTTTCACTTTCTTTGTGAGAGCGCGGGGCTTAGTAGAAATCAAGCGGTAAATTTTTAATGTGGGCTTCGCAGCAAGCAATGCTTGCGAAGACGGTCAGCAACAAAAACCTCAAGCCTTGGTGCTGCCGTTATTCTTGGGGACCGTTACCCACGAATCGACGATTCTCGAAGGTTGGACGGTCAAATGAAGGGTATATATATATAAGGAGGACAGTTCTTTATATATATATATATATATATATATATAAAATGTATATGGCCGGAAGGGCTCTACGGGGCTAGAGTGACGGGCACGGATTCAAAGTGCACCGTGCTCACTAGCTAGTGCACGAGACGCACTTTTAAACTCGCAAGTAGATTTGCGTACAAGTTCGCACAAAAGCGGTGGCCAAATTAAATGAAACACGGTGAACTTACCGTTTCACTCGGCTAGGTGATTGGGGCGTCGGTGACGATTATTCAGACCTGGGCGTCGTTGACGATGGTTCCTGGGCGGCGGCAATCCGGCTCGTCTGGACCAAAATGTTTTTTTGAGATTCACAAAAATTTACAATTGTTTTTATTGGAAATATAGTTTTACACTTTTTCTATTTCTATTTCTATTTGCATGGCACCACAGAATAATTGCAAGCGTTTCGAACACTACCACTCTGCACGCGGCAGATGTTGGAGAGGAAGAATCGGAAGCAAGTGACCTCCGCACGCGTCCACGATTGAGAAAGAAGTGGTCGGTGTGGGTCCAGCGACGATCGCTGGAAGCCGGTCAAACCGCGCCAGTTGCCGCGGAGAGAGCCCGCAGCCGGGCTTACGCTCACGAGAGAGGCGCCCTCATGACCGGCAGGCTGACAGGAGAGAGACTGGAGTGCTCACTCCTGACACCCTAGCGATCGATGAGGGAGCACCCCTGGCGAGCGGCAGTTGGCGTTAACATACCGCCCGCCTTGCAGGACTGCAAATCCCCAAACCCCGACAACTGGCGCCGTGCCTCGTTCCGGCTTAGTGGAGGAGTGTGTGGTGCGCCTCCCCGCACTTGCGGCAGCGCATGGGGCTCCGGCACTCAGCCGATCTGTGCGACCGCGCCAAACAGTTGTGGCACATGTGCCGCGCGTGTGCCGTCAAGTTCCGCTGCGCTGGTGTCGGTTGCAGAAACAGCCGACAACGGCTCAGCACATGCCGCCCCGTACACTGGGGACAGCACAGCACGCGCTCGCGGCCCTCCGTAGGAAGCCGCTGGGCTGGCGGGCACCAGACGTGCCGCCTGGCCGGCATCACTGGCGCGCGTCGTGGGGCCGGACGGCCTGGAGGCGCGTGTCTTGGGGCCGATGGTGCTGATGGAGCCGGCGGTGCTGGTGGTGCACGTCGCGGCGCCGGTTCTGGTGGAGCAGGCCGCAGACGTCTCGTGGCCGGTGTGGGTGGTGAGAGTGCACGTCTCGGGGCCAGCTCTGGTAGTGGACGTTGCTCGTGGCGCGGCGGATACCGCACCGACATCGTGCGAACTCGCAGACTTCCGCGATCTCGGAGGTCTTCGTGATAGATGGGCATCTGTTCTGGGGCCGGACCGAAGGAGGCTTCCTCAGGCCGGACGAGAGAACTCCGGAGAGCTCGGGTTGGCGGTGTGGGCGAGCGTCGTGTCGTGGCAAGCGCTTGTGCCTCGTCGGCCGAGACGTCGAGCACCAGGGCGTCAGCCGTTGGGGACAGCTCCCGAGGACGGTGGACAGCAATAGAGGGCGCGGCGGCGCAGAGGGGCACCGCCCCGGGTGGTGCCAGCAGACGCCCTCTTCGGGTCCGCGCATATTGCCAGCGGATTAAACACATGTGGGCTCTGTAATGAGAAAATGTGTTAATAATGGGCTGTCATGTACAGGGTTCGTTGCTTGTTCCGATGTAGGATGCAAGGCTTGCAAGTATGAGTCGTCGTTTTGGTAAGGTTGTAACCTTGGGGATCCAGAATTGGGTACGGACCAGACGAAGAACTAATTTTCGTGTATAGAACGAATGAGCAATCGCGAGAATTGGCAGCCGTATGGCAGAATAATCGGGTGCCGTTCGTCGAAAGGCAAGTTGGGACACGAGGACAACCGCCCGCCAACGCGCATCGTGTTATCCGTGTGGAGAAAAGGGGTTCGACGAAAGTAAGCTGCTTTTAGATCGCAGCATCGTGTGGTTTTCGAGAGCGGCGTACTCGTCCGCAAAATGAATCTTCTGGCAGGAGATGGCGAGGCAGCGTTTAGTTTCCTTTATTTCTCCCGGTGGGAGGTGCAGGTTGGGGTGCGAGTGCAGGTGACGCTGAGCTGGATGAGCGTTGTGGAGAAATCGATATACGTATGAGTATACACGTAGGGCTCGTGGCAGCGACGAAAATCGTTCGAGAGGATCCTCATCGGTAGCGCAATGGGTGTGCAGCGTTTTGACAGCTTTCCGCTCGTTTGGTGACATATTCGTCGTAGGCGCGGAATTCGGGCCAGCGATTCTTGTCGTGGGCGAGCCAAGCAGGTCCATTCCACCAGAGGGTGCTCTCAGCGAGATTTTGGGGCGTGGCACCGCGACTGGCTCAATCCGCGGGGCTGTCCTGGGAATCCACATGAAACCATTGCGACTGTGGTACCTTCTCGATGATTTTGGCAACTCGATTTGCCATGAACGTCGCCCAAACGCAGGGGGATTTCTTCAGCCAGGCCAAAACAATGGTGGAGTCGCTCCAACAGTAGATCGTGTAATGGGGCAGCTGCAGCGTGGGCACGAGAGTGTCGATCATCTCAGCGACTAAAGTGGCTCCGCACATTTCTAACCTAGTGAGAGACAAAGTTTTAATTGGGGCTACACGAGTTTGGAAGTACAAAAGGAAAACTTGGACTTCCTGAGCGACCGTGATGCGGGCATAGATGACTCCTGCGTAGGCTTTTTCTGAGGCATTGCAAAAGGCATGGAGTTCGACTTCGCTTTCTGGGGTGTAACTCACCCATCGCAGGATGCGGATGGCGCGGATGTGCTGATGATTCTGGAGAAAACTTAACCAGTTAGCGTGAGTTACCTGAGGCAGAGTGTCATCAAAGTCGATTTTGTCCAACCAGACTTGCTGAATCAGAATCTTCGCTGCAACGCTGATCGGAGCCAGCCAACCGGCTGGATCGAACAGCTTGGCGACCAGAGGCAACATTTCCCCTTCTGTGTACGCAGCTTTGATGACGATAGCTTGGACCTCGAAGTAGAAGTCATCATGGGTCGCGTTCCAGCGAATTCCCAGCATTTTAGCGATGCTGGAGTCTTGTAGCGTCAGGAAATCGGTATGGAGCAGATGGGATGCCGGCAAGTCTGCCAGAATGCCTTTATGGTTGGCAGTCCACTTGCGAAGTGAAAAAACCTGCTGAGTCGAGAGCCGCTATGAGTTGGTCACGGGTCTGGGTAGCGGTCACCAGGTCATGCGTGCCTGCGAACACATCATCCACATACATGGAATGCTGTAGAATGTGTGACGCAAGCGGAAACTTGTGCTTCACGTCGTCTGACAATTGAAGAAGGGTGCGTATGGCCAGGAACGGGGCGCAATTAACTCCAAACGTTACGGTTTGAAGCTCGAAGTCGGTAAGTTCGGACTTGTACGGGTCTCGGAAGAGAATGCGCTGATATGGTGTGCTTTGGGTCGACCAATATTTGGCGATACATTTTGAATGTCTCGAAGCCCCTGAGCGGAGCGTGTCTGGAAAGCCGACTTTAAAGGCAATGGCACGATGTAGCGGCCGTCATCGCGTCTTCGCGTATTTTTCTTCGCGAAACTTTTCGGAGTGGGATAGCAATCTAGTTTTGGGAAGTTCCTTCACCTCCCAAAAACGTCCGAACTGTTGTTCGAAGGTGACTTCGTTGTGTAAGCCACTTTTAGGGGTGCCGTGGCAGATTGTGTGTTGGGAACCGGGCCGGTTAGGATCCAACCGAACACGGTTTGCTGAGCCATGAGGGAGCCCAGCACTTGGCGGCGGATGCCGTCCAGCAGGATTGCTGGGTATAAATCATCTCCGATGAGGACGTCGACCTGCTCGCTTTTGGAGAAGTTGACATCTGCGAGCTCGATGGAGCTCCTCTTGAGGGAGGCCACTGAGAAGTGACCTGTCTAACGAGTGGGAGGGCAACCGCCCTGTGATTTGTGGGAGCACGAGCGCCGTCACGTTAACTTGAAAGTTGGGATCAAGTGGCGAATTCAGCAGAAAATCGCTCGATCTTGATATTTTTGCAGCAACAGTCTCGTTGAGACCTGAAACTACAGCTGTAGTTGGCTGCACTGGGAGCTTTAAGAGCTTTTGTATGCGCTCAGAGATGAACGACACTTCGGATCCAGGATCAATCAAGGCGCGCGCGATGTAACATGTACCGTGATGGCGTATTGTTACCATAGCAGTCCCTAACAGTACCTGCTTTGGTGCTTTCGCGAAGCACACCTGATGCGTGTCCTGTGCATTTCGCTGTTGCGCGGGGGAAGAAGTGAACTGTATATGCGTGGGAGGTCGCATCGAAGGATGCGGCCTTTCTTGCTGAGAAGCATGATGAGTCGATCCGGGAATAAAATTCGAATAGGAAGGGGCTTGAGCACGCGGAGCGTTGTCAAACCGTTGCTCTTGATTTCGTTGCTGTGTGGGGGGATGAGTGGACTGTATATGCGTGGGAGGTAGCATCGAAGAATGCGGCCTTTCTTCCTGAAAAGCATGATGAGTCGAACCGGGAATAAAGTTCGAATAGGTAGGGGCTTGAGCACGCGGAGCGTTTTCAAACCGCCGCTCTTGATGTGAAGCACGTGGGGTCGAATCTGATACAGCATTCGAGGAGGATGGAGCGTGCTCACGATGCAAGAGGGTGTGATGCCTGCCATTACATTTGACGCAATTGAATCTGCTTGGACAGTTTTTCACGGAACGAGATCTGGCCAAGCAGTTGCTGCGGTTTTTCTGAACGGTATTCAGCCGCTGTGGAACGGGCAAGCTGAGAAACTGAGCGCAAGATCTCAACTTGTGCTGCTTCTGGCAAAGAGGGCAGCTATCTTGGGACACCTTCACCTGGAAGGTGTTGACGCGTTTAGAGGCGGGAGTTGAGTGTGTCGGAGCAGGGAGCTGTGTTGACTTCGATGCGGGTGTGCACTTAATATCTTGCACCGTTTCAAGGGTCTGGAAGCGATGCGTGAGAAACGCATCCAGATCTGTCCATTTTGGGATCTCCGTTTTGTTCGTGAGAGATTGTTCCCAAAGGGAAAGCGTTGCTTCTGGGAGCTTGCTGGAGCACAAAAAGACGATTATTGCGTCCCAATGCGAGGTATCGACACCTTGTAGCGCGAGTGCGGCGAGAATATTATTGATTTCGCGCTGCAGGTCTTTAATAGCACCACCGGTTTCCTTCGTGATGGGGGACAGGCCGAAGAGCTTCTTTAGATGGGCGTTGGTGAGGACGCGTCTGTTCTCGTACCTGTCGGACAGATTTTTCCACGCCTGGGCGAAACCTTCATTCGTGAGAGGGGATTTCTGCACGATTTCTTTCGCTTCGCCCGTAGTTTTTTGGTTCAGTTGGAACAACTTCTCCACTGGCGCAATTCGGGTATTCTGAATATACAGGGCCATGAACATATCCCTGAAAGAGGGCCAGAAAGGTAGTCGCCATGGAAGGCTTGGGTGTCGCAGGGGGGGCAGACTAATATTGTAGCCTGACTGGGGCATCAATTTTTCCCGCGCAGCGCAGATATACCGCATAGCATTGGCGCCGCTTCTCCTTTACGCCTTCGAATTCTTTACCTCTATGCTTCGTCGAGTCCAGCTCCGCAAGCACCTTTTCATAGGCGCTTTTAATCAGCAGCCACTGCGATCGTATTTCCTCCCGCTGAATCCCAAGGGTGTAAACGGTGTGGTCCGTGGTGGGTGTCTTGTCGAAGTCCACCTCGAACTCGATCAGCGCATCGGCCAGGCGAATGAAGGATGCGAGCGCCGCCATTGTGTGTCTGGTTTACGGATAGGGGCGGTGAAGGAGGTCGCAAAATCGAAATGAAAACGAAATAAAACGCTCCGAAAACTGATTCCGGAAAAACTTTTTATTTTATTGGTAAAAAATCGCAAAAATGTTTTCGGGTCGCTATGCGATGGCGTTGGGGCTCGAAAAGCTTGCTGCCGAAAATTAACCACGCGTTGTCTCTTAAATTGGCAACTAGTTACAAAGAGACTAGTCGCTGCGAACACTTCTGCCTACCGGGTGTCTCGCTTTTTCGATTTCGCGTTGGGTCACCGTTGAATAGTGAATCTTACACTGCTATCACTTGGGAGAGTGCAGACAGAAAAAACAGGTTTTTGTGCACTCTGTATGACTGATCAGCGCAAGCAGAAGAGCGTGAGCAGCAGAAGAAAGTACCCGCAAAAACCAGCCAGCAAAAGGTGGTGGTTTTTCGACTTGCACTAAGCGCACAAGTAATTCGCTCTTCGAGAAGCTAGACGAGCGCAGAACAAGAAAGCGAAAGTGTGACATGCTTTCACTTTCTTTGTGAGAGCGCGGGGCTTAGTAGAAATCAAGCGGTAAATTTTTAATGTGGGCTTCGCAGCAAGCAATGCTTGCGAAGACGGTCAGCAACAAAAACCTCAAGCCTTGGTGCTGCCGTTATTCTTGGGGACCGTTACCCACGAATCGACGATTCTCGAAGGTTTGACGGTCAAATGAAGGGTATATATATATAAGGAGGACAGTTCTTTTTATATATATATATAAAATGTATATGGCCGGAAGGGCTCTACGGGGCTAGAGTGACGGGCACGGATTCAAAGTGCACCGTGCTCACTAGCTAATGCACGAGACGCACTTTTAAACTCGCAAGTAGACTTGCGTACAAGTTCGCAGAAAAGCGGTGGCCAAATTAAATGAAACACGGTGAACTTACCGTTTCACTCGGCTAGATGATTGGGGCATCGGTGACGATTGATCAGACCTGGGCGTCGTTGACGATGGTTCCTGGGCGGCGGCAATCCGGCTCGTCTGGACCAAAATGTTTTTTTGAGATTCACAAAAATTTACAATTGTTTTTATTAGAAATATAGTTTTACACTTTTTCTATTTGCTTGATGGCACCACAGAATAATTGCAAGCGTTTCGAACACTACCACTCTGCACGCGTCAGATGTTGGAGAGTAAGAATCGGAAGCAAGTGACCTCCGCACGCGTCCACGATTGAGAAAGAAGTGGTCGGTGTGGGTCCAGCGACGATCGCTGGAAGGCGGTCAAACCGCGCCAGTTGCCGCGGAGAGAGCCCGCAGCCGGGCTTACGCTCACGAGAGAGGCGCCCCTCATGACCGGCAGGCTGACAGGAGAGAGACTGAAGTGCTCACTCCTGACACCCTAGCGATCGATGAGGGAGCACCCCTGGCGAGCGGCAGTTGGCGTTAACATACCGCCCGCCTTGCAGGACTGCAAATCCCCAAACCCCGACAACTGGCGCCGTGCCTCGTCTTCGGCTTAGTGGAGGAGTGTGTGGTGCGCCTCCCCGCACTTGCGGCAGCGCATGGAGCTCCGGCACTCAGCCGATCTGTATGATCGCGCCAAACAGTTGTGGCACATGTGCCGCGCGTGTGCCGTCAAGTTCCGCTGCGCTGGTGTCTGTTGCAGAAACAGCCGACAACGGCTCAGCACATGCCGCCCCGTACACTGGGGACAGCACAGCTCGCGCTCGCGGCCCTCCGTAGGAAGCCGCTGGGCTGGCGGGCACCAGACGTGCCGCCTGGCCGGCATCACTGGCGCGCGTCGTGGGGCCGGACGGCCTGGAGGCGCGTGTCTTGGGGCCGATGGTGCTGATGGAGCCGGGGGTGCTAGTGGTGCACGTCGCGGCGCCGGTTCTGGTGGAGCAGGCCGCAGACGTCTCGGGGCCGGTGTGGGTGGTGAGAGTGCACGTCTCGGGGCCAGCTCTGGTAGTGGACGTTGCTCGTGGCGCGGCGGATACCGCACCGACATCGTGCGAACTCGCAGACTTCCGCGATCTAGGAGGTCTTCGTGATAGCCCGTTCATCTGTTCTGGTGCCGGACCGAAGGAGGTTCCTCAGGCCGGACGAGAGAACTCCGGAGAGCTCGGGTTGGCGGTGTGGGCGAGCGTCGTGTCGTGGCAAGCGCTTGTGCCTCGTCGGCCGAGACGTCGAGCACCAGGGCGTCAGCCGTTGGGGACAGCTCCCGAGGACGGTGGGCAGCAATAGCCGGCGCGGCGGCGCAGAGGGGCACCGCCCCGGGTGGTGCCAGCAGACGCCCTCTTCGGGTCCGCGCATATTGCCAGCGGATTAAATACATGTGGGCTCTGTAATGAGAAAATGTGTTAATAATGGGCTGTCATGTACAGGGCTCGTTGCTTGTTCCGATGTAGGATGCAAGGCTTGCAAGTATGAGTCGTCGTTTTGGTAAGGTTGTAACCTTGGGGATCCAGAATTGGGTACGGACCAGACGAAGAACTAATTTTCGTGTATAGAACGAATGAGCAATCGCGAGAATTGGCAGCCGTATGGCAGAATAATCGGGTGCCGTTCGTCGAAAGGCAAGTTGGGACACGAGGACAACCGCCCGCCAACGCGCATCGTGTTATCCGTGTGGAGAAAAGGGGTTCGACGAAAGTAAGCTGCTTTTAGATCGCAGCATCGTGTGGTTTTCGAGAGCGGCGTACTCGTCCGCAAAATGAATCTTCTGGCAGGAGATGGCGAGGCAGCGTTTAGTTTCCTTTATTTCTCCCGGTGGGAGGTGCAGGTTGGGGTGCGAGTGCAGGTGACGCTGAGCTGGATGAGCGTTGTGAAGAAATCGATATACGTATGAGTATACACGTAGGGCTCGTGGCAGCGACGAAAATCGTTCGAGAGGATCCTCATCGGTAGCGCAATGGGTGTGCAGCGTTTTGACAGCTTTCCGCTCGTTTGGTGACATATTTGTCGTAGGCGCGGAATTCGGGCCAGCGATTCTTGTCGTGGGCGAGCCAAGCAGGTCCATTCCACCAGAGGGTGCTCTCAGCGAGATTTTGGGGCGTGGCACCGCGACTGGCTCAATCCGCGGGGCTGTCCTGGGAATCCACATGAAACCATTGCGACTGTGGTACCTTCTCGATGATTTTGGCAACTCGATTTGCCACGAACGTCGCCCAAACGCAGGGGGATTTCTTCAGCCAGGCCAAAACAATGGTGGAGTCGCTCCAACAGTAGATCGTGTAATGGGGCAGCTGCAGCGTGGGCACGAGAGTGTCGATCATCTCAGCGACTAAAGTGGCTCCGCACATTTCTAACCTAGTGAGAGACAAAGTTTTAATTGGGGCTACACGAGTTTGGAAGTACAAAAGGAAAACTTGGACTTCCTGAGCGACCGTGATGCGGGCATAGATGACTCCTGCGTAGGCTTTTTCTGAGGCATTGCAAAAGGCATGGAGTTCGACTTCGCTTTCTGGGGTGTAACTCACCCATCGCAGGATGCGGATGGCGCGGATGTGCTGATGATTCTGGAGAAAACTTAACCAGTTAGCGTGAGTTACCTGAGGCAGAGTGTCATCAAAGTCGATTTTGTCCAACCAGACTTGCTGAATCAGAATCTTCGCTGCAACGCTGATCGGAGCCAGCCAACCGGCTGGATCGAACAGCTTGGCGACCAGAGGCAACATTTCCCCTTCTGTGTACGCAGCTTTGATGACGATAGCTTGGACCTCGAAGTAGAAGTCATCATGGGTCGCGTTCCAGCGAATTCCCAGCATTTTAGCGATGCTGGAGTCTTGTAGCGTCAGGAAATCGGTATGGAGCAGATGGGATGCCGGCAAGTCTGCCAGAATGCCTTTATGGTTGGCAGTCCACTTGCGAAGTGAAAAAACCTGCTGAGTCGAGAGCCGCTATGAGTTGGTCACGGGTCTGGGTAGCGGTCACCAGGTCATGCGTGCCTGCGAACACATCATCCACATACATGGAATGCTGTAGAATGTGTGACGCAAGCGGAAACTTGTGCTTCACGTCGTCTGACAATTGAAGAAGGGTGCGTATGGCCAGGAACGGGGCGCAATTAACTCCAAACGTTACGGTTTGAAGCTCGAAGTCGGTAAGTTCGGACTTGTACGGGTCTCGGAAGAGAATGCGCTGATATGGTGTGCTTTGGGTCGACCAATATTTGGCGATACATTTTGAATGTCTCGAAGCCCCTGAGCGGAGCGTGTCTGGAAAGCCGACTTTAAAGGCAATGGCACGATGTAGCGGCCGTCATCGCGTCTTCGCGTATTTTTCTTCGCGAAACTTTTCGGAGTGGGATAGCAATCTAGTTTTGGGAAGTTCCTTCACCTCCCAAAAACGTCCGAACTGTTGTTCGAAGGTGACTTCGTTGTGTAAGCCACTTTTAGGGGTGCCGTGGCAGATTGTGTGTTGGGAACCGGGCCGGTTAGGATCCAACCGAACACGGTTTGCTGAGCCATGAGGGAGCCCAGCACTTGGCGGCGGATGCCGTCCAGCAGGATTGCTGGGTATAAATCATCTCCGATGAGGACGTCGACCTGCTCGCTTTTGGAGAAGTTGACATCTGCGAGCTCGATGGAGCTCCTCTTGAGGGAGGCCACTGAGAAGTGACCTGTCTAACGAGTGGGAGGGCAACCGCCCTGTGATTTGTGGGAGCACGAGCGCCGTCACGTTAACTTGAAAGTTGGGATCAAGTGGCGAATTCAGCAGAAAATCGCTCGATCTTGATATTTTTGCAGCAACAGTCTCGTTGAGACCTGAAACTACAGCTGTAGTTGGCTGCACTGGGAGCTTTAAGAGCTTTTGTATGCGCTCAGAGATGAACGACACTTCGGATCCAGGATCAATCAAGGCGCGCGCGATGTAACATGTACCGTGATGGCGTATTGTTACCATAGCAGTCCCTAACAGTACCTGCTTTGGTGCTTTCGCGAAGCACACCTGATGCGTGTCCTGTGCATTTCGCTGTTGCGCGGGGGAAGAAGTGAACTGTATATGCGTGGGAGGTCGCATCGAAGGATGCGGCCTTTCTTGCTGAGAAGCATGATGAGTCGATCCGGGAATAAAATTCGAATAGGAAGGGGCTTGAGCACGCGGAGCGTTGTCAAACCGTTGCTCTTGATTTCGTTGCTGTGTGGGGGGATGAGTGGACTGTATATGCGTGGGAGGTAGCATCGAAGAATGCGGCCTTTCTTCCTGAAAAGCATGATGAGTCGAACCGGGAATAAAGTTCGAATAGGTAGGGGCTTGAGCACGCGGAGCGTTTTCAAACCGCCGCTCTTGATGTGAAGCACGTGGGGTCGAATCTGATACAGCATTCGAGGAGGATGGAGCGTGCTCACGATGCAAGAGGGTGTGATGCCTGCCATTACATTTGACGCAATTGAATCTGCTTGGACAGTTTTTCACGGAACGAGATCTGGCCAAGCAGTTGCTGCGGTTTTTCTGAACGGTATTCAGCCGCTGTGGAACGGGCAAGCTGAGAAACTGAGCGCAGGATCTCAGCCTGTGCTGCTTCTGGCAAAGAAGACAGCTATCTTGGGACACCTTCACCTGGAAGGTGTTGACGCGTTTAGAGGCGGGAGTTGAGTGTGTCGGAGCAGGGAGCTGTGTTGACTTCGATGCGGGTGTGCACTTAATATCTTGCACCGTTTCAAGGGTCTGGAAGCGATGCGTGAGAAACGCATCCAGATCTGTCCATTTTGGGATCTCCGTTTTGTTCGTGAGAGATTGTTCCCAAAGGGAAAGCGTTGCTTCTGGGAGCTTGCTGGAGCACAAAAAGACGATTATTGCGTCCCAATGCGAGGTATCGACACCTTGTAGCGCGAGTGCGGCGAGAATATTATTGATTTCGCGCTGCAGGTCTTTAATAGCACCACCGGTTTCCTTCGTGATGGGGGACAGGCCGAAGAGCTTCTTTAGATGGGCGTTGGTGAGGACGCGTCTGTTCTCGTACCTGTCGGACAGATTTTTCCACGCCTGGGCGAAACCTTCATTCGTGAGAGGGGATTTCTGCACGATTTCTTTCGCTTCGCCCGTAGTTTTTTGGTTCAGTTGGAACAACTTCTCCACTGGCGCAATTCGGGTATTCTGAATATACAGGGCCATGAACATATCCCTGAAAGAGGGCCAGAAAGGTAGTCGCCATGGAAGGCTTGGGTGTCGCAGGGGGGGCAGACTAATATTGTAGCCTGACTGGGGCATCAATTTTTCCCGCGCAGCGCAGATATACCGCATAGCATTGGCGCCGCTTCTCCTTTACGCCTTCGAATTCTTTACCTCTATGCTTCGTCGAGTCCAGCTCCGCAAGCACCTTTTCATAGGCGCTTTTAATCAGCAGCCACTGCGATCGTATTTCCTCCCGCTGAATCCCAAGGGTGTAAACGGTGTGGTCCGTGGTGGGTGTCTTGTCGAAGTCCACCTAGAACTCGATCAGCGCATCGGCTAGGTGAATGAAGGATGCGAGCGCTGCCATTGTGTGTCTGGTTTACGGATAGGGGCGGTGAAGGAGGTCGCAAAATCGAAATGAAAACGAAATAAAACGCTCCGAAAACTGATTCCGGAAAAACTTTTTATTTTATTGGTAAAAAATCGCAAAAATGTTTTCGGGTCGCTATGCGATGGCGTTGGGGCTCGAAAAGCTTGCTGCCGAAAATTAACCACGCGTTGTCTCTTAAATTGGCAACTAGTTACAAAGAGACTAGTCGCTGCGAACACTTCTGCCTACCGGGTGTCTCGCTTTTTCGATTTCGCGTTGGGTCACCGTTGAATAGTGAATCTTACACTGCTATCACTTGGGAGAGTGCAGACAGAAAAAACAGGTTTTTGTGCACTCTGTATGACTGATCAGCGCAAGCAGAAGAGCGTGAGCAGCAGAAGAAAGTACCCGCAAAAACCAGCCAGCAAAAGGTGGTGGTTTTTCGACTTGCACTAAGCGCACAAGTAATTCGCTCTTCGAGAAGCTAGACGAGCGCAGAACAAGAAAGCGAAAGTGTGACATGCTTTCACTTTCTTTGTGAGAGCGCGGGGCTTAGTAGAAATCAAGCGGTAAATTTTTAATGTGGGCTTCGCAGCAAGCAATGCTTGCGAAGACGGTCAGCAACAAAAACCTCAAGCCTTGGTGCTGCCGTTATTCTTGGGGACCGTTACCCACGAATCGACGATTCTCGAAGGTTTGACGGTCAAATGAAGGGTATATATATATAAGGAGGACAGTTCTTTTTATATATATATATAAAATGTATATGGCCGGAAGGGCTCTACGGGGCTAGAGTGACGGGCACGGATTCAAAGTGCACCGTGCTCACTAGCTAATGCACGAGACGCACTTTTAAACTCGCAAGTAGACTTGCGTACAAGTTCGCAGAAAAGCGGTGGCCAAATTAAATGAAACACGGTGAACTTACCGTTTCACTCGGCTAGATGATTGGGGCATCGGTGACGATTGATCAGACCTGGGCGTCGTTGACGATGGTTCCTGGGCGGCGGCAATCCGGCTCGTCTGGACCAAAATGTTTTTTTGAGATTCACAAAAATTTACAATTGTTTTTATTAGAAATATAGTTTTACACTTTTTCTATTTGCTTGATGGCACCACAGAATAATTGCAAGCGTTTCGAACACTACCACTCTGCACGCGTCAGATGTTGGAGAGTAAGAATCGGAAGCAAGTGACCTCCGCACGCGTCCACGATTGAGAAAGAAGTGGTCGGTGTGGGTCCAGCGACGATCGCTGGAAGGCGGTCAAACCGCGCCAGTTGCCGCGGAGAGAGCCCGCAGCCGGGCTTACGCTCACGAGAGAGGCGCCCCTCATGACCGGCAGGCTGACAGGAGAGAGACTGAAGTGCTCACTCCTGACACCCTAGCGATCGATGAGGGAGCACCCCTGGCGAGCGGCAGTTGGCGTTAACATACCGCCCGCCTTGCAGGACTGCAAATCCCCAAACCCCGACAACTGGCGCCGTGCCTCGTCTTCGGCTTAGTGGAGGAGTGTGTGGTGCGCCTCCCCGCACTTGCGGCAGCGCATGGAGCTCCGGCACTCAGCCGATCTGTATGATCGCGCCAAACAGTTGTGGCACATGTGCCGCGCGTGTGCCGTCAAGTTCCGCTGCGCTGGTGTCTGTTGCAGAAACAGCCGACAACGGCTCAGCACATGCCGCCCCGTACACTGGGGACAGCACAGCTCGCGCTCGCGGCCCTCCGTAGGAAGCCGCTGGGCTGGCGGGCACCAGACGTGCCGCCTGGCCGGCATCACTGGCGCGCGTCGTGGGGCCGGACGGCCTGGAGGCGCGTGTCTTGGGGCCGATGGTGCTGATGGAGCCGGGGGTGCTAGTGGTGCACGTCGCGGCGCCGGTTCTGGTGGAGCAGGCCGCAGACGTCTCGGGGCCGGTGTGGGTGGTGAGAGTGCACGTCTCGGGGCCAGCTCTGGTAGTGGACGTTGCTCGTGGCGCGGCGGATACCGCACCGACATCGTGCGAACTCGCAGACTTCCGCGATCTAGGAGGTCTTCGTGATAGCCCGTTCATCTGTTCTGGTGCCGGACCGAAGGAGGTTCCTCAGGCCGGACGAGAGAACTCCGGAGAGCTCGGGTTGGCGGTGTGGGCGAGCGTCGTGTCGTGGCAAGCGCTTGTGCCTCGTCGGCCGAGACGTCGAGCACCAGGGCGTCAGCCGTTGGGGACAGCTCCCGAGGACGGTGGGCAGCAATAGCCGGCGCGGCGGCGCAGAGGGGCACCGCCCCGGGTGGTGCCAGCAGACGCCCTCTTCGGGTCCGCGCATATTGCCAGCGGATTAAATACATGTGGGCTCTGTAATGAGAAAATGTGTTAATAATGGGCTGTCATGTACAGGGCTCGTTGCTTGTTCCGATGTAGGATGCAAGGCTTGCAAGTATGAGTCGTCGTTTTGGTAAGGTTGTAACCTTGGGGATCCAGAATTGGGTACGGACCAGACGAAGAACTAATTTTCGTGTATAGAACGAATGAGCAATCGCGAGAATTGGCAGCCGTATGGCAGAATAATCGGGTGCCGTTCGTCGAAAGGCAAGTTGGGACACGAGGACAACCGCCCGCCAACGCGCATCGTGTTATCCGTGTGGAGAAAAGGGGTTCGACGAAAGTAAGCTGCTTTTAGATCGCAGCATCGTGTGGTTTTCGAGAGCGGCGTACTCGTCCGCAAAATGAATCTTCTGGCAGGAGATGGCGAGGCAGCGTTTAGTTTCCTTTATTTCTCCCGGTGGGAGGTGCAGGTTGGGGTGCGAGTGCAGGTGACGCTGAGCTGGATGAGCGTTGTGAAGAAATCGATATACGTATGAGTATACACGTAGGGCTCGTGGCAGCGACGAAAATCGTTCGAGAGGATCCTCATCGGTAGCGCAATGGGTGTGCAGCGTTTTGACAGCTTTCCGCTCGTTTGGTGACATATTTGTCGTAGGCGCGGAATTCGGGCCAGCGATTCTTGTCGTGGGCGAGCCAAGCAGGTCCATTCCACCAGAGGGTGCTCTCAGCGAGATTTTGGGGCGTGGCACCGCGACTGGCTCAATCCGCGGGGCTGTCCTGGGAATCCACATGAAACCATTGCGACTGTGGTACCTTCTCGATGATTTTGGCAACTCGATTTGCCACGAACGTCGCCCAAACGCAGGGGGATTTCTTCAGCCAGGCCAAAACAATGGTGGAGTCGCTCCAACAGTAGATCGTGTAATGGGGCAGCTGCAGCGTGGGCACGAGAGTGTCGATCATCTCAGCGACTAAAGTGGCTCCGCACATTTCTAACCTAGTGAGAGACAAAGTTTTAATTGGGGCTACACGAGTTTGGAAGTAAAAAAGGAAAACTTGGACTTCCTGAGCGACCGTGATGCGGGCATAGATGACTCCTGCGTAGGCTTTTTCTGAGGCATTGCAAAAGGCATGGAGTTCGACTTCGCTTTCTGGGGTGTAACTCACCCATCGCAGGATGCGGATGGCGCGGATGTGCTGATGATTCTGGAGAAAACTTAACCAGTTAGCGTGAGTTACCTGAGGCAGAGTGTCATCAAAGTCGATTTTGTCCAACCAGACTTGCTGAATCAGAATCTTCGCTGCAACGCTGATCGGAGCCAGCCAACCGGCTGGATCGAACAGCTTGGCGACCAGAGGCAACATTTCCCCTTCTGTGTACGCAGCTTTGATGACGATAGCTTGGACCTCGAAGTAGAAGTCATCATGGGTCGCGTTCCAGCGAATTCCCAGCATTTTAGCGATGCTGGAGTCTTGTAGCGTCAGGAAATCGGTATGGAGCAGATGGGATGCCGGCAAGTCTGCCAGAATGCCTTTATGGTTGGCAGTCCACTTGCGAAGTGAAAAAACCTGCTGAGTCGAGAGCCGCTATGAGTTGGTCACGGGTCTGGGTAGCGGTCACCAGGTCATGCGTGCCTGCGAACACATCATCCACATACATGGAATGCTGTAGAATGTGTGACGCAAGCGGAAACTTGTGCTTCACGTCGTCTGACAATTGAAGAAGGGTGCGTATGGCCAGGAACGGGGCGCAATTAACTCCAAACGTTACGGTTTGAAGCTCGAAGTCGGTAAGTTCGGACTTGTACGGGTCTCGGAAGAGAATGCGCTGATATGGTGTGCTTTGGGTCGACCAATATTTGGCGATACATTTTGAATGTCTCGAAGCCCCTGAGCGGAGCGTGTCTGGAAAGCCGACTTTAAAGGCAATGGCACGATGTAGCGGCCGTCATCGCGTCTTCGCGTATTTTTCTTCGCGAAACTTTTCGGAGTGGGATAGCAATCTAGTTTTGGGAAGTTCCTTCACCTCCCAAAAACGTCCGAACTGTTGTTCGAAGGTGACTTCGTTGTGTAAGCCACTTTTAGGGGTGCCGTGGCAGATTGTGTGTTGGGAACCGGCCGGTTAGGATCCAACCGAACACGGTTTGCTGAGCCATGAGGGAGCCCAGCACTTGGCGGCGGATGCCGTCCAGCAGGATTGCTGGGTATAAATCATCTCCGATGAGGACGTCGACCTGCTCGCTTTTGGAGAAGTTGACATCTGCGAGCTCGATGGAGCTCCTCTTGAGGGAGGCCACTGAGAAGTGACCTGTCTAACGAGTGGGAGGGCAACCGCCCTGTGATTTGTGGGAGCACGAGCGCCGTCACGTTAACTTGAAAGTTGGGATCAAGTGGCGAATTCAGCAGAAAATCGCTCGATCTTGATATTTTTGCAGCAACAGTCTCGTTGAGACCTGAAACTACAGCTGTAGTTGGCTGCACTGGGAGCTTTAAGAGCTTTTGTATGCGCTCAGAGATGAACGACACTTCGGATCCAGGATCAATCAAGGCGCGCGCGATGTAACATGTACCGTGATGGCGTATTGTTACCATAGCAGTCCCTAACAGTACCTGCTTTGGTGCTTTCGCGAAGCACACCTGATGCGTGTCCTGTGCATTTCGCTGTTGCGCGGGGGAAGAAGTGAACTGTATATGCGTGGGAGAAGGATGCGGCCTTTCTTGCTGAGAAGCATGATGAGTCGATCCGGGAATAAAATTCGAATAGGAAGGGGCTTGAGCACGCGGAGCGTTGTCAAACCGTTGCTCTTGATTTCGTTGCTGTGTGGGGGGATGAGTGGACTGTATATGCGTGGGAGGTAACATCGAAGAATGCGGCCTTTCTTCCTGAAAAGCATGATGAGTCGAACCGGGAATAAAGTTCGAATAGGTAGGGGCTTGAGCACGCGGAGCGTTTTCAAACCGCCGCTCTTGATGTGAAGCACGTGGGGTCGAATCTGATACAGCATTCGAGGAGGATGGAGCGTGCTCACGATGGAAGAGGGTGTGATGCCTGCCATTACATTTGACGCAATTGAATCTGCTTGGACAGTTTTTCACGGAACGAGATCTGGCCAAGCAGTTGCTGCGGTTTTTCTGAACGGTATTCAGCCGCTGTGGAACGGGCAAGCTGAGAAACTGAGCGCAGGATCTCAGCCTGTGCTGCTTCTGGCAAAGAAGACAGCTATCTTGGGACACCTTCACCTGGAAGGTGTTGACGCGTTTAGAGGCGGGAGTTGAGTGTGTCGGAGCAGGGAGCTGTGTTGACTTCGATGCGGGTGTGCACTTAATATCTTGCACCGTTTCAAGGGTCTGGAAGCGATGCGTGAGAAACGCATCCAGATCTGTCCATTTTGGGATCTCCGTTTTGTTCGTGAGAGATTGTTCCCAAAGGGAAAGCGTTGCTTCTGGGAGCTTGCTGGAGCACAAAAAGACGATTATTGCGTCCCAATGCGAGGTATCGACACCTTGTAGCGCGAGTGCGGCGAGAATATTATTGATTTCGCGCTGCAGGTCTTTAATAGCACCACCGGTTTCCTTCGTGAGGGGGGACAGGCCGAAGAGCTTCTTTAGATGGGCGTTGGTGAGGACGCGTCTGTTCTCGTACCTGTCGGACAGATTTTTCCACGCCTGGGCGAAACCTTCATTCGTGAGAGGGGATTTCTGCACGATTTCTTTCGCTTCGCCCGTAGTTTTTTGGTTCAGTTGGAACAACTTCTCCACTGGCGCAATTCGGGTATTCTGAATATACAGGGCCATGAACATATCCCTGAAAGAGGGCCACGAAAGGTAGTCGCCATGGAAGGCTTGGGTGTCGCAGGGGGGGCAGACTAATATTGTAGCCTGACTGGGGCATCAATTTTTCCCGCGCAGCGCAGATATACCGCATAGCATTGGCGCCGCTTCTCCTTTACGCCTTCGAATTCTTTACCTCTATGCTTCGTCGAGTCCAGCTCCGCAAGCACCTTTTCATAGGCGCTTTTAATCAGCAGCCACTGCGATCGTATTTCCTCCCGCTGAATCCCAAGGGTGTAAACGGTGTGGTCCGTGGTGGGTGTCTTGTCGAAGTCCACCTCGAACTCGATCAGCGCATCGGCCAGGCGAATGAAGGATGCGAGCGCCGCCATTGTGTGTCTGGTTTACGGATAGGGGCGGTGAAGGAGGTCGCAAAATCGAAATGAAAACGAAATAAAACGCTCCGAAAACTGATTCCGGAAAAACTTTATTTTATTGGTAAAAAATCGCAAAAATGTTTTCGGGTCGCTATGCGATGGCGTTGGGGCTCGAAAAGCTTGCTGCCGAAAATTAACCACGCGTTGTCTCTTAAATTGGCAACTAGTTACAAAGAGACTAGTCGCTGCGAACACTTCTGCCTACCGGGTGTCTCGCTCTTTCGATTTCGCGTTGGGTCACCGTTGAATAGTGAATCTTACACTGCTATCACTTGGGAGAATGCAGACAGAAAAAACAGGTTTTTGTGCACTCTGTATGACTGATCAGCGCAAGCAGAAGAGCGTGAGCAGCAGAAGAAAGTACCCGCAAAAACCAGCCAGCAAAAGGTGGTGGTTTTTCGACTTGCACTAAGCGCACAAGTAATTCGCTCTTCGAGAAGCTAGACGAGCGCAGAACAAGAAAGCGAAAGTGTGAAATGCTTTCACTTTCTTTGTGAGAGCGCGGGGCTTAGTAGAAATCAAGCGGTAAATTTTTAATGTGGGCTTCGCAGCAAGCAATGCTTGCGAAGACGGTCAGCAACAAAAACCTCAAGCCTTGGTGCTGCCGTTATTCTTGGGGACCGTTACCCACGAATCGACGATTCTCGAAGGTTGGACGGTCAAATGAAGGGTATATATATATATATAAGGAGGACAGTTCTTTATATATATATATATATATATATAAAATGTATATGGCCGGAAGGGCTCTACGGGGCTAGAGTGACGGGCACGGATTCAAAGTGCACCGTGCTCACTAGCTAGTGCACGAGACGCACTTTTAAACTCGCAAGTAGATTTGCGTACAAGTTCGCACAAAAGCGGTGGCCAAATTAAATGAAACACGGTGAACTTACCGTTTCACTCGGCTAGGTGATTGGGGCGTCGGTGACGATTATTCAGACCTGGGCGTCGTTGACGATGGTTCCTGGGCGGCGGCAATCCGGCTCGTCTGGACCAAAATGTTTTTTTGAGATTCACAAAAATTTACAATTGTTTTTATTGGAAATATAGTTTTACACTTTTTCTATTTGCTTGATGGCACCACAGAATAATTGCAAGCGTTTCGAACACTACCACTCTGCACGCGGCAGATGTTGGAGAGGAAGAATCGGAAGCAAGTGACCTCCGCACGCGTCCACGATTGAGAAAGAAGTGGTCGGTGTGGGTCCAGCGACGATCGCTGGAAGCCGGTCAAACCGCGCCAGTTGCCGCGGAGAGAGCCCGCAGCCGGGCTTACGCTCACGAGAGAGGCGCCCCTCATGACCGGCAGGCTGACAGGAGAGAGACTGGAGTGCTCACTCCTGACACCCTAGCGATCGATGAGGGAGCACCCCTGGCGAGCGGCAGTTGGCGTTAACATACCGCCCGCCTTGCAGGACTGCAAATCCCCAAACCCCGACAACTGGCGCCGTGCCTCGTTCCGGCTTAGTGGAGGAGTGTGTGGTGCGCCTCCCCGCACTTGCGGCAGCGCATGGGGCTCCGGCACTCAGCCGATCTGTGCGACCGCGCCAAACAGTTGTGGCACATGTGCCGCGCGTGTGCCGTCAAGTTCCGCTGCGCTGGTGTCGGTTGCAGAAACAGCCGACAACGGCTCAGCACATGCCGCCCCGTACACTGGGGACAGCACAGCACGCGCTCGCGGCCCTCCGTAGGAAGCCGCTGGGCTGGCGGGCACCAGACGTGCCGCCTGGCCGGCATCACTGGCGCGCGTCGTGGGGCCGGACGGCCTGGAGGCGCGTGTCTTGGGGCCGATGGTGCTGATGGAGCCGGCGGTGCTGGTGGTGCACGTCGCGGCGCCGGTTCTGGTGGAGCAGGCCGCAGACGTCTCGTGGCCGGTGTGGGTGGTGAGAGTGCACGTCTCGGGGCCAGCTCTGGTAGTGGACGTTGCTCGTGGCGCGGCGGATACCGCACCGACATCGTGCGAACTCGCAGACTTCCGCGATCTCGGAGGTCTTCGTGATAGATGGGCATCTGTTCTGGGGCCGGACCGAAGGAGGCTTCCTCAGGCCGGACGAGAGAACTCCGGAGAGCTCGGGTTGGCGGTGTGGGCGAGCGTCGTGTCGTGGCAAGCGCTTGTGCCTCGTCGGCCGAGACGTCGAGCACCAGGGCGTCAGCCGTTGGGGACAGCTCCCGAGGACGGTGGGCAGCAATAGAGGGCGCGGCGGCGCAGAGGGGCACCGCCCCGGGTGGTGCCAGCAGACGCCCTCTTCGGGTCCGCGCATATTGCCAGCGGATTAAACACATGTGGGCTCTGTAATGAGAAAATGTGTTAATAATGGGCTGTCATGTACAGGGTTCGTTGCTTGTTCCGATGTAGGATGCAAGGCTTGCAAGTATGAGTCGTCGTTTTGGTAAGGTTGTAACCTTGGGGATCCAGAATTGGGTACGGACCAGACGAAGAACTAATTTTCGTGTATAGAACGAATGAGCAATCGCGAGAATTGGCAGCCGTATGGCAGAATAATCGGGTGCCGTTCGTCGAAAGGCAAGTTGGGACACGAGGACACCGGCCGCCAACGCGCATCGTGTTATCCGTGTGGAGAAAAGGGGTTCGACGAAAGTAAGCTGCTTTTAGATCGCAGCATCGTGTGGCTTTCGAGAGCGGCGTACTCGTCCGCAAAATGAATCTTCTGAGATGGCGAGGCAGCGTTTAGTTTCCTTTATTTCTCCCGGTGGGAGGTGCAGGTTGGGGTGCGAGTGCAGGTGACGCTGAGCTGGATGAGCGTTGTGAAGAAATCGATATACGTATGAGTATACACGTAGGGCTCGTGGCAGCGACGAAAATCGTTCGAGAGGATCCTCATCGGTAGCGCAATGGGTGTGCAGCGTTTTGACAGCTTTCCGCTCGTTTGGTGACATATTCGTCGTAGGCGCGGAATTCGGGCCAGCGATTCTTGTCGTGGGCGAGCCAAGCAGGTCCATTCCACCAGAGGGTGCTCTCAGCGAGATTTTGGGGCGTGGCACCGCGACTGGCTCAATCCGCGGGGCTGTCCTGGGAATCCACATGAAACCATTGCGACTGTGGTACCTTCTCGATGATTTTGGCAACTCGATTTGCCACGAACGTCGCCCAAACGCAGGGGGATTTCTTCAGCCAGGCCAAAACAATGGTGGAGTCGCTCCAACAGTAGATCGTGTAATGGGGCAGCTGCAGCGTGGGCACGAGAGTGTCGATCATCTCAGCGACTTAAGTGGCTCCGCACATTTCTAACCTAGTGAGAGACAAAGTTTTAATTGGGGCTACACGAGTTTGGAAGTAAAAAAGGAAAACTTGGACTTCCTGAGCGACCGTGATGCGGGCATAGATGACTCCTGCGTAGGCTTTTTCTGAGGCATTGCAAAAGGCATGGAGTTCGACTTCGCTTTCTGGGGTGTAACTCACCCATCGCAGGATGCGGATGGCGCGGATGTGCTGATGATTCTGGAGAAAACTTAACCAGTTAGCGTGAGTTACCTGAGGCAGAGTGTCATCAAAGTCGATTTTGTCCAACCAGACTTGCTGAATCAGAATCTTCGCTGCAACGCTGATCGGAGCCAGCCAACCGGCTGGATCGAACAGCTTGGCGACCAGAGGCAACATTTCCCCTTCTGTGTACGCAGCTTTGATGACGATAGCTTGGACCTCGAAGTAGAAGTCATCATGGGTCGCGTTCCAGCGAATTCCCAGCATTTTAGCGATGCTGGAGTCTTGTAGCGTCAGGAAATCGGTATGGAGCAGATGGGATGCCGGCAAGTCTGCCAGAATGCCTTTATGGTTGGCAGTCCACTTGCGAAGTGAAAAAACCTGCTGAGTCGAGAGCCGCTATGAGTTGGTCACGGGTCTGGGTAGCGGTCACCAGGTCATGCGTGCCTGCGAACACATCATCCACATACATGGAATGCTGTAGAATGTGTGACGCAAGCGGAAACTTGTGCTTCACGTCGTCTGACAATTGAAGAAGGGTGCGTATGGCCAGGAACGGGGCGCAATTAACTCCAAACGTTACGGTTTGAAGCTCGAAGTCGGTAAGTTCGGACTTGTACGGGTCTCGGAAGAGAATGCGCTGATATGGTGTGCTTTGGGTCGACCAATATTTGGCGATACATTTTGAATGTCTCGAAGCCCCTGAGCGGAGCGTGTCTGGAAAGCCGACTTTAAAGGCAATGGCACGATGTAGCGGCCGTCATCGCGTCTTCGCGTATTTTTCTTCGCGAAACTTTTCGGAGTGGGATAGCAATCTAGTTTTGGAAAGTTCCTTCACCTCCCAAAAACGTCCGAACTGTTGTTCGAAGGTGACTTCGTTGTGTAAGCCACTTTTAGGGGTGCCGTGGCAGATTGTGTGTTGGGAACCGGGCCGGTTAGGATCCAACCGAACACGGTTTGCTGAGCCATGAGGGAGCCCAGCACTTGGCGGCGGATGCCGTCCAGCAGGATTGCTGGGTATAAATCATCTCCGATGAGGACGTCGACCTGCTCGCTTTTGGAGAAGTTGACATCTGCGAGCTCGATGGAGCTCCTCTTGAGGGAGGCCACTGAGAAGTGACCTGTCTAACGAGTGGGAGGGCAACCGCCCTGTGATTTGTGGGAGCACGAGCGCCGTCACGTTAACTTGAAAGTTGGGATCAAGTGGCGAATTCAGCAGAAAATCGCTCGATCTTGATATTTTTGCAGCAACAGTCTCGTTGAGACCTGAAACTACAGCTGTAGTTGGCTGCACTGGGAGCTTTAAGAGCTTTTGTATGCGCTCAGAGATGAACGACACTTCGGATCCAGGATCAATCAAGGCGCGCGCGATGTAACATGTACCGTGATGGCGTATTGTTACCATAGCAGTCCCTAACAGTACCTGCTTTGGTGCTTTCGCGAAGCACACCTGATGCGTGTCCTGTGCATTTCGCTGTTGCGCGGGGGAAGAAGTGAACTGTATATGCGTGGGAGAAGGATGCGGCCTTTCTTGCTGAGAAGCATGATGAGTCGATCCGGGAATAAAATTCGAATAGGAAGGGGCTTGAGCACGCGGAGCGTTGTCAAACCGTTGCTCTTGATTTCGTTGCTGTGTGGGGGGATGAGTGGACTGTATATGCGTGGGAGGTAACATCGAAGAATGCGGCCTTTCTTCCTGAAAAGCATGATGAGTCGAACCGGGAATAAAGTTCGAATAGGTAGGGGCTTGAGCACGCGGAGCGTTTTCAAACCGCCGCTCTTGATGTGAAGCACGTGGGGTCGAATCTGATACAGCATTCGAGGAGGATGGAGCGTGCTCACGATGGAAGAGGGTGTGATGCCTGCCATTACATTTGACGCAATTGAATCTGCTTGGACAGTTTTTCACGGAACGAGATCTGGCCAAGCAGTTGCTGCGGTTTTTCTGAACGGTATTCAGCCGCTGTGGAACGGGCAAGCTGAGAAACTGAGCGCAGGATCTCAGCCTGTGCTGCTTCTGGCAAAGAAGACAGCTATCTTGGGACACCTTCACCTGGAAGGTGTTGACGCGTTTAGAGGCGGGAGTTGAGTGTGTCGGGGCAGGGAGCTGTGTTGACTTCGATGCGGGTGTGCACTTAATATCTTGCACCGTTTCAAGGGTCTGGAAGCGATGCGTGAGAAACGCATCCAGATCTGTCCATTTTGGGATCTCCGTTTTGTTCGTGAGAGATTGTTCCCAAAGGGAAAGCGTTGCTTCTGGGAGCTTGCTGGAGCACAAAAAGACGATTATTGCGTCCCAATGCGAGGTATCGACACCTTGTAGCGCGAGTGCGGCGAGAATATTATTGATTTCGCGCTGCAGGTCTTTAATAACACCACCGGTTTCCTTCGTGAGGGGGGACAGGCCGAAGAGCTTCTTTAGATGGGCGTTGGTGAGGACGCGTCTGTTCTCGTACCTGTCTGACAGATTTTTCCACGCCTGGGCGAAACCTTCATTCGTGAGAGGGGATTTCTGCATGATTTCTTTCGCTTCGCCCGTAGTTTTTTGGTTCAGTTGGAACAACTTCTCCACTGGCGCAATTCGGGTATTCTGAATATACAGGGCCATGAACATATCCCTGAAAGAGGGCCACGAAAGGTAGTCGCCATGGAAGGCTTGGGTGTCGCAGGGGGGGCAGACTAATATTGTAGCCTGACTGGGGCATCAATTTTTCCCGCGCAGCGCAGATATACCGCATAGCATTGGCGCCGCTTCTCCTTTACGCCTTCGAATTCTTTACCTCTATGCTTCGTCGAGTCCAGCTCCGCAAGCACCTTTTCATAGGCGCTTTTAATCAGCAGCCACTGCGATCGTATTTCCTCCCGCTGAATCCCAAGGGTGTAAACGGTGTGGTCCGTGGTGGGTGTCTTGTCGAAGTCCACCTCGAACTCGATCAGCGCATCGGCCAGGCGAATGAAGGATGCGAGTGCCGCCATTGTGTGTCTGGTTTACGGATAGGGGCGGTGAAGGAGGTCGCAAAATCGAAATGAAAACGAAATAAAACGCTCCGAAAACTGATTCCGGAAAAACTTTTTATTTTATTGGTAAAAAATCGCAAAAATGTTTTCGGGTCGCTATGCGATGGCGTTGGGGCTCGAAAAGCTTGCTGCCGAAAATTAACCACGCGTTGTCTCTTAAATTGGCAACTAGTTACAAAGAGACTAGTCGCTGCGAACACTTCTGCCTACCGGGTGTCTCGCTCTTTCGATTTCGCGTTGGGTCACCGTTGAATAGTGAATCTTACACTGCTATCACTTGGGAGAATGCAGACAGAAAAAACAGGTTTTTGTGCACTCTGTATGACTGATCAGCGCAAGCAGAAGAGCGTGAGCAGCAGAAGAA
This sequence comes from Sicus ferrugineus, assembly GCA_922984085.1. Classification (NCBI taxonomy): domain Eukaryota; kingdom Metazoa; phylum Arthropoda; class Insecta; order Diptera; family Conopidae; genus Sicus; species Sicus ferrugineus. The sequence continues at coordinate 31,207,192 of OV277349.1, forward strand.
AGTACCCGCAAAAACCAGCCAGCAAAAGGTGGTGGTTTTTCGACTTGCACTAAGCGCACAAGTAATTCGCTCTTCGAGAAGCTAGACGAGCGCAGAACAAGAAAGCGAAAGTGTGAAATGCTTTCACTTTCTTTGTGAGAGCGCGGGGCTTAGTAGAAATCAAGCGGTAAATTTTTAATGTGGGCTTCGCAGCAAGCAATGCTTGCGAAGACGGTCAGCAACAAAAACCTCAAGCCTTGGTGCTGCCGTTATTCTTGGGGACCGTTACCCACGAATCGACGATTCTCGAAGGTTGGACGGTCAAATGAAGGGTATATATATATATAAGGAGGACAGTTCTTTATATATATATATATATAAAATGTATATGGCCGGAAGGGCTCTACGGGGCTAGAGTGACGGGCACGGATTCAAAGTGCACCGTGCTCACTAGCTAGTGCACGAGACGCACTTTTAAACTCGCAAGTAGATTTGCGTACAAGTTCGCACAAAAGCGGTGGCCAAATTAAATGAAACACGGTGAACTTACCGTTTCACTCGGCTAGGTGATTGGGGCGTCGGTGACGATTATTCAGACCTGGGCGTCGTTGACGATGGTTCCTGGGCGGCGGCAATCCGGCTCGTCTGGACCAAAATGTTTTTTTGAGATTCACAAAAATTTACAATTGTTTTTATTGGAAATATAGTTTTACACTTTTTCTATTTGCTTGATGGCACCACAGAATAATTGCAAGCGTTTCGAACACTACCACTCTGCACGCGGCAGATGTTGGAGAGGAAGAATCGGAAGCAAGTGACCTCCGCACGCGTCCACGATTGAGAAAGAAGTGGTCGGTGTGGGTCCAGCGACGATCGCTGGAAGCCGGTCAAACCGCGCCAGTTGCCGCGGAGAGAGCCCGCAGCCGGGCTTACGCTCACGAGAGAGGCGCCCCTCATGACCGGCAGGCTGACAGGAGAGAGACTGGAGTGCTCACTCCTGACACCCTAGCGATCGATGAGGGAGCACCCCTGGCGAGCGGCAGTTGGCGTTAACATACCGCCCGCCTTGCAGGACTGCAAATCCCCAAACCCCGACAACTGGCGCCGTGCCTCGTTCCGGCTTAGTGGAGGAGTGTGTGGTGCGCCTCCCCGCACTTGCGGCAGCGCATGGGGCTCCGGCACTCAGCCGATCTGTGCGACCGCGCCAAACAGTTGTGGCACATGTGCCGCGCGTGTGCCGTCAAGTTCCGCTGCGCTGGTGTCGGTTGCAGAAACATCCGACAACGGCTCAGCACATGCCGCCCCGTACACTGGGGACAGCACAGCACGCGCTCGCGGCCCTCCGTAGGAAGCCGCTGGGCTGGCGGGCACCAGACGTGCCGCCTGGCCGGCATCACTGGCGCGCGTCGTGGGGCCGGACGGCCTGGAGGCGCGTGTCTTGGGGCCGATGGTGCTGATGGAGCCGGCGGTGCTGGTGGTGCACGTCGCGGCGCCGGTTCTGGTGGAGCAGGCCGCAGACGTCTCGTGGCCGGTGTGGGTGGTGAGAGTGCACGTCTTGGGGCCAGCTCTGGTAGTGGACGTTGCTCGTGGCGCGGCGGATACCGCACCGACATCGTGCGAACTCGCAGACTTCCGCGATCTCGGAGGTCTTCGTGATAGATGGGCATCTGTTCTGGGGCCGGACCGAAGGAGGCTTCCTCAGGCCGGACGAGAGAACTCCGGAGAGCTCGGGTTGGCGGTGTGGGCGAGCGTCGTGTCGTGGCAAGCGCTTGTGCCTCGTCGGCCGAGACGTCGAGCACCAGGGCGTCAGCCGTTGGGGACAGCTCCCGAGGACGGTGGGCAGCAATAGAGGGCGCGGCGGCGCAGAGGGGCACCGCCCCGGGTGGTGCCAGCAGACGCCCTCTTCGGGTCCGCGCATATTGCCAGCGGATTAAACACATGTGGGCTCTGTAATGAGAAAATGTGTTAATAATGGGCTGTCATGTACAGGGTTCGTTGCTTGTTCCGATGTAGGATGCAAGGCTTGCAAGTATGAGTCGTCGTTTTGGTAAGGTTGTAACCTTGGGGATCCAGAATTGGGTACGGACCAGACGAAGAACTAATTTTCGTGTATAGAACGAATGAGCAATCGCGAGAATTGGCAGCCGTATGGCAGAATAATCGGGTGCCGTTCGTCGAAAGGCAAGTTGGGACACGAGGACACCGGCCGCCAACGCGCATCGTGTTATCCGTGTGGAGAAAAGGGGTTCGACGAAAGTAAGCTGCTTTTAGATCGCAGCATCGTGTGGTTTTCGAGAGCGGCGTACTCGTCCGCAAAATGAATCTTCTGGCAGGAGATGGCGAGGCAGCGTTTAGTTTCCTTTATTTCTCCCGGTGGGAGGTGCAGGTTGGGGTGCGAGTGCAGGTGACGCTGAGCTGGATGAGCGTTGTGAAGAAATCGATATACGTATGAGTATACACGTAGGGCTCGTGGCAGCGACGAAAATCGTTCGAGAGGATCCTCATCGGTAGCGCAATGGGTGTGCAGCGTTTTGACAGCTTTCCGCTCGTTTGGTGACATATTCGTCGTAGGCGCGGAATTCGGGCCAGCGATTCTTGTCGTGGGCGAGCCAAGCAGGTCCATTCCACCAGAGGGTGCTCTCAGCGAGATTTTGGGGCGTGGCACCGCGACTGGCTCAATCCGCGGGGCTGTCCTGGGAATCCACATGAAACCATTGCGACTGTGGTACCTTCTCGATGATTTTGGAAACTCGATTTGCCACGAACGTCGCCCAAACGCAGGGGGATTTTTTCAGCCAGGCCAAAACAATGGTGGAGTCGCTCCAACAGTAGATCGTGTAATGGGGCAGCTGCAGCGTGGGCACGAGAGTGTCGATAATCTCAGCGACTAAAGTGGCTCCGCACAATTCTAACCTGGTGAGAGACAAAGTTTTAATTGGGGCTACACGAGTTTGGAAGTACAAAAGGAAAACTTGGACTTCCTGAGCGACCGTGATGCGGGCATAGATGACTCCTGCGTAGGCTTTTTCTGAGGCATTGCAAAAGGCATGGAGTTCGACTTCGCTTTCTTGGGTGTAACCGCGATGGGTGACATCGCGGGATGCGGATGGCGCGGATGTGCTGATGATTCTGGAGAAAACTTAACCAGTTAGCGTGAGTTACCTGAGGCAGAGTGTCATCCCAGTCGATTTTGTCCAACCAGACTTGCTGAATCAGAATCTTCGCTGCAACGCTGATCGGAGCCAGCCAACCGGCTGGATCGAACAGCTTGGCGACCAGAGGCAACATTTCCCCTTCTGTGTACGCAGCTTTGATGACGATAGCTTGGACCTCGAAGTAGAAGTCATCATGGGTCGCGTTCCAGCGAATTCCCAGCATTTTAGCGATGCTGGAGTCTTGTAGCGTCAGGAAATCGGTATGGAGCAGATGGGATGCCGGCAAGTCTGCCAGAATGCCTTTATGGTTGGCAGTCCACTTGCGAAGTGAAAAAACCTGCTGAGTCGAGAGCCGCTATGAGTTGGTCACGGGTCTGGGTAGCGGTCACCAGGTCATGCGTGCCTGCGAACACATCATCCACATACATGGAATGCTGTAGAATGTGTGACGCAAGCGGAAACTTGTGCTTCATGTCGTCTGACAATTGAAGAAGGGTGCGTATGGCCAGGAACGGGGCGCAATTAACTCCAAACGTTACGGTTTGAAGCTCGAAGTCGGTAAGTTCGGACTTGTACGGGTTTCGGAAGAGAATGCGCTGATATGGTGTGCTTTGGGTCGACCAATATTTGGCGATACATTTTGAATGTCTCGAAGCCCCTGAGCGGAGCGTGTCTGGAAAGCCGACTTTAAAGACAATGGCACGATGTAGCGGCCGTCATCGCGTCTTCGCGTATTTTTCTTCGCGAAACTTTTCGGAGTGGGATAGCAATCTAGTTTTGGGAAGTTCCTCCACCTCCCAAAAACGTCCGAACTGTTGTTCGAAGGTGACTTCGTTGTGTAAGCCACTTTTAGGGGTGCCGTGGCAGATTGTGTGTTGGGAACCGGGCCGGTTAGGATCCAACCGAACACGGTTTGCTGAGCCATGAGGGAGCCCAGCACTTGGCGGCGGATGCCGTCCAGCAGGATTGCTGGGCATAAATCATCTCCGATGAGGACGTCGACCTGCTCGCTTTTGGAGAAGTTGACATCTGCGAGCTCGATGGAGCTCCTCTTGAGGGAGGCCACTGAGAAGTGACCTGTCTAACGAGTGGGAGGGCAACCGCCCTGTGATTTGTGGGAGCACGAGCGCCGTCACGTTAACTTGAAAGTTGGGATCAAGTGGCGAATTCAGCAGAAAATCGCTCGATCTTGATATTTTTGCAGCAACAGTCTCGTTGAGACCTGAAACTACAGCTGTAGTTGGCTGCACTGGGAGCTTTAAGAGCTTTTGTATGCGCTCAGAGATGAACGACACTTCGGATCCAGGATCAATCAAGGCGCGCGCGATGTAACATGTACCGTGATGGCGTATTGTTACCATAGCAGTCCCTAACAGTACCTGCTTTGGTGCTTTCGCGAAGCACACCTGATGCGTGTCCTGTGCATTTCGCTGTTGCGCGGGGGAAGAAGTGAACTGTATATGCGTGGGAGAAGGATGCGGCCTTTCTTGCTGAGAAGCATGATGAGTCGATCCGGGAATAAAATTCGAATAGGAAGGGGCTTGAGCACGCGGAGCGTTGTCAAACCGTTGCTCTTGATTTCGTTGCTGTGTGGGGGGATGAGTGGGCTGTATATGCGTGGGAGGTAACATCGAAGAATGCGGCCTTTCTTCCTGAAAAGCATGATGAGTCGAACCGGGAATAAAGTTCGAATAGGTAGGGGCTTGAGCACGCGGAGCGTTTTCAAACCGCCGCTCTTGATGTGAAGCACGTGGGGTCGAATCTGATACAGCATTCGAGGAGGATGGAGCGTGCTCACGATGGAAGAGGGTGTGATGCCTGCCATTACATTTGACGCAATTGAATCTGCTTGGACAGTTTTTCACGGAACGAGATCTGGCCAAGCAGTTGCTGCGGTTTTTCTGAACGGTATTCAGCCGCTGTGGAACGGGCAAGCTGAGAAACTGAGCGCAGGATCTCAGCCTGTGCTGCTTCTGGCAAAGAAGACAGCTATCTTGGGACACCTTCACCTGGAAGGTGTTGACGCGTTTAGAGGCGGGAGTTGAGTGTGTCGGAGCAGGGAGCTGTGTTGACTTCGATGCGGGTGTGCACTTAATATCTTGCACCGTTTCAAGGGTCTGGAAGCGATGCGTGAGAAACGCATCCAGATCTGTCCATTTTGGGATCTCCGTTTTGTTCGTGAGAGATTGTTCCCAAAGGGAAAGCGTTGCTTCTGGGAGCTTGCTGGAGCACAAAAAGACGATTATTGCGTCCCAATGCGAGGTATCGACACCTTGTAGCGCGAGTGCGGCGAGAATATTATTGATTTCGCGCTGCAGGTCTTTAATAGCACCACCGGTTTCCTTCGCGAGGGGGGACAGGCCGAAGAGCTTCTTTAGATGGGCGTTGGTGAGGACGCGTCTGTTCTCGTACCTGTCGGACAGATTTTTCCACGCCTGGGCGAAACCTTCATTCGTGAGAGGGGATTTCTGCACGATTTCTTTCGCTTCGCCCGTAGTTTTTTGGTTCAGTTGGAACAACTTCTCCACTGGCGCAATTCGGGTATTCTGAATATACAGGGCCATGAACATATCCCTGAAAGAGGGCCACGAAAGGTAGTCGCCATGGAAGGCTTGGGTGTCGCAGGGGGGGCAGACTAATATTGTAGCCTGACTGGGGCATCAATTTTTCCCGCGCAGCGCAGATATACCGCATAGCATTGGCGCCGCTTCTCCTTTACGCCTTCGAATTCTTTACCTCTATGCTTCGTCGAGTCCAGCTCCGCAAGCACCTTTTCATAGGCGCTTTTAATCAGCAGCCACTGCGATCGTATTTCCTCCCGCTGAATCCCAAGGGTGTAAACGGTGTGGTCCGTGGTGGGTGTCTTGTCGAAGTCCACCTCGAACTCGATCAGCGCATCGGCCAGGCGAATGAAGGATGCGAGCGCCGCCATTGTGTGTCTGGTTTACGGATAAGGGCGGTGAAGGAGGTCGCAAAATCGAAATGAAAACGAAATAAAACGCTCCGAAAACTGATTCCGGAAAAACTTTTTATTTTATTGGTAAAAAATCGCAAAAATGTTTTCGGGTCGCTATGCGATGGCGTTGGGGCTCGAAAAGCTTGCTGCCGAAAATTAACCACGCGTTGTCTCTTAAATTGGCAACTAGTTACAAAGAGACTAGTCGCTGCGAACACTTCTGCCTACCGGGTGTCTCGCTCTTTCGATTTCGCGTTGGGTCACCGTTGAATAGTGAATCTTACACTGCTATCACTTGGGAGAGTGCAGACAGAAAAAACAGGTTTTTGTGCACTCTGTATGACTGATCAGCGCAAGCAGAAGAGCGTGAGCAGCAGAAGAAAGTACCCGCAAAAACCAGCCAGCAAAAGGTGGTGGTTTTTCGACTTGCACTAAGCGCACAAGTAATTCGCTCTTCGAGAAGCTAGACGAGCGCAGAACAAGAAAGCGAAAGTGTGACATGCTTTCACTTTCTTTGTGAGAGCGCGGGGCTTAGTAGAAATCAAGCGGTAAATTTTTAATGTGGGCTTCGCAGCAAGCAATGCTTGCGAAGACGGTCAGCAACAAAAACCTCAAGCCTTGGTGCTGCCGTTATTCTTGGGGACCGTTACCCACGAATCGACGATTCTCGAAGGTTTGACGGTCAAATGAAGGGTATATATATATAAGGAGGACAGTTCTTTTTATATATATATATAAAATGTATATGGCCGGAAGGGCTCTACGGGGCTAGAGTGACGGGCACGGATTCAAAGTGCACCGTGCTCACTAGCTAATGCACGAGACGCACTTTTAAACTCGCAAGTAGACTTGCGTACAAGTTCGCAGAAAAGCGGTGGCCAAATTAAATGAAACACGGTGAACTTACCGTTTCACTCGGCTAGATGATTGGGGCATCGGTGACGATTGTTCAGACCTGGGCGTCGTTGACGATGGTTCCTGGGCGGCGGCAATCCGGCTCGTCTGGACCAAAATGTTTTTTTGAGATTCACAAAAATTTACAATTGTTTTTATTAGAAATATAGTTTTACACTTTTTCTATTTGCTTGATGGCACCACAGAATAATTGCAAGCGTTTCGAACACTACCACTCTGCACGCGTCAGATGTTGGAGAGTAAGAATCGCAAGCAAGTGACCTCCGCACGCGTCCACGATTGAGAAAGAAGTGGTCGGTGTGGGTCCAGCGACGATCGCTGGAAGGCGGTCAAACCGCGCCAGTTGCCGCGGAGAGAGCCCGCAGCCGGGCTTACGCTCACGAGAGAGGCGCCCCTCATGACCGGCAGGCTGACAGGAGAGAGACTGAAGTGCTCACTCCTGACACCCTAGCGATCGATGAGGGAGCACCCCTGGCGAGCGGCAGTTGGCGTTAACATACCGCCCGCCTTGCAGGACTGCAAATCCCCAAACCCCGACAACTGGCGCCGTGCCTCGTCTTCGGCTTAGTGGAGGAGTGTGTGGTGCGCCTCCCCGCACTTGCGGCAGCGCATGGAGCTCCGGCACTCAGCCGATCTGTATGATCGCGCCAAACAGTTGTGGCACATGTGCCGCGCGTGTGCCGTCAAGTTCCGCTGCGCTGGTGTCTGTTGCAGAAACAGCCGACAACGGCTCAGCACATGCCGCCCCGTACACTGGGGACAGCACAGCTCGCGCTCGCGGCCCTCCGTAGGAAGCCGCTGGGCTGGCGGGCACCAGACGTGCCGCCTGGCCGGCATCACTGGCGCGCGTCGGGGGGCCGGACGGCCTGGAGGCGCGTGTCTTGGGGCCGATGGTGCTGATGGAGCCGGCGGTGCTAGTGGTGCACGTCGCGGCGCCGGTTCTGGTGGAGCAGGCCGCAGACGTCTCGGGGCCGGTGTGGGTGGTGAGAGTGCACGTCTCGGGGCCAGCTCTGGTAGTGGACGTTGCTCGTGGCGCGGCGGATACCGCACCGACATCGTGCGAACTCGCAGACTTCCGCGATCTCGGAGGTCTTCGTGATAGATGGGCATCTGTTCTGGGGCCGGACCGAAGGAGGCTTCCTCAGGCCGGACGAGAGAACTCCGGAGAGCTCGGGTTGGCGGTGTGGGCGAGCGTCGTGTCGTGGCAAGCGCTTGTGCCTCGTCGGCCGAGACGTCGAGCACCAGGGCGTCAGCCGTTGGGGACAGCTCCCGAGGACGGTGGGCAGCAATAGAGGGCGCGGCGGCGCAGAGGGGCACCGCCCCGGGTGGTGCCAGCAGACGCCCTCTTCGGGTCCGCGCATATTGCCAGCGGATTAAACACATGTGGGCTCTGTAATGAGAAAATGTGTTAATAATGGGCTGTCATGTACAGGGTTCGTTGCTTGTTCCGATGTAGGATGCAAGGCTTGCAGGTATGAGTCGTCGTTTTGGTAAGGTTGTAACCTTGGGGATCCAGAATTGGGTACGGACCAGACGAAGAACTAATTTTCGTGTATAAAACGAATGAGCAATCGCGAGAATTGGCAGCCGTATGGCAGAATAATCGGGTGCCGTACGTCGAAAGGCAAGTTGGGACACGAGGACAACCGCCCGCCAACGCGCATCGTGTTATCCGTGTGGAGAAAGGGGGTTCGACGAAAGTAAGCTGCTTTTAGATCGCAGCATCGTGTGGTTTTCGAGAGCGGCGTACTCGTCCGCAAAATGAATCTTCTGGCAGGAGATGGCGAGGCAGCGTTTAGTTTCCTTTATTTCTCCCGGTGGGAGGTGCAGGTTGGGGTGCGAGTGCAGGTGACGCTGAGCTGGATGAGCGTTGTGGAGAAATCGATATACGTATGAGTATACACGTAGGGCTCGTTGCAGCGACGAAAATCGTTCGAGAGGATCCTCATCGGTAGCGCAATGGGTGTGCAGCGTTTTGACAGCTTTCCGCTCGTTTGGTGACATATTCGTCGTAGGCGCGGAATTCGGGCCAGCGATTCTTGTCGTGGGCGAGCCAAGCAGGTCCATTCCACCAGAGGGTGCTCTCAGCGAGATTTTGGGGCGTGGCACCGCGACTGGCTCAATCCGCGGGGCTGTCCTGGGAATCCACATGAAACCATTGCGACTGTGGTACCTTCTCGATGATTTTGGCAACTCGATTTGCCACGAACGTCGCCCAAACGCAGGGGGATTTCTTCAGCCAGGCCAAAACAATGGTGGAGTCGCTCCAACAGTAGATCGTGTAATGGGGCAGCTGCAGCGTGGGCACGAGAGTGTCGATCATCTCAGCGACTAAAGTGGCTCCGCACATTTCTAACCTAGTGAGAGACAAAGTTTTAATTGGGGCTACACGAGTTTGGAAGTAAAAAAGGAAAACTTGGACTTCCTGAGCGACCGTGATGCGGGCATAGATGACTCCTGCGTAGGCTTTTTCTGAGGCATTGCAAAAGGCATGGAGTTCGACTTCGCTTTCTGGGGTGTAACTCACCCATCGCAGGATGCGGATGGCGCGGATGTGCTGATGATTTTGGAGAAAACTTAACCAGTTAGCGTGAGTTACCTGAGGCAGAGTGTCATCAAAGTCGATTTTGTCCAACCAGACTTGCTGAATCAGAATCTTCGCTGCAACGCTGATCGGAGCCAGCCAACCGGCTGGATCGAACAGCTTGGCGACCAGAGGCAACATTTCCCCTTCTGTGTACGCAGCTTTGATGACGATAGCTTGGACCTCGAAGTAGAAGTCATCATGGGTCGCGTTCCAGCGAATTCCCAGCATTTTAGCGATGCTGGAGTCTTGTAGCGTCAGGAAATCGGTATGGAGCAGATGGGATGCCGGCAAGTCTGCCAGAATGCCTTTATGGTTGGCAGTCCACTTGCGAAGTGAAAAAACCTGCTGAGTCGAGAGCCGCTATGAGTTGGTCACGGGTCTGGGTAGCGGTCACCAGGTCATGCGTGCCTGCGAACACATCATCCACATACATGGAATGCTGTAGAATGTGTGACGCAAGCGGAAACTTGTGCTTCACGTCGTCTGACAATTGAAGAAGGGTGCGTATGGCCAGGAACGGGGCGTAATTAACTCCAAACGTTACGGTTTGAAGCTCGAAGTCGGTAAGTTCGGACTTGTACGGGTCTCGGAAGAGAATGCGCTGATATGGTGTGCTTTGGGTCGACCAATATTTGGCGATACATTTTGAATGTCTCGAAGCCCCTGAGCGGAGCGTGTCTGGAAAGCCGACTTTAAAGGCAATGGCACGATGTAGCGGCCGTCATCACGTCTTCGCGTATTTTTCTTCGCTAAACTTTTCGGAGTGGGATAGCAATCTAGTTTTGGGAAGTTCCTTCACCTCCCAAAAACGTCCGAACTGTTGTTCGAAGGTGACTTCGTTGTGTAAGCCACTTTTAGGGGTGCCGTGGCAGATTGTGTGTTGGGAACCGGGCCGGTTAGGATCCAACCGAACACGGTTTGCTGAGCCATGAGGGAGCCCATCACTTGGCGGCGGATGCCGTCCAGCAGGATTGCTGGGTATAAATCATCTCCGATGAGGACGTCGACCTGCTCGCTTTTGGAGAAGTTGACATCTGCGAGCTCTATGGAGCTCCTCTTGAGGGAGGCCACTGAGAAGTGACCTGTCTAACGAGTGGGAGGGCAACCGCCCTGTGATTTGTGGGAGCACGAGCGCCGTCACGTTAACTTGAAAGTTGGGATCAAGTGGCGAATTCAGCAGAAAATCTCTCGATCTTGATATTTTTGCAGCAACAGTCTCGTTGAGACCTGAAACTACAGCTGTAGTTGGCTGCACTGGGAGCTTTAAGAGCTTTTGTATGCGCTCAGAGATGAACGACACTTCGGATCCAGGATCAATCAAGGCGCGCGCGATGTAACATGTACCGTGATGGCGTATTGTTACCATAGCAGTCCCTAACAGTACCTGCTTTGGTGCTTTCGCGAAGCACACCTGATGCGTGTCCTGTGCATTTCGCTGTTGCGCGGGGGAAGAAGTGAACTGTATATGCGTGGGAGGTCGCATCGAAGGATGCGGCCTTTCTTGCTGAGAAGCATGATGAGTCGATCCGGGAATAAAATTCGAATAGGAAGGGGCTTGAGCACGCGGAGCGTTGTCAAACCGTTGCTCTTGATTTCGTTGCTGTGTGGGGGGATGAGTGGACTGTATATGCGTGGGAGGTAGCATCGAAGAATGCGGCCTTTCTTCCTGAAAAGCATGATGAGTCGAACCGGGAATAAAGTTCGAATAGGTAGGGGCTTGAGCACGCGGAGCGTTTTCAAACCGCCGCTCTTGATGTGAAGCACGTGGGGTCGAATCTGATACAGCATTCGAGGAGGATGGAGCGTGCTCACGATGCAAGAGGGTGTGATGCCTGCCATTACATTTGACGCAATTGAATCTGCTTGGACAGTTTTTCACGGAACGAGATCTGGCCAAGCAGTTGCTGCGGTTTTTCTGAACGGTATTCAGCCGCTGTGGAACGGGCAAGCTGAGAAACTGAGCGCAGGATCTCAGCCTGTGCTGCTTCTGGCAAAGAAGACAGCTATCTTGGGACACCTTCACCTGGAAGGTGTTGACGCGTTTAGAGGCGGGAGTTGAGTGTGTCGGAGCAGGGAGCTGTGTTGACTTCGATGCGGGTGTGCACTTAATATCTTGCACCGTTTCAAGGGTCTGGAAGCGATGCGTGAGAAACGCATCCAGATCTGTCCATTTTGGGATCTCCGTTTTGTTCGTGAGAGATTGTTCCCAAAGGGAAAGCGTTGCTTCTGGGAGCTTGCTGGAGCACAAAAAGACGATTATTGCGCCCCAATGCGAGGTATCGACACCTTGTAGCGCGAGTGCGGCGAGAATATTATTGATTTCGCGCTGCAGGTCTTTAATAGCACCACCGGTTTCCTTCGTGATGGGGGACAGGCCGAAGAGCTTCTTTAGATGGGCGTTGGTGAGGACGCGTCTGTTCTCGTACCTGTCGGACAGATTTTTCCACGCCTGGGCGAAACCTTCATTCGTGAGAGGGGATTTCTGCACGATTTCTTTCGCTTCGCCCGTAGTTTTTTGGTTCAGTTGGAACAACTTCTCCACTGGCGCAATTCGGGTATTCTGAATATATAGGGCCATGAACATATCCCTGAAAGAGGGCCAGAAAGGTAGTCGCCATGGAAGGCTTGGGTGTCGCAGGGGGGGCAGACTAATATTGTAGCCTGACTGGGGCATCAATTTTTCCCGCGCAGCGCAGATATACCGCATAGCATTGGCGCCGCTTCTCCTTTACGCCTTCGAATTCTTTACCTCTATGCTTCGTCGAGTCCAGCTCCGCAAGCACCTTTTCATAGGCGCTTTTAATCAGCAGCCACTGCGATCGTATTTCCTCCCGCTGAATCCCAAGGGTGTAAACGGTGTGGTCCGTGGTGGGTGTCTTGTCGAAGTCCACCTCGAACTCGATCAGCGCATCGGCCAGGCGAATGAAGGATGCGAGCGCCGCCATTGTGTGTCTGGTTTACGGATAGGGGCGGTGAAGGAGGTCGCAAAATCGAAATGAAAACGAAATAAAACGCTCCGAAAACTGATTCCGGAAAAACTTTTTATTTTATTGGTAAAAAATCGCAAAAATGTTTTCGGGTCGCTATGCGATGGCGTTGGGGCTCGAAAAGCTTGCTGCCGAAAATTAACCACGCGTTGTCTCTTAAATTGGCAACTAGTTACAAAGAGACTAGTCGCTGCGAACACTTCTGCCTACCGGGTGTCTCGCTTTTTCGATTTCGCGTTGGGTCACCGTTGAATAGTGAATCTTACACTGCTATCACTTGGGAGAGTGCAGACAGAAAAAACAGGTTTTTGTGCACTCTGTATGACTGATCAGCGCAAGCAGAAGAGCGTGAGCAGCAGAAGAAAGTACCCGCAAAAACCAGCCAGCAAAAGGTGGTGGTTTTTCGACTTGCACTAAGCGCACAAATAATTCGCTCTTCGAGAAGCTAGACGAGCGCAGAACAAGAAAGCGAAAGTGTGACATGCTTTCACTTTCTTTGTGAGAGCGCGGGGCTTAGTAGAAATCAAGCGGTAAATTTTTAATGTGGGCTTCGCAGCAAGCAATGCTTGCGAAGACGGTCAGCAACAAAAACCTCAAGCCTTGGTGCTGCCGTTATTCTTGGGGACCGTTACCCACGAATCGACGATTCTCGAAGGTTTGACGGTCAAATGAAGGGTATATATATATAAGGAGGACAGTTCTTTTTATATATATATATAAAATGTATATGGCCGGAAGGGCTCTACGCGGCTAGAGTGACGGGCACGGATTCAAAGTGCACCGTGCTCACTAGCTAGTGTACGAGACGCACTTTTAAACTCGCAAGTAGACTTGCGTACAAGTTCGCACAAAAGTGGTGGCCAAATTAAATGAAACACGGTGAACTTACCGTTTCACTCGGCTAGGTGATTGGGGCGTCGGTGACGATTGTTCAGACCTGGGCGTCGTTGACGATGGTTCCTGGGCGGCGGCAATCCGGCTCGTCTGGACCAAAATGTTTTTTTGAGATTCACAAAAATTTACAATTGTTTTTATTAGAAATATAGTTTTACACTTTTTCTATTTGCTTGATGGCACCACAGAATAATTGCAAGCGTTTCGAACACTACCACTCTGCACGCGTCAGATGTTGGAGAGTAAGAATCGGAAGCAAGTGACCTCTGCACGCGTCCACGATTGAGAAAGAAGTGGTCGGTGTGGGTCCAGCGACGATCGCTGGAAGCCGGTCAAACCGCGCCAGTTGCCGCGGAGAGAGCCCGCAGCCGGGCTTACGCTCACGAGAGAGGCGCCCCTCATGACCGGCAGGCTGACAGGAGAGAGACTGGAGTGCTCACTCCTGACACCCTAGCGATCGATGAGGGAGCACCCCTGACGAGCGGCAGTTGGCGTTAACATACCGCCCGCCTTGCAGGACTGCAAATCCCCAAACCCCGACAACTGGCGCCGTGCCTCGTCTCCGGCTTAGTGGAGGAGTGTGTGGTGCGCCTCCCCGCACTTGCGGCAGCGCATGGAGCTCCGGCACTCAGCCGATCTGTGTGATCGCGCCAAACAGTTGTGGCACATGTGCCCCGCGTGTGCCGTCAAGTTCCGCTGCGCTGGTGTCTGTTGCAGAAACAGCCGACAACGGCTCAGCACATGCCGCCCCGTACACTGGGGACAGCACAGCTCGCGCTCGCGGCCCTCCGTAGGAAGCCGCTGGGCTGGCGGGCACCAGGCGTGCCGCCTGGCCGGCATCACTGGCGCGCGTCGTGGGGCCGGACGGCCTGGAGGCGCGTGTCTTGGGGCCGATGGTGCTGATGGAGCCGGCGGTGCTAGTGGTGCACGTCGCGGCGCCGGTTCTGGTGGAGCAGGCCGCAGACGTCCCGGGGCCGGTGTGGGTGGTGAGAGTGCACCGTTTCAAGGGTCTGGAAGCGATGCGTGAGAAACGCATCCAAATCTGTCCATTTTGGGATCTCCGTTTTGTTCGTGAGAGATTGTTCCCAAAGGGAAAGCGTTGCTTCTGGGAGCTTGCTGGAGCACAAAAAGACGATTATTGCGTCCCAATGCGAGGTATCGACACCTTGTAGCGCGAGTGCGGCGAGAATATTATTGATTTCGCGCTGCAGGTCTTTAATAGCACCACCGGTTTCCTTCGTGATGGGGGACAGGCCGAAGAGCTTCTTTAGATGGGCGTTGGTGAGGGCGCGTCTGTTCTCGTACCTGTCGGACAGATTTTTCCACGCTTGGGCGAAAACTTCATTCGTGAGAGGGGATTTCTGCACGATTTCTTTCGCTTCGCCCGTAGTTTTTTGGTTCAGTTGGAACAACTTCTCCACTGGCGCAATTCGGGTATTCTGAATATACAGGGCCGTGAACATATCCCTGAAAGAGGGCCACGAAAGGTAGTCGCCATGGAAGGCTTGGGTGTCGCAGGGGGGCAGACTAATATTGTAGCCTGACTGGGGCATCAATTTTTCCCGCGCAGCGCAGATATACCGCATAGCATTGGCGCCGCTTCTCCTTTACGCCTTCGAATTCTTTACCTCTATGCTTCGTCGAGTCCAGCTCCGCAAGCACCTTTTCATAGGCGCTTTTAATCAGCAGCCACTGCGATCGTATTTCCTCCCGCTGAATCCCAAGGGTGTAAACGGTGTGATCCGTGGTTGGTGTCTTGTCGAAGTCCAAGCTCCTCGAACTCAATCAGCGCATCGGCCAGGCGAATGAAGGATGCGAGCGCCGCCGAAATGAAAACGAAATAAAACGCTCCGAAAACTGATTCCGGAAAAACTTTTTATTTTATTGGTAAAAAATCGCAAAAATGTTTTCGGGTCGCTATGCGATGGCGTTGGGGCTCGAAAAGCTTGCTGCCGAAAATTAACCACGCGTTGTCTCTTAAATTGGCAACTAGTTACAAAGAGACTAGTCGCTGCGAACACTTCTGCCTACCGGGTGTCTCGCTTTTTCGATTTCGCGTTGGGTCACCGTTGAATAGTGAATCTTACACTGCTATCACTTGGGAGAGTGCAGACAGAAAAAACAGGTTTTTGTGCACTCTGTATGACTGATCAGCGCAAGCAGAAGAGCGTGAGCAGCAGAAGAAAGTACCCGCAAAAACCAGCCAGCAAAAGGTGGTGGTTTTTCGACTTGCACTAAGCGCACAAGTAATTCGCTCTTCGAGAAGCTAGACGAGCGCAGAACAAGAAAGCGAAAGTGTGACATGCTTTCACTTTCTTTGTGAGAGCGCGGGGCTTAGTAGAAATCAAGCGGTAAATTTTTAATGTGGGCTTCGCAGCAAGCAATGCTTGCGAAGACGGTCAGCAACAAAAACCTCAAGCCTTGGTGCTGCCGTTATTCTTGGGGACCGTTACCCACGAATCGACGATTCTCGAAGGTTTGACGGTCAAATGAAGGGTATATATATATAAGGAGGACAGTTCTTTTTATATATATATATATAAAATGTATATGGCCGGAAGGGCTCTACGGGGCTAGAGTGACGGGCACGGATTCAAAGTGCACCGTGCTTACTAGCTAGTGCACGAGACGCACTTTTAAACTCGCAAGTAGACTTGCGTACAAGTTCGCAGAAAAGCGGTGGCCAAATTAAATGAAACACGGTGAACTTACCGTTTCACTCGGCTAGATGATTGGGGCATCGGTGACGATTGTTCAGACCTGGGCGTCGTTGACGATGGTTCCTGGGCGGCGGCAATCCGGCTCGTCTGGACCAAAATGTTTTTTTGAGATTCACAAAAATTTACAATTGTTTTTATTAGAAATATAGTTTTACACTTTTTCTATTTGCTTGATGGCACCACAGAATAATTGCAAGCGTTTCGAACACTACCACTCTGCACGCGTCAGATGTTGGAGAGTAAGAATCGGAAGCAAGTGACCTCCGCACGCGTCCACGATTGAGAAAGAAGTGGTCGGTGTGGGTCCAGCGACGATCGCTGGAAGGCGGTCAAACCGCGCCAGTTGCCGCGGAGAGAGCCCGCAGCCGGGCTTACGCTCACGAGAGAGGCGCCCCTCATGACCGGCAGGCTGACAGGAGAGAGACTGAAGTGCTCACTCCTGACACCCTAGCGATCGATGAGGGAGCACCCCTGGCGAGCGGCAGTTGGCGTTAACATACCGCCCGCCTTGCAGGACTGCAAATCCCCAAACCCCGACAACTGGCGCCGTGCCTCGTCTTCGGCTTAGTGGAGGAGTGTGTGGTGCGCCTCCCCGCACTTGCGGCAGCGCATGGAGCTCCGGCACTCAGCCGATCTGTATGATCGCGCCAAACAGTTGTGGCACATGTGCCGCGCGTGTGCCGTCAAGTTCCGCTGCGCTGGTGTCTGTTGCAGAAACAGCCGACAACGGCTCAGCACATGCCGCCCCGTACACTGGGGACAGCACAGCTCGCGCTCGCGGCCCTCCGTAGGAAGCCGCTGGGCTGGCGGGCACCAGACGTGCCGCCTGGCCGGCATCACTGGCGCGCGTCGTGGGGCCGGACGGCCTGGAGGCGCGTGTCTTGGGGCCGATGGTGCTGATGGAGCCGGCGGTGCTAGTGGTGCACGTCGCGGCGCCGGTTCTGGTGGAGCAGGCCGCAGACGTCTCGGGGCCGGTGTAGGTGGTGAGAGTGCACGTCTCGGTGCCAGCTCTGGTAGTGGACGTTGCTCGTGGCGCGGCGGATACCGCACCGACATCGTGCGAACTCGCAGACTTCCGCGATCTCGGAGGTCTTCGTGATAGATGGGCATCTGTTCTGGGGCCGGACCGAAGGAGGCTTCCTCAGGCCGGACGAGAGAACTCCGGAGAGCTCGGGTTGGCGGTGTGGGCGAGCGTCGTGTCGTGGCAAGCGCTTGTGCCTCGTCGGCCGAGACGTCGAGCACCAAGGCGTCAGCCGTTGGGGACAGCTCCCGAGGACGGTGGGCAGCAATAGAGGGCGCGGCGGCGCAGAGGGGCACCGCCCCGGGTGGTGCCAGCAGACGCCCTCTTCGGGTCCGCGCATATTGCCAGCGGATTAAACACATGTGGGCTCTGTAATGAGAAAATGTGTTAATAATGGGCTGTCATGTACAGGGTTCGTTGCTTGTTCCGATGTAGGATGCAAGGCTTGCAGGTATGAGTCGTCGTTTTGGTAAGGTTGTAACCTTGGGGATCCAGAATTGGGTACGGACCAGACGAAGAACTAATTTTCGTGTATAAAACGAATGAGCAATCGCGAGAATTGGCAGCCGTATGGCAGAATAATCGGGTGCCGTTCGTCGAAAGGCAAGTTGGGACACGAGGACAACCGCCCGCCAACGCGCATCGTGTTATCCGTGTGGAGAAAAGGGGTTCGACGAAAGTAAGCTGCTTTTAGATCGCAGCATCGTGTGGTTTTCGAGAGCGGCGTACTCGTCCGCAAAATGAATCTTCTGGCAGGAGATGGCGAGGCAGCGTTTAGTTTCCTTTATTTCTCCCGGTGAGAGGTGCAGGTTGGGGTGCGAGTGCAGGTGACGCTGAGCTGGATGAGCGTTGTGGAGAAATCGTAGGGCTCGTGGCAGCGACGAAAATCGTTCGAGAGGATCCTCATCGGTAGCGCAATGGGTGTGCAGCGTTTTGACAGCTTTCCGCTCGTTTGGTGACATATTCGTCGTAGGCGCGGAATTCGGGCCAGCGATTCTTGTCGTGGGCGAGCCAAGCAGGTCCATTCCACCAGAGGGTGCTCTCAGCGAGATTTTGGGGCGTGGCACCGCGACTGGCTCAATCCGCGGGGCTGTCCTGGGAATCCACATGAAACCATTGCGACTGTGGTACCTTCTCGATGATTTTGGCAACTCGATTTGCCACGAACGTCGCCCAAACGCAGGGGGATTTCTTCAGCCAGGCCAAAACAATGGTGGAGTCGCTCCAACAGTAGATCGTGTAATGGGGCAGCTGCAGCGTGGGCACGAGAGTGTCGATAATCTCAGCGACTAAAGTGGCTCCGCACATTTCTAACCTAGTGAGAGACAAAGTTTTAATTGGGGCTGCACGAGTTTGGAAGTAAAAAAGGAAAACTTGGACTTCCTGAGCGACCGTGATGCGGGCATAGATGACTCCTGTGTAGGCTTTTTCTGAGGCATTGCAAAAGGCATGGAGTTCGACTTCGCTTTCTGGGGTGTAACTCACCCATCGCAGGATGCGGATGGCGCGGATGTGCTGATGATTCTGGAGAAAACTTAACCAGTTAGCGTGAGTTACCTGAGGCAGAGTGTCATCAAAGTCGATTTTGTCCAACCAGACTTGCTGAATCAGAATCTTCGCTGCAACGCTGATCGGAGCCAGCCAACCGGCTGGATCGAACAGCTTGGCGACCAGAGGCAACATTTCCCCTTCTGTGTACGCAGCTTTGATGACGATAGCTTGGACCTCGAAGTAGAAGTCATCATGGGTCGCGTTCCAGCGAATTCCCAGCATTTTAGCGATGCTGGAGTCTTGTAGCGTCAGGAAATCGGTATGGAGCAGATGGGATGCACGCAAGTCTGCCAGAATGCCTTTATGGTTGGCAGTCCACTTGCGAAGTGAAAAAACCTGCTGAGTCGAGAGCCGCTATGAGTTGGTCACGGGTCTGGGTAGCGGTCACCAGGTCATGCGTGCCTGCGAACACATCATCCACATACATGGAATGCTGTAGAATGTGTGACGCAAGCGGAAACTTGTGCTTCACGTCGTCTGACAATTGAAGAAGGGTGCGTATGGCCAGGAACGGGGCGCAATTAACTCCAAACGTTACGGTTTGAAGCTCGAAGTCGGTAAGTTCGGACTTGCACGGTTTGCTGAGCCATGAGGGAACCCAGCACTTGGCGGCGGATGCCGTCCAGCAGGATTGCTGGGTATAAATCGGCTCCGATGAGGACGTCGACCTGCTCGCTTTTGGAGAAGTTGACATCTGCGAGCTCGATGGAGCTCCTCTTGAGGGAGGCCACTGAGAAGTGACCTGTCTAACGAGTGGGAGGGCAACCGCCCTGTGATTTGTGGGAGCACGAGCGCCGTCACGTTAACTTGAAAGTTGGGATCAGGTGGCGAATTCAGCAGAAAATCGCTCGATCTTGATATTTTTGCAGCAACAGTCTCGTTGAGACCTGAAACTACAGCTGTAGTTGGCTGCACTGGGAGCTTTAAGAGCTTTTGTATGCGCTCAGAGATGAACGACACTTCGGATCCAGGATCAATCAAGGCGCGCGCGATGTAACATGTACCGTGATGGCGTATTGTTACCATAGCAGTCCCTAACAGTACCTGTTTTGGTGCTTTCGCGAAGCACACCTGATGCGTGTCCTGTGCATTTCGCTGTTGCGCGGGGGAAGAAGTGGACTGTATATGCGTGGGAGGTCGCATCGAAGGATGCGGCCTTTCTTGCTGAGAAGCATGATGAGTCGATCCGGGAATAAAATTCGAATAGGAAGGGGCTTGAGCACGCGGAGCGTTGTCAAACCGTTGCTCTTGATTTCGTTGCTGTGTGGGGGGATGAGTGGACTGTATATGCGTGGGAGGGCGCATCGAAGAATGCGGCCTTTCTTGCTGAAAAGCATGATGAGTCGAACCGGGAATAAAGTTCGAATAGGTAGGGGCTTGAGCACGCGGAGCGTTTTCAAACCGCCGCTCTTGATGTAAGGCACGTGGGGTCGAATCTGATACAGCATTCGAGGAGGATGGAGCGTGCTCACGATGCAAGAGGGTGTGATGCCTGCCATTACATTTGACGCAATTGAATCTGCTTGGACAGTTTTTCACGGAATTAGATCTGGCCAAGCAGTTGCTGCGGTTTTTCTGAACGGTATTCAGCCGCTGTGGAACGGGCAAGCTGAGAAACTGAGCGCAGGATCTCAGCCTGTGCTGCTTCTGGCAAAGAGGACAGCTATCTTGGGACACCTTCACCTGGAAGGTGTTGACGCGTTTAGAGGCTGGAGTTGAGTGTGTCGGAGCAGGGAGCTGTGTTGACTTCGATGCGGGTGTGCACTTAATATCTTGCACCGTTTCAAGGGTCTGGAAGCGATGCGTGAGAAACGCATCCAGATCTGTCCATTTTGGGATCTCCGTTTTGTTCGTGAGAGATTGTTCCCAAAGGGAAAGCGTTGCTTCTGGGAGCTTGCTGGAGCACAAAAAGACGATTATTGCGTCCCAATGCGAGGTATCGACACCTTGTAGCGCGAGTGCGGCGAGAATATTATTGATTTCGCGCTGCAGGTCTTTAATAGCACCACCGGTTTCCTTCGTGATGGGGGACAGGCCGAAGAGCTTCTTTAGATGGGCGTTGGTGAGGACGCGTCTGTTCTCGTACCTGTCGGACAGATTTTTCCACGCTTGGGCGAAAACTTCATTCGTGAGAGGGGATTTCTGCACGATTTCTTTCGCTTCGCCCGTAGTTTTTTGGTTCAGTTGGAACAACTTCTCCACTGGCGCAATTCGGGTATTCTGAATATACAGGGCCGTGAACATATCCCTGAAAGAGGGCCACGAAAGGTAGTCGCCATGGAAGGCTTGGGTGTCGCAGGGGAGCAGACTAATATTGTAGCCTGACTGGGGCATCAATTTTTCCCGCGCAGCGCAGATATACCGCATAGCATTGGCGCCGCTTCTCCTTTACGCCTTCGAATTCTTTACCTCTATGCTTCGTCGAGTCCAGCTCCGCAAGCACCTTTTCATAGGCGCTTTTAATCAGCAGCCACTGCGATCGTATTTCCTCCCGCTGAATCCCAAGGGTGTAAACGGTGTGGTCCGTGGTTGGTGTCTTGTCGAAGTCCACCTCGAACTCAATCAGCGCATCGGCCAGGCGAATGAAGGATGCGAGCGCCGCCGAAATGAAAACGAAATAAAACGCTCCGAAAACTGATTCCGGAAAAACTTTTTATTTTATTGGTAAAAAATCGCAAAAATGTTTTCGGGTCGCTATGCGATGGCGTTGGGGCTCGAAAAGCTTGCTGCCGAAAATTAACCACGCGTTGTCTCTTAAATTGGCAACTAGTTACAAAGAGACTAGTCGCTGCGAACACTTCTGCCTACCGGGTGTCTCGCTTTTTCGATTTCGCGTTGGGTCACCGTTGAATAGTGAATCCTACACTGCTATCACTTGGGAGAGTGCAGACATAAAAAACAGGTTTTTGTGCACTCTGTATGACTGATCAGCGCAAGCAGAAGAGCGTGAGCAGCAGAAGAAAGTACCCGCAAAAACCAGCCAGCAAAAGGTGGTGGTTTTTCGACTTGCACTAAGCGCACAAATAATTCGCTCTTCGAGAAGCTAGACGAGCGCAGAACAAGAAAGCGAAAGTGTAACATGCTTTCACTTTCTTTGTGAGAGCGCGGGGCTTAGTAGAAATCAAGCGGTAAATTTTTAATGTGGGCTTCGCAGCAAGCAATGCTTGCGAAGACGGTCAGCAACAAAAACCTCAAGCCTTGGTGCTGCCGTTATTCTTGGGGACCGTTACCCACGAATCGACGATTCTCGAAGGTTTGACGGTCAAATGAAGGGTATATATATATAAGGAGGACAGTTCTTTTTATATATATATATAAAATGTATATGGCCGGAAGGGCTCTACGGGGCTAGAGTGACGGGCACGGATTCAAAGTGCACCGTGCTCACTAGCTAGTGTACGAGACGCACTTTTAAACTCGCAAGTAGACTTGCGTACAAGTTCGCACAAAAGCGGTGGCCAAATTAAATGAAACAAGGTGAACTTACCGTTTCACTCGGCTAGGTGATTGGGGCGTCGGTGACGATTGTTCAGACCTGGGCGTCGTTGACGATGGTTCCTGGGCGGCGGCAATCCGGCTCGTCTGGACCAAAATGTTTTTTTGAGATTCACAAAAATTTACAATTGTTTTTATTAGAAATATAGTTTTACACTTTTTCTATTTGCTTGATGGCACCACAGAATAATTGCAAGCGTTTCGAACACTACCACTCTGCACGCGTCAGATGTTGGAGAGTAAGAATCGGAAGCAAGTGACCTCCGCACGCGTCCACGATTGAGAAAGAAGTGGTCGGTGTGGGTCCAGCGACGATCGCTGGAAGGCGGTCAAACCGCGCCAGTTGCCGCGGAGAGAGCCCGCAGCCGGGCTTACGCTCACGAGAGAGGCGCCCCTCATGACCGGCAGGCTGACAGGAGAGAGACTGGAGTGCTCACTCCTGACACCCTAGCGATCGATGAGGGAGCACCCCTGGCGAGCGGCAGTTGGCGTTAACATACCGCCCGCCTTGCAGGACTGCAAATCCCCAAACCCCGACAACTGGCGCCGTGCCTCGTCTCCGGCTTAGTGGAGGAGTGTGTGGTGTGCCTCCCCGCACTTGCGGCAGCGCATGGAGCTCCGGCACTCAGCCGATCTGTATGATCGCGCCAAACAGTTGTGGCACATGTGCCGCGCGTGTGCCGTCAAGTTCCGCTGCGCTGGTGTCTGTTGCAGAAACAGCCGACAACGGCTCAGCACATGCCGCCCCGTACACTGGGGACAGCACAGCTCGCGCTCGCGGCCCTCCGTAGGAAGCCGCTGGGCTGGCGGGCACCAGGCGTGCCGCCTGGCCGGCATCACTGGCGCGCGTCGTGGGGCCGGACGGCCTGGAGGCGCGTGTCTTGGGGTCGATGGTGCTGATGGAGCCGGCGGTGCTAGTGGTGCACGTCGCGGCGCCGGTTCTGGTGGAGCAGGCCGCAGACGTCCCGTGGCCGGTGTGGGTGGTGAGAGTGCACCGTTTCAAGGGTCTGGAAGCGATGCGTGAGAAACGCATCCAGATCTGTCCATTTTGGGATCTCCGTTTTGTTCGTGAGAGATTGTTCCCAAAGGGAAAGCGTTGCTTCTGGGAGCTTGCTGGAGCACAAAAAGACGATTATTGCGTCTCAATGCGAGGTATCGACACCTTGTAGCGCGAGTGCGGCGAGAATATTATTGATTTCGCGCTGCAGGTCTTTAATAGCACCACCGGTTTCCTTCGTGATGGGGGACAGGCCGAAGAGCTTCTTTAGATGGGCGTTGGTGAGGACGCGTCTGTTCTCGTACCTGTCGGACAGATTTTTCCACGCTTGGGCGAAAACTTCATTCGTGAGAGGGGATTTCTGCACGATTTCTTTCGCTTCGCCCGTAGTTTTTTGGTTCAGTTGGAACAACTTCTCCACTGGCGCAATTCGGGTATTCTGAATATACAGGGCCGTGAACATATCCCTGAAAGAGGGCCACGAAAGGTAGTCGCCATGGAAGGCTTGGGTGTCGCAGGGGGGCAGACTAATATTGTAGCCTGACTGGGGCATCAATTTTTCCCGCGCAGCGCAGATATACCGCATAGCATTGGCGCCGCTTCTCCTTTACGCCTTCGAATTCTTTACCTCTATGCTTCGTCGAGTCCAGCTCCGCAAGCACCTTTTCATAGGCGCTTTTAATCAGCAGCCACTGCGATCGTATTTCCTCCCGCTGAATCCCAAGGGTGTAAACGGTGTGGTCCGTGGTTGGTGTCTTGTCGAAGTCCACCTCGAACTCAATCAGCGAATCGGCCAGGCGAATGAAGGATGCGAGCGCCGCCGAAATGAAAACGAAATAAAACGCTCCGAAAACTGATTCCGGAAAAACTTTTTATTTTATTGGTAAAAAATCGCAAAAATGTTTTCGGGTCGCTATGCGATGGCGTTGGGGCTCGAAAAGCTTGCTGCCGAAAATTAACCACGCGTTGTCTCTTAAATTGGCAACTAGTTACAAAGAGACTAGTCGCTGCGAACACTTCTGCCTACCGGGTGTCTCGCTTTTTCGATTTCGCGTTGGGTCACCGTTGAATAGTGAATCTTACACTGCTATCACTTGGGAGAGTGCAGACAGAAAAAACAGGTTTTTGTGCACTCTGTATGACTGATCAGCGCAAGCAGAAGAGCGTGAGCAGCAGAAGAAAGTACCCGCAAAAACCAGCCAGCAAAAGGTGGTGGTTTTTCGACTTGCACTAAGCGCACAAGTAATTCGCTCTTCGAGAAGCTAGACGAGCGCAGAACAAGAAAGCGAAAGTGTGACATGCTTTCACTTTCTTTGTGAGAGCGCGGGGCTTAGTAGAAATCAAGCGGTAAATTTTTAATGTGGGCTTCGCAGCAAGCAATGCTTGCGAAGACGGTCAGCAACAAAAACCTCAAGCCTTGGTGCTGCCGTTATTTTTGGGGACCGTTAACCACGAATCGACGATTCTCGAAGGTTTGACGGTCAAATGAAGGGTATATATATATAAGGAGGACAGTTCTTTTTATATATATATATATAAAATGTATATGGCCGGAAGGGCTCTACGGGGCTAGAGTGACGGGCACGGATTCAAAGTGCACCGTGCTCACTAGCTAGTGCACGAGACGCACTTTTAAACTCGCAAGTAGACTTGCGTACAAGTTCGCACAAAAGCGGTGGCCAAATTAAATGAAACACGGTGAACTTACCGTTTCACTCGGCTAGGTGATTGGGGCATCGGTGACGATTGTTCAGATCTGGGTGTCGTTGACGATGGTTCCTGGGCGGCGGCAATCCGGCTCGTCTGGACCAAAATGTTTTTTTGAGATTCACAAAAATTTACAATTGTTTTTATTAGAAATATAGTTTTACACTTTTTCTATTTGCTTGATGGCACCACAGAATAATTGCAAGCGTTTCGAACACTACCACTCTGCACGCGTCAGATGTTGGAGAGTAAGAATCGGAAGCAAGTGACCTCCGCACGCGTCCACGATTGAGAAAGAAGTGGTCGGTGTGGGTCCAGCGACGATCGCTGGAAGGCGGTCAAACCGCGCCAGTTGCCGCGGAGAGAGCCCGCAGCCGGGCTTACGCTCACGAGAGAGGCGCCCCTCATGACCGGCAGGCTGACAGGAGAGAGACTGGAGTGCTCACTCCTGACACCCTAGCGATCGATGAGGGAGCACCCCTGGCGAGCGGCAGTTGGCGTTAACATACCGCCCGCCTTGCAGGACTGCAAATCCCCAAACCCCGACAACTGGCGCCGTGCCTCGTCTCCGGCTTAGTGGAGGAGTGTGTGGTGTGCCTCCCCGCACTTGCGGCAGTGCATGGAGCTCCGGCACTCAGCCGATCTGTATGATCGCGCCAAACAGTTGTGGCACATGTGCCGCGCGTGTGCCGTCAAGTTCCGCTGCGCTGGTGTCTGTTGCAGAAACAGCCGACAACGGCTCAGCACATGCCGCCCCGTACACTGGGGACAGCACAGCTCGCGCTCGCGGCCCTCCGTAGGAAGCCGCTGGGCTGGCGGGCACCAGGCGTGCCGCCTGGCCGGCATCACTGGCGCGCGTCGTGGGGCCAGACGGCCTGGAGGCGCGTGTCTTGGGGCCGATGGTGCTGATGGAGCCGGCGGTGCTAGTGGTGCACGTCGCGGCGCCGGTTCTGGTGGAGCAGGCCGCAGACGTCTCGGGGCCGGTGTGGGTGGTGAGAGTGCACCGTTTCAAGGGTCTGGAAGCGATGCGTGAGAAACGCATCCAGATCTGTCCATTTTGGGATCTCCGTTTTGTTCGTGAGAGATTGTTCTCAAAGGGAAAGTGTTGCTTCTGGGAGCTTGCTGGAGCACAAAAAGACGATTATTGCGTCTCAATGCGAGGTATCGACACCTTGTAGCGCGAGTGCGGCGAGAATATTATTGATTTCGCGCTGCAGGTCTTTAATAGCACCACCAGTTTCCTTCGTGATGGGGGACAGGCCGAAGAGCTTCTTTAGATGGGCGTTGGTGAGGACGCGTCTGTTCTCGTACCTGTCGGACAGATTTTTCCACGCTTGGGCGAAAACTTCATTCGTGAGAGGGGATTTCTGCACGATTTCTTTCGCTTCGCCCGTAGTTTTTTGGTTCAGTTGGAACAACTTCTCCACTGGCGCATTTCGGGTATTCTGAATATACAGGGCCGTGAACATATCCCTGAAAGAGGGCCACGAAAGGTAGTCGCCATGGAAGGCTTGGGTGTCGCAGGGGGGCAGACTAATATTGTAGCCTGACTGGGGCATCAATTTTTCCCGCGCAGCGCAGATATACCGCATAGCATTGGCGCCGCTTCTCCTTTACGCCTTCGAATTTACCTCTATGCTTCGTCGAGTCCAGCTCCGCAAGCACCTTTTCATAGGCGCTTTTAATCAGCAGCCACTGCGATCGTATTTCCTCCCGCTGAATCCCAAGGGTGTAAACGGTGTGATCCGTGGTTGGTGTCTTGTCGAAGTCCACCTCGAACTCAATCAGCGCATCGGCCAGGCGAATGAAGGATGCGAGCGCCGCCGAAATGAAAACGAAATAAAACGCTCCGAAAACTGATTCCGGAAAAACTTTTTATTTTATTGGTAAAAAATCGCAAAAATGTTTTCGGGTCGCTATGCAATGGCGTTGGGGCTCGAAAAGCTTGCTGCCGAAAATTAACCACGCGTTGTCTCTTAAATTGGCAACTAGTTACAAAGAGACTAGTCGCTGCGAACACTTCTGCCTACCGGGTGTCTCGCTTTTTCGATTTCGCGTTGGGTCACCGTTGAATAGTGAATCTTACACTGCTATCACTTGGGAGAGTGCAGACAGAAAAAACAGGTTTTTGTGCACTCTGTATGACTGATCAGCGCAAGCAGAAGAGCGTGAGCAGCAGAAGAAAGTACCCGCAAAAACCAGCCAGCAAAAGGTGGTGGTTTTTCGACTTGCACTAAGCGCACAAGTAATTCGCTCTTCGAGAAGCTAGACGAGCGCAGAACAAGAAAGCGAAAGTGTGACATGCTTTCACTTTCTTTGTGAGAGCGCGGGGCTTAGTAGAAATCAAGCGGTAAATTTTTAATGTGGGCTTCGCAGCAAGCAATGCTTGCGAAGACGGTCAGCAACAAAAACCTCAAGCCTTGGTGCTGCCGTTATTCTTGGGGACCGTTAACCACGAATCGACGATTCTCGAAGGTTTGACGGTCAAATGAAGGGTATATATATATAAGGAGGACAGTTCTTTTTATATATATATATAAAATGTATATGGCCGGAAGGGCTCTACGGGGCTAGAGTGACGGGCACGGATTCAAAGTGCACCGTGCTCACTAGCTAGTGCACGAGACGCACTTTTAAACTCGCAAGTAGACTTGCGTACAAGTTCGCACAAAAGCGGTGGCCAAATTAAATGAAACACGGTGAACTTACCGTTTCACTCGGCTAGGTGATTGGGGCATCGGTGACGATTGTTCAGACCTGGGCGTCGTTGACGATGGTTCCTGGGCGGCGGCAATCCGGCTCGTCTGGACCAAAATGTTTTTTTGAGATTCACAAAAATTTACAATTGTTTTTATTAGAAATATAGTTTTACACTTTTTCTATTTGCTTGATGGCACCACAGAATAATTGCAAGCGTTTCGAACACTACCACTCTGCACGCGTCAGATGTTGGAGAGTAAGAATCGGAAGCAAGTGACCTCCGCACGCGTCCACGATTGAGAAAGAAGTGGTCGGTGTGGGTCCAGCGACGATCGCTGGAAGCCGGTCAAACCGCGCCAGTTGCCGCGGAGAGAGCCCGCAGCCGGGCTTACGCTCACGAGAGAGGCGCCCCTCATGACCGGCAGGCTGACAGGAGAGAGACTGGAGTGCTCACTCCTGACACCCTAGCGATCGATGAGGGAGCACCCCTGACGAGCGGCAGTTGGCGTTAACATACCGCCCGCCTTGCAGGACTGCAAATCCCCAAACCCCGACAACTGCGCCGTGCCTCGTCTCCGGCTTAGTGGA
The DNA here is from genome assembly GCA_922984085.1 of Sicus ferrugineus. Classification (NCBI taxonomy): domain Eukaryota; kingdom Metazoa; phylum Arthropoda; class Insecta; order Diptera; family Conopidae; genus Sicus; species Sicus ferrugineus. Next base: position 31,235,444 of record OV277349.1, read on the forward strand.
GGAGTGTGTGGTGCGCCTCCCCGCACTTGCGGCAGCGCATGGAGCTCCGGCACTCAGCCGATCTGTGTGATCGCGCCAAACAGTTGTGGCACATGTGCCCCGCGTGTGCCGTCAAGTTCCGCTGCGCTGGTGTCTGTTGCAGAAACAGCCGACAACGGCTCAGCACATGCCGCCCCGTACACTGGGGACAGCACAGCTCGCGCTCGCGGCCCTCCGTAGGAAGCCGCTGGGCTGGCGGGCACCAGGCGTGCCGCCTGGCCGGCATCACTGGCGCGCGTCGTGGGGCCGGACGGCCTGGAGGCGCGTGTCTTGGGGCCGATGGTGCTGATGGAGCCGGCGGTGCTAGTGGTGCACGTCGCGGCGCCGGTTCTGGTGGAGCAGGCCGCAGACGTCTCGGGGCCGGTGTGGGTGGTGAGAGTGCACGTCTCGGGGCCAGCTCTGGTAGTGGACGTTGCTCGTGGCGCGGCGGATACCGCACCGACATCGTGCGAACTCGCAGACTTCCGCGATCTCGGAGGTCTTCGTGATAGATGGGCATCTGTTCTGGGGCCGGACCGAAGGAGGCTTTCTCAGGCCGGACGAGAGAACTCCGGAGAGCTCGGGTTGGCGGTGTGGGCGAGCGTCGTGTCGTGGCAAGCGCTTGTGCCTCGTCGGCCGAGACGTCGAGCACCAGGGCGTCAGCCGTTGGGGACAGCTCCCGAGGACGGTGGGCAGCAATAGCCGGCGCGGCGGCGCAGAGGGGCACCACCCCGGGTGGTGCCAGCAGACGCCCTCTTCGGGTCCGCGCATATTGCCAGCGGATTAAATACATGTGGGCTCTGTAATGAGAAAATGTGTTAATAATGGGCTGTCATGTACAGGGTTCGTTGCTTGTTCCGATGTAGGATGCAAGGCTTGCAGGTATGAGTCGTCGTTTTGGTAAGGTTGTAACCTTGGGGATCCAGAATTGGGTACGGACCAGACGAAGAACTAATTTTCGTGTATAAAACGAATGAGCAATCGCGAGAATTGGCAGCCGTATGGCAGAATAATCGGGTGCCGTTCGTCGAAAGGCAAGTTGGGACACGAGGACAACCGCCCGCCAACGCGCATCGTGTTATCCGTGTGGAGAAAAGGGGTTCGACGAAAGTAAGCTGCTTTTAGATCGCAGCATCGTGTGGTTTTCGAGAGCGGCGTACTCGTCCGCAAAATGAATCTTCTGGCAGGAGATGGCGAGGCAGCGTTTAGTTTCCTTTATTTCTCCCGGTGGGAGGTGCAGGTTGGGGTGCGAGTGCAGGTGACGCTGAGCTGGATGAGCGTTGTGGAGAAATCGATATACGTATGAGTATACACGTAGGGCTCGTGGCAGCGACGAAAATCGTTCGAGAGGATCCTCATCGGTAGCGCAATGGGTGTGCAGCGTTTTGACAGCTTTCCGCTCGTTTGGTGACATATTCGTCGTAGGCGCGGAATTCGGGCCAGCGATTCTTGTCGTGGGCGAGCCAAGCAGGTCCATTCCACCAGAGGGTGCTCTCAACGAGATTTTGGGGCGTGGCACCGCGACTGGCTCAATCCGCGGGGCTGTCCTGGGAATCCACATGAAACCATTGCGACTGTGGTACCTTCTCGATGATTTTGGAAACTCGATTTGCCACGAACGTCGCCCAAACGCAGGGGGATTTTTTCAGCCAGGCCAAAACAATGATGGAGTCGCTCCAACAGTAGATCGTGTAATGGGGCAGCTGCAGCGTGGGCACGAGAGTGTCGATCATCTCAGCGACTAAAGTGGCTCCGCACAATTCTAACCTGGTGAGAGACAAAGTTTTAATTGGGGCTACACGAGTTTGGAAGTACAAAAGGAAAACTTGGACTTCCTGAGCGACCGTGATGCGGGCATAGATGACTCCTGCGTAGGCTTTTTCTGAGGCATTGCAAAAGGCATGGAGTTCGACTTCGCTTTCTGGGGTGTAACCGCGATGGGTGACATCGCGGGATGCGGATGTGCTGATGATTCTGGAGAAAACTTAACCAGTTAGCGTGAGTTACCTGAGGCAGAGTGTCATCCCAGTCGATTTTGTCCAACCAGACTTGCTGAATCAGAATCTTCGCTGCAACGCTGATCGGAGCCAGCCAACCGGCTGGATCGAACAGCTTGGCGACCAGAGGCAACATTTCCCGTTTTGTGTACGCAGCTTTGATGACGATAGCTTGGACCTCGAAGTAGAAGTCATCATGGGTCGCGTTCCAGCGAATTCCCAGCATTTTAGCGATGCTGGAGTCTTGTAGCGTCAGGAAATCGGTATGGAGCAGATGGGATGCCGGCAAGTCTGCCAGAATGCCTTTATGGTTGGCAGTCCACTTGCGAAGTGAAAAAACCTGCTGAGTCGAGAGCCGCTATGAGTTGGTCACGGGTCTGGGTAGCGGTCACCAGGTCATGCGTGCCTGCGAACACATCATCCACGTACATGGAATGCTGTAGAATGTGTGACGCAAGCGGAAACTTGTGCTTCACGTCGTCTGACAATTGAAGAAGGGTGCGTATGGCCAGGAACGGGGCGCAATTAACTCCAAACGTTACGGTTTGAAGCTCGAAGTCGGTAAGTTCGGACTTGTACGGGTTTCGGAAGAGAATGCGCTGATATGGTGTGCTTTGGGTCGACCAATATTTGGCGATACATTTTGAATGTCTCGAAGCCCCTGAGCGGAGCGTGTCTGGAAAGCCGACTTTAAAGGCACTGGCACGATGTAGCGGCCGTCATCGCGTCTTCGCGTATTTTTCTTCGCGAAACTTTTCGGAGTGGGATAGCAATCTAATTTTGGGAAGTTCCTCCACCTCCCAAAAACGTCCGAGCCGGCGGTGCTAGTGGTGCACGTCGCGGCGCCGGTTCTGGTGGAGCAGGCCGCAGACGTCTCGCGGCCGGTGTGGGTGGTGAGAGTGCACGTCTCGGGGCCAGCTCTGGTAGTGGACGTTGCTCGTGGCGCGGCGGATACCGCACCGACATCGTGCGAACTCGCAGACTTCCGCGATCTCGGAGGTCTTCGTGATAGATGGGCATCTGTTCTGGGGCCGGACCGAAGGAGGCTTTCTCAGGCCGGACGAGAGAACTCCGGAGAGCTCGGGTTGGCGGTGTGGGCGAGCGTCGTGTCGTGGCAAGCGCTTGTGCCTCGTCGGCCGAGACGTCGAGCACCAGGGCGTCAGCCGTTGGGGACAGCTCCCGAGGACGGTGGGCAGCAATAGCCGGCGCGGCGGCGCAGAGGGGCACCGCCCCGGGTGGTGCCAGCAGACGCCCTCTTCGGGTCCGCGCATATTGCCAGCGGATTAAATACATGTGGGCTCTGTAATGAGAAAATGTGTTAATAATGGGCTGTCATGTACAGGGTTCGTTGCTTGTTCCGATGTAGGATGCAAGGCTTGCAGGTATGAGTCGTCGTTTTGGTAAGGTTGTAACCTTGGGGATCCAGAATTGGGTACGGACCAGACGAAGAACTAAGGGCCTTATTTTGTATCTGCGAACGGTATGGCTCTTCTACGTTCCTCTTTGTTATATTCGTAAAACAGCTGATCAAAATGTGTGCACAAAATACACACCGCTGACGCTACTGTTGGCGCTACTGTACAGCTGGGTTTACAACAACAATTGCATACTTCTTACGTACTTACGTTCGAAAATGGTATTTTGTAACAACAGAAGCGCTCGTGGTGGCCATTGTAGAGAAGCGGAAGCTAAAATGCTGCCGTTCGCACAGTTTGTGTGTAGAGCTCGACGAGTGGGGGAGTCTTTTGTTCAGTTATTTTTTATTTGTTTTTATTTTTCCATTTTATATTTATTTAACGTATTTTTTTAAATAAAAAAAATTAAATAAAATAATTTAAATAATTATTATAAAATAATATAATGGAAATTTCGAAGAAAGTGTAACTGCAATTTTCTTTGAAGTGATCTCTAAAATCCATGCATTGCTTTTCAATGCTGGGTTGCGTACCCTGGCTGGAATGTTTGTTTCCTCGTCATTTTCCTGGTCTGAGCCACTTCATAACAAATCGAATAACATATTTATTTTTACTTTATAAAAGTACAGCACAAAATAAAAATTTTGCATTATTATTCAAAAAATGCTCTAAGCAACGATATGCGATTTGTTCCCCATTTTCAAACACACTGCCTGCCAGCTGGCTTTGATAAACAAAAGTTGATCGAGGCAAAAGAAAACAGGTATAAGAACAAATTCATTGCATGCATCTAATCATAAGAAGGAAAGAGACGTGTGAATGTCGTCTTTGTGTACACCAAATACACAGCATTTCCATACCAGCTGACTGGAACGCAAAAGACGTAAAGCCCAGTGCGCTCAACGGGGCTGAACGTAAGAGTTACAAAATACGGTTTTAACAGCAACGGGAACAGAAGCAGAAGCTTAGCCGTCGCTACCGTTCCGCAGATACAAAATAAGGCCCTAATTTTCGTGTATAAAACGAATGAGCAATCGCGAGAATTGGCAGCCGTATGGCAGAATAATCGGGTGCCGTTCGTCGAAAGGCAAGTTGGGACACGAGGACAACCGCCCGCCAACGCGCATCGTGTTATCCGTGTGGAGAAAAGGGGTTCGACGAAAGTAAGCTGCTTTTAGATCGCAGCATCGTGTGGTTTTCGAGAGCGGCGTAGGCGCGGAATTCGGGCCAGCGATTCTTGTCGTGGGCGAGCCAAGCAGGTCCATTCCACCAGAGGGTGCTCTCAGCGAGATTTTGGGGCGTGGCACCGCGACTGGCTCAATCCGCGGGGCTGTCCTGGGAATCCACATGAAACCATTGCGACTGTGGTACCTTCTCGATGATTTTGGCAACTCGATTTGCCACGAACGTCGCCCAAACGCAGGGGGATTTCTTCAGCCAGGCCAAAACAATGGTGGAGTCGCTCCAACAGTAGATCGTGTAATGGGGCAGCTGCAGCGTGGGCACGAGAGTGTCGATCATCTCAGCGACTAAAGTGGCTCCGCACAATTCTAACCTGGTGAGAGACAAAGTTTTAATTGGGGCTACACGAGTTTGGAAGTACAAAAGGAAAACTTGGACTTCCTGAGCGACCGTGATGCGGGCATAGACTCCTGCGTAGGCTTTTTCTGAGGCATTGCAAAAGGCATGGAGTTCGACTTCGCTTTCTGGGGTGTAACCGCGATGGGTGACATCGCGGGATGCGGATGGCGCGGATGTGCTGATGATTCTGGAGAAAACTTAACCAGTTAGCGTGAGTTACTTGAGGCAGAGTGTCATCCCAGTCGATTTTGTCCAACCAGACTTGCTGAATCAGAATCTTCGCTGCAACGCTGATCGGAGCCAGCCAACCGGCTGGATCGAACAGCTTGGCGACCAGAGGCAACATTTCCCGTTTTGTGTACGCAGCTTTGATGACGATAGCTTGGACCTCGAAGTAGAAGTCATCATGGGTCGCGTTCCAGCGAATTCCCAGCATTTTAGCGATGCTGGAGTCTTGTAGCGTCAGGAAATCGGTATGGAGCAGATGGGATGCCGGCAAGTCTGCCAGAATGCCTTTATGGTTGGCAGTCCACTTGCGAAGTGAAAAAACCTGCTGAGTCGAGAGCCGCTATGAGTTGGTCACGGGTCTGGGTAGCGGTCACCAGGTCATGCGTGCCTGCGAACACATCATCCACGTACATGGAATGCTGTAGAATGTGTGACGCAAGCGGAAACTTGTGCTTCACGTCGTCTGACAATTGAAGAAGGGTGCGTATGGCCAGGAACGGGGCGCAATTAACTCCAAACGTTACGGTTTGAAGCTCGAAGTCGGTAAGTTCGGACTTGTACGGGTTTCGGAAGAGAATGCGCTGATATGGTGTGCTTTGGGTCGACCAATATTTGGCGATACATTTTGAATGTCTCGAAGCCCCTGAGCGGAGCGTGTCTGGAAAGCCGACTTTAAAGGCAATGGCACGATGTAGCGGCCGTCATCACGTCTTCGCGTATTTTTCTTCGCGAAACTTTTCGGAGTGGGATAGCAATCTAGTTTTGGGAAGTTCCTTCACCTCCCAAAAACGTCCGAACTGTTGTTCGAAGGTGAATTCGTTGTGTAAGCCACTTTTAGGGGTGCCGTGGCAGATTGTGTGTTGGGAACCGGGCCGGTTAGGATCCAACCGAACACGGTTTGCTGAGCCATGAGGGAGCCCATCACTTGGCGGCGGATGCCGTCCAGCAGGATTGCTGGGTATAAATCATCTCCGATGAGGACGTCGACCTGCTCGCTTTTGGAGAAGTTGACATCTGCGAGCTCTATGGAGCTCCTCTTGAGGGAGGCCACTGAGAAGTGACCTGTCTAACGAGTGGGAGGGCAACCGCCCTGTGATTTGTGGGAGCACGAGCGCCGTCACGTTAACTTGAAAGTTGGGATCAAGTGGCGAATTCAGCAGAAAATCGCTCGATCTTGATATTTTTGCAGCAACAGTCTCGTTGAGACCTGAAACTACAGCTGTAGTTGGCTGCACTGGGAGCTTTAAGAGCTTTTGTATGCGCTCAGAGATGAACGACACTTCGGATCCAGGATCAATCAAGGCGCGCGCGATGTAACATGTACCGTGATGGCGTATTGTTACCATAGCAGTCCCTAACAGTACCTGTTTTGGTGCTTTCGCGAAGCACACCTGATGCGTGTCCTGTGCATTTCGCCGTTGCGCTGGGGAAGAAGTGGACTGTATATGCGTGGGAGGTCGCATCGAAGGATGCGGCCTTTCTTGCTGAGAAGCATGATGAGTCGATCCGGGAATAAAATTCGAATAGGAAGGGGCTTGAGCACGCGGAGCGTTGTCAAACCGTTGCTCTTGATTTCGTTGCTGTGTGGGGAAATGAGTGGACTGCATATGCGTGGGAGGTCGCATCGAAGAATGCGGCCTTTCTTGCTGAGAAGCATGATGAGTCGAACCGGGAATAAAGTTCGAATAGGCAGGGGCTTGAGCACGCGGAGCGTTTTCAACCCGCCGCTCTTGATGTGAATCGCCGCACGTGGGGTCGAATCTGATACAGCATTCGAGGAGGATGGAGCGTGCTCACGATGCAAGAGGGTGTGATGCCTGCCATTACATTTGACGCAATTGAATCTGCTTGGACATTTTTTTACGGAATGAGATCTGGCCAAGCAGTTGCTGCGGTTTTTCTGAACGGTATTCAGCCGCTGTGGAACGGGCAAGCTGAGAAACTGAGCGCAGGATCTCAGCCTGTGCTGCTTCTGGCAAAGAGGACAGCTATCTTGGGACACCTTCACCTGGAAGGTGTTGACGCGTTTAGAGGCGGGAGTTGAGTGTGTCGGAGCAGGGAGCTGTGTTGACTTCGATGCGGGTGTGCACTTAATATCTTGCACCGTTTCAAGGGTCTGGAAGCAATGCGTGAGAAACGCATCCAAATCTGTCCATTTTGGGATCTCCGTTTTGTTCGTGAGAGATTGTTCCCAAAGGGAAAGCGTTGCTTCTGGGAGCTTGCTGGATCATAAAAAGACGATTATTGCGTCCCAATGCGAGGTATCGACACCTTGTAGCGCGAGTGCGGCGAGAATATTATTGATTTCGCGCTGCAGGTCTTTAATAGCACCACCGGTTTCCTTCGTGATGGGGGACAGGCCGAAGAGCTTCTTTAGATGGGCGTTGGTGAGGACGCGTCTGTTCTCGTACCTGTCGGACAGATTTTTCCACGCTTGGGCGAAACCTTCATTCGTGAGAGGGGATTTCTGCACGATTTCTTTCGCTTCGCCCGTAGTTTTTTGGTTCAGTTGGAACAACTTCTCCACTGGCGCAATTCGGGTATTCTGAATATACAGGGCCGTGAACATATCCCTGAAAGAGGGCCACGAAAGGTAGTCGACATGGAAGGCTTGGGTGTCGCAGGGGGCAGGCTAATATTGTAGCCTGACTGGGGCATCTCAGCTGGCATCGGCGACGGGGTCGCGGCAACTGGAGGGAACCCTGCGGCTTCGATCAGCTGATCAATTTTTCCCGCGCAGCGGAGATATACCGCATAGCATTGGCGCCGCTTCTCCTTTATGTCTTCGAATTCTTTACCTCTATGCTTCGTCGAGTCCAGCTCCGCAAGCACCTTTTCATAGGCGCTTTTAATCAGCAGCCACTGCGATCGTATTTCCTCCCGCTGAATCCCAAGGGTGTAAACGGTGTGGTCCGTGGTTGGTGTCTTGTCGAAGTCCACCTCGAACTCAATCAGCGCATCGGCCAGGCGAATGAAGGATGCGAGTGCCGCCATTGTGTGCCTGGTTTATGGATAGGGGCGGTGAAGGAGTTCGCAAAATCGAAATGAAAACGAAATAAAACGCTCCGAAAACTGATTCCGGAAAAACTTTTTATTTTATTGGTAAAAAATCGCAAAAATGTTTTCGGGTCGCTATGCGATGGCGTTGGGGCTCGAAAAGCTTTCTGCCGAAAATTAACCACGCGTTGTCCCTTAAATTGGCAACTAGTTACAAAGAGACTAGTCGCTGCGAACACTTCTGCCTACCGGGTGTCTCGCTCTTTCGATTTCGCGTTGGGTCACCGTTGAATAGTGAATCTTACACTGCTATCACTTGGGAGAGTGCAGACAGAAAAAACAGGTTTTTGTGCACTCTGTATGACTGATCAGCGCAAGCAGAAGAGCGTGAGCAGCAGAAGAAAGTACCAGCAAAAACCAGCCAGCAAAAGGTGGTGGTTTTTCGACTTGTACTAAGCGCACAAGTAATTCGCTCTTCGAGAAGCTAGACGAGCGCAGAACAAGAAAGCGAAAGTGTGAAATGCTTTCACTTTCTTTGTGAGAGCGCGGGGCTTAGTAGAAATCAAGCGGTAAATTTTTAATGTGGGCTTCGCAGCAAGCAATGCTTGCGAAGACGGTCAGCAACAAAAACCTCAAGCCTTGGTGCTGCCGTTATTCTTGGGGACCGTTACCCACGAATCGACGATTCTCGAAGGTTTGACGGTCAAATGAAGGGTATATATATATAAGGAGGACAGTTCTTTTTATATATATATATATAAAATGTATATGGCCGGAAGGGCTCTACGGGGCTAGAGTGACGGGCACGGATTCAAAGTGCACCGTTGCTCACTAGCTAGTGCACGAGACGCACTTTTAAACTCGCAAGTAGACTTGCGTACAAGTTCGCACAAAAGCGGTGGCCAAATTAAATGAAACACGGTGAACTTACCGTTTCACTCGGCTAGGTGATTGGGGCGTCGGTGACGATTGTTCAGACCTGGGCGTCGTTGACGATGGTTCCTGGGCGGCGGCAATCCGGCTCGTCTGGACCAAAATGTTTTTTTGAGATTCACAAAAATTTACAATTGTTTTTATTGGAAATATAGTTTTACACTTTTTCTATTTGCTTGATGGCACCACAGAATAATTGCAAGCGTTTCGAACACTACCACTCTGCACGCGTCAGATGTTGGAGAGTAAGAATCGGAAGCAAGTGACCTCCGCACGCGTCCACGATTGAGAAAGAAGTGGTCGGTGTGGGTCCAGCGACGATCGCTGGAAGCCGGTCAAACCGCGCCAGTTGCCGCGGAGAGAGCCCGTAGCCGGGCTTACGCTCACGAGAGAGGCGCCCCTCATGACCGGCAGGCTGACAGGAGAGAGACTGGAGTGCTCACTCCTGACACCCTAGCGATCGATGATGGAGCACCCCTGGCGAGCGGCAGTTGGCGTTAACATACCGCCCGCCTTGCAGGACTGCAAATCCCCAAACCCCGACAACTGGCGCCGTGCCTCGTCTCCGGCTTAGTGGAGGAGTGTGTGGTGCGCCTCCCCGCACTTGCGGCAGCGCATGGAGCTCCGGCACTCAGCCGATCTGTGCGACCGCGCCAAACAGTTGTGGCACATGTGCCGCGCGTGTGCCGTCAAGTTCCGCTGCGCTGGTGTCTGTTGCAGAAACAGCCGACAACGACTCAGCACATGCCGCCCTGTACACTGGGGACAGCACAGCTCGCGCTCGCGGCCCTCCGTAGGAAGCCGCTGGGCTGGCGGGCACCAGGCGTGCCGCCTGGCCGGCATCACTGGCGCGCGTCGTGGGGCCGGACGGCCTGGAGGCGCGTGTCTTGGGGCCGATGGTGCTGATGGAGCCGGCGGTGTTGGTGGTGCACGTCGCGGCGCCGGTTCTGGTGGAGCAGGCCGCAGACGTCTCGGGGCCGGTGTGGGTGGTGAGAGTGCACGTCTCGGGGCCAGCTCTGGTAGTGGACGTTGCTCGTGGCGCGGCGGATACCGCACCGACATCGTGCGAACTCGCAGACTTCCGCGATCTCGGAGGTCTTCCTTGTGCGCTTGTGCCTCGTCGGCCGAGACGTCGAGCACCAGGGCGTCAGCCGTTGGGGACAGCTCCCGAGGACGGTGGGCAGCAATAGCCGGCGCGGCGGCGCAGAGGGGCACCGCCCCGGGTGGTGCCAGCAGACGCCCTCTTCGGGTCCGCGCATATTGCCAGCGGATTAAATACATGTGGGCTCTGTAATGAGAAAATATGTTAATAATGGGCTGTCATGTACAGGGTTCGTTGCTTGTTCCGATGTAGGATGCAAGGCTTGCAGGTATGAGTCGTCGTTTTGGTAAGGTTGTAACCTTGGGGATCCAGAATTGGGTACGGACCAGACGAAGAACTAAGGGCCTTATTTTGTATCTGCGAACGGTATGGCTCTTCTACGTTCCTCTTTGTTATATTCGTAAAACAGCTGATCAAAATGTGTGCACAAAATACACACCGCTGACGCTACTGTTGGCGCTACTGTACAGCTGGGTTTACAACAACAATTGCATACTTCTTACGTACTTACGTTCGAAAATGGTATTTTGTAACAACAGAAGCGCTCGTGGTGGCCATTGTAGAGAAGCGGAAGCTAAAATGCTGCCGTTCGCACAGTTTGTGTGTAGAGCTCGACGAGTGGGGGAGTCTTTTGTTCAGTTATTTTTTATTTGTTTTTATTTTTTCATTTTATATTTATTTAACGTATTTTTTTTAAATAAAAAAAATTAAATAAAATAATTTAAATAATTATTATAAAATAATATAATGGAAATTTCGAAGAAAGTGTAACTGCAATTTTCTTTGAAGTGATCTCTAAAATCCATGCATTGCTTTTCAATGCTGGGTTGCGTACCCTGGCTGGAATGTTTGTTTCCTCGTCATTTTCCTGGTCTGAGCCACTTCATAACAAATCGAATAACATATTTATTTTTACTTTATAAAAGTACAGCACAAAATAAAAATTTTACATTATTATTCAAAAAATGCTCTAAGCAACGATATGCGATTTGTTCCCCATTTTCAAACACACTGCCTGCCAGCTGGCTTTGATAAACAAAAGTTGATCGAGGCAAAAGAAAACAGGTATAAGAACAAATTCATTGCATGCATCTAATCATAAGAAGGAAAGAGACGTGTGAATGTCGTCTTTGTGTACACCAAATACACAGCATTTCCATACCAGCTGACTGGAACGCAAAAGACGTAAAGCCCAGTGCGCTCAACGGGGCTGAACGTAAGAGTTACAAAATACGGTTTTAACAGCAACGGGAACAGAAGCAGAAGCTTAGCCGTCGCTACCGTTCCGCAGATACAAAATAAGGCCCTAATTTTCGTGTATAAAACGAATGAGCAATCGCGAGAATTGGCAGCCGTATGGCAGAATAATCGGGTGCCGTTCGTCGAAAGGCAAGTTGGGACACGAGGACAACCGCCCGCCAACGCGCATCGTGTTATCCGTGTGGAGAAAAGGGGTTCGACGAAAGTAAGCTGCTTTTAGATCGCAGCATCGTGTGGTTTTCGAGAGCGGCGTAGGCGCGGAATTCGGGCCAGCGATTCTTGTCGTGGGCGAGCCAAGCAGGTCCATTCCACCAGAGGGTGCTCTCAGCGAGATTTTGGGGCGTGGCACCGCGACTGGCTCAATCCGCGGGGCTGTCCTGGGAATCCACATGAAACCATTGCGACTGTGGTACCTTCTCGATGATTTTGGCAACTCGATTTGCCACGAATGTCGCCCAAACGCAGGGGGATTTCTTCAGCCAGGCCAAAACAATGGTGGAGTCGCTCCAACAGTAGATCGTGTAATGGGGCAGCTGCAGCGTGGGCACGAGAGTGTCGATCATCTCAGCGACTAAAGTGGCTCCGCACAATTCTAACCTGGTGAGAGACAAAGTTTTAATTGGGGCTACACGAGTTTGGAAGTACAAAAGGAAAACTTGGACTTCCTGAGCGACCGTGATGCGGGCATAGATGACTCCTGCGTAGGCTTTTTCTGAGGCATTGCAAAAGGCATGGAGTTCGACTTCGCTTTCTGGGGTGTAACCGCGATGGGTGACATCGCGGGATGCGGATGGCGCGGATGTGCTGATGATTCTGGAGAAAACTTAACCAGTTAGCGTGAGTTACTTGAGGCAGAGTGTCATCCCAGTCGATTTTGTCCAACCAGACTTGCTGAATCAGAATCTTCGCTGCAACGCTGATGGGAGCCAGCCAACCGGCTGGATCGAACAGCTTGGCGACCAGAGGCAACATTTCCCGTTTTGTGTACGCAGCTTTGATGACGATAGCTTGGACCTCGAAGTAGAAGTCATCATGGGTCGCGTTCCAGCGAATTCCCAGCATTTTAGCGATGCTGGAGTCTTGTAGCGTCAGGAAATCGGTATGGAGCAGATGGGATGCCGGCAAGTCTGCCAGAATGCCTTTATGGTTGGCAGTCCACTTGCGAAGTGAAAAAACCTGCTGAGTCGAGAGCCGCTATGAGCTGGTCACGGGTCTGGGTAGCGGTCACCAGGTCATGCGTGCCTGCGAACACATCATCCACATACATGGAATGCTGTAGAATGTGTGACGCAAGCGGAAACTTGTGCTTCACGTCGACTGACAATTGAAGAAGGGTGCGCCAGGTGGCCAGGAACGGGGCGCAATTAACTCCAAACGTTACGGTTTGAAGCTCGAAGTCGGTAAGTTCGGACTTGTACGGGTCTCGGAAGAGAATGCGCTGATATGGTGTGTGCTTTGGGTCGACCAATATTTGGCGATACATTTTGAATGTCTCGAAGCCCCTTAGCGGAGCGTGTCTGGAAAGCCGACTTTAAAGGCAATGGCGCGATGTAGCGGCCGTCATCGCGTCTTCGCGTATTTTTCTTCGCGATCTAGTTTTGGGAAGTTCCTCCACCTCCCAAAAACGTCTGAACTGTTGTTCGAAGGTGACTTCGTTGTGTAAGCCACTTTTAGGGGTGCCGTGGCAGATTGTGTGTTGGGAACCGGGCCGGTTAGGATCCAACCGAACACGGTTTGCTGAGCCATGAGGGAGCCCAGCACTTGGCGGCGGATGCCGTCCAGCAGGATTGCTGGGTATAAATCAGCTCCGATGAGGACGTCGACCTGCTCGCTTTTGGAGAAGTTGACATCTGCGAGCTCGATGGAGCTCCTCTTGAGGGAGGCCACTGAGAAGTGACCTGTCTAACGAGTGGGAGGGCAACCGCCCTGTGATTTGTGGGAGCACGAGCGCCGTCACGTTAACTTGAAAGTTGGGATCAAGTGGCGAATTCAGCAGAAAATCGCTCGATCTTGATATTTTTGCAGTAACAGTCTCGATGAGACCTGAAACTACAGCTGTAGTTGGCTGCACTGGGTGCTTTAAGAGCTTTTGTATGCGCTCAGAGATGAACGACACTTTGGATCCAGGATCAATCAAGGCGCGCGCGATGTAACATGTACCGTGATGGCGTATTGTTACCATAGCAGTCCCTAACAGTACCTGTTTTGGTGCTTTCGCGAAGCACACCTGATGCGTGTCCTGTGCATTTCGCTGTTGCGCTGGGGAAGAAGTGGACTGTATATGCGTGGGAGGTCGCATCGAAGGATGCGGCCTTTCTTGCTGAGAAGCATGATGAGTCGATCCGGGAATAAAATTCGAATAGGCAGGGGCTTGAGCACGCGGAGCGTTGTCAAACCGTTGCTCTTGATTTCGTTGCTGTGTGGGGGATGAGTGGACTGTATATGCGTGGGAGGTCGCATCGAAGAATGCGGCCTTTCTTGCTGAAAAGCATGATGAGTCGAACCGGGAATAAAGTTCGAATAGGTAGGATACAGCATTCGAGGAGGATGGAGCGTGCTCACGATGCAAGAGGGTGTGATGCCTGCCATTACATTTGACGCAATTGAATCTGCTTGGACAGTTTTTCACGGAATGAGATCTGGCCAAGCAGTTGCTGCGGTTTTTCTGAACGGTATTCAGCCGCTGTGGAACGGGCAAGCTGAGAAACTGAGCGCAGGATCTCAGCCTGTGCTGCTTCTGTCAAAGAGGACAGCTATCTTGGGACATCTTCACCTGTAAGGTGTTGACGCGTTTAGAGGCGGGAGTTGAGTGTGTCGGAGCAGGGAGCTGTGTTGACTTCGATGCGGGTGTGCACTTAATATCTTGCACCGTTTCAAGGGTCTGGAAGCGATGCGTGAGAAACGCATCCAGATCTGTCCATTTTGGGATCTCCGTTTTGTTCGTGAGAGATTGTTCCCAAAGGGAAAGCGTTGCTTCTGGGAGCTTGCTGGAGCACAAAAAGACGATTATTGCGTCCCAATGCGAGGTATCGACACCTTGTAGCGCGAGTGCGGCGAGAATATTATTGATTTCGCGCTGCAGGTCTTTAATAGCACCACCGGTTTCCTTCGTGATGGGGGACAGGCCGAAGAGCTTCTTTAGATGGGCGTTGGTGAGGACGCTTCTGTTCTCGTACCTGTCGGACAGATTTTTCCACGCTTGGGCGAAACCTTCATTCGTGAGAGGGGATTTCTGCACGATTTCTTTCGCTTCGCCCGTAGTTTTTTGGTTCAGTTGGAACAACTTCTCCACTGGCGCAATTCGGGTATTCTGAATATACAGGGCCGTGAACATATCCCTGAAAGAGGGCCACGAAAGGTAGTCGCCATGGAAGGCTTGGGTGTCGCAGGGGGGCAGGCTAATATTGTAGCCTGACTGGGGCATCTCAGCTGGCATCGGCGACGAGGTCGCGGCAACTGGAGGGGACACTGCGGCTTCGATCAGCTGATCAATTTTTCCCGCGCAGCGCAGATATACCGCATAGCATTGGCGCCGCTTCTCCTTTACGCCTTCGAATTCTTTACCTCTGTGCTTCGTCGAGTCCAGCTCCGCAAGCACCTTTTCATAGGCGCTTTTAATCAGCAGCCACTGCGATCGTATTTCCTCCCGCTGAATCCCAAGGGTGTAAACGGTGTGGTCCGTGGTGGGTGTCTTGTCGAAGTCCACCTCGAACTCGATCAGCGCATCGGCCAGGCGAATGAAGGATGCGAGCGCCGCCATTGTGTGTCTGGTTTACGGATAGGGGCGGTGAAGGAGGTCGCAAAATCGAAATGAAAACGAAATAAAACGCTCCGAAAACTGATTCCGGAAAAACTTTTTATTTTATTGGTAAAAAATCGCAAAAATGTTTTCGGGTCGCTATGCGATGGCGTTGGGGCTCGAAAAGCTTGCTGCCGAAAATTAACCACGCGTTGTCTCTTAAATTGGCAACTAGTTACAAAGAGACTAGTCGCTGCGAACACTTCTGCCTACCGGGTGTCTCGCTCTTTCGATTTCGCGTTGGGTCACCGTTGAATAGTGAATCTTACACTGCTATCACTTGGGAGAGGGGACCGTTACCAACGGGGGGCCGTTACCCACGAATCGACGATTCTCGAAGGTTTGACGGTCAAATGAAGGGTATATATATATATAAGGAGGACAGTTCTTTATATATATATATATATATATATATATATATATAAAATGTATATGGCCGGAAGGGCTCTACGGGGCTAGAGTGACGGGCACGGATTCAAAGTGCACCGTGCTCACTAGCTAGTGCACGAGACGCACTTTTAAACTCGCAAGTAGACTTGCGTACAAGTTCGCACAAAAGCGGTGGCCAAATTAAATGAAACACGTTGAACTTACCGTTTCACTCGGCTAGGTGATTGGGGCGTCGGTGACGATTGTTCAGACCTGGGCGTCGTTGACGATGGTTCCTGGGCGGCGGCAATCCGGCTCGTCTGGACCAAAATGTTTTTTTGAGATTCACAAAAATTTACAATTGTTTTTTATTGGATTTATAGTTTTACACTTTTTCTATTTGCTTGATGGCACCACAGAATAATTGCAAGCGTTTCGAACACTACCACTCTGCACGCGTCAGATGTTGGAGAGTAAGAATCGGAAGCAAGTGACCTCCGCACGCGTCCACGATTGAGAAAGAAGTGGTCGGTGTGGGTCCAGCGACGATCGCTGGAAGCCGGTCAAACCGCGCCAAATGCCACGGAGAGAGCCCGCAGCCGGGCTTACGCTCACAAGAGAGAGGCGCCCCTCATGACCAGCAGGCTGAGAGAGACTGGAGTGCTCACTCCTGACACCCTACCGATCGATGAGGGAGCACCCCTGGCGAGCGGCAGTTGGCGTTAACAGATAGTAAGATATAAATAAAATAATACAATAAATATAAATGTAAATATAATATATTTAAATATAAAAATAAAAATATATATAAAAATATAAATATAAACCAAACATAAACATAAATATAAATATAAATATAAACATAAATATAAATATAAATATAAATATAAACATAAACATAAATATAAATATAAATATAGACACAAATACAAATATAAATATAAACAAACATAAATATAAATATAAATATAAATATAAATATAAATATAAATATAAATATAAATATAAATATAAATATAAATATAAATATAAATATAAATATAAATATAAATATAAATATAAATACAAATAAAAACATAAATATAAATATAAATATAAATATAAATATAAATATAAATATAAATATAAATATAAATATAAATATAAATATAAACATACATATAAATATAAATGTGAATGTGCTTAAAACTAGGCTATCAATACCCTACAAATATCTCAGAGAACTATTTACGGCTAATGCTCTGGAAGTTTAACGAGGTATAGAAAATTGTAATGGTTTTTGTGTTTGCCTATCTAACAATGTACGTTACGTTAATTTAAAATAGTTTTGTATTCTTTTGAAGTTTCGAAATTTGAAAGTGGAATTAACTGTCACTTTCAGACCTGGAAACTTGGAGTTCCAAATGCAAATTAAGTGAAAATCAAATATTAAAGATAGAAAATAGGAAATGTCAGTGTGATCATTCCAAAGACTACCGAATAATTTATGATAATCTTTCTCAGATCCCACTGAGTTTAGAAGTTTTTATTAAAAACTTAAAAAAATGTCCCTATCTAACCTGCCTACAATTCCCTAACCTACTTAAAACTAAACTAGCCCTATGACCATAGCTGTCACAGTCGCGTCCGTTTTAGGAATGTTTTGCATACCTTGCTGAGGGACACCGGAAGCCTACGGTTTAAGTGGTTCCGGGCCGACCGCACTGGTTGCAAAACGTCAGTCTCTGTCAGTCCGTTAAATAAATAACAAACAATTCATCCTCGTTTAAGTGTCAGAGTTGAACTCATCCCTTCCACACTCATCTACATCGGTTCAAGTGCCGACGTAGATAACTACAACGTGTGGAATTAAACAGTGGGGGCCCCGGCGAGATTCTTCTCACTTCATCAACGCTAGAGATTCTTGTCGCTTCATCAACACAAGAGATTCTTCTCACTTCATCAACACTAGAAATTGTTCCAGCTTGAGGTCCCACAACAACAACCAAAATGAGCAATTTGGAAAGACTGGTCCAGATGCAGGATGAAAATGTCATCGCCCTCCAGAAAACAATCAGCAATGTTAAGAAGACGGCGAAAGATCGCAGGACCTTGGATTACGTGGAGAGGAAGTTGGTAGAGCTCGACGAGTTATGGCAGAAAATCGACGAGAAGAACGACCAAATACTGAAGGTTCAAGAGCTGACTTCCGAGCATCCATACATTAAGAAGGGCATATATAGCATTGTGTCGGAGAAATACAACGAGGCACGAAAATATATGCAAGCTCTGATTCAAGCCATGAAGTTCGAGGCTGCCCAAGATCCGAGAACCTCAACGCCAGCAAAGAGTGGCTATCCTTATTCGCAAACAGCAGATGCTGATTGCAATCGTACAGGAGATGCCGCAAACTGCTTTAAGTGACCCACCACGGTCTCAGCAGTACTACACCACGAAGGCAAAAATCATTGCACACCACTGGCAAGCAGTCCAAGATCTCCATGACAAAATTTGGGAGCATATCGATGACAGCACTACCACCGATTACGATTTCAACAATTACCTTCAAATCGAGGCTGATGTGCATGATCAGCTCATGGAACTGCAAAATAAAGGCAAAATTTCAGTCGACGTTTCACCAATGCATGTTCCAGTCGACTATCTGCCTAAGATTACTCTGCCGAAATTTGAAGGAGATTACCTCAAGTAGCGGCATTCGAAACCACTTCCTGACATCCAAAAGATGTGGTACCTCAAGAGCAATTTGGTGGGTGAAGCCGAAAAACTCATCAGACATCTTCCGCTCACGGAAGAAAATTATCAAACCGCCTGGGAAATGCTGCAACATCGGTACAACAACAAACGCCTAATCACTTCGGCCTTAATGGACAAATTATTCAACCATCCCATGCAAATGGCAGATCAGTAACTGCCATCAAAAATCTGCACGACACAACTGCGGAGACTTTGCTCGCCTTAGGAAACATGGGCATCGAAACGACGTCATGGGATCCCATACTGATACATCTGGTGATAAAAAAAATGGATAAAGGGACTCACATGGCATATGACTAATCGCTAAAGGATCCCCGAGAAGTGCCATCCATTAAGGATCTTCTAAGGGTCTGGAAGGTCGTTTCCAATCATTGGAAGCTATGGTACACAAAGAGAAACCATCAGTGATTAAACCGCTAACCTCAATGACCACTACTCAAAATGTGCAAAAATGTAAAGCATGCAATGACAAATTCCATCCATTATTCGCGTGCCCAAAGTTTTTGCAACTTTCGGTCACCAACCGTTTTGACTTGGCGAAAGAACAAAATTTATGCATTAATTGTTTGAAATCTGGGCACGTTACTAAAAACTGCGCGTCCAGAAATTGTATAAAATGCAACAAAAAGTATAACACTCTGCTACATTTCGAATCTACCAAGAAGAATCCAGGGTCCGAAAAAAAAAGGTAGCAGAACTGACTAATCAGTCTCAACGTATTACTAATCAAAGTAGTGCCACGACGACCTCAATCAACCTTAGTGCCACAGCAACCTCCATACAATCAATGCCCAATGGATACGTGCTTCTCAGCACTGCAGTCATCACCTGCCCAAAGACATCCAGTACGCAGATCCGCACTTTTTCCGGCCTGGAACCATCGACGTATTGTTAGGAGCAGAACTCTACCACGATTTATTGTCAACAGAAAAAATCACATTAAAGCGAGGAGGACCCACTCTATACAAAACAGTGTTTGGATGGATACTCACCGGAAAGATTGCTGATAGTACCCCAGGACAGCCGTCTTGCTACATCTATACCTACGACAAGGTAAACCATCAGCTAGAGAGGTTCTGGGAATTAGAAGAAGTCACACGAGGTATTAGGATCCTATCACTGGCAGAAAAATTATGTGAGTCTCATTTCACCCAGAATACGGTAAGACACAATGATGGACGGTTTATGGTCAGGTTTCCATTCACCGAAAAAACATCAGTGTTGGGCGACTCAAAGCAAGTAGCCATTTCCAGATTTCACGGGCTAGAAAGACGTTTCTCCAGGGATGCTGACATAAAACAACAATATGTCCAGTTCATGGCGGAGTACGAAGCGTTAGGACACATGTTCAAAATTGACATAAAAACCCACATACTTCATTCCCCACCATTGCATCCTGAGGCCTGAAAGCAGCACGACAAAGTTACGGGTAGTCTTCGATGCATCATCAAGGTCATCAACTGGAATAACCCTCAACGACATCATGCACATCGGACCAACAACTCAAAGTGAATTGTTTTCAATTCTCCTACGTTTTCGCTTGCTAAAATACGTTTTCACATGCGATGTACAACAAATGTATCGACAAATTTGGATCCATCCAAGCGATCGCAAATATCAGCTCATTGCTTGGAGAGCCGATAACAATCAAGCTCTCAACTATTACCAGTTAAACACCGTCACATATGGAACAAGATCTGCGCCCTATCTCGCAACAAGGTGCTTGCAGGAACTGGGTACAAAAAACTCCTTAACGCATCATCTTGGTGCCGCAGCCCTCCTGAATGACTTCTACGTCGATGACTACCTAACGGGCGCTGACAATCTCGAGGTTGCTAAGGATATTCAAAAACAGCTTAACGCAATCTTGAACACAGCTGGATTCAAGCTAAGGAAATGGTTTGCCAACCATCCTGCCCTCCTTCAGAATGTAGCCAAAGAGGATCAAGAAGTTAACTTAGATTTCAGCAATGACGTCGGCGATATGGTAAAAACCTTGGGGCTAACATGGCTACCCAAGACCGACCAATTTTCCATAAAGGTGCAAAATTTAACACCAACACGTCCAACAAAGCGAACAATATTATTAGATGTAGCATCTTCGATCCATTAGGAATTCTCGCACTAGTGGTAATCACCGCGAAAATTCTAATTCAAGAACTGTGGCAGGCGAAATTATAATGGGATGAAGAAATACCACAGAACCTACACCTCAGATGGACAAGGTACCGCAACGAGCTACAGGAGCTTAACAAATTGCAAATTGGTCGACACTCACTTTCTCAAGGTACACGGGACTCTCTGCAACTACACATCTTCTGCGACGCATCAGAAAAGGCGTATGGAACAGTCGCATACACCAGATCAACCAGCAAGGAAGGGATCATTATCGTGCGAACTCTGTGTGCCAAATCTCGAGTGGCTCAATTTAAAAGGCAAACACTACCACGCTTGGAACTATGTGCTGCAGTACTTGGCGCCCAGCTGGCAGACAGGGTCAAACACGACCTTAAGTCAGGAGAAATTCCAACATATTTTTGGTCCGACTCAGAAATCTTTCTGGCTTGGATAAACTCTCAAACCACATCCTTCCGCACTTTTGTTGCCAATCGAATTTCCAAGATTCAAGGGTTGTCAGATGCAATCCAGTGGCGGCATGTGAAGTCAACAGCAAATCCAGCGGATTTACTGTCACGAGGAGTACTACCAGGACAGTTCAGATCTAAAAACTTATGGTTTTACGGTCCGTTGTTTTTGCATGGTAAAAATAACACCTGGCTGAAACCATATTGTGGCAACTCGCTCAGTACTGTGGACATGGAAAGGAAAGAGTCAGCGTTCACGTCGACAGTTGCAGCGCATGGAGAAGTGGAAGACATCATTTATAAAATTAATCATCGAGGTTCCTTCAAGTCACTTATCCACATTGTGGCCTACGTCCTACGATTCACGAAGCACTGCAAGAACCAGAAGAAAGCAAGGGAATCCTCAATACATCTCACACCAGCAGAACATCAGAAGGCACTTAACGTCATAGTTCACGCCATACAACAATCGGATTTTAAAGAAGAGAAGAAAGTTTTGCCATACAACGACCCCTTGGTGAAGCTTCTCTTAAAATGGTTCCACGAAGAGCACTACCATTGTGGACCGCAGACGTTGTTAGCCCAATTTCGACAACGTTTTCGGCCTGTGAAGGGAAAACAAATGTGTCGATCGGTGGTGCAAAACTGCGTTCGTTGCACCAAGGCGAAGCCCAAATTGTTTCACCAGATGATGGGATATCTACCACCTTCAAGAGTCCAACCGTTACGGCCTTTCCTTAACTCAGGAGTATACTTCTGCGGCCCCTTTTGGATTCACCATAAAACGCGCGGAAAGAGACCAACGAAGGCATATGTCGCAATCTTCTGCTGCTTTGCCACAAAGGCAGTTCATCTAGAGATTGTTGGCGATTTAACCACTGACGCATTCATCAGATGTCTGAAACGCTTAATTGGAAGAGGAAGACACTGTCAAAATTTATATTGCGACAATGCAACAAATTTCGTTGGTGAGAAAAATCAATTAGCAGACTTAAAAGAAGCGATTCATGACGAAGCTGCTCAGACTCATATCAGCAGGACATGCAGCGATAAAGGCATCCACTTCCACTTTATTCCTCCAAGGGCCCCCACACTTTGGAGGACTGTGGGAAGCAGCGGTTAAATCCGTAAAATATCTCTTCGTTCGAGGGGCATCAAGCGCAGCATTAACTTACGAAGAGTTGGAAACAGTAATGGTTGACATCGAGGCTATCCTGAACTCCAGACCATTGACACCAACGTCATCTAATCCAAATGATATGTCCGCTTTAACACCCGGCCACTTTCTAATTGGAGAGCGCTGGCCAAGGAACGTAGTCAAAATTTGTCTACGCAGCGTCGCTTGGCCAGGGCTACAGTTTCCCACGCTGCACTTATATGTGAGCGTCTGTGTGTTGTAAATTTTATCTATAAATTGAAAACCCTTCGAAATAAACAGTCAGTCAGAATTCAAAGCTTTGTGTTATTGTCTTACTTTTGACTCGCGTTTTAACCAACAATTCATCCTGGTTCAAGTGCCAGCGTTGAATTGAAATAAATTAATTAAATAAATAACAAACAATTCATCCTGGTTTAAGTTGAACTCATCCCTTCCACACTCATCTACATCGGTTCAAGTGCCGAGGTAGATAACTACAACGTGTGGAATTAAACAAATATTTTGAACCGTTTATGGGATATTGACAACTTTTGTATAAGTGGGCGGACCACGCCCATTTTATAGATATGTATATAGATTGATAATATGTGTAGATATCTCGTGATAACATTTCGTATTAATATCTTATACCGTTTGCAAGATATGGACAACTTTTGTACAAGTGGGTGTGGCACGCCCATTTTTGGAAAGATTATTGGTAATGCTTCCCTATATATTCTGATGAACTTACATGTCCATATCTTATACCGTTCATTAGATATTGCCAACTTTGTTATCAGTGGGCGTGGCACGCTCATTTTTGTCAAACATTTTAGTAATGACGCTACATGTTCCGGAATAAAATTAAATAAACCTTAATATCTCACACGGTTTATGAAATATTCAGATTTTAATATTTTTTGAAACGAGGTGCCTTTACATTCTGTACGTAAAGTAAACGTGGCTCTTTACCGATCTCGCCCATTATCAATCCCAAACAGCCCTACATAACAAAGAATATTTGTGCCAAATTTCATCGCGATATCTCTTTTCGTTCTCTCGTAATCGTGATTTCAACAGACAGACAGACAGACGGACGGACAGGGCTAAATCGATTCAGGAGGTGACGCTGAGCAAGAATATATATACTTTTCTATATCTATCTCGTCTCCTTCTCTGCGTTACAAACGGAAGAACAAAGTGAATATACTCCCTTCGGGTGTAGGGTATAATGAATAAAGACGAGAATGTAAAAACATATTTTTATAGAATGAGGGATATTGCTTCCCGCGGAAACATAGAATCAAGTGCATTAATTGAATACATAATCGACGGCATAAAAGATTTGAACATTAATAAATCTATTCTGTATGGCGCTTCAAATATGCAAGAATTTAAAGAAAAATTGCGCGTATATGAAGCTTATTCTAGAAAAAATAAAACAAATGAAACGCGTAAAGTGGACAAAAAATATGATTACGATAGACAAAAGTGACAAAAAAAAAATTCTCTTGTTATAATTGCGGTAGAAAGGGCCACAAATCAATTGAGTGGAAAAAGAAAAGCAAAGGCACGAAGTGTTTTCAGTGTAACCAATTCGGTCACATCGCAAAAGATTGTCCCGAAAGACAAAAATTACAATTTAAATAGCAATGTTCGAAACTTGAAGAAACAATTCAGTGCTATGAATAAAGAAGTGGAAATTTCTGATAAAAAGTACGTCTGTTTGTTGGATACGGGTAGTATGTTTAACATCGTAACCGAATGTGTTTATAATGACTTAGGCAGGCCACATATAACTCCATCAAATATTTACCTCATTGGTTTTGGTGAAAAGTTAATAGATAATAAAATAAAGCCTATTGGCAATTTCAAACATGACATCCAAATTGATGGTGAAACATATAATGTCAATTTCCACGTTGTGCTTTCGAAATACATAGACGTTGAGGTTGTGTTGGGCGAGAATTTTTTCCGCAGGCTCAAATAAAAATAAATAGCGACGGTGTTCACATTACAAAATGAAAACTGTACAAAATAAGATAAACTTTGAAGCAGACGAATTCAGTATTTTTAAAATTGACACGATTTCGAATGAGAACAATTTAAAGATCGATGAAAGCGCGAGTACACACGCGAAACAAAAGATACGCGAATTGATAAACAATAATAAGCCAAAAAAGTGTAGATGATCAAGTGGAACAGTGGCTGAAGGACGGCGTCATAGAGAATTCTGATTCTGAATTTAGCAGCCCGGTGGTCCTTGTTAAAAAAACGTGATGGGACACCGCGACTCGCGTAGACTTTCGACAAATCAACAAAGTTGTGATGAAGGATCGTTTTCCCCTACCGCTGATGGAAGACCAACTCGACAGGCTACAAAACGGTACAATTTTTAGCACCATCGATCTAAGAAACGGATTTTTTCATGTCATAGTATATGAATCAAGCCGTAAATATACCTCCTTCGTTACTCACCATGGCCAATACCAGTTTTGTAAAGTCCCTTTCGGACTATCAAATTCTCTAGGCGTTTTTCAAAGATTTATTAATGCAATTTTTCGTGAACTAACACGCAAAGGTATAGCTCTGCCTTATATAGATGACATTATTATTCCCTCAGAAAATGAGGAGGAAGCTGTTAAAAATTTAGAAGAGGTCATAAATCTTTGTCGGGATTATGGGCTCGAAATAAACGTTCGAAAATGACATTTCTTGAAGAAACGAGTGGAATTCTTAGGCCACGTTATAGACGACCGCAAAATATCACCATCGCCAGTCAAAGTTGATGCATAAAACAAATACAATATGCCAAAAACACTAAAGCAATTGGAAAGCTTTCTCGGACTTGCGGGATATTTTAGGAAATTTGTTCCAAACTTCTCTTTAATTGCAAAGCCGCTAACCGACTTAAAGAAAACTAATAGTAAGTTCGAAATTAATGACGAACAAGTAAATCTTTTAATATGTTAAAGAGAATTTTAGCCAACGCACCGGTCTTGAGCATATTTAACCAAAATCTGGAAACTTAGGTGCACACAGACGCGTCAATTGACGGATACGGCGCTGTGTTACTACAGAGGTCTTTCGAAGACGGGCAGTTGTATCCAGTATACTTTATGAGTAAAACGACCACCGAAGCGGAAAGAAAATATACAAGTTACGAGCTAGAAATTTTGGCAGCCATTGAGGCACTAAAGAAATTCAGAGTTTACCTGTTGGGACTACATTTTAAACTCGTGACAGACTGTAACGCCTTCGCGAAGACTATGGAAAAGAAGGATTTGTGCACCAGAGTGGCTAGGTGGCTTTTGTTCTTACAGAAATACGATTATGATGTGGAGCACAGACCAGGGTCCCAGATGAAACACGTAGACGCCTTAAGCCGGTATGCAATCATGATTCTCACCGAAGACGACGTTCTTGCTAAAATACGACGAGCACAGTTGAAAGACCAGAAAATACCTAAATTAGACAAAAAAATACAATGTCACATCTCGAATTGTATACCATGCATAATAGTAAATAGAAAGCAAGGCAAAAGAGTGAGAGAGCTCCACATATCAGATCGAGATTCAGCATTTACCTCCGATGAATTCCGCAAATACTGCGAGGAAGAAAACATCAAACATTTCAAAATTACTACCGCACTGCCAAGGTCAAACGGACAGGTGGTATATATATATATATATATATATATATATATATATATATATATATATATATTATATATATATATATATATATATATATATATATATATATATATATATATATATATATATATGTATATATATGTATATATATATATATATATATATGTATATATATATATATATATATATATATATATATATATATATATATATATATATATAACTTTGGAGAGATTCGGCAGGATATATATGAACCGTTATATATACATATATATATATATATATATATATATATATATATATATATATATATATATATATATATATATATTTGGAATATATATATATATATATATATATATATATATATATATATATATATATATATATATATATATATATATATATATATATATATATATATATATATATATATATATATATATATATATTCCAAAAAAGAAGTTATAGTTATAACTTCCAAAGTTAACGGTTCATATATATCCTGCCGAATCTCTCCAAAGTTGCTCTGCGTGTGAACCGTTAACTTAGGAAGTTATAACTTATACATGCAACCTCTCTTGCAAGAAAATCTCGCATACAATTCGGCTGCGAGTGACTAGATTGACCAGAACGTAATTTCTTATATATATAACCTAGTTGTTTCGTTTGAATGAATTTATGTAGAAGAACATGGAATTTACAACTAATATAGCTACTAATATCACAACCAAGCAACGCATGCCTGTAAAAAGATAGTCTGTCAAATCTCTTCAATCCGGAAACAACCGTGTCAGATTATTAAACAACACATTGAACTTATCCATAGAGGAGGATTGAATTTGTAGTAGACTAATACCGCGTAAGTGAGAATCGGCAAAATTAGTTGCAATACAAGATAACGTCTCGTTGCTACAGGAACGTATTGCATTGAATACCGTAAATTGCGAAGAACATATGCTTTACTGACAGAGACATTGATATGATTAGTACTAGTTAAGGAGGAGTTAATACATATACCAAGATATACCAAGACTATTTTATTTACTAAGGTTACTTCAGAGTCACCAAGATATAATAGTGTGATGTATACATAAGACTTTGAAGTATTTAAGCGAAGATGATTACTATCAGCCCACCTTCAATAGACTTTAAGTCCACATTTAATTTATCACATAAATCAATTAGCAGATCAGGATGGTTAGACACATAAAGCATTCTCGAACCCACAACCAATTTCCTCAATTTTCCTTTTCTTAAATAGTTTAACTTAGCTTAATTCGATTACTTCAATTTTTCCGTTAGTTCAATTTAATTTTAATACTATACTATATTTATTTCAATTTAAATCGGCGTTCGGCTGCAGTGGCACGGTGGCAGCGGCTCAGCTCGCCGGCGGTTAGGTGGAGTTGTTGCCACTCGAACCCACAACCAAAAATTTTTTTTGCCATTTTTTTCAAACATATAAAAAAATAGGAAAAGTGCAATGGAGGAAAAAGTAGAATCAAGGAAAGAGGAAATTAATGAGTGAAGAAGAAAGAAGAAGGAAGATAGGGATTAGTCCCATCCAGCTGTAGTGCAAAAAATGAGAGCACCCAATTCAACCTCTATCGTTCCAATAATTTCCCCACCATTCACTTAACCACACTCAATTTCATTCACTTATTCCCACTCATGCCACCATCCAGACCGGACACAATCTGCACTCTCATCACCTCCACACTCTGGCTCCAGCCACTGTGTGGAGGTGTGTGATCCCCAGCCACTTATTCCGTAACTTGTCAAGTCAATGTCCGTCCGCCACGACCAGTGGCGCCAGCTCCTCCTTCTGGTCCACCAGCACATCCGCCTAATTGCAGCGTTTAGCAACACAGTCTGCAAAATAAAAATTCCAATCGTAAATACCAAAAAAAAGACATATTTTGTTTTTCAGTGCATTCTTTCTTTCTATTTATCAATATACAATATATAATAATTTCCTCAATTTTCCTTTTCTTAAATAGTTTAACTTAACTTAATTCGATTACTTCAATTTTTCCGTTAGTTCAATTTAATTTTAATACTATACTTTAATTTTAATTTAATCCAATCTAACTTTTAGTTCAATTTAATTCCCTTTGTTATAAATAAGTATTTTGTGTTGTAAATTAAGACGATAATTTAATATACTTCTTTCTTTATACGCTACACCCGAAGGGAGTGTTAGAAAGGGAGGGAGGAGAATATTCACTTTGTTCGTCCGTTTGTAACGCAGAGAAGGAGACGATATAAATATATAAAAGTATATATATTCTTACTCAGCGTCACCTCCTGAATCGATTTAGACCTGTCCATCCGTCTGTCCGCCTATCTGTCATTGGCTTGCTTACTGAGAATTTATTTTAAAATATACGGAGATGAGAGGCGAAGGAATTATTGGCTTACTATTGAAACGGAGCTAATAACAGTTTTATCAGAATTTCTAATTTCTAAGTTTTATCAGAATTTCTAAGCCTCCAAACTGAAAATCACCGCAGTCCATGGATTTCACTTTTATTGCTTATTTTTACTAGATTACTGAAAATGACACATTTGCGGGTAAGTTTCTCTATTTATCTACTATTAAAATAGTCAAAATATGTTGAAAAACATTTAAAAATAATTATAACTAAATTCTACCTTCTGTGAGTATTTTGCAAGTACGTCACACATATGTATCATTGATTGGGCTATGAGATATTACAAACAAATACCAATAGAAAATGTAAGACATGGAATTTTTGAAATATAAACGCAGCTGCTCAGACCTAATAAGTACACCAAAAGTTTTAGTAATTTTAATAACCCGAATAAATAATTACGTTCGGAACATTCCGATTACAACCGACAACGCTGGTGTTCTGTTATTAATTTTATAAAGTTTTTTATTTTTGGTTACTTTATTTTCTCTTTTATTTCCTCTGTTATCCATTGCGTTCATATCTTAAGCCTCTCTTCTTTCGATACCCTAGTGTACTTAGTATAGCCTAGTGTGCTTAGTTAATTACCATGTAATGCTACTTACCAGACGGTAAAATAAATCCTTGAATGACAGTTTGCAGTCTTTCGGAATCATGGAATATATAGTTCATACTATTGTATAGAAAACACAAAACAGAAAGCATACAGCACAACAAAGCTCCAGGTCCGGATTCTGTCCAAAACGCAGCGTTGAAGACAGCTGTTTTGAGTTTCCCACTACATTTTACTGCTGTCATGCAATCCTGTCTGCGGCAAGGAGTTTTTCCGGCGATTTGGAAAATTCAAAAATTGGTATTGCTGCCCAAACCTGGAAGGCTGCCAGGCGACGTTAGGAATGCGTTCAACACAGCTGACTGGGAGCATATTATTAATGCACTACTGGCGAAGAACGTACCAGATTACCTGCTGAGAATTATTAGGAGCTACCTTAGCAACAGAGTCTTAATATACGACGCTGACGATGGCCCGAAAAAATACAGGATTACTGCTGGCGTTCCACAGGGCTCAGTATTGAGTCCACTACTCTCGAAATTCATGTACGACAGCGTTCTCAGGTTGCCAGTTCCTGAAGGAACCAAAGAAATCGGGTTTGCGGACGATTTGGCTGTCGTAGTGGTAGAAAAACAAGTGTCAGACCTGGAGGAAGTTCAGGTGTGATGCTGTATGCCAACTTTATGATTTCATTGGGTATCCCATCTGCTCCTGGTGCCTTTTTACAGCCGAAGGAGCTCATTGCCGCCACTATTTCCTCGTCGGTGACAGTCGGCGCTGGCATAATAGTCGGCTCATACTCTATGGTGGGTGTATTATGCTCATACTGCGGAAAGAGTTTCTGCACCACCTTCTGCATAAATTCCTGCGCTGTGGGGATTTGTACCTTTGGATATTTTACCCTCGACATTACGATTTTGTACGCATCACCCCATGGGTTAGAATCCACGTCATCGCACAATTTCCTGAAGCAGGCATTCTTGCTCTTCTTGATAGCCTTTTTAAGTGCCCTGCTCGTATGCGCAGCTCGATGTGCTTCATAATTTTCGGTTGCAATGCTGCGTTGTTCCCTTCTTCTGTCTTTGAGGCATTTCCTTCTAAGCACAGCGATCTCATCATTCCACCAGAACACTGATCGTCGGCCTTGTTTATTGCCCCTTCTCGCCATTGACGCATCGCAAGCTGCATTGAGCCACGAGACAACTTGTCTGGCTAAGTCTCCTGCTCTTTCCGCTTGTGGAGCAGACATTCGCAGCATTTGCTCAAAAACATCTCTGTCCAACGTGTGTAGTTTCCAACTCTTTATTCTTGAGGTACTCTGTACCACCTCCTCTGCGTGATCACGCCTGATATGAATTATCAAATCACGGTGGTCGCTATTTGTATACCGGTTGCTAACCCGCCAATCGATGCGTCTTACCAACGAACAGCTTGCGAATGTAATATCTATCGTCGATATTCTTCCGTTCCTTTCGTATGTGTGCTGACGCCCATTGTTTAGCAGTACGGCGTCTAAATACGCAAAGGCTTCGAGCAGAATTCTACCTCTTTCATTAGTGAGCAGGCTGCCCCATTCCACGGCCCACGCATTAAAATCCCCCGCTATTATAAAGGGTGAAGTATTGCGAGCGTCCCTTACCAACTGATCAGTCACTGCCGAGTATTCCAGGTCGGTTAAACTTGGCGGACAGTAGCAGCTATATATATAAATACCAGCAATCTTTACTACAACGTAGTAATCCCTTTCGACTTCATGCTTCCACTGGAAAGGTAAGTTTCCACAGTTCCAGATAGCCGTCTTCGCCTTTTTATCAGAGAACCATCCTCGCTGATTTCGGTACTGCTCAGCCATAATCACTGCGTCCAGTTTTAGTTCGGCTACCGTCTGTTTGAGAAGCTCCTGGGCCGCTTCACAATGGTTTAGGTTAATCTGCAGCAACTTCATTTCCGATTGCCGCATGCCGCTTTAAATGCAGAGCATTTTATCCCACCTGTAGCGTGCTTGCTGTCCATTTTTTTGCTGGAACATATTAGGCAACAAGCTTCATTTTTGCAGGCCCTGGCTAAGTGACCCTCTTGCCCACAATTTATGCAGCATTTGCTTCTGTCCACTGGGCTCGTACACACTCTGGCTATATGACCGAAGTCTAAGCATTTAAAGCAGCGGAGAACCGACTCCTACATTCTTATTCGACACACTGACCACCCAATTTTAAGCTTACATATTTCTAGGAGTACTTTGGCTGCCCTCGTCGATACTCGAATTACTGCAGTCTGAGTGTCGCTATACGATTTCCGGATCGAGCTGACCACTGGTTCTTCCTCACAGATGCTTCGAACTGCTACCACCACTTCCTCGCTCGTTGTGACTTCGTCCAAGTCTCTAATTTCCATCACCTGTTCGTTGCCAAGAGTTTTCACCTTTGCCTGTTCACATAGTATTTTCTGCACATCCGCTTTAAGCATTTGCGCATTAATATCTGGGCTCCTCTTAAGTTCAAAAAGCATTTCGCCTTTTTGGGTCTTCCTTATCTTGACCACATTTTCTCCTAGCTTTGTAAGACTTTGTTCCCCTTTGACCTTTTTTAACATGTCACTGTACGACACATTGCCCGTTTTTTCAATAATAATTGATTCCGGCTTCATTGTCTTCAAAGCCCTAACGCGTTTGCTCATCTCTTTCGGTTTCTTTTTGTGGCTTATTGTAATCCACTCACTATTATCTTCAGTATCTTTTTCAACGTCTTTATTTTGCTGCCCACTGCAGGTTTTTGGCACTTCGTTCTCGCGAACCTTTTTAACGCGCGGTTGTGTTGTTACTGATTCGTCTCTTAAGCGCTTAGACTTCTTATTCTGCTTGAGGAAAGGAGAAGTTTGCGTTGAAGACTCGCAAATCTCTCTTGCACTAACACTCTCGCATTCAATTTCACTAGATGCACTGTGAGGAGCATTAGGACTTAACGCCAACTTATGCGCTACCTCCGTTCTAGCATTATCATAAACCTCTAGAATGCTATCCATGAGGTTCCTGATTGGTTGGTGAATACTGCGCCGCAAGCTACCCGTTGATGCGATTGTCTCCGTCATCATACCGTGTAACTCGCGAATTTTGCTGCCTAGTAATTCGAACGAGCAAGCCCGTTTGTTTGCATCTGTACTTACTGCTGCCGAACTCGGTGGTGAGGAGCTTGAGCGAGCGATGCCTCCCTCCTTACTAAGCTTCACTGGCGTTCGTCCTTTTGAATGGATCCGCTGAGCCCATGTACGCCTCCGTTAATTGGCTGCCGCCGCCAATTTGTTGCAGATCACTAGTTCTGCCTTCTGCTGATTTCGCACTCTTTTTCCCACCTTCTGATAGCAGTGCCGTCTCGCTCCCACCAGGCATAGCTTTAGCGTAGGCCAGAACCGCTGCTAAAGTTGTCTTCACTAAGCTATACTAAGCTAGACTAGTTGATAGGGGGAAAAAGTGGCGCTCTTTCAGATTTGTTGGTAGCAAGAAACTGTCAAAAACTGTCAACGCGCCAAATTCGTATTCCGGACTTTGACAGATTAGCTTATATTTACACTATTTGCACTAATGTTGCACGGGATCTTTTGTTACAAGAAAATTTCGCTCTTGTGTTTCTTATTTTTCTTGTGTTTCAAATTTAAAAAATAACACTGCTGTGTCCCAGGCAAACCGCACGGTAAAACACGACGCGAGATTGCACTATCGCACACTAAATAATTTCTTCGAATCGAAAACTGCAATTAAAACGCACTTAATCCGACCAAGAACGGCTTTTTTAGAAGGAGCCGACGTGCACACGTCTTCTCCCTAAAAAAAACTCCTGTGTGTCTGTGTGTGCGTGTGTGCGTGTGTAAGTGTGTGTATGGTTTTTTTTTTTTTTTTTTTTTTTTTGTATGAGGGGAAAGCATCGAAAGCCGGCGTGCGGGACTTTAACCACGCTAAAACCCCTCCCCCTAGTCTGTCAGTCCTCCCGGAACTACCGCTAAGTATTACGTCGGGAGGCAGAAGGAGCTTAACACTCAAGCGTTCGTAATCGTCCAATTGTGTGACATTATCTCACCCTAACGTCCCTGTTCACCCTACGATAGTCGGTCCAGTTCTGTCCACTTGCCTTGCCATCATCTGACTGTTACGTGCACGCTCCAGACTGCGCTGCTCTCTCATGACTTTCGCGCACATGGACTTCAACACATCCCACGCCTCTGGCGATTTTAACATGCACTCGACGATATTCTGCGCTGTTATTGGTTGTCGCAACGCCGCCTCTGTCATTTCTCGCGTTTGTGCAAGGCCATCACACTCGAAAAATATGTGGTTTGCATCTTCGCAGAGGTTGGGGCACCGCGCGCAAAATTCCTCAGAGTCATGGCCGTACTTGTAGAGATAACTTCGGAAACATCCATGACCGCTGAGCATCTGCGTCATGTAAAAATCTAGTTCCCCATGGCGTCTCTCTATCCATGTCCTGATCTCTGGTATTAGATGATACGTCCACCTGCCTTTATTGCAATGATCCCATCTCTGCTGCCATTTCGACAAAGTGACATCCTTGATGGTCATGGTCTCCTGATGCGTGAGGCCTCTTCCAACCGTCACTCTCATACGGTGCATTTCGTTTAACTCGGCGATAATCAGATCCGCTGGAGGTATTCCTGCCAAAATCCCTGCTGCCTCTTGTGATATGGTACGGAAACCACAGCACACCCTTAGTGCACATAAACGAAATAGTTGGTTCAGCTTCCGCATATTTCCTTTTTTCTTGGCTGCCTTTGCCCAAACAGGTGCCGCGTACATTACCACGGATTGGACGACTTTTGACAGCAACAGCCTATTTTTTTAGCCTGGTCCATATGTATTTGCCATTATACGGGCAAGTGCAGTATATGTCCGCATCGCCTTACCACACACCGTCTCTACATGCGCTGCAAAGGACAATCTAGCATCCAGAATGACTCCCAGATATTTGACAGCAGGTTTTGTGCAAATCATGTGCCCATCAATATTGAGCGTCAGGGATTCCATCATTTTCCTGCTAGTTATTAACAGGGCCTCCGTTTTCTGGCTAGCCAGCTGCAAGCAGTTTGCTTCAAGCCATGTTTTGATGCTGCTTACTACGTTGGTAGCTATCTCCTGGAGCCGGTAAAGTTCCTTGGCTACGATTATCACTGCTACATCATCGGCATAACCAATTATTTTAACGCCACTTGGCACTGATATACGAAGGACTGCATCATACATTAAGTTCCAGAGAAGAGGTCCCAATACTGAACCCTGTGGAACTCCGACTGTCACTTCATACTGTTTTACTCCCGCATTTGTCGTGTAGAGCAGAGTTCTTTCCGCCAAAAAACTCTTTATTATATTTACTATATACTGCGGTGTTTGCAATCGTTCTATCACTTCGCAAATTCGCTTCCAACTGGCGGAGTTAAAGGCATTCTTTACATCTAACGTGACGACTAGACAGTATTTCTTAGTGCCATGTAACCACCGAGTACCTTCAATAGCGTTTTCGGCTATTTCGACTTCCTGATTAAGGGCATCAAGGGTTGAGCGGCCTCTTCGAAATCCATACTGATGATCTGATAATGCTCGGATATCATCTACGTATTGTTGCAAGCGATTTCTAATAATGTACTCCAACACCTTGCCAAGGGCATCGATCATGCAAAGCGGCCGGTAAGAGGCTAGTTCGTTCGCTGGCCTGCCTGGTTTAGGAAGCAGGACCAAACGCTGCACTTTCCAGATTTTTGGGAAAACGCCTTCCCGTAAGCATCTGCTATATAATTGTAGAAACGGCTGAGACTGCATGTTAAACGCTATCTTCAGGACTTCATTTGTAATGCCATCCGGTCCGGGCGCCTTTTTATTCTTAAAGGATGTTATTGCTGAACTGACCTCCTCTCTAGAAAGTTCTGGAGGGAGTCCCTCGTATAGTTCTGACGACGGCAGCGTGTGTGTGTGTGTGTGTGTGTATGTGCGTGTGTGTGTGCGTGTGTGTGTGCGTGTGTGTCTGCGTGCGTGCGTGTGTGTGCGTGCGTGTGTGTGTGTGTGTGTGTGTTTTTTATAAATGAGGTGGAAAGCATCAAAAGCCAATGTGCGAGACTTTAACACGCTAAAACCACCTCCCCCAGGTCCGACTGTCCTCCCGGAACTGCCGTCAAGTATTACGTCGGGAGGCAGAGGGAGCAACAAGCTCAATCACGTGATAGTCCGTCTGTCCCTGTCCGACAGGTGGTCAAAGTCACTGAGTGTCCCTATCGTCTTGGTTCAGGCCCCAACTGAACCAGTCCTTCTGCCAGTTATCCGCGCTCTCTCAGTGCTCCTCAGCTTCGCATATAAGCAGGCAGCGAATCGGCATACGGCTGTCCATGTTGCCACCGAGGATAGCATCGCATCAACAAGATTTGTTGCGTTCAGTTCTGAACCGTGCGTGTCGCTGACCAATCTCCTTTCCGCAGCAAAGCGCGGGCACTCAAACAGTAAATGCTGCGGGTCTTCCACCACCTGCGGACATGCTGGACAAAGCGGCGAATCGTCATTTCCGAATCGGAACAAGCTACTCCGAAAAACGCCATGGCCCGTGAGGAACTGTGTTATGTAGTAGTTCAGCTCCCCGTGCGTGCGACTAATCCATTCATTAATGTTTGGGATCAGAGTGTGTGTCCACCACCCTTTGCTGGACTCGTTCCATCGCCTCTGCCACATTTCCAAGGAAGGTGCTCTCTCACGTGGTACGTCAACACCCAAGTTCTTTTTTGTGTAGCAACGTTGAGCCTCCTGCGCCATAATATCCATTGGGATGATGCCAGCCAGAACAAAAGCCGCATCGTCCGAGACTGTTCGGTGTGCGCTTATTTTGCGACTGCTTATGAGTACCATTTCGGTCTTATTTTCCGCCATCATCAAGCCAGTCGAATTAAGCCAGCTGCGTACAGTTTCGACGGCCATGTGCGCCTTTTCCTGGATTTGGCTTATATGTTTCGCCACCACTACTACAGCCAAGTCGTCAGCAAAGCCGATGATGTTAACTCCTTCAGGGACCGCAAGTCTTAGAACTCCATCATACATTAAGTTCCATAGCAGGGGTCCGAGAACTGAGCCCTGAGGAACGCCAGCTGTTATGGAATAGCGCTTTATTCCCGTGTCACTGTCGTAGAGCAGTACCCTGTTGCTGAGGTAGCTGCTAACTATTTGGAGGAGGTAGCCCGGGACTGCTTTTTCACGTAGCGCCCGTAAGATGCAGTGCCACGACGCCGTATTGAAGGCGTTTTTCACGTCAAGCGTGATGACAGCACAGTACTGCTTGGAGCCACCTCTCCATCTAGTGCCACGAATTGCCTCTCTAGCCAAAGACACTACTGCAGTGATAGCATCAATAGTAGAGCAGCCTCTGCGAAATCCATATTGGCTTCTACTGAGACCCCCAGCGCCTTCTGCATAGGGACGCAGCCTTTCATATATAATTCGCTCTAGCATTTTTCCGACGCTATCAAGAAGGCATATTGGCCTGTATGACGACGGTTCTCGGGTTTCGGGATCAGAACCAGCTTTTGAACTTTCCAAGCACTGGGGAAGATTCCTTGTTGCAGGCAAATTTGGAATACCCTTACGAACATGTGCGGGTGTCTCAGTACTGCTGCTCTCAGGGTCGCATTTGGAATCCCGTCGGGTCCTGGTGCTTTGTTCGGCACAATTCGTTTAGCGGCCTCGCTGATTTCAGTGGTCAATATTTGGACTTCGGTAAACTCCTGTGGCTGAAGTCGGGAATATACACCTTCTGGATGCTGAGGGAATAGAGTTGAAACTATCCGAGCCAGTAAATGCGGGCACCTCACTTGCGCTTGACGACGGGTTTTTGCCATTACAACCTTATATGCACCTCCCCATGGGTTCGCATTCGCTTCTTCACACAGTGCTTTGAAGCTTCTGATTTTTGATTTGCGAATCGCATCACGAAGTTTCCTCCTTGCCTTCGAAAACTCAACCTTACGCCGCTCTCTGTCTAGTGATTGCCGACCACTCGCGATCCTCGGTGAGCACAATGTCAAACACCTCCTTATCTAACGAGCTCGCTTTCCAGCCAAGCTGCCAATGGCACCGCGCCCTCTCTCTGCTGTTTGCCTGGTGGATGTTAATCACAACCGCTTGATAGTCGCTATATGTAAAATAGCGCTCGCTCACCCTCCACTGAATTTTCTGCGCCAAAGAAGTGCTGGCGAAGGTTATGTCTATCACCGAGTTTCTGCCATCTCTCCGAAAGGTACTCACAGAACCAGTATTCAAAAGAGTAATGTTGAGCCCCGAGAAGACTTCTAGTAGAGCCCTTCCTCTTGCGTTGGTGGTTCTGCTACCCCAGTCCACGGCCCACGCATTAAAGTCGCCTGCTAAAATTACTGGGTGTTGATGTCTGGCTTCTGACGCGATGTTCTCCAGTAGAAGCTTGTATTCAACGTCCGCCTTAGGCTCTCCTGTATACTGGGCAACGGCTACTGGCCATCGCATGGTCTGTCGGCTCATCACCGGCCTGCGCGCAAAGAAGGCATTTCGGTTTGTTCTTGCAATCCTTCGCAAAATTACCTTCGCTACCACATTTCCAGCACAGTTTTGACCGGTCAGGGTTCTTACACCCGTTGCTTATGTGGCCAAACTCGAGGCAACGGAAGCACCTCAGGGGGCGGCTCAACTCAAGAAGGCGGCAGACTACCCATCCGATTTTTATTTTTCCTTCCTCGAGGGCTTTCTTTGCTGTAGTAATCGGAAGATTTACCAACGCGGTTTAAGTTCCTCTAAACGCTGAGCGCAGCGATTTCACAGCGTTAGTTCCTATGCTCTCTCCGTATTTCTGCTGGAAGGCTTTTAAGACGTCTTCCTCAGTGGTGATCTCGTCTAAGTACCTGCATTCAATAGTCACCTCTTGTGACATTGCTCTCACTTCGGCCTCTTCGCCCAGATAGGACATCAACAGCTTTTTAAAGTCGTCGGACTCTGAGCTAGATTTTGACTCCAATTGGAACAGCATTTCCCCTTTCTGTGTTCTTCTGATTCGACGAACGCCCTCTCCTACTCTCTGGAGGCTGGGCTCCTCTCTAATCTTGCGTAGAATATCTGCGTAGCTCGTCGTGCCTCGCGTTGACACAACAATAGCATCAGGTTTCTGTTTTTTCAGCCTGCCTTTATTTAGACCCTTTTTCTTCACTTGAGTCCACTCCGAGTCACCGCCGCGTTCGGTGATTTTATTCTTAGCCGCCTCTTGCGCTACGCTTCCAACGGTAGCTGTTTCCGCTGGCTTACTCTTCTTAGCTTGACTATTGGAGACGTCCAGCTCACCCTGTGCGCCTTCGCGCCGCTTTCACCGCTGACTGCATTTCGCTTTGTAGGAAGCTGCCTACATACACTGCCTCCCTCCGTAATTTCCCTCTCCAAATTGCTGAAGAGAGAAGCAATGGAGCCGATAAGGTTCCGCATCGGTTGGTGGATTGATCGCCGGCCGTCACCAATCATATCGACCAAACGATTTACGCTCTTTCCCAACCTCTCCAGTGTCGAGAGATTCGCCTCAGATGGGGTGCTATGACGATCACCATTGGTTGGCGACTCTGCGCTTGCAGCCGGCATTGCAGTGCTTTCAGGTTCTACTCTTACCGGGGATCGACCAATCAAGGAGCTCCTTTTAAACGGATCCGCCATTGGAGTAGATACCTCTGGAGCTTCGTAGTAGTTACGCCCGCTTCTCGGTTTGTCCTCACCATGCGCCGCTATATCTGCACTCTTCTTGCACGCTGCAACAGGTGGCGTGGCCGCGATCGGAGTTGCCATAGTTTTGACAAAAACCGAAAGCTTCCTCTTTTAGCATGGACACCACCCACTGATTCGGCAATGCAGTTCCTTTCTAAGAATTTGTGAACTGCCAAGCCGCCGGCGGGTGCAAGAACGGGAAGTGTGTGTGTGTGTGTGTGTGTTTTTTTTTAAATGAGGTGGAAAGCATCTAAAGCCAAGGTGCGTGACTTTAACACGCTAAAACCACCTCCCCCAGGTCTGTCTGTCCTCCCGGAACTACCGTCAAGTATTACGTCGGGAGGCAGATGTTGTTCCGTAACACAACATCCAGGTTCGCAAAAGCATCCAGCAGGATGCTGTGTGTGTGTGTTTTTTTTTTTCGTATGACGGAAAGCATCGAGCGCCGGCGTGCGGGACTTTAACCACGCTAAAACCCCTCCCCCTAGTCTGTCAGTCCTCCCGGAACTACCGCTAAGTATTACGTCGGGAGGCAGAAGGAGCTTAACACTCAAGCGTTCGTAATCGTCCAATTGTGCGACATTATCTCACCCTAACGTCCCTGTTCACCACACGTTAGTCGGTCCAGTTCTGCCCACTTGCCTTGCCATCATCTGACTGTTACGTGCACGTTCCAGACTGCGCTGCTCTCTCATGACTTTCGCGCACATGGACTTCAACACATCCCACACCTCTGGCGATTTTAATATGCACTCGACGATATTCTGCGCTGTTATTGGTTGTCGCAACGCCGCCTCTGTCATTTCTCGCGTTTGTGCAAGGCCATCACACTCTCAAAATATGTGGTTTGCATCTTCGCAGAGGTTGGGGCACCGCGCGCAAAATTCCTCAGAGTCATGGCCGTACTTGTAGAGATAACTTCGGAAACATCCATGACCGCTGAGCATCTGCGTCATGTAAAAATCTAGTTCCCCATGGCGTCTCTCTATCCATGTCCTGATCTCTGGTATTAGATGATACGTCCACCTGCCTTTATTGCAATGATCCCATCTCTGCTGCCATTTCGACAAAGTGACATCCTTGATGGTCATGGTCTCCTGATGCGTGAGGCCCCTTCCAACCGCCACTCTCATACGGTGCATTTCGTTTAACTCAGCGATAATCAGATCCGCTGGAGGTATTTCTGCCAAAATCCCTGCTGCCTCTTGTGATATGGTACGGAAACCACAGCACACCCTTAGTGCACATAAACGAAATAGTTGGTTCAGCTTCCGCATATTTCCTTTTTTCTTGGCTGCCTTTGCCCAAACAGGTGCCGCGTACATTACCACGGATTGGACGACTTTTGACAGCAACAGCCTATTTTTTTAGCCTGGTCCATATGTATTTGCCATTATACGGGCAAGTGCAGTATATGTCCGCATCGCCTTACCACACACCGTCTCTACATAATGCAAAGGACAATCTAGCATCCAGAGTGACTCCCAGATATTTGACAGCAGGTTTTGTGCAAATCATGTGCCCATCAATATTAAGCGTCAGGGATTCCATAA
The DNA here is from genome assembly GCA_922984085.1 of Sicus ferrugineus. Lineage (NCBI taxonomy): Eukaryota > Metazoa > Arthropoda > Insecta > Diptera > Conopidae > Sicus > Sicus ferrugineus. The sequence continues at coordinate 31,275,568 of OV277349.1, forward strand.
TTTTCCTGCTAGTTATTAACAGGGCCTCCGTTTTCTGGCTAGCCAGCTGCAAGCAGTTTGCTTCAAGCCATGTTTTGATGCTGCTTACTACGTTGGTAGCTATCTCCTGGAGCCGGTAAAGTTCCTTGGCTACGATTATCACTGCTACATCATCGGCATAACCAATTATTTTAACGCCACTTGGCACTGATATACGAAGGACTGCATCATACATTAAGTTCCAGAGAAGAGGTCCCAATACTGAACCCTGTGGAACTCCGGCTGTCACTTCATACTGTTTTACTCCCGCATTTGTCGTGTAGAGCAGAGTTCTTTCCGCCAAAAAACTCTTTATTATATTTACTATATACTGCGGTGTTTGCAATCGTTCTATCACTTATTAATTATTTTAACGCCACTTGGCACTGATATACGAAGGACTGCATCATACATTAAGTTCCAGAGAAGAGGTCCCAATACTGAACCCTGTGGAACTCCGGCTGTCACTTCATACTGTTTTACTCCCGCATTTGTCGTGTAGAGCAGAGTTCTTTCCGCCAAAAAACTCTTTATTATATTTACTATATACTGCGGTGTTTGCAATCGTTCTATCACTTCGCAAATTCGCTTCCAACTGGCGGAGTTAAAGGCATTCTTTACATCTAACGTGACGACTAGACAGTATTTCTTAGTGCCATGTAACCACCGAGTACCTTCAATAGCGTTTTCGGCTATTTCGACTTCCTGATTAAGGGCATCAAGGGTTGAGCGGCCTCTTCGAAATCCATACTGATGATCTGATAATGCTCGGATATCATCTACGTATTGTTGCAAGCGATTTCTAATAATGTACTCCAACACCTTGCCAAGGGCATCGATCATGCAAAGCGGCCGGTAAGAGGCTGGTTCGTTCGCTGGCCTGCCTGGTTTAGGAAGCAGGACCAAACGCTGCACTTTCCAGATTTTTGGGAAAACGCCTTCCCGTAAGCATCTGCTATATAATTGTAGAAACGGCTGAGACTGCATGTTAAACGCTATCTTCAGGACTTCATTTGTAATGCCATCCGGTCCGGGCGCCTTTTTATTCTTAAAGGATGTTATTGCTGAACTGACCTCCTCTCTAGAAAGTTCTGGAGGGAGTCCCTCGTATAGTTCTGACGACGGCAGCGCGTGTGTGTGTGTGTGTGTGTATGTGCGTGTGTGTGTGCGTGTGTGTGTGCGTGTGTGTCTGCGTGCGTGCGTGTGTGTGCGTGCGTGTGTGTGTGTGTGTGTTTTTTTATAAATGAGGTGGAAAGCATCAAAAGCCAATGTGCGAGACTTTAACACGCTAAAACCACCTCCCCCAGGTCCGACTGTCCTCCCGGAACTGCCGTCAAGTATTACGTCGGGAGGCAGAGGGAGCAACAAGCTCAATCACGTGATAGTCCGTCTGTCCCTGTCCGACAGGTGGTCAAAGTCACTGAGTGTCCCTATCGTCTTGGTTCAGGCCCCAACTGAACCAGTCCTTCTGCCAGTTATCCGCGCTATCTCAGTGCTCCTCAGCTTCGCATATAAGCAGGCAGCGAATCGGCATACGGCTGTCCATGTTGCCACCGAGGATAGCATCGCATCAACAAGATTTGTTGCGTTCAGTTCTGAACCGTGCGTGTCGCTGACCAATCTCCTTTCCGCAGCAAAGCGCGGGCACTCAAACAGTAAATGCTGCGGGTCTTCCACCACCTGCGGACATGCTGGACAAAGCGGCGAATCGTCATTTCCGAATCGGAACAAGCTACTCCGAAAAACGCCATGGCCCGTGAGGAACTGTGTTATGTAGTAGTTCAGCTCCCCGTGCGTGCGACTAATCCATTCATTAATGTTTGGGATCAGAGTGTGTGTCCACCACCCTTTGCTGGACTCGTTCCATCGCCTCTGCCACATTTCCAAGGAAGGTGCTCTCTCACGTGGTACGTCAACACCCAAGTTCTTTTTTGTGTAGCAACGTTGAGCCTCCTGCGCCATAATATCCATTGGGATGATGCCAGCCAGAACAAAAGCCGCATCGTCCGAGACTGTTCGGTGTGCGCTTATTTTGCGACTGCTTATGAGTACCATTTCGGTCTTATTTTCCGCCATCATCAAGCCAGTCGAATTAAGCCAGCTGCGTACAGTTTCGACGGCCATGTGCGCCTTTTCCTGGATTTGGCTTATATGTTTCGCCACCACTACTACAGCCAAGTCGTCAGCAAAGCCGATGATGTTAACTCCTTCAGGGACCGGAAGTCTTAGAACTCCATCATACATTAAGTTCCATAGCAGGGGTCCGAGAACTGAGCCCTGAGGAACGCCAGCTGTTATGGAATAGCGCTTTATTCCCGTGTCACTGTCGTAGAGCAGTACCCTGTTGCTGAGGTAGCTGCTAACTATTTGGAGGAGGTAGCCCGGGACTGCTTTTTCACGTAGCGCCCGTAAGATGCAGTGCCACGGCGCCGTATTGAAGGCGTTTTTCACGTCAAGCGCGATGACAGCACAGTACTGCTTGGAGCCACCTCTCCATCTAGTGCCACGAATTGCCTCTCTAGCCAAAGACACTACTGCAGTGATAGCATCAATAGTAAAGCAGCCTCTGCGAAATCCATATTGGCTTCTACTGAGACCCCCAGCGCCTTCTGCATAGGGACGCAGCCTTTCATATATAATTCGCTCTAGCATTTTTCCGACGCTATCAAGAAGGCATATTGGCCTGTATGACGACGGTTCTCCCGGTGGCTTGTCGGGTTTCGGGATCAGAACCAGCTTTTGAACTTTCCAAGCACTGGGGAAGATTCCTTGTTGCAGGCAAATTTGGAATACTCTTACGAACATGTGCGGGTGTCTCAGTACTGCTGCTCTCAGTGTCGCATTTGGAATCCCGTCGGGTCCTGGTGCTTTGTTCGGCACAATTCGTTTACCGGCCTCGCTGATTTCAGTGGTCGATATTTGGACTTCGGTAAACTCCTGTGGCTGAAGTCGGGAATATTCACCTTCTGGATGCTGAGGGAATAGAGTTGAAACTATCCGAGCCAGTAAATGCGGGCACCTCACTTGCGCTTGCCGACGGGTTTTTGCCATTACAACCCTATATGCACCTCCCCATGGGTTCGCATTCGCTTCTTCACACAGTGCTTTGAAGCTTCTGATTTTTGGTTTGCGAATCGCATCACGAAGTTTCCTCCTTGCCTTCGAAAACTCAACCTTACGCCGCTCTCTGTCTAGTGATTGCCTGCAGCGCTGGAAACGTCGTCTTGCCTGAAGGCACTGCGCTCGGAGCATTGCTATCTCGTCGCTCCACCAGTGGACTGATCGTCTTCGATTTTTACCCTTGCGCTTAATCATTGCGGCGTTACAGGATTTAACGAGCTGTTCTATAAATTGCGCAGCCAGTTCTTCAGCTCGTGCCGACCACTCGCGATCCTCGGTGAGCACAATGTCAAACACCTCCTTATCTAACGAGCTCGCTTTCCAGCCAAGCTGCCAATGGCACCGCGCCCTCTCTCTGCTGTTTGCCTGGTGGATGTTAATCACAACCGCTTGATGGTCGCTATATGTAAAATAGCGCTCGCTCACCCTCCACTGAATTTTCTGCGCCAAAGAAGTGCTGGCGAAGGTTATGTCTATCACCGAGTTTCTGCCATCTCTCCGAAAGGTACTCACAGAACCAGTATTCAAAAGAGTAATGTTGAGCCCCGAGAAGACTTCTAGTAGAGCCCTTCCTCTTGCGTTGGTGGTTCTGCTACCCCAGTCCACGGCCCACGCATTAAAGTCGCCTGCTATAATTACTGGGTGTTGATGTCTGGCTTCTGACGCGATGTTCTCCAGTAGAAGCTCGTATTCAACGTCCGCCTTAGGCTCTCCTGTATACTGGGCAACGGCTACTGGCCATCGCATGGTCTGTCGGCTCATCACCGGCCTGCGCGCAAAGAAGGCATTTCGGTTTGTTCTTGCAATCCTTCGCAAAATTACCTTCGCTACCACATTTCCAGTACAGTTTTGACCGGTCAGGGTTCTTACACCCGTTGCTTATGTGGCCAAACTCGAGGCAACGGAAGCACCTCAGGGGGCGGCTCAACTCAAGAAGGCGGCAGACTACCCATCCGATTTTTATTTTTCCTTCCTCGAGGGCTTTCTTTGCTGTAGTAATCGGAAGATTTACCAACGCGGTTTAAGTTCCTCTAAACGCAGAGCGCAGCGATTTCACAGCGTTAGTTCCTACGCTCTCTCCGTATTTCTGCTGGAAGGCTTTTAAGACGTCTTCCTTAGTGGTGATCTCGTCTAAGTCCCTGCATTCAATAGTCACCTCTTGTGACATTGCTCTCACTTCGGCCTCTTCGCCTAGATAGGACATCAACAGCTTTTTAAAGTCGTCGGACTCTGAGCTAGATTTTGACTCCAATTGGAACAGCATTTCCCCTTTCTGTGTTCTTCTGATTCGACGAACGCCCTCTCCTACTCTCTGGAGGCTGGGCTCCTCTCTAATCTTGCGTAGAATATCTGCGTAGCTCGTCGTGCCTCGCGTTGACACAACAATAGCATCAGGTTTCTGTTTTTCCAGCCTGCCTTTATTTAGACCCTTTTTCTTCACTTGAGTCCACTCCAAGTCACCGCCGCGTTCGGTGATTTTATTCTTAGCCGCCTCTTGCGCTACGCTTCTAACGGTAGCTGTTTCCGCTGGCTTACTCTTCTTAGCTTGACTATTGGAGACGTCCAGCTCACCCTGTGCGCCTTCGCGCCGCTTTCACCGCTGACTGCATTTCGCTTTGTAGGAAGCTGCCTACATACACTGCCTCCCTCCGTAATTTCCCTCTCCAAATTGCTGAAGAGAGAAGCAATGGAGCCGATAAGGTTCCGCATCGGTTGGTGGATTGATCGCCGGCCGTCACCAATCATATCGACCAAACGATTTACGCTCTTTCCCAACCTCTCCAGTGTCGAGAGATTCGCCTCAGATGGGGTGCTATGACGATCACCATTGGTTGGCGACTCTGCGCTTGCAGCCGCCATTGCAGTGCTTTCAGGTTCTACTCTTACCGGGGATCGACCAATCAAGGAGCTCCTTTTAAACGGATCCGCCATTGGAGTAGATACCTCTGGAGCTTCGTAGTAGTTACGCCCGCTTCTCGGTTTGTCCTCACCATGCGCCGCTATATCTGCACTCTTCTTGCACGCTGCAACAGGTGGCGTGGCCGCGATCGGAGTTGCCATAGTTTTGACAAAAACCGAAAGCTTCCTCTTTTAGCATGGACACCACCCACTGATTCGGCAATCCAGTTCCTTTCTAAGAATTTGTGAACTGCCAAGCCGCCGGCGGGTGCAAGAACGGGAAGTGTGTGTGTGTGTGTGTGTGTGTGTGTGTGTGTGTTTTTTAAATGAGGTGGAAAGCATCGAAAGCCAAGGTGCGTGACTTTAACACGCTAAAACCACCTCCCCCAGGTCTGTCTGTCCTCCCGGAACTACCGTCAAGTATTACGTCGGGAGGCAGATGTTGTTCCGTAACACAACATCCAGGTTCGCAAAAGCATCCAGCAGGATGCTGTGTGTGTGTGTTTTTTTCGTATGAGGGAAAGCATCGAGCGCCGGCGTGCGGGACTTTAACCACGCTAAAACCCCTCCCCCTAGTCTGTCAGTCCTCCCGGAACTACCGCTAAGTATTACGTCGGGAGGCAGAAGGAGCTTAACACTCAAGCGTTCGTAATCGTCCAATTGTGCGACATTATCTCACCCTAACGTCCCTGTTCACCACACGTTAGTCGGTCCAGTTCTGTCCACTTGCCTTGCCATCATCTGACTGTTACGTGCACGCTCCAGACTGCGCTGCTCTCTCATGACTTTCGCGCACATGGACTTCAACACATCCCACACCTCTGGCGATTTTAATATGCACTCGACGATATTCTGCGCTGTTATTGGTTGTCGCAACGCCGCCTCTGTCATTTCTCGCGTTTGTGCAAGGCCATCACACTCTCAAAATATGTGGTTTGCATCTTCGCAGAGGTTGGGGCACCGCGCGCAAAATTCCTCAGAGTCATGGCCGTACTTGTAGAGATAACTTCGGAAACATCCATGACCGCTGAGCATCTGCGTCATGTAAAAATCTAGTTCCCCATGGCGTCTCTCTATCCATGTCCTGATCTCTGGTATTAGATGATACGTCCACCTGCCTTTATTGCAATGATCCCATCTCTGCTGCCATTTCGACAAAGTGACATCCTTGATGGTCATGATCTCCTGATGCGTGAGGCCTCTTCCAACCGCCACTCATACGGTGGATTTCGTTTAACTCAGCGATAATCAGTTCCGCTGCCTCTTGTGATATGGTACGGAAACCACAGCACACCCTTAGAGCACATAATCGAAATAGTTGCCCAAACAGGTGCCGCGTACATTACCACGGATTGGACGACTTTTGACAGCAACAGCCTATTTTTTGGCCTGGTCCATATGTATTTGCCATTATACGGGCAAGTGCAGTATATGTCCGCATCGCCTTACCACACGCCGTCTCTACATGCGCTGCAAAGGACAATCTAGCATCCAGAGTGACTCCCAGATATTTGACAGCAGGTTTTGTGCAAATCATGTGCCCATCAATATTGAGCGTCAGGGACTCCATCCTTTTCCTGCTAGTTATTAATAGGGCCTCCGTTTTCTGGCTAGCCAGCTGCAAGCATTTTGCTTCAAGCCATGTTTTGATGCTGCTTACTACGTTGGTAGCTATCTCCTGGAGTCGGTAAAGTTCCTTCGCTACGATTATCACTGCTACATCATCGGCAGAACCAATTATTTTAACGCCACTTGGCACTGATATACGAAGGACTGCATCATACATTAAGTTCCAAAGAAGAGGTCCCAATATTGAACCCTGTGGAACTCCGGCTGTCACTTCATACTGTTTTACTCCCGCATTTGTCGTGTAGAGCAGAGTTCTTTCCGCCAAAAAACTCTTTATTATATTTACTATATACTGCGGTGTTTGCACTCGTTCTATCACTTCGCAAATTCGCTTCCAACTGGCGGAGTTGTGCGCGCGTGTTTTTTTTTTTTTTTTTTCTTTTTTTAAATGAGGTGGAAAGCATCGAAAGCCAAGGTGCGTGACTTTAACACGCTAAAACCACCTCCCCCAGGTCTGTCCTCCCGGAACTACCGTCAAGTATTACGTCGGGAGGCAGATGGAGCTTGACAGCTTAAAAGTCACCAATTAGAGTTCGTCGCAAAACAGTTTGTCGTGTTTATTGCCCTAACGTCATTGTATTGACATATCAGCCAGTCAACTCAGTAGCTCTCCTAGCTCGCTCAGCATTTCTAAGTTTTCCGCATATTTGCGCAGATACCTCGCAGACTGCTCCCCACATTCTTTGCGATGTCAGCATCGCCTCCACAATGTTTCTTGGCGAGACCTCCGACCCATAGATGCCTTTCAGCATATTTTGTTCTTCCACGAATCGGGGGCAAATGAAAAAGACGTGATGCGAATTCTCTATTTCATTCATGCACGCAGGACAAAAGGGCAAGGTATCATACCCAAAGCGGTATAGGCAGCTACGAAAAACTCCATGGCCAGTCAGAAACTGCGTTAGAGGAAAGCTCATTTCACCATGCGATCGACTTATCCATCTTTCAATATTTGGGATCAGAGCGAATGTCCAACGGCCCTTGTTTGAAGCATTCCAGCGGGTTTGCCACCTTTCTACTGAGAGTGAACGCTCTCGCTGCGGGTATATCTCAGCGCCATTACTTTTCGCTGCATACAGTCGATGTGCCTCATCAGCCATTATTTCTATCGGCATCATGCCTGCCAACACAAACGCAGCTTCGTCGGAGACAGTTCGATAAGCGCTGATCACGCGCAAAGCATTTAGTCGGTGAACTCTTTCAAGCTGCTTCCTATTCGACTTCACCTTTAAGGAGTCTGCCCAAATTGGCGCGGCATACATGAGCACTGATGTTACCACATTAGATAGCAACATTCGCTTGGTGCTTTTCGGTCCACCTATGTTCGGCAGCATCCTGGACAGCGCCGCGTAGCACTTCGAAGCTTTTTTGCAGACATACTCTGCATGCTGTCGGAAACTAAGGCGATCATCAATAAAAACGCCCAAGTACTTTATCGCTCTCTGCGATTGGATGGTAGCACCTCCCACCCTCAGTTGCACTGATTCCACTTTCTTGCGACTACTAATAAGGACGGCTTCCGTTTTTTGCTCAGCAAGCTGCAAGCCAACCGAAGTTAGCCACTGTTTAACCATCGAAACAGTAAGATTTGCTTTTTCCTCCAGGTCTGACACTTGTTTTTCTACCACTACGACAGCCAAATCGTCCGCAAAACCGATTACTTTGGCTCCTTCAGGAACTGGCAACCTGAGAACGCTGTCGTACATGAAGTTCCAGAGTAATGGACCCAATACTGAGCCCTGTGGAACGCCAGCAGTAATGCTGTATTTTTTCGGGCCGTCGTCAGTGTCGTATATTAAGACTCTGTTGCTAAGGTAGCTCCTAATAATTCTCAGCAGGTATTCTGGTACGTTCTTCGCCAGTAGTGCATTAATGATATGCTCCCAGTCAGCTGTGTTGAACGCATTCTTAACGTCTAGCGTGATTACTAAGCAATACTTTTTGCTTCCTCCTTTCCACCTGGTTCCTTTTATGGCCTCCTTCGCCACAGATATCACTGCACTAAGAGCATCAATAGTTGAACGGGCTCTTCGAAAACCGAACTGGTTGGCGCTAAGACCTTGATCTCCTTCAGTAAAAGGCAGAAGCCGCTCATAAATTATTCTTTCAAGGACCTTTCCAACAGTATCCAAGAGACAGATCGGTCTATAAGAGGACGGCTCGCCTGGCGGCCTTCCAGGTTTGGGCAGCAATACCAATTTTTGAATTTTCCAAATCGCCGGAAAAACTCCTTGCCGCAGACAGGATTGCATGACAGCAGCAAAATGTAGTGGGTAACTCAAAACAGCTGTCTTCAACACTGCGTTTGGGACAGAATCCGGACCTGGAGCTTTGTTGTGCTGTATTTTTTTAGCCGCCGAAAGCACTTCTTCGGATGTCACGACAGCATTATTATTGGCTGGCACTCCCGGGAACAGATTTCTGCGTTCCCGTTGCTGTGGGAATAAGGTAGCCACCATTTTTTAAAGAAGTAATGGACACCTTTCCTGGTTGCTGGCTCTTATTTTTCCCATGACTAACCTGTACGCTCCGCCCCAGGGATTTGAGTTGGCTTATTCGCATAATCTTTTAAAACATTGCGTTTTGGAGCTTCGAATGGCATTTCGGAGCCTTTTTCGTTCCCTTGAGAACTCACTTCGAAGATTAATTCTCTCCATCACCTGTTTGCAGCGTTGATAACGTCGTCTCGCCTGCAAACACCGAGCGCGAAGAGCCCCAATTTCGGCATTCCACCAATAGGCAGGCCGGCCACGATTTGTTGCCTTCCGTCTGGGCATAGCAGCATCACATGCTTTCGTTAATTGTTTTGCGAGCTGCGCGGCCAGCTCCTCCGCTTCCTCCGGCCACTCATGCTCATCGGCGAACATCATATTAAAAAGCTCTTTGTCCAGAGCGCTCTCCTTCCATCCACAATGTGTTTGGCGAACCCTGCTTGCTCTAAGTTCATTCTGCCGTTGGATGTCTATCACTATTGCCTGATGGTCGCTGAATGTGAACTCCTCACTAACTTGCCAATTTGTGTTCCGCGCCAGTGCGCTGCTGACGAACGTGACGTCAATCACTGACTCCCTATCATTTCTACGGTAGGTGCTTGTCGAGCCAACATTTGCGAGCACAATATTTAGTGTCGAGAAGATTTCCAACAAGATCCTTCCCCTTGAGTTGGTGTATCTGCTACCCCATTCAGTCGACCAAGCATTGAAATCCCCGGCAACAACTACAGGACTATTGTTTCTTGCGTCGTTCGAAATATTCATGACAATTGCCTCAAATTCAGCTTCCGTCAGACTAGGCGCTGCATAACAGCTGTAGATGTGAACTCCTGCCACCACGGCATAAGCAAAACCATTACTAATTTGCTGACTGATTTTTTGCACCAGGTGTTTTCCGCATGACCATATTGCCGCTTTTTTGGTGGAATCAGTGATCCATGAGTTGCTCTGCGACATTCTGTACGGCTCCGATATAATGGCCACATCCGCCCTCTTCTCTCGTACCATCTGCTCGAGCAGGTCCTGAGCTGCTTCACAGTGGTTAAGATTTATTTGTATGAATCTCATTATTTCTCTATTTCGACTGCCTTATGATATGCGGCACATCGTCTACTACCTGTTACGTGGTTCACTATGTCTGTACCATTTTGCGCACATATTTGGCCTCTTTACTACAGTCTCTGACGAAATGTCCTTCCTCTCCACATCTTAGGCACAGCTTCGAGCGGTCGATGCCTTTGCACGCCGAAGCCATATGACCGAATTCCAAGCATCTAAAGCATTTAATCGGTTGGCTTGATTTGCGCAACCGACAGACAGTCCGATCCTTATTCCAGCCGATCTTAATTTTCCCTTCTTTTAAGGCCATATTGGCCATTGCTACAGGAAGGCTAACTATAGCTGTCTTAGTGCCTCTATAAGCATTGCGCACTGATCTCACAGCTCTGTCGCCAATATCTCCAAATTTATTTTGGAACGCCAGCATAAATATGTGTGTGTGTGTGTGTGTGTGTGTGTGTGTTTTCCATGAGGGGAAGCATCGAAAGCCTGCGTGCGGGACTTTAACCACGCTAAAACCCCTCCCCCCTGTCTGTCAGTCCTCACGGAACTACCGCTAAGTATTACGTCGGGAGGCAGAAGGAGTTTAAAACTTAAACGTTCGTGTCTGTCCAATTGTAGACAGTCATCTAGCCCTAACGTCTCAGTTTACATCCCGTTAGTCGGTCAAGTACTGTCTCCTTGTCCCGCTGACATCAGACTACTGCGTGTATGTGTATGTGAGCGTAATTTATGCCATGTGTGCGCGCTGTATGCGTGTGCGTGAGCGCGTGTGCGTGCGCGTGTGCGTGCGCGTGTGCGTGAGCGCGTGTGCTTGTACCTAGCCATTTCTTTCAGCTACTCTTCTCAGCTGTTCGAGCCTTCTTTGTTCATTCATTACGAATGCCGCCATCCGGCTTACTGCATCCCAGTACGTTGCGTCTGTCAACATCAGACCAACGATGTTTCCAGGTGTAATGCGCGTACCTACGATTCTTTGTAAAGCCTCTCTCGCTGTTTGGTACCGTGGACAGCTAAAAAACACGTGCTCGGCATCCTCAACTATTGGAGCTTTGCAGTGATCGCAGAACGGGTCTTGCTCATAACCGAACCTGTGCAGATAGTACTTAAAGCACCCGTGCCCGCTGAGTACTTGGGTAAGGTAAAAATTCGTATCGCCATGGGTTCTTCGTATCCGCGGCTCTTAAGTGTGGGATCAGCCGATTTTTCCACTTTCCGCGCCCTGCCATCTTGTCTGCCACTCTGTGATGGAGGATTGCCTCGCTTCTGCCATATCATGCACGACCCCCGATACCTTAGTGGCTGCTTCTTTAGCCAAAAAATCCAGCGGAATCGATGAAGATATCACTAGCACTGCATCTTTAGAAACTGTACGGAATGCGCAGCAGACTCTTAACGCACACAAGCGGTACACCGCCTTTACGCCTCGCGCAAAGCTTTTAACTTGTAGTGCGCTCTCCCAGATAGCTGCAGCATAAAGTATTGTAGATTTAACTACACTAGCTAAGAGTTGTCTTCGCCTCTGACTAGGCCCTCTTATATTAAGCATTATGCGGGATAGTGCGGTTACAACCTCAGATGCCTTACTCTGCACGTGCTCCAGGTGGGCTTTAAAAGTCAGCCGGCGGTCAATCATGACTCCTAGGTATTTGATGTATGGTCTCGACTAAAACGCGTTGTTACCAACGCTAATTTCCAGGAATTCCACCTTCTTCCTGCTGCTCACCAGAACTGCTTCCGTCTTATGCTCGGCCGATGTGAGACCCACTGAGTTCAACCAGTTCTTCACTTTCGCTATAGCAATTTCTGCTGCCTCCTTTACGCTTGTTAGTTCTTTTGCTACGGCTGTTATTGCAACATCGTCGGCGAAGCCAACAATTTTTACTCCAGCAGGCACGCTTAATTCGAGGATGTCGTTGTACATAATATTCCACAGGAGAGGTCCAAGAACAGACCCCTGTGGTACACCTCCCCGTATCATATATGATTTTTCGCCTTCTGTGGTGTCATATCAGAACACGATCGTCCAGATAGTTGTCGAGTATGTTCAGCAGATAGTCGGATATTCCAAGCTTCCTCGCCGACAGCAGTATTTCTGCCAATTCGCAGTATTGAACGCGTTCTTTACGTCGAGCGTTACGATGAGGCAGTATTGTTTGGAGCCACCGCGCCACCGTGTACCTTCCATAGCTCCCCGAGCAGTATTTTTAACCAGCCGCAGCGCATCTGTTGTCGACCGTCCTTTGTGAAGCTGAAGCTAAAACTTTTGTTGTACTTATTAGGTCTGGGCAGCTGCGTTAATTTTTCAAAAATTCCATGTCTTACATTCTCTATTGGTATTTGTTTGTAATATCTCATAACCCAATCAATGATACATATGTGTGACGTACTTGCAAAATACTCACAGGTAGAATATAATTATATATTCTCTTCAGGGTTGCATCAAAATTCTACTCCCATATATATATATATTTAGTTATAATCATATATATATATATATCGTTACTCCGCCGCTATCGCTTTCTCTTCAGGGTTGCAGCAAAATTTTACTCCCATATATATATATATTTATATATATGGGATATATATATATAGATAGATATATGGGATATATATATATATATATATAGATAGATATATATATATGATTATAACTAAATATATATATATGGGAGTAGAATTTTGCTATATATATATATATATATATAGATAGATAGATATATATATATATATATATATATATATATATATATATATATATATATATATATATATGATTATAACTAAATATATATATATGGGAGTAGAATTTTGCTGCAACCCTGAAGAGAAAGCGATAACGGCGGAGTAACGACGAGTGGTAGACGACAATGACCAATATAAGTGTTCTTCGACTCAATTCATACAATTCATATAATTATAATTCATATAATTCATATAATTCATTTAATAAATAAACTTGTAATTCATACTATAAATAAACCTTAAAAATTTTGGGGTCTTGTCCGAGAATTGAAGAAGTGTAGTGATTTTCGACGGGATTCACCGGTTCGACTAAGCGGTTGTAGTGAATTTTTCGCGTTTGGAATTAATAACGGTGCTTAGTCATGGCGTCATTGCAACAGTTCATGCCAATCGAAAGACTTTTGCGCACCGGGTCACGCGTAATCGTGTTGGTGCTGCACAAGTACGTCTTCGAGAGAGACGGCGATAGGTTAAATAGAACCCGTTTGCGAGAGTTTCAAGGCTTCACCTTTGACGAAAAGAGCTCTCAATTCGAAACGAAGCTCGAATACGTAAAAAACAATCTAACAGCCGCCGACTTAGTAACAATTTGCAATGCTTTGCAAATTGAGTACAACGTGGATTGAGTAGAACTCCACATATTTAAGAATTAACAGAAGGGAAATTTGTTTGGCGCAAACCGCGCTGCATTTATTGAAGGTGAGGAAGAACATAACGACGAACACTACGACGGCAGCGATTATGCCGCAAACAACGATGGCAACGACGATGAATATGGCAGCTGTGCACATAGCAACACCGGTGGTAACGGGAAACCACGACGACGAGAAGAACGAGATGGTGCAGCAGAACGAAGCGCACATTTCGCTATGAGCTTTCGCGACATAGAAGATTCTATTCGCACTTTTTCTGATGACGAAACATTGACGATAGGGAGATGGCTGAATGAATTCGAAGAAGTGGCAACTATCATGAACTGGAACGACTTTCAGAAATTTTTATTTGCGAAGAAAGCATTGAGAGGAGTGGCGCGTACTTTAATTCAAAGCGAGAGTGCTATATTAAGCTACTTAAAGTTAAGAGAAGCTCTTATAAGCGAATTTGAATGCATTATAAATAGTGCTACATTGCACAAAACACTAGTTGAAACAAAAATGAATAAAGACGAGGATGTAAAAACATATTTTTATAGAATGAGGGATATTGCTTCGCGCGGAAACATAGAATCGAGTGCATTAATTGAATATATAATCGACGGCATAAAAGATTTGAACATTAATAAATCTATTCTGTATGGCGCTTCAAATATGTAAGAATTTACAGAAAAATTGCGCGTATATGAAGCTTATTCTAGAAAAAATAAATCAAATGAAACGCGTAAAGTGGACAAAAAATATGATTACGATAGACAAAAGTGCCAAAAATCTGAATTCTCTTGTTATAATTGCGGTAGAAAGGGCCACAAATCAATCGAGTGCAAAAACAAAAGCAAAGGCACGAAGTGTTTTCAGTGTAACCAATTCGGTCACATCGCAAAAGATTGTCCCGAAAGACAAAATTACAATTTAAATAGCAATGTTCGAAACGTGAAGAAACAATTCAGTGCTATGAATAAAGAAGTGGAAATTTCTGATGAAAAGGACGTCTGTTTGTTGGATACGGGTAGTATGGTTAACATCGTAACAGAATATGTTTATAATGACTTAGGCAGGCCACATATAACTCCATCAAATATTTACCTCATTGGTTTTGGTGAAAAGTTAATAGATAATAAAATAAAGCCTATTGGCAATTTCAAACATGAATTGATGGTGAAACATATATTGTCAATTTCCACGTTGTGCTGTCGAAATCCATAGACGTTGAGGTTGTGTTGGGCGAAGAATTTTTTCGGAAGGCTGAAATAAAAATAAATAGCGACGGTGTTCACATTCACAAAATGAAAACTGTAAAAAATAAGATAAACTTTGAAGCAGACGAATTCAGTATTTTTAAAATTGACACGATTTCGAATGAGAACGATTTAAATATCGATGAAAGCGCGAGTACACACGCAAAACAAAAGATACGCGAATTGATAAGCGAATTTGTTGTACTTATTAGGTCTGGGCAGCTGCGATAATTTTTCAAAAATTCCATGTCTTACATTTTCTATTGGTATTTGTTTGTAATATCTCATAACCCAATCAATGATACATATGTGTGACGTACTTGCAAAATACTCACAGAAGGTAGAATATAATTATATATATATATATATATACGCGTGAACCGGTGCGCAATATATATATATATATTGCGCACCGGTTCACGCGTATATATATATACGCCGGTGCGCAATATATATATATATATATATATATATATATATATATATATATATATATATATATATATATATATATATATATATATATATATATATATATATATATATATATATATATATATATATATATATATATATATATATATATATATATATATATATATATATATATATATTGCGCACCGGTTCACGCGTAATCGTGTTGGTGCTGCACAAGTACGTCTTCGAGAGAGACGGCGATAGGTTAAATAGAACCCGTTTGCGAGAGTTTCAAGGCTTCACCTTTGACGAAAAGAGCTCTCAATTCGAAACGAAGCTCGAATACGTAAGAAACAATCTAACAGCCGCCGACTCAGTAACAATTTGCAATGCTTTGCAAATTGAGTACAACGTGGATTGAGTAGAACTCCACATATTTAAGAATTAACAGAAGGGAAATTTGTTTGGCGCAAACCGCGCTGCATTTATTGAAGGTGAGGAAGAACATAACGACGAACACTACGACGGCAGCGATTATGCCGCAAACAACGATGGCAACGACGATGAATATGGCAGCTGTGCACATAGCAACACCGGTGGTAACGGGAAACCACGACGACGAGAAGAACGAGATGGTGCAGCAGAACGAAGCGCACATTTCGCTATGAGCTTTCGCGACATAGAAGATTCTATTCGCACTTTTTCTGATGACGAAACATTGACGATAGGGAGATGGCTGAATGAATTCGAAGAAGTGGCAACTATCATGAACTGGAACGACTTTCAGAGATTTTTATTTGCGAAGAAAGCATTGAGAGGAGTGGCGCGTACTTTAATTCAAAGCGAGAGTGCTATATTAAGCTACTTAAAGTTAAGAGAAGCTCTTATAACCGAATTTGAATGCATTATAAATAGTGCTACATTGCACAAAACACTAGTTGAAACAAAAATGAATAAAGACGAGAATGTAAAAACATATTTTTATAGAATGAGGGATATTGCTTCGCGCGGAAACATAGAATCGAGTGCATTAATTGAATATATAATCGACGGCATAAAAGATTTGAACATTAATAAATCTATTCTGTATGGCGCTTCAAATATGTAAGAATTTACAGAAAAATTGCGCGTATATGAAGCTTATTCTAGAAAAAATAAATCAAATGAAACGCGTAAAGTGTACAAAAAATATGATTACGATAGTAAAAGTGCCAAAAATCTGAATTCTCTTGTTATAATTGCGGTAGAAAGGGCCACAAATCAATCGAGTGCAAAAACAAAAGCAAAGGCACGAAGTGTTTTCAGTGTAACCAATTCGGTCACATCGCAAAAGATTGTCCCGAAAGACAAAATTACAATTTAAATAGCAATGTTCGAAACTTGAATAAACAATTCATTGCTATGAATAAAGAAGTGGAAATTTCTGATGAAAAGGACGTCTGTTTGTTGGATACGGGTAGTATGGTTAACATCGTAACAGAATATGTTTATAATGACTTAGGCAGGCCACATATAACTCCATCAAATATTTACCTCATTGGTTTTGGTGAAAAGTTAATAGATAATAAAATAAAGCCTATTGGCAATTTCAAACATGAATTGATGGTGAAACATATATTGTCAATTTCCACGTTGTGCTGTCGAAATCCATAGACGTTGAGGTTGTGTTGGGCGAAGAATTTTTTCGGAAGGCTGAAATAAAAATAAATAGCGACCGTGTTCACATTCACAAAATGAAAACTGTAAAAAATAAGATAAACTTTGAAGCAGACGAATTCAGTATTTTTAAAATTGACACGATTTCGAATGAGAACGATTTAAATATCGATGAAAGCGCGAGTACACACGCAAAACAAAAGATACGCGAATTGATAAACAATTATAAGCCAGAAAAGTGTAAGTCAACTGAAATTAAAATGCATATAGTGCTTAAAGACGCAGTTCCTATTTTCGCGAGACCGCATAGGTTGCCAATCACAGAAAGACATATCGTAGATGATCAAGTGGAACAGTGGCTGAAGGACGGCGTCATAGAGTATTCTGATTCCGAATTTAGCAGCCCGGTTGTCCTTGTTAAAAAAACGTGATGGGACACCGCGACTCTCGTAGACTTTCGAAAAATCAACAAAGTTGTGATGGAGGATCGTTTTCCCCTACGGCTGATAGAAGACCAACTCGACAGGCTACATAACGGTACAATTTTTAGCACCATCGATCTAAGAAACGGGTTTTTTCATGTCGCGGTAGATGAATCAAGCCGTAAATATACCTCCTTCGTTACTCACCATGGCCAATACCAGTTTTGTAAAGTCCCTTTCGGACTATCAAATTCTCTAGGCGTTTTTCAAAGATTTATTAATACAATTTTTCGTGAACTAACACGCAAAGGTATAGCTCTGCCTTATATAGATGACATTATTATTCCCTCAGAAAATGAGGAGGAAGCTGTTAAAAATTTAGAAGAGGTCATAAATCTTTGTCGGGATTATGGGCTCGAATTAAACGTTCGAAAATGTAAATTCTTGAAGAAACGAGTGGAATTATTAGGCCACGTTATAGAGGACCGCAAAATATCACCATCGCCAGTCAAAGTTGATGCATTAAACAATTACAAAATGCCAAAAACACTAAAGCAATTGGAAAGCTTTCTCGGACTTGCGGGATATTTTAGATATTTTAGAAAATTTGTACCAAACTTCTCTTTAATTGCAAAATCGCTAACCGACTTAAAGAAAACTAATAGTAAGTTCGAAATTAATGACGAACAAGTAAATCTTTTAATATGTTAAAGAGAATTTTAGCCAACGCAGCGGTCTTGAGCATATTTAACCAAAATCTGGAAACTGAGGTGCACACAGACGCTTCAATTGACGGATACGGCGCTGTGTTACTACAGAGGTCTTTCGAAGACGGTCAGTTGTATCCAGTATACTTTATGAGTAAAAAGACCACCGAAGCGGAAAGAAAATATACAAGTTACGAGCTAGAAATTTTGGCAGCCATTGAGGCACTAAAGAAATTCAAAGTTTACCTGTTGGGACTACATTTTAAACTCGTGACAGACTGTGACGCCTTCGCGAAGACTATGGAAAAGAAGGATTTGTGCACCAGAGTGGCTAGGTGGCTTTTGTTCTTACAGGAATACGATTATGATGTGGAGCACAGACCAGGGTCCCAGATGAAACACGTAGACGCCTTAAGCCGGTATGCAGTCATGATTCTCACCGAAGACGACGTTCTTGCTAAAATACGACGAGCACAGTTGAAAGACGATGATATAAAAACGATAATTGGAAATCTTCAAGGTGAGTCATCACATGACAGTTACTTTTTAAAAGGCGACATATTGTATAAATGGAAAGACGGCCAAGATCTACTTGTCGTGCCAAGGTAATTAGACAAGCACACGAGAGGGGGTATTTTGGTGTAAAAAAAACAAGGATTGTTGTGTCGAAATTATTTTATACCTAAATTAGACAAAAAAATACAATGTCACATCTCGAATTGTATACCATGCATAATAGTAAATAGAAAGCAATGCAAAAGAGTGGGAGAGCTCCACATATCAATTCGAGGTTCAGCATTTACCTCCGATGAATTCCGTAAATACTGCGAGGAAGAAAACATCAAACATTTCAAAATTACTACCGCACTGCCAAGGTCAAGCGACAGGTGGAAAGGCTTAACACGATAATTGCCACAGTCTTAGTCAAACATAGTCTAGAGGGCCCGTCTAAATGGTACCGAAATGTTGACCGAGTTCAGCAAGTCATCAATTCCACCTAATGCACAAGCATCGATACAACGCCTTTTGAATTGCTAGTAGGAGTAAAGATGAGAGTAAAAGAAGACCTGCAGATCAAAGAGATCCTTGATGCCGAGACGAAGACAAACTTCAACGAAGATCGCGACGAGATGAGGCAGCGTGCTAAGCAACACATACTTAAGATCCGGGAAGAAAATAAGAAGACATATAATCTAAGGCGTAAACCAGCAGTCAAATATGTAAAAGGTGATCTGGTCGCTGTTAAGAGAACGCAGTTTGGGGGGAGGCTTAAAGCTAAAGCCAAAATATCTTGGGCCCTACGAAGTGATTAAGGCAAAGCCGAAGGACAACTATAACGTCCGAAGAGTAGGCGGCAGCGACGGTCCCGGCCAAACAACAACCTGAGCTGAATATATGAAGCCCTGGTCACGCGCCGGCGAAGATGAAGACGAGAACGAACCAGTCGAATCTTTTGAGTTAGATACGTTGTAGGATGGCCGGAAAGTGGGAGTAAAATTTTGCTGCAACCCTGAAGAGAAAACGTAGATGGAAGTTAGCAAAATTCAGTGAGTCAGTCGAAAGAAGATCGCGGCGGAGTAACGACGAGTGGTCGACGACGATGACCAATATAAGTGTTCTTCGACTCAATTCATACAATTCATATAATTATAATTCATATAATTCATTTAATAAATAAACTTGTAATTCACAATATAAATATATATAAATATATATATAAATATATATATAATATATATATATATATATATATATATATATATATATATATATATATATATATATATATATATATATATATATATAAATATATATATATATATATATATATATAAATATATATATATATATATATATATATATATATTGCGCACCGGTTCACGCGTAATCGTGTTGGTGCTGCACAAGTACGTCTTCGAGAGAGACGGCGATAGGTTAAATAGAACCCGTTTGCGAGAGTTTCAAGGCTTCACCTTTGACGAAAAGAGCTCTCAATTCGAAACGAAGCTCGAATACGTAAGAAACAATCTAACAGCCGCCGACTTAGTAACAATTTGCAATGCTTTGCAAATTGAGTACAACGTGGATTGAGTAGAACTCCACATATTTAAGAATTAACAGAAGGGAAATTTGTTTGGCGCAAACCGCGTTGCATTTATTGAAGGTGAGGAAGAACATAACGACGAACACTACGACGGCAGCGATTATGCCGCAAACAACGATGGCAACGACGATGAATATGGCAGCTGTGCACATAGCAACACCGGTGGTAACGGGAAACCACGACGACGAGAAGAACGAGATGGTGCAGCAGAACGAAGCGCACATTTCGCTATGAGCTTTCGCGACATAGAAGATGTTCGCGCAGAAGGCCAAATTTTCTCACACTAAATTTAAGCATGAAATTCAATCATTAAATTCCGAAGTGTATGCAAATTGTCAACGGCATTTCCCACAATCCATGCAGGTTAGCAAGAAATGATAAGAAGAGTCAATGACCGCGTCGCAAGCTTCCGATTGCAGTGCACGACAAACCTTGGTCGCAAGACTTAAATGTCACCGTGCGAATGATTTTGGCAGGCAAAATGCAAGGTTGCATTGACTGTGGGAAACATCAATCTAAATTTTGTTATACCTGTGGTTACCTTTTAAGTTTCCTGTTCCTTTTAGCTGTAATTTTTGTTATAAATATGATAGACAATAATAATAAAGGTGCTTTTTGACTTCAGCAGTGAAACAGTGCTAATCTAGTGATTTTGCAGTGCGATCCATCTTCATCATTTCTCAAATAAACGACTAGCTGGTTAGTACCAGATAGTCAATTCAACGTATAAATTGGTTGTGTACCAATTTATTCATTTTGTCGTCAAAAGAGGCGTACATAAAGTGGTTGAAACAGTGCTAATCTAGTGATTTTGCAGTGCGATCCATCTTCATCATTTCTTAAATAAACGACTAGCTGGTTAGTACCAGATAGTCAATTCAACGTATAAATTGGTTGTGTACCAATTTATTTATTTCGTCGTCAAAAGAGGCGTACATAAATTTGGTGACCCCGACGTGATCAGAAGGTTACGTGATTCGTCGATATGAACAAATTGGAAGAATACCTGCAGAAGCAGGACGAAGTTGCAGTGGCCCTGCAAAAAACCATCAACAACTTCAAGAAGACCGCAAAGGACAAAAGAACTTTGGAATTCGTCGAACGGAAGATAAACGAAATAGATGAATATTGGAAGGCATTTGACAAATGGGATAACGTGATTAGACAGCATCCGTCAATCACAGAGGAACACCATTACATTCAAGCCAACATACACGGCACATTGGGAGAAAAATACAGCGATGCCAGGGATCAAATGGTTACCTGGCTGCAATTGTTAAAAGCAAAAGCTGCAACAGATAGACAGGAAGCCGGACCATCCAATCAAGCGTCCACTCAAACCACTCTACTGATAGCGAAGCAGAAAAAGGTAACCGAGATGTTGTTAAGCACATTGACAAAAATGCTTGATGACACGAGTGCTCATCCACAACAATATTACGATGGCAAAATTCCTACTCTTGAAAGGCATTTCAAGAGCATTCAAGATCTACACGAAAGGATCTGGAACTCACTGGAAACTATCGATGATGTTACATACGATTTGAATAAATATTCAAACATCGAAGAAGAAATCAGTAACAAGATTCTGCAATTACAACTAAAAGCAGGCTCCCGGACTTCAGCATCATCAAGGGTCGAAGCAAGCGGAAACACAGCACTTCCGCTTCCGAAAATTGAATTGCCGAAATTTTCCGGTCAGTATTTGTACTGGCGACAATTCCGTGATCTATTTGTTGAATTAGTTCACAATCAGCCGATACCTACATGTCAAAAAATGTGGTATCTCAAAACAGTGTTAACTGGAGAGGCAGCAGGACTCATACAACATTTCACGAGCACAGAGGCTAATTACGACCCGGCTTGGAAAATAATCAACGATCGTTACGAAAATCCGCGGCTGTTAATAGATGCAGTCATTACAAAATTATTGTCGCAGCCAGCTAACCAGCAAGAAACAGTAGCATCAACAAAACTGTTACATGATACTACAGTAGAATGTCTACTGAGCCTGACAAGTTTAGGTGTAAACACACAAAATTGGGATCCACTACTGCTGCATGTCCTTGTTAATCGACTCAGCAAAACTACACATGCCTTATGGGAACAATCCATTACAAATCCCAGACAAACTCCCACACTAAAGGAGTTCACAGATTTTCTAGAGCGGCGCTTTCAAGCTCTAGAATCATTAGGAGCAAATTCTGGAAAATCAGAATTATCTAAACGATCGGATTCATGCAAATCATTGACTGTTTCAATCGCACCCAAAACGTGCATCATTTGCAACAATCAACATCCCTTGTTCATGTGTAACCAGTTCCTGCAAATGAAACCAAAATCTCGGTTATCCAGCGTTCAAAAAGCCAAGCTTTGCGTCAATTGTTTAAAGAGTGGACACTTGGCGAAAGATTGCTTTTGGGCAGCAAAGGAACGACAGCATCTTCGAAAATGCAGACATCCAGCAACATTCCTAAGGAGGCATCGTCTAAACCTCCGCCATCAACGCCAGCAAGTACAAGCACTTCTGGTTCTTCACCAGCGATCACATTATCAGCAATCCCGATTATCCCAGTGTCGCACCACGCCATTAACAAAACAACGCTATTGAGCACAATCCAACTAAAGGTTAGGGATAACTGGGGACACGACATCAATTGCCGCGCAGTTCTAGACAGCGGTTCGCAAGCAAACTTCATTACAAAACGTCTAGCAACCAAGTTAGGCATGCGTAAAATCCCACATCTTGTAGATATTGAAGGGATAGGAGAGACGCGTCGCTATACAACTGATCGAATAAACATACAACTAACGTCCAGAACAACAGAATTTTCGGCAAGGATAGAGGCACAGATTTTATTCAAAATTGTGTCAAACCAGCCTACTCAACAAATTGACACAGAAGGCTGGCAAATTCCAAAAAATCTACCACTTGCAGATCCAGAATTTGCAACGCCTGGATCGATCGATCTACTAGTTGGAGCAGGATTGTTCTACAACATATTGTGCATTGGACAAATAAGATTAAGAGCGGATCTTCCAGTTCTTCAAAACACACTCTTCGGTTGGGTTGTTGGAGGTGAATTCAACAATAAGCCTTCTCAATTATCAACAATAACTTGTGGGATTAGTAGTGAAACCAAATTAAATGAAGCCGTCGAAAGATTGTGGCGAATAGAAGAATGTGACGTTCGGACTGACGTCTTGACCACAGCAGAAAAACGATGTGTATCACATTTCAACTTAAATGTTCAACGACATTGCGACGGTCGATATATCGTTCGGTTGCCATTTGATGGAGAGCCCAGTCAATTAGGTGACTCAAAGGATATAGCGCTTCAGCGCTTCCGTGCAATCGAAAGGAAATTTGAAAGAAATGACGACTTCAAGAAGCTATACGTACAGTTCATGCGTGAATATGAAGTCTTGGGCCACATGGAAAGGGTGATCCTTGAGAAAATCGAAAAACCACATTTTTTTCTCCCTCATCATGGAGTGTTGAGACCCGACAGTAGCACTACTAAACTTAGGGTGGTATTCGATGCTTCAGCGAAAACTTCATCGAACTATTCATTAAACGATATGTTGTCAACAGGACCGAACATACAAGCTGATCTCTTTACCATATTGCTTCGTTTCCGAATGCCGAGATATGTGTTTACTACCGACATTGAAAAGATGTATCGGCAAATATGGGTGCATCCATCGGATCGGAAGTATCAGCTCATCTGGTGGAGAGAGAATCAAACGCTTCCACTACAGTGCTATCAACTAAACACCGTAACTTACGGCACAACTTGTGGCCCATTCTTGGCAATTCGGTCCCTTCAACATTTGGCAGAACAAAACAGCGACAAATACCCACTAGCAGCTGAAGCAATAAAAAATAACTTCTATGTAGACGACGGCCTATGTGGACCTTGCCGTCGCATTAGATACGCAAACACAACTCATCAACTTGTTGCAAACAGCAGGGTGCATTCTACGCAAATGGTGCGCGAACGACAAAAGATTACTGCAAAACGTTCCAGCTGTGGACAAGAAGGCAGAGACCGAATTCGAGAACAAAGGTGAAGAGCTTACCAAGGCGATGGGACTAACATGGAATCCCGCAAGCGACACATTTTCAGTCAGAACTGGGAATACGACTAAGGAAAGGATTACAAAAAGATCAGCTCTTTCTGACGTTTCTCGCATCTTTGATCCACTTGGTTTCATTGCGCCAGTAGTAGTTTCAGCGAAAATATTTTTGCAAAATTTATGGCGGTTAAAACTGGATTGGGATGCCGCAATTCCTCAAGATCTTCACACCTTTTGGGAAAACTTCAAGGACAAATTACCAGAACTGGAAAAGATTTCAACTCCACGTCATGTGTTTGGTCACCAAACACGTAAGAACTTCCAAGTCCACATATTTGCAGACGCTTCTGAGCAGGCCTATGGCGCTGTATCATACATAAGGAGTATCGATGTGAAGGGTACAATCCGAGTACGATTTCTCTGTGCGAAATCAAAGGTGGCACCCGTTAAACAAATCAGTCTTCCACGATTAGAACTCTGCGCAGCAAAACTAGCCGTAGATCTAATGAGAAGAATTCAACAAGACTTAAACATTAATAAAGAGATAATTTATCTGTGGACAGACTCAACGGCCGTTCTTGGTTGGGTCAATGCAAGCTCCGCAAATTATCATACTTTTGTGGCTAATCGAGTAGCTTCAATACAACGCAACACGCTATCCAAACAATGGAGATATGTACAATCACATCAAAATCCTGCTGATATAGTGTCCAGGGGTGTGACCCCAGAAAAAATTGCAGACAACAATTTTTGGTTTTATGGTCCCATATTTTTACACGGATCCGAAGGACAATGGCCGTCTCAACTCACAAAACATGAAGAATGCTGTATAGAGCGCCGCAACAACGTCAAAGCAGTTCTGACATCAAACGTCAATCCATCAGAAGACTTGTTAACAAGAATTAAACACAGCCACTCATTTAGGCGATTGCAGAGAATCGTGGCTTACACGCTTCGTTTTGGCAACACATCAAAGCTAAGAACATGTACAGCAACACCAAGTTCAACCGAAATGGAAAAAGCTCTTCTTTGCATTATCAAAATAATGCAACAGAATGAGTTTGGAGACGACATAAAAAACCTCCGCCAACACAAATGCGTCAACCGAAGCAGCTCGTTAAGCAGTTTAGCACCTTTTATGAGTGAAGATGGCCTTTTACGAGTAGGCGGACGCCTTGAATCAGCTCTGCTAAAGTTCGACTCAAAACATCCAATGGTTCTACCCTACCGCCACCCTGTAACCAAAATGTTGATAAATGATCTACATAAAGAACACCTTCATGTAGGTCCACAGACACTCTTGTCCATCGTTAGACAGCGATTTTGGCCTATAAAAGGGAAAACACTTGCTCGGTCTGTTGTCCAAGGATGTATGAGATGCTCCCGGATGCAGCCAAAGCTACTTACACAATTAATGGGCAATTTACCGGCAGATCGTGTACAACCAGCGCGACCATTTATCAACGCAGGAGTTGACTTCTTCGGTCCAGTTTGGACTCATTTCAAACTTCGCGGCAAGCGGCCACAAAAGGCTTATGTCGCTGTTTTTTGCTGTTTTGCCACAAAGGCGGTGCATATGGAACTTGTGAGTGACCTAACCACGGAAGCCTTTTTAGGCGCTCTCAAACGCTTCATGGGTCGACGTGGACACTGCCAAAAAATATACTGCGATAACGCAACAAATTTCGTAGGTGCAAGAAATCAACTTCAAGAATTACAGAACGCGGTACAATCAAAAGATGCTCAAGAAAAGATAGTCGGAGAATGCAGCAAAAGAAGAGTTGAATTCCTATTCATACCCCCGAGATCGCCTCATTTCGGCGGCTTGTGGGAGGCAGCGGTAAAGTCAGCCAAACAGTTATTGCAGCACACCTTATCCTCAGCTTCTCTAACCTACGAGGAATTGGAAACGGTCATCATTGAAGCAGAAGCTATATTAAATTCTCGACCTATAACGCCACTGTCATCAGACCCAAATGACTTAACCGCTCTAACACCTGGACATCTTCTAATCGGCGAACCTCTTGTATCAACAATAGATCCTCACATTACGCCTGCCCATTCGACTCTTGCAACGAGATGGAAGTTAGTCACACACATAAAAGCAGAATTCTGGAGGAGATGGAGTCGAGAGTATTTAAATCATCTCCAACACCGATATAAGTGGAAAACTGAATGTCATAATATAACTCCTGGAACTTTAGTTGTTATAAAGGATGACAACTTGCCACCACTAAAATGGTCGCTGGGACGTGTTATACAGGTAATCCGCGGAGATGATGGACTCGTTCGAGTAGTAGATGTGCGCACACCAACAAATGTGATACGACGCCCAGTGCATAAAATAGCGCCATTGCCATCAGAGACTCCCACTGACAACAGTCAAAGCAGCAGCTCCAGCCATCAAGATGACAACGGTCCAAGCAACCAAAACCCACCAAAACGAATTAAGAACAATGATGAGGGACCCAAGAAGAACAACCATCAAACACGTAAAAAACAACGCATCAGCATTGGTTCAGCAATAGTTAATGTCCTTATGGTTATGTTACTTGTTTCACCTGGTCACAGCAAAGATGTGCAAGTACAAAGGTTCAACAATGATCCAGGAATTTACTTCGAAAACCTTGGTTTTGCGGAAATCATTGTAAGCGACTGGAATTTAATAACTTTCTTCAAACTACAACCATATTGGACAGAATTTAATGCAATTACACATTATGTAATGTCATTGGATAAAATGTGTGAACTCATCAAAGCCACAGATGGAACCTGTTCTGGGGTAGTGAGCCAAATACAAAGATTCAGCGATGACATAGAACAAATGAATTCAATGTTAACACCGCAGTCTATCCGACGAAGCAAAAGAGGAGCACTAAACATAATCGGAAATGTCGCCCGCAGCTTGTTCGGTGTCCTGGACTCAGAATATGCCGAAGAAATAGCTGCCACGATCGACAAAATTTATCTAAATGAAGAATATTTGACAACAGCGATACGAAACCAGACGTCATTCATAGACACCACATTAAATATCATGCAAAAGAATCAAGAAGAGATTGAAGGCGAATTTAGTAAAGTCAAGGAAGAAATTGAACACATCAACTCGGAATTCAGAAGGGTTAAGCAACTGTTCGACTTGCGTCTAAGATTTTACGAAATGTCTCTTCACACATTGACAGTTCTAAACAACTACCAACGAATGCAAAACTCGCTCTTTGACATATTAATTGATTCTCACCAAGGAAAAATGAATCCAGAATTAATTCCCCCCGCCACACTTCAAGCGGAATTAATCAAGGTCCAGACTAACCTACCAAGGACAATGAGGCTTCCACTACCCACAAACGAACTTCGAAAATTTTACCAACTAATGCTGATAGAAAGCCAAATAACGAAAACATATATTATCTTCAAAGTAAGAATTCCAATAATTTCAACAGAATCGTTTGAACTTTTGAAACTTACGCCCATTCCATGGAAGGGCAACAGCGGCTTCAAAATAATAACACCATCGACACCGTATATGATGGCAAACTTACACAGAGATCAATATTATCCCATAATGGAGGCAGAGCTTCAACAGTGCTTTTCACTTAAAGAAAACGAACACCTGTGCAGACCTCACAACCCGATTCTAAAACGAGGATCCTCCAAAGCTGCTTGCGAAATCAATTTGCTCGATGATGGACAAAACTTAGCATCATGCAACATTAACCCCCTTACTACAAACTCTTATTGTGTTAAGCTTAATAATCCCAACAAGTGGATCTATGCTGTGGCTAATAGAACTCTCGTGAATGCGGTTTGCAGCGAAAACCTAACCCAATTAGTACTGGAGGGATCAGGAATATTGACAATTCACGAGGGATGTATCATCAAATTGCCGTTCTTAACAATACAAGGGCATCAATCTATTGAAGTAAACCGGTACACCTCATACATTCCATCAATAAATGTTAGCTTTATACAAGCAGAATCATCATCAGAAGACGTCACAACAGCAGTTCACAAACTAGATACCACCCAAACACCCCAGCTGACAAAACTAAGAAACCAAATTTCAAAATTCAAAGTTGACAGTCCGGATAAATTACGAAACCACGACATCCATCATTACACGCTGGGTTACGGAAATCTCATTATAATCGTAGCTGTTGGCTCAATCATCGGCTGGAAGCTCTACCATAAGGATCAAAAACCAACCACCACAGAAGTAATCCCACAAGATGTACAGGGTGTGTCTACGGAAGCAGAGAATACTGGTGCCTCCGCGGACTCAGGATTCATTAGAGTCCAAGGCTATCCAACGTTTACAAGTTGAGCAAACGACTATTGCTCAACGCCGGGGAGGATGTTCGCGCAGAAGGCCAAATTTTCTCACACTAAATTTAAGCATGAAATTCAATCATTAAATTCCGAAGTGTATGCAAATTGTCAACGGCATTTCCCACAATCCATGCAGGTTAGCAAGAAATGATAAGAAGAGTCAATGACCGCGTCGCAAGCTTCCGATTGCAGTGCACGACAAACCTTGGTCGCAAGACTTAAATGTCACCGTGCGAATGATTTTGGCAGGCAAAATGCAAGGTTGCATTGACTGTGGGAAACATCAATCTAAATTTTGTTATACCTGTGGTTACCTTTTAAGTTTCCTGTTCCTTTTAGCTGTAATTTTTGTTATAAATATGATAGACAATAATAATAAAGGTGCTTTTTGACTTCAGCAGTGAAACAGTGCTAATCTAGTGATTTTGCAGTGCGATCCATCTTCATCATTTCTCAAATAAACGACTAGCTGGTTAGTACCAGATAGTCAATTCAACGTATAAATTGGTTGTGTACCAATTTATTCATTTTGTCGTCAAAAGAGGCGTACATAAAGTGGTTGAAACAGTGCTAATCTAGTGATTTTGCAGTGCGATCCATCTTCATCATTTCTTAAATAAACGACTAGCTGGTTAGTACCAGATAGTCAATTCAACGTATAAATTGGTTGTGTACCAATTTATTTATTTCGTCGTCAAAAGAGGCGTACAGAAGATTCTATTCGCACTTTTTCTGATGACGAAACATTGGCGATAGGGAGATGGCTGAATGAATTCGAAGAAGTGGCAACTATCATGAACTGGAACGACTTTCAGAAATTTTTATTTGCGAAGAAAGCATTGAGAGGAGTGGCGCGTACTTTAATTCAAAGCGAGAGTGCTATATTAAGCTACTTAAAGTTAAGAGAAGCTCTTATAAGCGAATTTGAATGCATTATAAATAGTGCTACATTGCACAAAACACTAGTTGAAACAAAAATGAATAAAGACGAGAATGTAAAAACATATTTTTATAGAATGAGGGATATTGCTTCGCGCGGAAACATAGAATCGAGTGCATTAATTGAATATATAATCGACGGCATAAAAGATTTGAACATTAATAAATCTATTCTGTATGGCGCTTCAAATATGTAAGAATTTACAGAAAAATTGCGCGTATATGAAGCTTATTCTAGAAAAAATAAATCAAATGAAACGCGTAAAGTGTACAAAAAATATGATTACGATAGTAAAAGTGCCAAAAATCTGAATTCTCTTGTTATAATTGCGGTAGAAAGGGCCACAAATCAATCGAGTGCAAAAACAAAAGCAAAGGCACGAAGTGTTTTCAGTGTAACCAATTCGGTCACATCGCAAAAGATTGTCCCGAAAGACAAAATTACAATTTAAATAGCAATGTTCGAAACTTGAATAAACAATTCATTGCTATGAATAAAGAAGTGGAAATTTCTGATGAAAAGGACGTCTGTTTGTTGGATACGGGTAGTATGGTTAACATCGTAACAGAATATGTTTATAATGACTTAGGCAGGCCACATATAACTCCATCAAATATTTACCTCATTGGTTTTGGTGAAAAGTTAATAGATAATAAAATAAAGCCTATTGGCAATTTCAAACATGAATTGATGGTGAAACATATATTGTCAATTTCCACGTTGTGCTGTCGAAATCCATAGACGTTGAGGTTGTGTTGGGCGAAGAATTTTTTCGGAAGGCTGAAATAAAAATAAATAGCGACCGTGTTCACATTCACAAAATGAAAACTGTAAAAAATAAGATAAACTTTGAAGCAGACGAATTCAGTATTTTTAAAATTGACACGATTTCGAATGAGAACGATTTAAATATCGATGAAAGCGCGAGTACACACGCAAAACAAAAGATACGCGAATTGATAAACAATTATAAGCCAGAAAAAAGTTAAAGACGCAGTTCCTATTTTCGCGAGACCGCATAGGTTGCCAATCACAGAAAGACATATCGTAGATGATCAAGTGGAACAGTGGCTGAAGGACGGCGTCATAGAGTATTCTGATTCCGAATTTAGCAGCCCGGTTGTCCTTGTTAAAAAAACGTGATGGGACACCGCGACTCTCGTAGACTTTCGAAAAATCAACAAAGTTGTGATGGAGGATCGTTTTCCCCTACGGCTGATAGAAGACCAACTCGACAGGCTACATAACGGTACAATTTTTAGCACCATCGATCTAAGAAACGGGTTTTTTCATGTCGCGGTAGATGAATCAAGCCGTAAATATACCTCCTTCGTTACTCACCATGGCCAATACCAGTTTTGTAAAGTCCCTTTCGGACTATCAAATTCTCTAGGCGTTTTTCAAAGATTTATTAATACAATTTTTCGTGAACTAACACGCAAAGGTATAGCTCTGCCTTATATAGATGACATTATTATTCCCTCAGAAAATGAGGAGGAAGCTGTTAAAAATTTAGAAGAGGTCATAAATCTTTGTCGGGATTATGGGCTCGAATTAAACGTTCGAAAATGTAAATTCTTGAAGAAACGAGTGGAATTATTAGGCCACGTTATAGAGGACCGCAAAATATCACCATCGCCAGTCAAAGTTGATGCATTAAACAATTACAAAATGCCAAAAACACTAAAGCAATTGGAAAGCTTTCTCGGACTTGCGGGATATTTTAGAAAATTTGTACCAAACTTCTCTTTAATTGCAAAATCGCTAACCGACTTAAAGAAAACTAATAGTAAGTTCGAAATTAATGACGAACAAGTAAATCTTTTAATATGTTAAAGAGAATTTTAGCCAACGCAGCGGTCTTGAGCATATTTAACCAAAATCTGGAAACTGAGGTGCACACAGACGCTTCAATTGACGGATACGGCGCTGTGTTACTACAGAGGTCTTTCGAAGACGGTCAGTTGTATCCAGTATACTTTATGAGTAAAAAGACCACCGAAGCGGAAAGAAAATATACAAGTTACGAGCTAGAAATTTTGGCAGCCATTGAGGCACTAAAGAAATTCAAAGTTTACCTGTTGGGACTGCATTTTAAACTCGTGACAGACTGTGACGCCTTCGCGAAGACTATGGAAAAGAAGGATTTGTGCACCAGAGTGGCTAGGTGGCTTTTGTTCTTACAGGAATACGATTATGATGTGGAGCACAGACCAGAGTCCCAGATGAAACACGTAGACGCCTTAAGCCGGTATGCAGTCATGATTCTCACCGAAGACGACGTTCTTGCTAAAATACGACGAGCACAGTTGAAAGACGATGATATAAAAACGATAATTGGAAATCTTCAAGGTGAGTCATCACATGACAGTTACTTTTTAAAAGGCGACATATTGTATAAATGGAAAGACGGCCAAGATCTACTTGTCGTGCCAAGGTAATTAGACAAGCACACGAGAGGGGGTATTTTGGTGTAAAAAAAACAAGGATTGTTGAAATTATTTTATACCTAAATTAGACAAAAAAATACAATGTCACATCTCGAATTGTATACCATGCATAATAGTAAATAGAAAGCAATGCAAAAGAGTGGGAGAGCTCCACATATCAGTTCGAGGTTCAGCATTTACCTCCGATGAATTCCGTAAATACTGCGAGGAAGAAAACATCAAACATTTCAAAATTACTACCGCACTGCCAAGGTCAAGCGACAGGTGGAAAGGCTTAACACGATAATTGCCACAGTCTTAGTCAAACATAGTCTAGAGGGCCCGTCTAAATGGTACCGAAATGTTGACCGAGTTCAGCAAGTCATCAATTCCACCTAATGCACAAGCATCGATACAACGCCTTTTGAATTGCTAGTAGGAGTAAAGATGAGAGTAAAAGAAGACCTGCAGATCAAAGAGATCCTTGATGCCGAGACGAAGGCAAACTTCAACGAAGATCGCGACGAGATGAGGCAGCGTGCTAAGCAACACATACTTAAGATCCGAGAAGAAAATAAGAAGACATATAATCTAAGGCGTAAACCAGCAGTCAAATATGTAAAAGGTGATCTAGTCGCTGTTAAGAGAACGCAGTTTGGGGGGAGGCTTAAAGCTAAAGCCAAAATATCTTGGGCCCTACGAAGTGATTAAGGCAAAGCCGAAGGACAACTATAACGTCCGAAGAGTAGGCGGCAGCGACGGTCCCGGCCAAACAACAACCTGAGCTGAATATATGAAGCCCTGGTCACGCGCCGGCGAAGATGAAGACGAGAACGAACCAGTCGAATCTTTTGAGTTAGATACGTTGTAGGATGGCCGGAAAGTGGGAGTAAAATTTTGCTGCAACCCTGAAGAGAAAACGTAGATGGAAGTTAGCAAAATTCAGTGAGTCAGTCGAAAGAAGATCGCGGCGGAGTAACGACGAGTGGTCGACGACGATGACCAATATAAGTGTTCTTCGACTCAATTCATACAATTCATATAATTATAATTCATATAATTCATTTAATAAATAAACTTGTAATTCACAATATAAATATATATATATATATATATATATATATATATATATATATATATATATATATATATATATATATATATATATATATATATTGCGCACCGGTTCACGCGTAATCGTGTTGGTGCTGCACAAGTACGTCTTCGAGAGAGACGGCGATAGGTTAAATAGAACCCGTTTGCGAGAGTTTCAAGGCTTCACCTTTGACGAAAAGAGCTCTCAATTCGAAACGAAGCTCGAATACGTAAGAAACAATCTAACAGCCGCCGACTTAGTAACAATTTGCAATGCTTTGCAAATTGAGTACAACGTGGATTGAGTAGAACTCCACATATTTAAGAATTAACAGAAGGGAAATTTGTTTGGAGCAAACCGCGCTGCATTTATTGAAGGTGAGGAAGAACATAACGACGAACACTACGACGGTAGCGATTATGCCGCAAACAACGATGGCAACGACGATGAATATGGCAGCTGTGCACATAGCAACACCGGTGGTAACGGGAAACCACGACGACGAGAAGAACGAGATGGTGCAGCAGAACGAAGCGCACATTTCGCTATGAGCTTTCGCGACATAGAAGATTCTATTCGCACTTTTTCTGATGACGAAACATTGACGATAGGGAGATGGCTGAATGAATTCGAAGAAGTGGCAACTATCATGAACTGGAACGACTTTCAGAAATTTTTATTTGCGAAGAAAGCATTGAGAGGAGTGGCGCGTACTTTAATTCAAAGCGAGAGTGCTATATTAAGCTACTTAAAGTTAAGAGAAGCTCTTATAAGCGAATTTGAATGCATTATAAATAGTGCTACATTGCACAAAACACTAGTTGAAACAAAAATGAATAAAGACGAGAATGTAAAAACATATTTTTATAGAATGAGGGATATTGCTTCGCGCGGAAACATAGAATCGAGTGCATTAATTGAATATATAATCGACGGCATAAAAGATTTGAGCATTAATAAATCTATTCTGTATGGCGCTTCAAATATGTAAGAATTTACAGAAAAATTGCGCGTATATGAAGCTTATTCTAGAAAAAATAAATCAAATGAAACGCGTAAAGTGGACAAAAAATATGATTACGATAGACAAAAGTGCCAAAAATCTGAATTCTCTTGTTATAATTGCGGTAGAAAGGGCCACAAATCAATCGAGTGCAAAAACAAAAGCAAAGGCACGAAGTGTTTTCAGTGTAACCAATTCGGTCACATCGCAAAAGATTGTCCCGAAAGACAAAATTACAATTTAAATAGCAATGTTCGAAACGTGAAGAAACAATTCAGTGCTATGAATAAAGAAGTGGAAATTTCTGATGAAAAGGACGTCTGTTTGTTGGATACGGGTAGTATGGTTAACATCGTAACAGAATATGTTTATAATGACTTAGGCAGGCCACATATAACTCCATCAAATATTTACCTCATTGGTTTTGGTGAAAAGTTAATAGATAATAAAATAAAGCCTATTGGCAATTTCAAACATGAATTGATGGTGAAACATATATTGTCAATTTCCACGTTGTGCTGTCGAAATCCATAGACGTTGAGGTTGTGTTGGGCGAAGAATTTTTTCGGAAGGCTGAAATAAAAATAAATAGCGACCGTGTTCACATTCACAAAATGAAAACTGTAAAAAATAAGATAAACTTTGAAGCAGACGAATTCAGTATTTTTAAAATTGACACGATTTCGAATGAGAACGATTTAAATATCGATGAAAGCGCGAGTACACACGCAAAACAAAAGATACGCGAATTGATAAACAATTATAAGCCAGAAAAGTGTAAGTCAACTGAAATTAAAATGCATATAGTGCTTAAAGACGCAGTTCCTATTTTCGCGAGACCGCATAGGTTGCCAATCACAGAAAGACATATCGTAGATGATCAAGTGGAACAGTGGCTGAAGGACGGCGTCATAGAGTTTTCTGATTCCGAAGTTAGCAGCCCGGTTGTCCTTGTTAAAAAAACGTGATGGGACACCGCGACTCTCGTAGACTTTCGAAAAATCAACAAAGTTGTGATGGAGGATCGTTTTCCCCTACGGCTGATAGAAGACCAACTCGACAGGCTACATAACGGTACAATTTTTAGCACCATCGATCTAAGAAACGGGTTTTTTCATGTCGCGGTAGATGAATCAAGCCGTAAATATACCTCCTTCGTTACTCACCATGGCCAATACCAGTTTTGTAAAGTCCCTTTCGGACTATCAAATTCTCTAGGCGTTTTTCAAAGATTTATTAATACAATTTTTCGTGAACTAACACGCAAAGGTATAGCTCTGCCTTATATAGATGACATTATTATTCCCTCAGAAAATGAGGAGGAAGCTGTTAAAAATTTAGAAGAGGTCATAAATCTTTGTCGGGATTATGGGCTCGAATTAAACGTTCGAAAATGTAAATTCTTGAAGAAACGAGTGGAATTATTAGGCCACGTTATAGAGGACCGCAAAATATCACCATCGCCAGTCAAAGTTGATGCATTAAACAATTACAAAATGCCAAAAACACTAAAGCAATTGGAAAGCTTTCTCGGACTTGCGGGATATTTTAGATATTTTAGAAAATTTGTACCAAACTTCTCTTTAATTGCAAAATCGCTAACCGACTTAAAGAAAACTAATAGTAAGTTCGAAATTAATGACGAACAAGTAAATCTTTTAATATGTTAAAGAGAATTTTAGCCAACGCAGCGGTCTTGAGCATATTTAACCAAAATCTGGAAACTGAGGTGCACACAGACGCTTCAATTGACGGATACGGCGCTGTGTTACTACAGAGGTCTTTCGAAGACGGTCAGTTGTATCCAGTATACTTTATGAGTAAAAAGACCACCGAAGCGGAAAGAAAATATACAAGTTACGAGCTAGAAATTTTGGCAGCCATTGAGGCACTAAAGAAATTCAAAGTTTACCTGTTGGGACTACATTTTAAACTCGTGACAGACTGTGACGCCTTCGCGAAGACTATGGAAAAGAAGGATTTGTGCACCAGAGTGGCTAGGTGGCTTTTGTTCTTACAGGAATACGATTATGATGTGGAGCACAGACCAGGGTCCCAGATGAAACACGTAGACGCCTTAAGCCGGTATGCAGTCATGATTCTCACCGAAGACGACGTTCTTGCTAAAATACGACGAGCACAGTTGAAAGACGATGATATAAAAACGATAATTGGAAATCTTCAAGGTGAGTCATCACATGACAGTTACTTTTTAAAAGGCGACATATTGTATAAATGGAAAGACGGCCAAGATCTACTTGTCGTGCCAAGGTAATTAGACAAGCACACGAGAGGGGGTATTTTGGTGTAAAAAAAACAAGGATTGTTGTGTCGAAATTATTTTATACCTAAATTAGACAAAAAAATACAATGTCACATCTCGAATTGTATACCATGCATAATAGTAAATAGAAAGCAATGCAAAAGAGTGGGAGAGCTCCACATATCAGTTCGAGGTTCAGCATTTACCTCCGATGAATTCCGTAAATACTGCGAGGAAGAAAACATCAAACATTTCAAAATTACTACCGCACTGCCAAGGTCAAGCGACAGGTGGAAAGGCTTAACACGATAATTGCCACAGTCTTAGTCAAACATAGTCTAGAGGGCCCGTCTAAATGGTACCGAAATGTTGACCGAGTTCAGCAAGTCATCAATTCCACCTAATGCACAAGCATCGATACAACGCCTTTTGAATTGCTAGTAGGAGTAAAGATGAGAGTAAAAGAAGACCTGCAGATCAAAGAGATCCTTGATGCCGAGACGAAGACAAACTTCAACGAAGATCGCGACGAGATGAGGCAGCGTGCTAAGCAACACATACTTAAGATCCGGGAAGAAAATAAGAAGACATATAATCTAAGGCGTAAACCAGCAGTCAAATATGTAAAAGGTGATCTGGTCGCTGTTAAGAGAACGCAGTTTGGGGGGAGGCTTAAAGCTAAAGCCAAAATATCTTGGGCCCTACGAAGTGATTAAGGCAAAGCCGAAGGACAACTATAACGTCCGAAGAGTAGGCGGCAGCGACGGTCCCGGCCAAACAACAACCTGAGCTGAATATATGAAGCCCTGGTCACGCGCCGGCGAAGATGAAGACGAGAACGAACCAGTCGAATCTTTTGAGTTAGATACGTTGTAGGATGGCCGGAAAGTGGGAGTAAAATTTTGCTGCAACCCTGAAGAGAAAACGTAGATGGAAGTTAGCAAAATTCAGTGAGTCAGTCGAAAGAAGATCGCGGCGGAGTAACGACGAGTGGTCGACGACGATGACCAATATAAGTGTTCTTCGACTCAATTCATACAATTCATATAATTATAATTCATATAATTCATTTAATAAATAAACTTGTAATTCACAATATAAATATATATAAATATATATATAAATATATATATAAATATAAATATATATATATATATATATATATATAAATATAAATATATATATATATATATATAAATATATATATATATATATATATATATATATATATATATATATATATATATATATATATATATATATATATATATATATATATATATATATTGCGCACCGGTTCACGCGTAATCGTGTTGGTGCTGCACAAGTACGTCTTCGAGAGAGACGGCGATAGGTTAAATAGAACCCGTTTGCGAGAGTTTCAAGGCTTCACCTTTGACGAAAAGAGCTCTCAATTCGAAACGAAGCTCGAATACGTAAGAAACAATCTAACAGCCGCCGACTTAGTAACAATTTGCAATGCTTTGCAAATTGAGTACAACGTGGATTGAGTAGAACTCCACATATTTAAGAATTAACAGAAGGGAAATTTGTTTGGAGCAAACCGCGCTGCATTTATTGAAGGTGAGGAAGAACATAACGACGAACACTACGACGGCAGCGATTATGCCGCAAACAACGATGGCAACGACGATGAATATGGCAGCTGTGCACATAGCAACACCGGTGGTAACGGGAAACCACGACGACGAGAAGAACGAGATGGTGCAGCAGAACGAAGCGCACATTTCGCTATGAGCTTTCGCGACATAGAAGATTCTATTCGCACTTTTTCTGATGACGAAACATTGACGATAGGGAGATGGCTGAATGAATTCGAAGAAGTGGCAACTATCATGAACTGGAACGACTTTCAGAAATTTTTATTTGCGAAGAAAGCATTGAGAGGAGTGGCGCGTACTTTAATTCAAAGCGAGAGTGCTATATTAAGCTACTTAAAGTTAAGAGAAGCTCTTATAAGCGAATTTGAATGCATTATAAATAGTGCTACATTGCACAAAACACTAGTTGAAACAAAAATGAATAAAGACGAGAATGTAAAAACATATTTTTATAGAATGAGGGATATTGCTTCGCGCGGAAACATAGAATCGAGTGCATTAATTGAATATATAATCGACGGCATAAAAGATTTGAACATTAATAAATCTATTCTGTATGGCGCTTCAAATATGTAAGAATTTACAGAAAAATTGCGCGTATATGAAGCTTATTCTAGAAAAAATAAATCAAATGAAACGCGTAAAGTGGACAAAAAATATGATTACGATAGACAAAAGTGCCAAAAATCTGAATTCTCTTGTTATAATTGCGGTAGAAAGGGCCACAAATCAATCGAGTGCAAAAACAAAAGCAAAGGCACGAAGTGTTTTCAGTGTAACCAATTCGGTCACATCGCAAAAGATTGTCCCGAAAGACAAAATTACAATTTAAATAGCAATGTTCGAAACGTGAAGAAACAATTCAGTGCTATGAATAAAGAAGTGGAAATTTCTGATGAAAAGGACGTCTGTTTGTTGGATACGGGTAGTATGGTTAACATCGTAACAGAATATATTTATAATGACTTAGGCAGGCCACATATAACTCCATCAAATATTTACCTCATTGGTTTTGGTGAAAAGTTAATAGATAATAAAATAAA
Organism: Sicus ferrugineus; assembly: GCA_922984085.1. Classification (NCBI taxonomy): domain Eukaryota; kingdom Metazoa; phylum Arthropoda; class Insecta; order Diptera; family Conopidae; genus Sicus; species Sicus ferrugineus. Next base: position 31,314,532 of record OV277349.1, read on the forward strand.
GCCTATTGGCAATTTCAAACATGAATTGATGGTGAAACATATATTGTCAATTTCCACGTTGTGCTGTCGAAATCCATAGACGTTGAGGTTGTGTTGGGCGAAGAATTTTTTCGGAAGGCTGAAATAAAAATAAATAGCGACCGTGTTCACATTCACAAAATGAAAACTGTAAAAAATAAGATAAACTTTGAAGCAGACGAATTCAGTATTTTTAAAATTGACACGATTTCGAATGAGAACGATTTAAATATCGATGAAAGCGCGAGTACACACGCAAAACAAAAGATACGCGAATTGATAAACAATTATAAGCCAGAAAAGTGTAAGTCAACTGAAATTAAAATGCATATAGTGCTTAAAGACGCAGTTCCTATTTTCGCGAGACCGCATAGGTTGCCAATCACAGAAAGACATATCGTAGATGATCAAGTGGAACAGTGGCTGAAGGACGGCGTCATAGAGTTTTCTGATTCCGAAGTTAGCAGCCCGGTTGTCCTTGTTAAAAAAACGTGATGGGACACCGCGACTCTCGTAGACTTTCGAAAAATCAACAAAGTTGTGATGGAGGATCGTTTTCCCCTACGGCTGATAGAAGACCAACTCGACAGGCTACATAACGGTACAATTTTTAGCACCATCGATCTAAGAAACGGGTTTTTTCATGTCGCGGTAGATGAATCAAGCCGTAAATATACCTCCTTCGTTACTCACCATGGCCAATACCAGTTTTGTAAAGTCCCTTTCGGACTATCAAATTCTCTAGGCGTTTTTCAAAGATTTATTAATACAATTTTTCGTGAACTAACACGCAAAGGTATAGCTCTGCCTTATATAGATGACATTATTATTCCCTCAGAAAATGAGGAGGAAGCTGTTAAAAATTTAGAAGAGGTCATAAATCTTTGTCGGGATTATGGGCTCGAATTAAACGTTCGAAAATGTAAATTCTTGAAGAAACGAGTGGAATTATTAGGCCACGTTATAGAGGACCGCAAAATATCACCATCGCCAGTCAAAGTTGATGCATTAAACAATTACAAAATGCCAAAAACACTAAAGCAATTGGAAAGCTTTCTCGGACTTGCGGGATATTTTAGATATTTTAGAAAATTTGTACCAAACTTCTCTTTAATTGCAAAATCGCTAACCGACTTAAAGAAAACTAATAGTAAGTTCGAAATTAATGACGAACAAGTAAATCTTTTAATATGTTAAAGAGAATTTTAGCCAACGCAGCGGTCTTGAGCATATTTAACCAAAATCTGGAAACTGAGGTGCACACAGACGCTTCAATTGACGGATACGGCGCTGTGTTACTACAGAGGTCTTTCGAAGACGGTCAGTTGTATCCAGTATACTTTATGAGTAAAAAGACCACCGAAGCGGAAAGAAAATATACAAGTTACGAGCTAGAAATTTTGGCAGCCATTGAGGCACTAAAGAAATTCAAAGTTTACCTGTTGGGACTACATTTTAAACTCGTGACAGACTGTGACGCCTTCGCGAAGACTATGGAAAAGAAGGATTTGTGCACCAGAGTGGCTAGGTGGCTTTTGTTCTTACAGGAATACGATTATGATGTGGAGCACAGACCAGGGTCCCAGATGAAACACGTAGACGCCTTAAGCCGGTATGCAGTCATGATTCTCACCGAAGACGACGTTCTTGCTAAAATACGACGAGCACAGTTGAAAGACGATGATATAAAAACGATAATTGGAAATCTTCAAGGTGAGTCATCACATGACAGTTACTTTTTAAAAGGCGACATATTGTATAAATGTTAAGACGGCCAAGATCTACTTGTCGTGCCAAGGTAATTAGACAAGCACACGAGAGGGGGTATTTTGGTGTAAAAAAAACAAGGATTGTTGTGTCGAAATTATTTTATACCTAAATTAGACAAAAAAATACAATGTCACATCTCGAATTGTATACCATGCATAATAGTAAATAGAAAGCAATGCAAAAGAGTGGGAGAGCTCCACATATCAGTTCGAGGTTCAGCATTTACCTCCGATGAATTCCGTAAATACTGCGAGGAAGAAAACATCAAACATTTCAAAATTACTACCGCACTGCCAAGGTCAAGCGACAGGTGGAAAGGCTTAACACGATAATTGCCACAGTCTTAGTCAAACATAGTCTAGAGGGCCCGTCTAAATGGTACCGAAATGTTGACCGAGTTCAGCAAGTCATCAATTCCACCTAATGCACAAGCATCGATACAACGCCTTTTGAATTGCTAGTAGGAGTAAAGATGAGAGTAAAAGAAGACCTGCAGATCAAAGAGATCCTTGATGCCGAGACGAAGACAAACTTCAACGAAGATCGCGACGAGATGAGGCAGCGTGCTAAGCAACACATACTTAAGATCCGGGAAGAAAATAAGAAGACATATAATCTAAGGCGTAAACCAGCAGTCAAATATGTAAAAGGTGATCTGGTCGCTGTTAAGAGAACGCAGTTTGGGGGGAGGCTTAAAGCTAAAGCCAAAATATCTTGGGCCCTACGAAGTGATTAAGGCAAAGCCGAAGGACAACTATAACGTCCGAAGAGTAGGCGGCAGCGACGGTCCCGGCCAAACAACAACCTGAGCTGAATATATGAAGCCCTGGTCACGCGCCGGCGAAGATGAAGACGAGAACGAACCAGTCGAATCTTTTGAGTTAGATACGTTGTAGGATGGCCGGAAAGTGGGAGTAAAATTTTGCTGCAACCCTGAAGAGAAAACGTAGATGGAAGTTAGCAAAATTCAGTGAGTCAGTCGAAAGAAGATCGCGGCGGAGTAACGACGAGTGGTCGACGACGATGACCAATATAAGTGTTCTTCGACTCAATTCATACAATTCATATAATTATAATTCATATAATTCATTTAATAAATAAACTTGTAATTCACAATATAAATATATATAAATATATATATAAATATATATATAAATATAAATATATATATATATATATATATAAATATATATATATATATATATATATATATATATATATATATATATTGCGCACCGGTTCACGCGTAATCGTGTTGGTGCTGCACAAGTACGTCTTCGAGAGAGACGGCGATAGGTTAAATAGAACCCGTTTGCGAGAGTTTCAAGGCTTCACCTTTGACGAAAAGAGCTCTCAATTCGAAACGAAGCTCGAATACGTAAGAAACAATCTAACAGCCGCCGACTTAGTAACAATTTGCAATGCTTTGCAAATTGAGTACAACGTGGATTGAGTAGAACTCCACATATTTAAGAATTAACAGAAGGGAAATTTGTTTGGCGCAAACCGCGTTGCATTTATTGAAGGTGAGGAAGAACATAACGACGAACACTACGACGGCAGCGATTATGCCGCAAACAACGATGGCAACGACGATGAATATGGCAGCTGTGCACATAGCAACACCGGTGGTAACGGGAAACCACGACGACGAGAAGAACGAGATGGTGCAGCAGAACGAAGCGCACATTTCGCTATGAGCTTTCGCGACATAGAAGATTCTATTCGCACTTTTTCTGATGACGAAACATTGGCGATAGGGAGATGGCTGAATGAATTCGAAGAAGTGGCAACTATCATGAACTGGAACGACTTTCAGAAATTTTTATTTGCGAAGAAAGCATTGAGAGGAGTGACGCGTACTTTAATTCAAAGCGAGAGTGCTATATTAAGCTACTTAAAGTTAAGAGAAGCTCTTATAAGCGAATTTGAATGCATTATAAATAGTGCTACATTGCACAAAACACTAGTTGAAACAAAAATGAATAAAGACGAGAATGTAAAAACATATTTTTATAGAATGAGGGATATTGCTTCGCGCGGAAACATAGAATCGAGTGCATTAATTGAATATATAATCGACGGCATAAAAGATTTGAACATTAATAAATCTATTCTGTATGGCGCTTCAAATATGTAAGAATTTACAGAAAAATTGCGCGTATATGAAGCTTATTCTAGAAAAAATAAATCAAATGAAACGCGTAAAGTGGACAAAAAATATGATTACGATAGACAAAAGTGCCAAAAATCTGAATTCTCTTGTTATAATTGCGGTAGAAAGGGCCACAAATCAATCGAGTGCAAAAACAAAAGCAAAGGCACGAAGTGTTTTCAGTGTAACCAATTCGGTCACATCGCAAAAGATTGTCCCGAAAGACAAAATTACAATTTAAATAGCAATGTTCGAAACTTGAAGAAACAATTCAGTGCTATGAATAAAGAAGTGGAAATTTCTGATGAAAAGGACGTCTGTTTGTTGGATACGGGTAGTATGGTTAACATCGTAACAGAATATGTTTATAATGACTTAGGCAGGCCGCATATAACTCCATCAAATATTTACCTCATTGGTTTTGGTGAAAAGTTAATAGATAATAAAATAAAGCCTATTGGCAATTTCAAACATGAATTGATGGTGAAACATATATTGTCAATTTCCACGTTGTGCTGTCGAAATCCATAGACGTTGAGGTTGTGTTGGGCGAAGAATTTTTTCGGAAGGCTGAAATAAAAATAAATAGCGACCGTGTTCACATTCACAAAATGAAAACTGTAAAAAATAAGATAAACTTTGAAGCAGACGAATTCAGTATTTTTAAAATTGACACGATTTCGAATGAGAACGATTTAAATATCGATGAAAGCGCGAGTACACACGCAAAACAAAAGATACGCGAATTGATAAACAATTATAAGCCAGAAAAGTGTAAGTCAACTGAAATTAAAATGCATATAGTGCTTAAAGACGCAGTTCCTATTTTCGCGAGACCGCATAGGTTGCCAATCACAGAAAGACATATCGTAGATGATCAAGTGGAACAGTGGCTGAAGGACGGCGTCATAGAGTATTCTGATTCCGAAGTTAGCAGCCCGGTTGTCCTTGTTAAAAAAACGTGATGGGACACCGCGACTCTCGTAGACTTTCGAAAAATCAACAAAGTTGTGATGGAGGATCGTTTTCCCCTACGGCTGATAGAAGACCAACTCGACAGGCTACATAACGGTACAATTTTTAGCACCATCGATCTAAGAAACGGGTTTTTTCATGTCGCGGTAGATGAATCAAGCCGTAAATATACCTCCTTCGTTACTCACCATGGCCAATACCAGTTTTGTAAAGTCCCTTTCGGACTATCAAATTCTCTAGGCGTTTTTCAAAGATTTATTAATACAATTTTTCGTGAACTAACACGCAAAGGTATAGCTCTGCCTTATATAGATGACATTATTATTCCCTCAGAAAATGAGGAGGAAGCTGTTAAAAATTTAGAAGAGGTCATAAATCTTTGTCGGGATTATGGGCTCGAATTAAACGTTCGAAAATGTAAATTCTTGAAGAAACGAGTGGAATTATTAGGCCACGTTATAGAGGACCGCAAAATATCACCATCGCCAGTCAAAGTTGATGCATTAAACAATTACAAAATGCCAAAAACACTAAAGCAATTGGAAAGCTTTCTCGGACTTGCGGGATATTTTAGATATTTTAGAAAATTTGTACCAAACTTCTCTTTAATTGCAAAATCGCTAACCGACTTAAAGAAAACTAATAGTAAGTTCGAAATTAATGACGAACAAGTAAATCTTTTAATATGTTAAAGAGAATTTTAGCCAACGCAGCGGTCTTGAGCATATTTAACCAAAATCTGGAAACTGAGGTGCACACAGACGCTTCAATTGACGGATACGGCGCTGTGTTACTACAGAGGTCTTTCGAAGACGGTCAGTTGTATCCAGTATACTTTATGAGTAAAAAGACCACCGAAGCGGAAAGAAAATATACAAGTTACGAGCTAGAAATTTTGGCAGCCATTGAGGCACTAAAGAAATTCAAAGTTTACCTGTTGGGACTACATTTTAAACTCGTGACAGACTGTGACGCCTTCGCGAAGACTATGGAAAAGAAGGATTTGTGCACCAGAGTGGCTAGGTGGCTTTTGTTCTTACAGGAATACGATTATGATGTGGAGCACAGACCAGGGTCCCAGATGAAACACGTAGACGCCTTAAGCCGGTATGCAGCCATGATTCTCACCGAAGACGACGTTCTTGCTAAAATACGACGAGCACAGTTGAAAGACGATGATATAAAAACGATAATTGGAAATCTTCAAGGTGAGTCATCACATGACAGTTACTTTTTAAAAGGCGACATATTGTATAAATGGAAAGACGGCCAAGATCTACTTGTCGTGCCAAGGTAATTAGACAAGCACACGAGAGGGGGTATTTTGGTGTAAAAAAAACAAGGATTGTTGTGTCGAAATTATTTTATACCTAAATTAGACAAAAAAATACAATGTCACATCTCGAATTGTATACCATGCATAATAGTAAATAGAAAGCAATGCAAAAGAGTGGGAGAGCTCCACATATCAGTTCGAGGTTCAGCATTTACCTCCGATGAATTCCGTAAATACTGCGAGGAAGAAAACATCAAACATTTCAAAATTACTACCGCACTGCCAAGGTCAAACGACAGGTGGAAAGGCTTAACACGATAATTGCCACAGTCTTAGTCAAACATAGTCTAGAGGGCCCGTCTAAGTGGTACCGAAATGTTGACCGAGTTCAGCAAGTCATCAATTCCACCTAATGCACAAGCATCGATACAACGCCTTTTGAATTGCTAGTAGGAGTAAAGATGAGAGTAAAAGAAGACCTGCAGATCAAAGAGATCCTTGATGCCGAGACGAAGGCAAACTTCAACGAAGATCGCGACGAGATGAGGCAGCGTGCTAAGCAACACATACTTAAGATCCGGGAAGAAAATAAGAAGACATATAATCTAAGGCGTAAACCAGCAGTCAAATATGTAAAAGGTGATCTGGTCGCTGTTAAGAGAACGCAGTTTGGGGGGAGGCTTAAAGCTAAAGCCAAATATCTTGGGCCCTACGAAGTGATTAAGGCAAAGCCGAAGGACAACTATAACGTCCGAAGAGTAGGCGGCAGCGACGGTCCCGGCCAAACAACAACCTGAGCTGAATATATGAAGCCCTGGTCACGCGCCGGCGAAGATGAAGACGAGAACGAACCAGTCGAATCTTTTGAGTTAGATACGTTGTAGGATGGCCGGAAAGTGGGAGTAAAATTTTGCTGCAACCCTGAAGAGAAAACGTAGATGGAAGTTAGCAAAATTCAGTGAGTCAGTCGAAAGAAGATCGCGGCGGAGTAACGACGAGTGGTCGACGACGATGACCAATATAAGTGTTCTTCGACTCAATTCATACAATTCATATAATTATAATTCATATAATTCATTTAATAAATAAACTTGTAATTCACAATATATGTATATATATATATATATATATATATATATATATATATATATATATATATATATATATATATAGAACAACTTAGAATATATATACTTAGAACAACTTCTATATATACTTAGAACAACTTAGGAGAGATTCGGCAGGATATATATGAACCGTTAACTTTGGAAGTTATAACTATAACTTCTTTTATATATATATATATATATATATATATATATATATATATATATATATATATATATATATATATATATATATATATATATATATATATATATATATATATATATATATATATATATATATATATATATATATATATATATATATATATATATATATATATATATAAAAGAAGTTATAGTTGTGAACCGTTAACTTAGGAAGTTATAACTTATACATGCAAATTTTCTTGCAAGAAAATCTCGCATGCAATTCGGCTGCGAGTGACTAGATTGACCAGAACGTAATTTCTCATATATATAACCTAGTTGTTTCGTTTGAATGAATTTATGTAGAAAAACAAGGAATATACAACTAATATAGCTACTGTAAAAAGATAGTCTGTCAAATCTCTTCAATCCGAAAACAAACCGTGTCAGATTATTAAACAACACATTGAACTTATCCATAGAGGAGGATTGAATTTGTAGTAGACTAATACCGTGTAAGTGAGAATCGGCAAAATTAGTTGCAATACAAGATAACGTCTCGTTGCTACAGGAACGTATTGCATTGAATACCGTAAATTGCGAAGAACATATGCTTTACTGACAGAGACATTGATATGATTAGTACTAGTTAAGGAGGAGTTAATACATATACCAAGATATACCAAGACTATTTTATTTACTAAGGTTAGTTCAGAGTCACCAAGATATAATAGTGTGATGTATACATAAGACTTTGAAGTATTTAAGCGAAGATGATTACTATCAGCCCACCTTCAATAGACTTTAAGTCCACATTTAATTTATCACATAAATCAATTAGCAGATCAGGATGGTTAGACACATAAAGCATACGCATGTGTAGATACAGCACAATAGAGTAGTAGATAGAGCACAATATATCATTTACAAACATGGAAAATAATAAGGGACCCAGCACAGAACCGTGAGGAACATCAACGAAACACATTTAATCTGTTGTGAGCGGCGTTCGGTTGCAGTGGCAGGGTAGCAGCGGCTCAGCTCGCCGGCGGTTGGGTGGAGTTGTTGCCACTCGAACCCACAACCAATTTCCTCAATTTTCCTTTTCTTAAATAGTTTAACTTAACTTAATTCGATTACTTCAATTTTTCCGTTCAAATAGTTCAATTTAATTTTAATACTATACTATATTTATTTCAATTTAAATCGGCGTTCGGTTGCAGTGGCACGGTGGCAGCGGCTCAGCTCGCTGGCGGTTAGGTGGAGTTGTTGCCACTCGAACCCACAACCAAAAAAATTCGTGCCATTTTTTTCAAACATATAAAAAAATAGGAAAAGTGCAATGGAGGAAAATGTAGAATCAAGGAAAGAGGAAATTAATGTGTGAAGAAGAAAGAAGAAGGAAGATAGGGATTAGTCCCATCCAGCTGTAGTGCAAAAAAAGGGAGCACCCAATTCAACCTCTATCGTTGCAATAATTTCCCCACCATTCACTTAACCCCACTCAATTTCATTCACTTATTCCCACTCATGCCACCATCCAGACCGGACACAATCTGCACTCTCATCACCTCCACACTCTGGCTCCAGCGTTGTTAGTGTGATCCCCAGCCACTTATTCCCTAACTTGTCAAGTCAATGTCCTTCCGCCACGACCAGTGGCGCCAGCTCCTCCTTCTGGTCCACCAGCACATCCGCCTAATTGCAGCGTTTAGCAACACAGTCTGCAAATTAAAAATTCCAATCGTAAATACCAAAAAAAAGACATATTTTGTTTTTCAGTGCATTCTTTCTTTCTATTTATCAATATACAATATATAATAATTTCCTCAATTTTCCTTTTCTTAAATAGTTTAACTTAACTTAATTCGATTACTTCAATTTTTCTGTTAGTTCAATTTAATTTTAATACTATACTTTAATTTTAATTTAATCCAATCTACCTTTTAGTTCAATTTAATTCCCTTTGTTATAAATAAGTATTTTGTGTTGTAAATTAAGACGATAATTTAGTATACTTTATTTTATTATACCCTACACCCGAAGGCAGTGTTGGAAAGGGAGGGAAGAGAATATTCACTTTATTCTTCCGTTTGTAACGCAGAGAAGGAGACGATATAAATATGTAAAAGTATATATATTCTTACTCAGCGTCACCTGAATCGATTTAGCCCTGTCCGTCCGTCTATCTGTCTGTCGAAATCACGATAACGGGAGAAATAAAAGAGATATCGCAATGAAATTTGGCACAAATATTCTCTGTTATGTAGGGCAGTTTGGGATTGAAAATGGAAATGGCGATATCGGTTGACAAACACGCCTACTTTACGTACGGAAGATATCGGCACCTCGTTTCAAAAAATGTTATAATGTGAATATCTTATAAACCGTGCGAGATATTGGGGTGCGAGATATTTTATTCCGGAACATATAGCGCCATATTAAAACGTCCATATTGGGCGTGCCACGCCTAATCATACAAAAGTTATGAATATCTTGTATACGGTATAAGATATTAACACGTAATTCTATTATGAGATATCCACAGGTATTACCAACTTGTAAACAGAAAATGGGCGTAGTCCGCCCAATTATACAAAAGTTGTCATTATCCCATAAACGTTTCAAAATATTAATACGTGATTTTATTTAGCAGTATCTAGACATATTACAAAAATATTTGCCAAAAATGGGCGTGGTCCTTACTTAAAAGTTGGTTAAGTGCCGAAATTATAATTTTTTCAGATATTTGGGTGTAGGGTATTTAGATTTCGGCTAGGCCGAAGACAACACTTTTACTTGTTCATGTTTGCAACCATTCTTATGAACTCATTATCCATTTGTTAAACTTAAATCCCGTTCTTTTTTTTTTTCTTTGCTGCTGAACTTTTGTGCAGGTATGTATGTGAGTAGGTGGTCTGGGTCAGTGTCATAACTGCCAACAGTTTGGCCACGCAACTAACCAGGCAGTACCCAGATGTGTGAAGTGTGATGGAAATTACAATTTCACACAATGCCCCAACAGAAGAAAAAGCCAAGTATGTGAACTGCAGCGGTGAACACCCAGCGAGTTTTGGGGGTTGTCCTAAAAATCCCGCAAACTCTTAAAAAACATATGCTCAAGTAGCAAAACCCCAAAATATATCGCTTTCTATTAACACACCTACCACCACAAGCCAGAAGTCTTCTCCTTCATCTGCAAACAACAACTTCGAACAGTTTCTGACAAATATGCAGTACCAATTTAGTATTATTATGAAGGACATGATGTCCACCATAATTCAAGGCTTTTTCGCAGCTGAATCAAAAACTAATCCACTTCTCTATTCTCACATGGAACGCTGATTCAATATTAAGCAAAAAGGATGAGCTAACACAATTCCTTTATGAAAACAATACGGATGTTGTACTCATACAAGAAACGTTCCTAAAATCAGGACACCGCCTGAGATCCTAAACTACATTCTGTACAGAAATGATATACTGAATGGTAGATAATAAAAAGAAGTATCCCTCACCACTTCATCCACACCCGCCAACTTCAAAACATTGAAGCAACAATAGTTAAAGCCTATAACGAATCTTTTCAATTCCTTTTAATATCCGCATACAAACCTCCTAGAGCTAAGAATTTTGATGATGACCTCGTCGAACTACTCAACATAGACGAATAAATTTTTTTGCCAGGTGACCTTGACTCATGTTATCGAGTTTTGGCGCTCATCTAACCAATCTGGAATTACACTAAACAGATTTCTAGAAAGAAAAGATTTCTAGAAAAAAAGGTTCTATTTTATTCCCAAATAAACCGACACACTTCGGCCCCATTCATGCTCACACCCTTTATATAGGACTTACGAGGAAGTCATGACTGTGAAATAGAAGTCCTTCATGAACTTAATTCTGACCACAACCCTGTTTTCTTCAACAATAGAGATATTGTATGTTCATAGACATCCCAATTCCAACCAGAAAAACAAGTAAAAGTGTTGTCTTCGGCCTGGCCGAAATCTAAATACCCTACACCCGAGTAACTAAAAAATTATAATTTCGCCCATTTTTGGCAAATGTTTTTGTAATGTCTTTAATTACGGCTAGATAGAATTACGTATTAATATTTTGATATTAATACTAAATATATTAATATTGACAACTTTTGTATAAGTGGGCGTGGTACGCCCATTTTCAACAAGCTTATTGGTAATGCTTCCCTATATATCCTGCTAAAATTACATCTCAATATCTTATACCGTTCATGATATATTTCAAAATTTGTTATCAGTGGGCGTGGCACGCTCATTGTTTTCAAAGGGTTTAGTAATGGTGCTGTGTGTTCCGGAATAAAATTATACCTTAATATCTCGCAAGGTTTATGAAATATTCAGATTATAACATTTTTTGAAACAAGGTGCCTTTACATTCCGTATGTAAAGTAGGCGTGGCTGTTTACCGATCTCGCCCATTTTCAATCCCAACAGCCCTACATAACAAAGAATATTTGTGCACAAATTTCATCGCGATATCTCCTTTCGTTCTCCCGTAATCGTGATTTTAACAGACAGACAGACAGATAGACAGACAGACGGGCGGACAGGGCTAAATCGATTCAGGAGGTGACGCTGAGCAAGAATATATATAGTTTTCTATATATATCTCGTCTCCTTTGCTTTACAAACGGAAGAACAACTCCCTTCGGGTGTAGGGTATAATAACGGACTGGCAAGTCTTCCGCGACATCATTTCGCAGGAAATTCCTCTTACAACTCCCCAAACAAACAGGGACTTGGACATAGCAAATTCGAATAAAATAATTGCAGCAAAAAACCAAAGCACTACAACAATTCCAACTGAAATCCACAGTCCATACGACCTGCCGAGAAGCATCAGAAATAGAAATAGACTAAAAAAAAGAGCTCAAAGGACAGGTGACCCTAACTTAAACAAACAACCAGATCGTTTAACGAACAAAATCCTCGAACAAGTTTCAGAATTCAAAAATTCAAGATGGACGAATTTCCTAGAATATTTTGAACCAGCAGATTAAAAATTAAGATTTATTTATATTTATTTTAACAACTGGAGTTGCACTAAGGACACTGCCCTTTTAATTTCAATTTATTTTATCAATTATACATAACGCATTGAAAGCTAACTCTTTTAGATTGTTAGATTGTTTACTAAAACCTTTAATTTATGGAGTGAAATAGAGTCAGGCTTACAATAAATTAAAGCAGAGTATGTCACAACAGGAACTATTAATTGAAGCACAAGGTCGAAACAATAAAACATTTAAAACAAAAAGTGGTAAGCTCTGTCAAAAATTTTTGGAGTAACGAAATATAAACTTTAAAACAAAAAGTGAAAAACTTAGAAAAAACATTTGCAGAGAAAATGTTCAAAACATTTAAAAAAAGAAAAGTACTTAAATCAAAAAAGTGCACAGAACATTTTAAAAAGTAAAAACTTAAATAAAAAATTTTAAAAAGTGCACAGAACATTTTAAAAAGTAAAAACATTTTAATAAATTGAAAGAAAGAAAATATTTTGGAAAAACCTAAAAACATTTTTAAAGGTAGAAAATTTATAAATACAAAATTATAAAATATCATCAGCAACAAAACCAACATCAACAACAACACCAGTAACAACAACAAAACTCTAGAGCCAACAACAACTACATATAAGAGTGTTAACTAAAGGTGTAAAAACAAACTTCGCATTATTTGTGAGGTAAATAAATTTATAAAAGAAATATAATAAAATATTTGTTAATAACAGGAATTAGTAAATAATAGTAATATAAGTATAATAATAATTGTAATATTGATAATAATACAAACAATATTTTATTTAAGAATATAAAATAATATACGATAATACGAATATTTTGAATTGAACAGATAAAGAAAAATCTGTAGTCTGTAGATTTGTATGTTTAATATATTCCCTTAATTTACAGCATCAACCGCAAGAGGAGCACCAACAACATCATCTGCAGCAGAAGCAACAATAACAAATTAACAAAACCAACAACATCACTTTCATCAACAACAACAACATCAACAACAACAACAACATCAACATCGCCTTCACCATCATCGCCACCACCACCGTCACCTCCACTACTACCATGGCTACCAACGGCAATAGCAACAACAACATCAATAACAATAACTATAACACCATTTTCAATAATATGAAAGGCTCTATTTTTAGCGAGTGTAGTCAGCGTTTCTCTGAAATTCGCAACCTTAAACGCTACGTTGAGTCGAAGCACGAAAAGCAGGCATTTGTGTGCAACGAATGTGGGATACAATTTGCACGACAACCTTCAGAGACATAATACTAAATTTCACCCTCAATCATCATCATCGTCAGTAGCAATGGCAGCGTATTTAACCAATCCTCAGCCTTCAACATCAATAAACGTTGGGTCCCAATAAACGTACATTTGAAAGTAATAAAGTCTGCCTTTAGTGGCAGAATCGAGACGTATGTGCTGGAAAATGATGATGAGGGTTTGCTCATACCAGAGCTGTTTTTTAAAAAGGCTGAGGAGGCAGTTTTGGCTGCTCTGCATACGTTAATAATGAAATACTCAGCATATAAATTCAATATGGAGATATATGCTGAGTATGTTAAAATAACCAATGATGATGAAATGATAGTTCAAATTAAATCATTTCAATCAAAAATGCTAATGGTTAATCGAACTGAAGAGTTCGCTAATATTTATAACGATATGCACGACCAGTTACGGAAAAAATGTCCGAGTTCCAGGAGAGGGACAGTGGCTGGTCGCTGCTTAAAATATGCCACTTGCAGGTGAATGTTAACCAATATCGGCCTCTGAAGGGATCGTCATACATCCCACTACCCAGAAAGCTGCAGGAGAAGCATGCGTGCGTTAATGTTAACAATAACGACGCATTCTGCTTCAAGTGGGCCATAATATCGGCTATGTATCCCTCAGCAATTCACGCAGAAAGAGCTTCCTGCTATCATATAAATAATATTGAAGATCCTTTAATAGTAATGGAGAATGGTATCACATTGAATTTTGATGCGCTGGATTTTCCGTTGGTCGTCAGCAAAGTCTCCCGATTCGAGGAACGTAACCCACACATCGTTATCGTTAGGTTGAAACGTGACGAAGAGAAGCAAATTCGAAATTTTCGAAAAAGGTCGCCGAGATCATCACCACCTATCCACCGGGATCAAGTGGATTCACCATACCCTTAGATGATTATTTACATCTGGCAAATGGAGACTGACGTAAAGACACCCTTATCAATGTGGGCCTAAAATTCTTGGAAAAAGAGGTTCGCGGTGAAGAGCAGCGTAAACAAACATTTATGTTCAGCGCCCATTTCTTCCCGAGGTTGGCACAGGGTCGAACCACAAACGAGAATTATAAAAATGTTGGTTTTTGGTTAAAATGCTAAAACGTAGCACGTTGGACCAAGAAAATTTACCTTTTTATTTTCGACCACATTGTCATCCCCATCATCTAGAACCACCACTTGTTCTTAATGATTGTTTGCTATCCAGTGACATCAGGACCCCGTCTACAAAACCACAAGATCAGCGGTACATTATGGGCAATCACTCAACCATTGAATATGTAATTCAATTCTCTCACCACGGGGCCTCGAGAAGATACAGCAGACATGCCTAAAAGATACTTGCAAAACGAATTGTAGGCTCCTGGTCGCCTGAAACAACATGTTACAAATCTTCTCTCGTGAGACTTTGCCACTACATGAAGACTCGCTGGTTCAACAAAACAGTGGCTACGGTTTGCGGAGTGTACCACCTACACTTCGCAGGTCAAAGAGGATCCCTCCTATAATATGTGAATACCTTATGGCGGCAGAAGAAACTAAAAAGATGTAGAAAAATACCGCCGCACTGTGGCTATAAAAGGAGCTCCTGTCCGATTATTGGAGTTAGTCAAGTGAGATCAGTTGAATAAAATGAAAGAGAAAAAAACAACTAAATAGGGAGAAAACATTGTAATAAAGATTACAAGTGCTGCAAAATAATACACTTAATAAGTTTTATTATCCCAATTGTATAATCTTCCTTGTCTATTATAAGACCCTTCCATGCCCGAGTGCCTTTAAGGCTGACGGTTTTCCTATTTTAAAATCCTTTCTTGCCCGAGTGCCTTTCACGGCTGACGGCTATCCTTCCTTGCCCGAGTGCCTTTAGAAGCTGACAGTTATCCTATTTTAAAATCCTTCCTCGTCCTACTGCCTTTTAAGGTCGACGACTATTCCACTTTAATTACCTCGCCTGAATTTTTACCAACAGAGAGACACTATCAAACCAAGGCAATGAGACAACTTATAGAGTTAAGAAGTTGTAAATAATAGAAGTTGTAATATAATTATTTAATTTATCTGTTTAATATGGATTTCTATTTGTATTTGTTTCATAAATAAATAAAAAAATATATAAAATTCATATCACAGCTTTAAATAATTATTTTTTGTACACGAACTCTGGAAGTCGACGGTTTCAATCTTGGCAACGGAAAAGTTTCGTTACGCGTTCTTTGTGGAAATAAAGAAGAATTCTTGTTTTAACTACCATCTTCTTGTATCAATCACGTTGAAGTTGAGGCAACTAAAAATCTGCAAATCTCACGGCGAAAATGATGCTGGAATAAATTTTTCTCAGTGTAGGATTCACGATGTCTACCTTAATTGTGATTGCATTTAAAACTCAAATTATTAAAGTATTGTTAAATTTTCATGGAAATTGATAAATGACTATCTCCGTCTGATTGTGTCAGCAAATCTTGAAAAATTACTCCTATTCTTTTCATCTTAAAAGTTAAGTATCTTAAAAAATATAAAAAGTTAATCCAATGTATCTTGCCAGTTACATGAAAAATACGAAACTAAGTATAAGACTTTTATTAACTTTTTACCTAAATATTTTTTTAGTTTTCTTCGCATGTGTCCCACTACTATGTGCAACTGTGTGAGCTGATGTGTTTGGATCTTAAGCCTGAACTAAGAAGTATTCTCAAACGTGTTTTCCTACGGATTGGTGCAGTATTTAATATATTCAGTGTCAATTAGAAAGTAAATCATAAATTTCGTTTCTGTATTTTATTGGTAAAAATATTAAAATATACTTATACTCATACAAAAAATACAAAAATGTCTAAAAGAAATTTAAAACTCATTAATAAATTATCCAGGTTTAAATTACCTGTCGAGGTCTTTGAAATACCTGTAAATACTAACAGTAAGAGTGTTGTCTTCGGCCTGGCCGAAATCTAAATACCCTACACCCGAGTAACTGAAAAAATTATAATTTCGCCACTTAACAATAATTTCGCCACTTAGCAAATGTTCTTGTAATGTCTCTAGATACTGCTAGATAGAATTACGTATTAATATTTTGAACCGTTTATGGGATATTGACAACTTTTGTATAAGTAGGCGGACCACGCCCATTTTTGTATACGAATTGGTAATACCTGTAGATACCTCATCATAAAATTTCGTGTTAATACCGTTTACAATAGTGTTCCCCAACCTTTTTTGTGCCATGCCCCACCTTAGCCCTTCTAAAATTCTTGTGCCCCCCCTCTATGTATAATAACATACATAATTTTTAATATTAAAAATTGAATTGTTCTCTTAAGAAACTTAAATGATAGGTTTTAGGAAGAAATCACTAGGAAATTGTTAACGAAACACAGTAAGTAAATTTTCAAAATATATAATGAAAAATTCAAGTTCAATTTCCAAATAATTTTAATTTCACATCAGTTGTGATGTGACCGCGGGCGAAGGTGGATGTTACTCCCCACCAAAATTAATTTTTCGCGTCGAGTGCTCGCGAAAAACCGACCATCCACAAGCGATATAAACACATTTACCCCATAATAAAATAGAATCACAGTGCACATAACCCAAACCAATAATATAACTTATAAACATGCAACAATAATAAAATTAAAGAAATTCAGTCCAACGGAATGCAGAGAACCAAGCGAGGGCTTGTTTGTGCTCTCCGCAGTAAATCTCAGCATTTCGTTTGTTTTTACTCGTCCTCCTTCTTCCTGGTCCCGTTAGGTGTGCTGGCTGAGTGCACCGTAGGCTGAAGCGCGGCAAGATAAAGGCATAACACTTGCCTTGTCGTGTTTTGTTTTGCTTGCGACGTACGCGTGGCCGCTTGTACAGCTGACGTTACACTTCGCTACAGTGGGTGGCGATGACAAAATTCCGCATGGATTCCGCTAATGTACGTGACTTGAGGGCGAATTTTTTCGCGGTTCATACGCATATTTGTACCCACCAACCGCATGTAATGGGACTAAGTGAGACCCAGGTGTCTGAGGGTACAGATCCACTGGACTTTCACATGCCTGGGTACCACTTACTGCCATTCTTTTCATCACACAGAGGCCTCGCCTTATTTATTCGCAGTGATGTAGCGTACCAGTGTCAGCAACACCTTTGCACGACGGATGCCAAATTTAACTTCATGTGGGTTAAGTTCAAAATCCAGTCGCACATCCTGCACTTCTGCTTCATTTATAGAAGCCCGGGTCTAGGGCTGCCAACTTTTGATAAACTGGACAGTCTCTCTGATTCGATTTCTAAAATTCTTGAATCGTATCCGAATAGTGAAATTGTTGTTGCTGGTGATTTCAATGTTTATAATTCCAATTGTATGTTGAGTTATTTCCTGAGTCTAATAATTTGACTCAATTAGTGAAGGAACCAACGCACTTTCCCTGCGTTGTTGGGCAAAAACAAAATATTCTGGACCTTTTTTTAACTTCACATTACAGCAAGTATGATGTGAATGTTCTTGCACCTCTTGTTAATTCGGACCACGCTAAAATTTTTGCAACCTTCCCACATTCTAGTCTTCAATCCGCTCATCAGCCAACTCCGAAGTGGACAATGTGGCTTTATGAGAAGGCTAATTGGGTAGCGCTGAACTCCTTTTTCAGCCGTTTCAATTGGCAATTGTGTTTCAAGGATAGAGCCATAAATGCTGCAGCAAAATTGGTAGAAAATAATAATTTTATTTGGTATGAGGTCTTTCATACCCAATAAAAGAATTTCCATTAAACCAAAAGACAATTTCTGGTTTAATGCGACTTGCAGACAAGCAGTCTGGTCTAAAGAGGAAGCATTTAGGAATTGGCGTTTAAACAAAACTGCTGATACTAAACTGCTGCGCAATCAAGCCAGAAATAGGTGCAATGCCACTCTAAAGCGCGAAAAAGTTCTCTACGAACAGCGCCTTAGACGTAGAGTTCTTGAATACTATAAGGGTAGTAAGAACTTTTGGTCGTTCGTGGGGAGGGTGGAGAATCGGACGCGATCGTCTATTCCAACTCTCCTCAAGGATGATCAGATCTGATCTTCACTCGGTTGATAAGGCAAACTTATTAGCCAAAATGTTTGCTGAAAACTGCTCTTTTCTTGAGAGTAGCCAACCACTGCCCGCGGTCGATGGTGTATCTATGGTGTATCTCATGCTATGCTGTGTTAAAAGAGTGCTTGCAGACCTCAATGTCAAGAAATCCTCAGGACCGATGGCATTTCAGCCCATGTATTGAGAAAGTGCGCCTCAACCATTGCGCAATCTCTTTAATTTATCGTTTACTTCAGGAGTTTTTCCCACTTCCTGGAAGATTGCCAATGTGCAGCCAGTTCCCAAAAAAGGTGAGGCTACGAATCCTGCAAATTACCGGCCCATAGCAATCTGCTCAGTGCTCTCCAAAGTTATGGAGAGCATTATAAATTTTAACTTGATGAGGTATCTGGAGAGCAACCAATCGGTCAGTGATCGCCAGTACGGTTTCCGTGCTCACCGCTCCACAGGCGATTTGATGGCGTTCCTCACTGAGCGGTGGAACAGCTGTGTTCACCAATTCGGTGAGATTAAGGTTGTTGCTTTGGATATCTCCAAGGCATTTGACAGAGTGTGGCATAAAGCACTTGTGTCTAAACTAGCTTCTTATGGTGTCGGTAATACATTCACTCGATGGATATCGAGTTTCCTAAGCGGCCCAATGCTGTCTGTTGACACACAAGCCTTTAGCTGGTGACAATTTTTCCCCTCTAAATGTGGGTGGTATGGATATTAATGAGTCGGAGGCTCTTGACGTTCTGGGCATGTCAAACCAGTACGATCTTCGTTGGAACAATCACATTTTTGACGTGTCGAAAGGAGCAGCCAGGTGCTTAGGCTTTCTTAAGCGGTGTAAGAAATACTTCTCTCCAACCGATCTTCGTTGTATCTACACCATCCGTCCGAAAATGGAGTACAATTCGCATATTTGGTCGGGAGCTTCGAAAACATATCTTCAGCTTCTCCGTCGTGCGATAAAACTTATAGGGGACAGTAGGGTATCCAGCTCTATTGAAACCTTGAAGCGTCGTCGTGATGTGGGGTGTGTATCTCTATTTTACCGTTACTTTCATGGTAAATGTTCCTTTGAAGTAGCCGACCTGATTCCTCCGGTTCAGGTATTTAGCAGAACTACTCGACTTTCCAGAGCGGTGCACCCCTTTTATGTCGCGATTCCGTTCCAACGAACCACGCATTACCGTGGGAATTCGTTTTTCGGTCGCGTCATTAGATTGTGGAATAGCCTCCCTGCGAATGTCTTCCCGCCCACCTACAGCGTCGAAACCTTTAAGCGAGGTGTAAACCGTCACTACTCCCTCTTTCCCCTTTCCCACTAATCTGTCATCCCTTCGGAACAAACAAATGCTGTGCATGGATAGGGGGCATCCCCTGAGCTTGGTTTCATCTATCATAAAAAAAGGATTTTTTCTATATTAATTTATTGTTTTAATTTAGTGAGATCCTTGCGCTTGATGCTTGCTGCACAGAGATTTTATATTATGTTCCAATTTGGTTAGCTTCAGTCTCAAGTCTCCACGTTGTGTTATATCCAGCCGAATTCTTTTTTTTTACCAGTAAATCATTTACAGCACTAAATCCACATTCAGCTAAAAATGAAGATGGAAACGGTAGCAATAGTTTTCTTGCACATTTGGTTGAATTTGTGTATTTGACTTCTGTTTCCTCACAAAGCCATGCCATCTCTCCTTTTATATTAACTAAAGTTTTAACTGACCCATTATTTTGCAATTCTGCCAATTCTTCTTGATACTGCATATTTGATAGATCAGACAAATCCACTAACATTGGCTGCATCATCCATGTTGGAAAATCAATTTGTTTTAAATCAGAAAATCTCTCTTTTAAATCATCCGATAGAATATTCAGATGATTGACAATAACGAGTGAAGCGGTATCAGTTACTTCACATTTTTGGAGCCAATGAAACTGTTCAAAGTGTTTGTTGTTAATATATTTCTGATATAACTCAATATGGGTAATGAAACCAAATATCTTCGCTTTTGCATCGACAAGAGTTTTATTTGTTCCTTGAAGTTGCTTATTTAATATATTTAGTTTTTCAAAGATATCGGCTAAATAACTCACAAATGCTTTACAATCGATTGTTAACAGATACTTCATTTCGGGTTTGTCGCTTAATCACTTAGAGTATCAAACAGTTTCATAAATCTTTTCAAGCAGTTCCCTTTAGATAGCCATCCTACTTCAGTATGAAGTAAAAGTCTCACATGGTCTTCATTTTGCTCTTCACAAAATAGCTTGAAGAGACGCTCACATTTGGCATTAACACACTTTATTACTGAATGTAGTATTTTATTAAGAACAGGCGAGGTGTTTTTAGCTACCAAATTTTCCCTATGAATAACACAGTGCACAAGAATCATTTCTGGATTCGCATCTTTCATAAATTTTAAGCAGCCATTTTTGTTGCCCATCATATTAGGAGCACCATCTGCAGGACAAGATGTTATATTTTTCATTGGTATATCATTGACATTTAAGTAGTTTTTTTAGCTTATTATATATATATTTGGAGGTAGTGGTGCTTTCTAATCTTTTACAGAGCAGCATTTCTTCAGCAAAATGCCCTTTATCAATATATCTTACGTAAGTTCTCAATACTGCCTCACTGTCTCTTAAAGTTGATTCATCCATTTGCACCGAGAAATTTCTTGTTTTCAGCTTTTCAACAAGTTGTTTCTCAATATATTCACTCATTTCGTATATTCTCCTGCTAACAGTATTGTTACTGAGTGGCATAGCTTTCACATCTTTGTAATGTTTTTCAAGAACCGTTTTAAGAAATGCTGATATTGACGGTTTTATTAAATTCTCTCCTATAGTATGATTTTTTCCAGTTTTAGCGATGAATAAAGAAAATTGATAACTAGCCTCAAGAACACGATTATTAGTTGAAGTATGAGCAGTAAATGGAGACTTTAAAGTTGTTCTCTTTTCAAAATTTTTCTTTAAAGTTTTAAAGTAATTCAAATCTGAATTAATATGAGAACTATGTTTCGCCTTCAAATGCGCCTCAAGATGACCTCGTTTCATTGATTCGTTGGTCAAGCATTCTTGGCATAAACGACAAAATGGAATCCGCTCATCTTGGACAGCGGGTATGGACTCAAATTTTACATATTCCTCCGAATATTGACGAGTTTTTTCTTGCTTGCACCACTCATTTTACTATGGGCTATAAGAAATAAATACAAGATTAATTAAAAACTAAAATTAAAGTACGATATGTGTTAAAATTAATTTGATGTGACATAGAGTAAACGTATACTAAAAAATGCATATTTATTTAAATGTATATAACACGTTTACTACACTGCCACCGCAAAATAATATATTTTTTCCATTTGACAAATTTTTCTGGAAAATTATGCTTCTAAAATTAATATAAATAAAAATAAAATCAAATACTTACCAATTATATCTGTACAATGTATATATTTATTAAATCAACGAACTTTTATAGTTTTTGACGGACACTTATTTCAAATTAACACCAACTGAATGCTGTGAAACACTGCAGAAGTTGCGATGCAACTTCTTCCATTCAGCTGCGAACAACTGCGTTGTTTAGTGAGAATTTAAAGGATAAAGCAATTCGAGATTACATAAAAATCAGCTGCTAAAATTGCCAGTTACATGGGGAACTATTTTGAGTGTGGGTGCTTTGGATGGTTTTATTTCTATCAATTAATTTAATTATTAACTAATTACTATCAATTAATAAAAAATACTTAAATGAAAGAACCATAAACCAAATATATTAACATTTGTAAGAAAAAAATTTTTTTTTCTTACAACTCCGGGTGTAGAACCTGGCCTGCATCCCAACCGAGCCCGTTTTTAGTAAACGTAAACTGAAAACGCGGTGACCTGGGTTGTGCGGACCCAACTTCAGGTGGAATTAATTCTATCAACAACAATAAAAAGAAAAAAGGCAACGTAGCAAAGGCGAAAATATGCAAAACTAACAATAACAACAACAACCACATTAACTCGCTTGCTAACAAAGGGATTAAAAAACCACAGTCACACAGAATACATGAACCACATACTTTTTACAACAATTACAACACAGACCGAGACGCCAAACCAGCAAGCAAAAATTAAAGCAGAGCCTTGGGAAATTACTAATAAAATCAGGTGGAATACTGTTTACAACAACTACAACACAGACTGAGACGCGAAACAAGCAAGCAAAAATTAAATTAGAGCGTGGGAAGCTACCAACAAAATCACAAGAAATTTTTCTCGAAATAAGCACAACAACAACAAGTACGTTGTGTGCCGCTATGCAGATTAGAAAATTCTGGAATGTGAACAAGAACTACCAACAAAATCACAAGAAATATTTCTAGAAATAAGCTCAACAACAACAAGTACATTGTGTGCCGCTATGCACATTAGAAAATTCCAGAATGTCCACAAGAACAACGACTGCAGCGGAGTTGTTTTGATCGGTGTATAAAAGAGTCCACCGCGCTGAATTCGATCTCTTTTGGAATCTCGTGCTCCAAGTGGTAAGTCGTCAAACCTTGAACCTCTAGCACCTCGTAGTGGCTGAGTGCTCTTAAGCGGACGCCAATCCAAATTCCAAGTAAATTTTAGTACCTTGTCCTGGCTGAGTGCTCTTAAGCGGACGCCAATCCAAATTCCAAGTAAATTTTAGTACCTCGTCCTGGCTGAGTGCTCTTAAGCGGACGCCAATCCCAATTCCAAGTAAATTTTAGTACCTCGTCCTGGCTGAGTGCTTTTAAGCGGACGCCAATCCCGATTCCAAGTAAATTTTAGTACCTCGTCCTGGCTGAGTGCTCTTTAGCGGACGACAATCCCAAATCCAAGTAAATTTTAGTAACTAGTCGTGGCCGAGTGCTTTTAAGCGGACGCCAATCCCGAATTCAAGTAAATTTTAGTACCTCGTCGTGGCCAAGTGCTTTTAAGCGGACGCCAATCCTGAATCAAAGTAAATTCTAGTACCTCGTAGTGGCTGACGCCGACAATCATAAAACCTCGTATTCTAGAACTCTGTGTGTATATAGATTTTGTATTTTGACGGACTGAGTGCTATCAAGCGGACGTTAGAACTAAAGGAACTAGTTTTAAGAAATACTGATAGCAATAAAGTATCGAAAAATAAAACTTTGAATTACGGTGAATAAATAGTCGAAAAACTGTGAAAAGAAAACCGAAAGCTTTTTATTTAAGTGTTCGGTACGGGACTCTGGCGAGACTAAGTATACCCCGTCAAGAAACTTCGTTACAAAATGGCGCCCGAACAGGGACAATAGTTTCGGACAAAAATCAAGAACTATAGTGCTGAATCGCGAAAAAAACGAAACTTTAGAAAAAAAAACGGTATTATAAATAGTTACGCGAAGCGAACGGTAAATCGAACAAATAATTGAACGCTAAACTGTGCTAACGGCGAATTAAAAAAAAAAAACATTGTGCAAAAAAATAACGCGGTATTTCAAAGGAAGAGTTACACGAAATAAACGGAACAAATCGAAATGGGTAAACGGTGGATTTATAATGTTCCAAACGAGAATCTGCAGGAGATTTTACGTGAATTCGGTGTGGAATCAAAAGGCACGATCGACGAACTTCGTAAAGTGCTCTCCGGGTTTATGATGTCGCCTGATCTAACCGACGAGGTGATCGACAGGTTACGCGAACTTGAAGTGCATTGGAATCGCGGTGTTTCTCCAAGTGCGCGACCGGCGACGCCATCATTGCAAGGTGTGGTTCCGAAACACAGCGAACAGAGGGCAAATGCAACAGAAGTGCTTAACGTTAACCCCGGCAATCAAGTTTCCATGTCAACAAGTGGTTGCATAGCAGCGAGGTGCGAGCCAGAGAGTGTGGCCTATAGTAGGATGTGCTACTCTGAGGTAATTGACAAGGTACGTAAATGGTCTTGTAGGTACGACGGTGGTAGGGACCCAATAGGCTTCATCAAGAGAGTCGAGGAGCTCACAGAGGCATATGAATTGCCTAAGCATATGCTGCCACGAACCATGCCGGAGTTGCTGAAGGACAAAGCTCTTTGTTGGTACAGGAATAACAATAGGAGCTGATCAAGATTTGGAATAACAATAGGAGCTGATCAAGAATTGTTTAAAACCGATTTCCTGAAATTCTTCTTGCCATCGAGATATTTCGAAGAACTGGAGGACAACATTATGAAAAGGATCCAAGGGCCTCGCGAGAAGTTCAAGGACTATGTACTGGCCATGCAGACATTAATGCGACATGTGAACTATACGGAGGAGCAAAAACTACAGAGGATTTACAAGAATTGCCATAGGGATTATCTTCTTTACATAAGGAGGTCTGATTTCTCTGCGTTGGAGGATCTCATTGAATTGGCTGAAGATTTTCAAGGCATACGAAAGGAACCCGAACCTCCACGAGAAATTCATACTCAGCACCGACAATTACCAGGGACGCACAGGATGATAACCATAGAAAACACAGGAAAACAGCGAGACCTTCGAACAGCCTGTAGAAGATGTGGCGAAAGCGGACATTTTCAACGAGAAAGCCGAAACTCAAGGAAACTTTTCTGTTGGACTTGTGGAAAGGAGGGGGTCCGGACGATTGAATGCTGCAAAAAACCTTCGGGAAACGCGCAGGGTGTCCAGCAGGGACGAGGGCTGCTGGAACCGAACAAGATAGACTCTCCTCGTACCCCACGAAGTGCTTAAACTACAATCGAGACCGGATTTACGCCAAGGTAGTCTTAGGAAGGGAACTCGTCAGAGCTACTCTAGACACAGGAGCCTCGCGGAGCTTCATTAGCAACGCGGCGGCTGTGATGACAGACGGAAAGCTGATGGAGATGGACGTACCGGGTCAAAATGGCCGACGGCACCGTGCGTACCGTGAAGGAAGCCGTCGAAATCTGCGTGCGTTTGGGGACTGCAGAGTGTAAGCTCCCACTTCTGATTCTACAGGATGTGACAGACCATGTGATCCTGGGTTTGGACTTCCTGACAAGCATAGGAGCTTCTATTATCGTCAGCTAAATGCAAGATCAGTGCCTGACGCATACCCACTTCCGAGGATACAACATATTCTAGATCGACTCCGCGACGCGCAATACATTAGTACACTTGATCTCAAGAACGGTTACTGGCAAATACCCATGAGTCCAGAAAGGAAGCAATACACCGCGTTCACAGTACCAGGAAGGGGACTCTTTCAATGGAAAGTTATGCCGTTCGGCCTACATTCGGCACCCGCGACATTCCAAAGGGCATTGGACAAAGTCATTGGACCGGAGACGGAACCACACGCGTTTGCTTACCTGGACGACATCATTGTAATAGGAAAGACGCTGGAACAACACATGAACAATTTACAGGAAGTATTTCGACGTTTAAGAGCGGCTAATTGAAAAATCAACAAAGAGAAGTGCGAGTTTTTCCATCAAGATTTGAAATATTTAGGACACGTCGTGAGCCGCAGAGGAATTCACACAGATCCAGACAAGGTAGCGGCTATTCAGGAACTGAAGGCCCCAACAAATGTCAGAGGCGTTAGGCGATTCCTCGCGATAGCATCCTGGTACCGGCGGTTCGTACCGGACTTCACCAAATTGGTAGTCCCACTCACCAGGCTTCTTAAGAAGGGCAAACGCTGACAATGGACCGACGAGCAGCAGCAGGCGTTCGAGAACCTCAAGGAAAAGCTCACGAAGGCACCAGTACTGGCGTGCCCAGATTTTTCCAAACCATTTACGCTGCAGACTGACGCGAGCAACCACGGGTTAGGAACTGTTCTCACGCAAGAAACCGATGAGGGAGAGAAGGTCATCGCCTACGCAAGCCGGCATTTAAACAAGGCCAAAATCAACTACTCAGCGACAGAGGAGGAGTGCCTCGCGATCGTTTGGGGAATCAGGAAAATGCGACCGTATTTAGAAGGCTACAGGTTCTGCGTCGTCACAGACCACCTCTCACTGAAGTGGTTGAACTCTTTGGAAAATCCTTCAGGGCGTATAGCAAGATGGGCACTTGAGTTACAACAAACATGTTCGACGTGAAATACCGCAAGGGCAATTGGAACGTGGTCGTAGACGCACTTTCCAGACAGTCAGTAGTAAAACTGAGCACGGTTACGACTAACGGGGAAAAGTGCAACTGGATAGAAACCAAGATGGCAGAAATTAAGAGGAATCCAGAGAAGTTTGCCGATTATACTATGGAAAACGGTCAACTGTATGGACATATCCCAGGGCAGGTAAACGACGAGGATTGCGCCGCATGGAAGCTCTGTGTTCCGAGGTATCTTCGTGCCCGAGTCCTTAATGAAAACCACGATGACCCCAGCGCTGGACATCCAGGCATTAGAAAAACCGTCACCAGGATAGCCAACAGATACTACTGGCCAGGCATGTTCAGGGATATAAGGAAACACGTGCGCTGCTGTGAATCATGTCAGCGATATAAACCTTTGCAGAGCAAAGCCGCCGGGAAAATGGTGACACAGTTACCAGAGGAGCCTTGGTCAGTCGTCTGTGCCGACTTCGTTGGACCATTACCCCGAAGTACGGCAACACGATGATTCTAGTTTTCTTTGACAAATTCTCCAAGTGGACCGAAATCGTACCACTGAGACAAGCAACCGCAGATAGTGTGAAGAAGGCGTTTCGAGAAAGGATTCTAGCGAGGTATGGAGTTCCAAAAGTTCTCGTCACGGACAACGGCGTTCAATTGAACAGTGGGACACTGCAGCGATTTCTTCAAGATTTAGGAATCCGACAACAGTTTACAGCACCTTATACCCCCCAGGAGAACCCAACAGAAAGAGCCAATCGAAGCGTGAAAAGAATTCTTGCACAAGTGGCCGATAATAGGCAAACCCAATGGGATGAGTTGATCCCAGAAATTTCTTTGGCAATCAACAGCATGGCATCGGAGACGACAGGTTTCAGCCCCGCTTTCCTCACACAGGGACGAGAACTGCGGCTTCCAGGATCGCTTTTCGATGTGGTTACCATAGGTACAGGGTCAGCACCACAGAGTCCCGAATACAAGGGTAACCGGCTGCAGGAGATATTCAACATCGTGAGGAGGAACATCGAACGAGCATCCAAGGACCAAACCCGACACTATAACCTTCGGCGAAGACAATGGAACCCGGCAGTAGGAACGTGGGTATTATTGAGAAGTCATCCCCTATCGAAAGCAGTGGACAAGTTTACCGCCAAGCTGGCTCCAAAATACGACGGGCCATACCAGATCCAGAGATACATATCACCAGTCATCGTCGAGCTCAACTCCCAGGGAAATGCGAAAACTCGTACGGCTCACATTGGGGAGCTCAAAGAATACCACCATGCAACCGAAGTATCGCGTGACAGTGACCCCTAAACGGATCACTGTCCTGCTATCCGAAAGAAAGGGGGAGTGTAAGAAAAAAATATTTTTTTCTTACAACTCCGGGTGTAGAACCTGGCCTGCATCCCAACCGAGCCCGTTTTTAGTAAACGTAAACTGAAAACGCGGTGACCTGGGTTGTGCGGACCCAACTTCAGGTGGAATTAATTCTATCAACAACAATAAAAAGAAAAAAGGCAACGTAGCAAAGGCGAAAATATGCAAAACTAACAATAACAACAACAACCACATTAACTCGCTTGCTAACAAAGGGATTAAAAAACCACAGTCACACAGAATACATGAACCACATACTTTTTACAACAATTACAACACAGACCGAGACGCCAAACCAGCAAGCAAAAATTAAAGCAGAGCCTTGGGAAATTACTAATAAAATCAGGTGGAATACTGTTTACAACAACTACAACACAGACTGAGACGCGAAACAAGCAAGCAAAAATTAAATTAGAGCGTGGGAAGCTACCAACAAAATCACAAGAAATTTTTCTCGAAATAAGCACAACAACAACAAGTACGTTGTGTGCCGCTATGCAGATTAGAAAATTCTGGAATGTGAACAAGAACTACCAACAAAATCACAAGAAATATTTCTAGAAATAAGCGCAACAACAACAAGTACATTGTGTGCCGCTATGCACATTAGAAAATTCCAGAATGTCCACAAGAACAACGACTGCAGCGGAGTTGTTTTGATCGGTGTATAAAAGAGTCCACCGCGCTGAATTCGATCTCTTTTGGAATCTCGTGCTCCAAGTGGTAAGTCGTCAAACCTTGAACCTCTAGTACCTCGTAGTGGCTGAGTGCTCTTAAGCGGACGCCAATCCAAATTCCAAGTAAATTTTAGTACCTTGTCCTGGCTGAGTGCTCTTAAGCGGACGCCAATCCAAATTCCAAGTAAATTTTAGTACCTCGTCCTGGCTGAGTGCTTTTAAGCGGACGCCAATCCCGATTCCAAGTAAATTTTAGTACCTCGTCCTGGCTGAGTGCTCTTTAGCGGACGCCAATCCCAATTCCAAGTAAATTTTAGTACCTAGTCGTGGCCGAGTGCTTTTAAGCGGACGCCAATCCCGAATTCAAGTAAATTTTAGTACCTCGTCGTGGCCGAGTGCTTTTAAGCGGACGCCAATCCTGAATCAAAGTAAATTCTAGTACCTCGTAGTGGCTGACGCCGACAATCATAAAACCTCGTATTCTAGAACTCTGTGTGTATATAGATTTTGTATTTTTACGGACTGAGTGCTATCAAGCGGACGTTAGATCTAAAGGTACTAGTTTTAAGAAATACTGTTAGCAATAAAATACCGAAAAATAAAACTTTGAATTACGGTGAATAAAAAGTCGAAAAACTGTGAAAAGAAAACCGAAAGCTTTTTATTTAAGTGTTCGGTACGGGACTCTGGCGAGACTGAGTATACCCGGGAAGAAACTTCGTTACACATTTTCCAGTTTAATTCGAAATATATTTTTGTATTCAAAAAGTTTAATTTTTTACATTACACAAATTCTTTGTCAAATAATATTTTAAGCTTAAAAAAATATTTGCGTTTCTAATAAGATAAGTATTTTGTGAATAATAAAATGTCAATGTGGAAATTCTCTGTGTGCAACTGCAAGATTTTGCTTTCTTAAATATCTTATTTTTATACAAGAAGTAAAAAAATTACAACGAGAAATGCAATGGTCGGTTCGTCCGATTATAGTTGACCGCCATTCGAGTGGTTATTTTGAACAAGTTTTTTAAAAGATTTTTAAAATATTACCATAATCGTTAGTTTTGCGAAAACCCACAAAGTCAATAAGGTCAATAGACTTCTTATTACAAACAACTTAATTGACTTTACTAAAATAATTGTTTCATAAGTGTCATAAGATTAGGATTATATAAACAAGTTATCAAAAACAAGTATCCAACCGTACCAGTAAATAAACATATTCCAATTCAATCCAATCAATGTTACCTATTGAAAAATTTAACCAAAAGCAAAGTTTTTTGGTAATTTGTTGACTTAAAATTATAATAACATAATATAATTTTCAATATAAAATAATAAATTATTAATTTGTTTGAATAAAAATCCCATGTAATTTCCCAAGAACAACTTTAGAAGCTCAAAGTAGGGTAACCCAAATGAGTCAAAGAAACTCATGGAAATTACATTTTGCTCTCATTTAAATGGCCCGGAGCGAAAGGGTTAAACTCGTGTCGAGTCCATTTTCGAATTGTCCCCTTAACAATGCATGGGGCGTGGGCCCACGTTGGGAAACACTGGTTTACAAGATATTGACAACTTTTGTATGAGTGGGCGTGTATATGCTTATTTCAACGCTATCAAACAGAACACGTGGTTTCAATATAAAATATTCCGTTATGTCCATCCACCCTTTACCTGATGACAGTGTTGAATCTAATTTCAATTTCAAAAGGTTGCTACAAATATCATATATTTTTACTTTTGTTAAAACCAAAATATAGAAGTTCCAGTGAGTTGAAGAATTAGTAGAATTACCAGGAATGATTGAAATTAAGAATTAATATAACTCTTAGAAATTATTTGAATTAAGAATAAGTGGCATTAAAATAATAATAATCACAATAAGCAAGAAAGCACAACCAAACCGGAATCGAACCAGGAAAATGCAAAAACAAAATCAAGCCCCGAAAACACACGCTACATACGCTCAGAGAATAAGACATACATATGCACAAGCGAAGCAGCGGCTATTCTAAAAATAGAACCTTCCGACCGGCTTAGTTTCACTTTTTCTTTTCGCTGCACCTTTGCTGCTGTAGGTCTAAAAATAGAATCCAGAATTCAGTTCACTCATATTTTCTTTCGTCGCGCACGCGCTGCGTACAATTCTCATTTAGTTTTGATCAGCATGCGCTTTGCACAAACGACTAGTTTGTGCAAGGTCGAGTCAGCCTTCTGCCGGTAAGCAACGACTCAATTCGTGCTTGCTTTTACAGAAACTCCTTTTGCATGGAGCAGTTGACCACCTGGTTCGACAGCCCCAAAATCGCATAACGAGTGGATCACATAATTTGAAGGTTTCACCAATCTTCTATATATCCAGTAGAGTAGAAGTAGTTGCCGGCGTAGCATAGACGTATTTTAGGAGTATCTTTGGGCGTATTTAGGACTAGCTGGAATCATTCCTTCGGGAATTTCAAGGCTTCGGCCGGAATCATTCCTTCGGGAATTTCAAGGCTTCGGCCGGAATCAATTCTGCGGAGCTTTCAACCAAATTGTGAGCGGCCTTCTGCCGCGGAGCACTCAGCTCCCCCGAACTTTGTATTCACCAGTATTGTAAGCGGCCTTCCGCCGCGGGGCATTCGGTCCCTCCGTCACCTGTACACCCGCAGCAGTTGTAAGCGGCCTTCTGCCGCAGGGCATTGGGTCCCTCCGTCACCTGTACACCCGCAACAGTTGTAAGCGGCCTTCTGCCGCGGGGCATTCGGTCCCTCCGTCACCTGTACACCCGCAACAGTTGTAAGCGGCCTTCTGCCGCGGAGCACTCGGCTCCTGTCTTCTGTACTCACAAATCATTGTACGCGGCCTTCTGTCGCCAGGCATTCGGCCTGACAAAAGCATTTGTAACCAGTGGAGTAGCAAGATTGTTAAAGACTTTTTGTGAATTGGATCGAATAAAAGAATAAATAAAAGGATAAAACGAACACCAACCCGCATACGTCCGAGCTGAATATTTCAGTGATAGATTTGCTTGACAGCAATCGTGTGCAATTCTTGACCGACGCGGTGGTTGGTACTTTGAGGGTTACGAGATCCCCAAAATGGACCCTGGTGCGACTGACGCTACCCCAGCTGGAAACAAAAACTCGTTACAAATGGCGCCCGAACAGGGACTGACTTCGTCAAGAAGCAGTTCACAAACGAGAGAAAGCGAGAAGGAAGTAAAACTTTCCCCAGACAATTTAAGTTTCATTTACAAGCTGCGAAAAGAAGAATTGGAAGGACAAATGCAGCTGATCGGGAGCAGCATTTTATCAGGGAGCAGCAAACCAGGAAGTCCACCGAGAACTTGGAAAAAGAGGAGTCAGCAACGGAGAAGGCCACCACCAGCATACCTGTACCCGACATGACCGCAAAGCATTCGACAACCAGCTACCTGCCAGCAGAATGCGAGATCATGAATACTATCAGAAAATGGGGCCTTCACTTTAACGGCACTCGCTCTGTTTTGGACTTCATAGAGAGCATCGAAGAGTCAGCAAATGGCTACCGCATCCATCACGACCAGTTACTGCTGCCTCTAAATGAGTTATTACGCGATCGCGCCAAAGATTGGTGGCGTTATAAAAGAGACGAAATCAAAACGTGGACACAATTCAAAGAAGCGGCCATGAACTTCTTCCTACCGCCGAGATATCTTCAACGCCTAGAGGAGGATATTATCCGGCGACGGCAAGGGCCACGAGAAAAGGCGAAGGATTACATCATGAGTTTGGTAACCATGATACGACAGCACCCCAGACTACGTCAGGAAGATCACGTCGACAGAATTTACGAGGGGCTACGGCCAGAGTATCGCTTATATATTCGGCGCAGTGATTTCCAAGACCTGGATTCTCTAATGAGTCGAGGCGACGAGTATGAACATATACGGGGAGAAGAAAACCGGTCGCAGCGGACACACGACCAATTGGGTTGCCGACCTTCCGTATTCTCGCTCCACCCACTGTTGGACCTGCCTGTTGGACTTCATAGAGAGCATCGAAGAGTCAGCAAATGGCTACCGCATCCATCTCGACCAGTTACTGCTGCCTCTAAATGAGTTATTACGCGATCGCGCCAAAGATTGGTGGCGTTATAAAAGAGACGAAATCAAAACGTGGACACAATTCAAAGAAGCGGCCATGAACTTCTTCCTACCGCCGAGATATCTTCAACGCCTAGAGGAGGATATTATCCGGCGACGGCAAGGGCCACGAGAAAAGGCGAAGGATTACATCATGAGTTTGGTAACCATGATACGACAGCACCCCAGACTACGTCAGGAAGATCACGTCGACAGAATTTACGAGGGGCTACGGCCAGAGTATCGCTTATATATTCGGCGCAGTGATTTCCAAGACCTGGATTCTCTAATGAGTCCAGGCGACGAGTATGAACATATACGGGGAGAAGAAAACCGGTCGCAGCGGACACACGACCAATTGGGTTGCCGACCTTCCGTATTCTCGCTCCACCCACTGTTGGACCTGCAAAAAACCGGGCCACACACGCCGAAATTGCCGAGGGAAGCGATTAATGTTCTGCTCGTATTGCGGCAAACCCAACACCCTCACACGGGATTGTTCCTGCCCAAAGACCGTGACCGTCGTCGAAAGTTCTCCACAATTCGAGGCCAGCGCACCTGAACCTCGCTATTAAATGAGCATCACCTGCAATGCCCGCCAGACAATGGCATTGGTAGACACCGGGGCTACCCTGTCCTTCGTGGGAGCAAAACTAAACGACTATCTGCGAAAACACGCCCATATTATAAAGGAAGAGCAATGGCTGGCTCTCGCCAACGGCAAGAGAATATGCATACACCAGAGTTACCAGGCTACAATTCAAAAGAATCGGCAACAATTCACCCACCGTGTATACTATTTGCCAGGACTTAAAGAGGAGTTCATTGTGGGCATGGATTTGCTAAGCAAGCTTAGCTGCAAATTGATTATGGATGGAGAGGAACAAACCACTGTGGGATTTCGGGGCACTCCACAAGTACTTCTCATAACAAGTGTGGCCTCCGAAGAAAATTGTATCATCAAAGAATTTGAGCATCGTGAAAAGACTCTCATGGCCACCATGACTGGACTGTGTACTGTGAGTCGCCACTCCATCCGAGTCACGACAGAAATTCCATTCAAACAAAGGTACTATCCACGAAACCCCGCAATGCAGCAAGTAATTGATAAAGAAATTGATCAACTACTAGCAGACGGAAAAATTGAACCATCAAAGAGTCCATATAGCTCGCCAATCGTATTAGTTAAAAAGAAGCAGGGAACCTGGCGACTCTGTGTAGACTACCGCCAGTTGAATAAAATCTCCGTCCGCGACGCATACCCCCTACCGCAAATACAAGCTATATTGGACAAACTGAGAGAAGCGAAATATATCACCACCATCGACTTAAAGCAAGGCTACTGGCAGATTCCGCTAGAAAAAGCGTCACGAAAATAAACGGCTTTCACTGTTCCCGGCCGCGGACTCTACCAATGGACGGTCATGCCATTCGGACTACATTCCGCTCCCGCTACCTTCCAGAGACTGCTGGACACTGTGATTGGTACGGAGTTAGAACCGTTCGCGTTCGCATACCTTAATGATATCATCTGGGATCACTGGGAAAAACATTCGAAGAACATATGACAAATCTTCAAACCGTATTCCAGAGGCTTAGAAATGCCAGGTTAAGGGTTAACTTTGAAAAAACCAATTTTTGCAAAAATGATCTACGCTATTTAGGGCACCTGATAACCCCTGACGTCATTCCCACCGATCCTGAAAAAGTAAAAGCTATACAAGAGCTGCCAGCCCCACAAAATATTAAGGAACTACGCCAGGTGCTTGGAATCGCATCTTGGTATCGCCGGTTTGTCAAAGAGTTCGCAACTATCACCGCCCCTCTCAGGCAGTTACTCAAGAAGAAGGCACGTTGGCAATGGAGTGAAGAACAGGACACCGCATTTGGAAACCTGAAGCACGCGCTCACTATTGCCCCGGTTCTCCGCGGCCCCGATTTCACTCGACCGTTCACCCTTCAAACTGATGCAAGTAACATCGGTCTCGGAGTGGTACTGACCCAGAAGGCAGGTGGTGATAGCATATGCAAGCCGCGCGCTCACCGAATTAGAGAAAAAGTATTCCACCACTGAAAAGGAGTGTCTTGCAGTACTGTTTGGCATACGAAAACTCCGACCTTACTTAGAAGGGTACAGATTCACCGTCATAACTGATCATCATTCGTTACGTTGGCTGCACACCCTACAAAACCCCTCAGGCAGATTAGCCCGCTGGGCGTTAGAATTACAACAATACGACTTCCACATTGAATATCGAAAAAGAGCGCTTAATGTCGTCGCAGACTCAAAGCAGAAAACCCACAGCAACAAATGGGCTCTCTGCGTACCCCCAATCAACGACCAGACGTTTTACAAGAAATTCATGACAGACCAACGGCAGGGAACCTCGGCTACTACAAAACGCTCCGACGAGCCAGAGAGCGGTACTACTGGTCCGCTCCTGTCTGACCTGCGCGCAATATAAGGCGAAGAACCAACCTCCCATCGGACTAATGACAACTACCGTCGCTCACCGACCTTGGCAAATCGTCTCCTCGGACTTCATAGGACCACTACCCTGTTCACGAAAAGGAAATACTATGCTCCTGGTATTCGTAGACAAATTCACAAAATGGGTTGAACTTCTCCCCCTGCGTCAAGCAACCAGCAGTGCCGTCCAACATTATTTAAAGGAAAGAGTAGTTTTCCGCTTTGGTTGTCCAGAAGTTCTCATCAGCGACAATGGAACACCATATGCTAATAAGGGAATGAGAGAATTCACCAACAAATTTGGAATTCGACACCAGTTCACCGCTGCCTACGCGCCTCAGTGCAATCCGACTGAGAGGGTCAACCGCGTCATCAAAACTATGATGGCTATTTACACTCAAGGAGATCACCGAGACTGGGATGCCAGAATTTCCGAAATCATGTTTGCAATTAACACAGCTGTACATGAGTCCACCCAACTAAGCCCCGCAGAACTAAACTTGGGACGCAACCTCTGCCCGCCACAGTGCATCGCAAGCCAGCCGGTGACGGGAAAGCAACACACCTCTCCAGATTTTAAGGTACTCTACGAAACGGCTCTTCTACGAAATCGTCAGGCCACCCAGAAACAAAAAAATTACTACTACTTGCGACGTCGCCCGTGGAGGCCTACTATTGGCTGCCAAGTTTTACGGAAGAATCATGTGCTGTCCTCCGCTTCCAAAAACTTCTCGGGAAAATTAGCACCAAAGTACGTCGGGCCTTATCAGGTCAAAGCTTTCGTCTCTCCCAACATCATCATATTATACGATGAGAGCCAACCCAAGAAACGACTCAAGGTCCATATCAACGATTTGAAAGAATTCTCTCCACTTACGGAGAACGACCGACCCCATGATCATCCTCAGACTCCCGACCAAACGACATAAAATAAGTAATTACCGCTCCCACTACAAAGAAGACACTCAAGTTCAAATAGTATAAATAGAACTCATTATAAGGAAGTTTCTCCAGTCAATCATGAATACCCAAAGAGTACGCACGCAACCGCGCCGAGCCGGAATTCCACCACAGGCAGTAGCCAACCTGGCGGGACCACCACTCCCGTACAAACCACCGATGGAGGCAACCCTCAGGAGAAGTCGAATCATCCACGGAAGCACGTCGACAGTTCAACGAACCGCCGCGACTCCAACCCACACCATAGCTCGACTAACGAGAAGTCACCCACCGTCACCCAGACCTACCACAGCTGTCCCAAGATTAACACCGGAGCTGCGGTGTCTATACACATCTTGTTTTCTGCTATCCCGTTGTCAGGGTAGAATGTAGCAAACCAATACAGGTTGCTGCAAATATCATATATTTTTACTTTTGTTAAAACCAAAATATAGAAGTTCCAGTGAGTTGAAGAATTAGTAGAATTACCAGGAATGATTGGAATTAAGAATTAATATAACTCTTAGAAATTATTTGAATTAAGAATAAGTGGCATTAAAATAATAATAATCACAATAAGCAAGAAGGCACAAACAAACCGGAATCGAACCAGGAAAATGCAAAAACAAAATCAAGCCCCGAAAACACACGCTACATACGCTCAGAGAATAAGACATACATACGCACAAGCGAAGCAGCGGCTATTCTAAAAATAGAACCTTGCGACCGGCTTAGTTTCACTTTTTCTTTTCGCTGCACCTTCGCTGTAGGTCTAAAAATAGAATCCAGAATTCAGTTCACTCATATTTTCTTTCGTCGCGCACGCGCTGCGTACAATTCTCATTTAGTTTTGATCAGCATGCGCTTTTAACGACTAGTTTGTGCAAGCTCGAGTCAGCCTTCTGCCGGTAAGCAACGACTCAATTCGTGCTTGCTTTTACAGAAACTCCTTTTGCAAGGAGCAGTTGACCACCTGGTTCGACAGCCCCAAAATCGCATAACGAGTGGATCACATATTTTGAAGGGTTCACCAATCTTCTATATATCCAGTAGAGTAGAAGTAGTTGCCGGCGTAGCATAGACGTATTTTAGGAGTATCTTTGGGCGTATTTAGGACTAGCCGGAATCATTCCTTCGGGAATTTCAAGGCTTCGGCCGGAATCATTCCTTCGGGAATTTCAAGGCTTCGGCCGGAATCATTCCTTCGGGAATTTCAAGGCTTCGGCCGGAATCAGTTCTGCTGAGCTTTCAACCAAATTGTGAGCGGCCTTCTGCCGCGGAGCACTCAGCTCCCCCGAACTTTGTATTCACCAGTATTGTAAGCGGCCTTCCGCCGCGGGGCATTCGGTCCCTCCGTCACTTGTACACCCGCAACAGTTGTAAGCGGCCTTCTGCCGCGGGGCATTGGGTCCCTCCGTCACCTGTACACCCGCAACAGTTGTAAGCGGCCTTCTGCCGCGGGGCATTCGGTCCCTCCGTCACCTGTACACCCGCAACAGTTGTAAGCGGCCTTCTGCCGCGGAGCACTCGGCTCCTGTCTTCTGTACTCACAAATCATTGTACGCGGCCTTCTGTCGCCAGGCATTCGGCCTGACAAAAGCATTTGTAACCAGTGGAGTAGCAAGTAAGATTGTAAAAGACTTTTTGTGAATTGGATCGAATAAAAGAATAAATAAAAGGAAAAAACGAACACCAACCCGCATACGTCCGAGCTGAATATTTCAGTGATAGATTTGCTTGACAGCAATCGTGTGCAATTCTTGACCGACGCGGTGGTTGGTACTTTGAGGGTTACGAGATCCCCCAAAATGGACCCTGAGGCGACTGACGCTACCCCAGCTGGAAACAAAAACTCGTTACATCACGAAACTATATGCTTAAACAGATAGCAATGTTCGATATAAAATATGCCGTTATTGAAATTTACTCGTTACCTGATAGAAGTGTTAAATCTACGTTGTGCATGTTCATCTCATCATAAGTAAACAGATCATCCTGTTCCTTCTTGTAAAGAATTAGTGATGCTCAGTTTACGATTGTCATTCGTGCTGGTAGTAACGAAGAATAGCATTTTCAGTTGCTTCAATTTAGTTATAATTTCATATGCATAGTGAAAAACTTTTGACAAAGTGGAAATTAAAATAAAACCTAACTAATATTGTACTAAAAATGGATTCGAACGAGTTTTTCGGAAAATGTTTTGCTTGAATTTGTAATTGCAAGTGAAAGTGAAAATGAAACACTAAGAGCAAGTGGAAGTAGTACAGACGCCAACAATGAGCTGAAAGAAATTATTTGCCAAAAATTTGGATTTGAAGAGGAGATTTATAGGAAGTTGCTCGGTAAACATTGATGAATACATTTTTGTTTTCTGTCCTTTAAGTCTGAAAACATACCAATCAGTCAGAGTTTTATTACTAATGAAAAAAATTTAAGATTTCGGAATGGATTTCGAAAGCCTCACCTTAATCAAAGATGAAGATATAAATGAATTGTTCCCAATTTCAAATATGGGTTTGCGTGTAAAATTTAAGGCCCGACTTTCTCATTGGAGGCAAAATGATGTAAGCAATCAAATTTAACCCCAAGTTGTAATACATTGTGTCTGTATAAATATTTGTCTAAAAAAAATTTAAGGTTGATACGCTTTCGATAAAAAGCTGGTTGACTTCATCGTCAACCCGAAGCTCTTCAACCCACACATCGAATGCTCAGAATCTTCATGATATTCTTAAAGAGGTCAGGCAATTTTAGATTTTTATAGTGCTAACTCAATTTTGAAGGATGAGCAGCGGGATGCTTTAATAAACATTATAACGGAGAGTTACTCGCAAAAATGTATGTCAATGACTATGAAAGATATTGTGAAGTTCAATGGAGAAATAAGAGCAATGTTTCCCTCGGAAGATTTGGTAAGCAAAGCATTTAATTTTGTTATTCTCTAAATAATTTTAAATTATTTTTTGTTTCACTATATAAAGAACGCATTTGTGTTGTTATGTAAGTAAGTAGCAAGTAATCAATAATATTATCTGCATTTTAGAGATATTACAATATTCGCGGAAAAGGCTTAAATCCAATGGGAAAACTATATGACAAGGCAAGTAACGCTCGCAGAAAAATTAAGAAGCAGAGACCAACTGAAAAGACAAATTCGCTCGAATTGATAGCAGCTACTGGCTCTATGGTTACAAGTACGCATATTTTGTTCATCACATTTTAAATACAAGCA
Organism: Sicus ferrugineus; assembly: GCA_922984085.1. Taxonomy (NCBI): domain Eukaryota; kingdom Metazoa; phylum Arthropoda; class Insecta; order Diptera; family Conopidae; genus Sicus; species Sicus ferrugineus. The sequence continues at coordinate 31,354,281 of OV277349.1, forward strand.
TTTTTAACCATTAAATTTTCTGCTAAATTCTATTTTTTCGCAAATAACTATATATATTTTTTTACTTTTTAACTAGGTGATGATGACATTGAGAGTTTAAGAAAAAGTGCCATCGACAAAAATTGCACGGTGCAGCCGTGATTGCTGGTGATTGGGCCGAATATAACTAAGTTGGAATCTTTTTACGTCCTTTTCGACGAAATTTTATATAAGGTACCGACATTTCTAAAATGTTTAGATATTTTGTATAAACTGTATTATGTAATGAAGTTTAAGTATCCTTTACAAGCAAAAGGCTTTTATGAATTAATTGACAGCCATTTTTTTGAGATTGAAGTTGCTTCAAACCCTAACGTAATTCACTTGATTAACTATTTAAATAATAACGAAAGTTAGGTTCACAATGATTTTTATATGTTTCCTTTGCAGCTTTCAGGCTGCGAATTCAAAAGCTTTAATTGCTCATTTGAAAGCATTTCATACAATCAAAAAAAATTCTAAGTTCACTTGTAATGTGCCAAAATGTGGCCAATTATTTACAAATATTTTTACCTTCAAAAACCATTTAGATAGAGTACATAACACCCGTAATTCTGAAAACGTAGGAATAAACCAACAAAATATCATTCCGAATGTATCTTCTTGCAGTTCTGCCGTTAAGGATGCTGTCGAAACTACAGGGGGAAAAACTACTCCTTTAGAAAAATAAACTTCCATTTCCTCTTTACCAAATTTTTCGGGTTTTAGTGTCAACCACTTCATATTATCATTACATAACAAAAATAATTTAAATAGAAACGACGTACTTTCTATAGCAAGACAAACTAATGACATAATCCTAAAACCGATACATGAATACATACTTAGTTCTTTTTTGCCACACATAGAGAATGTTGGTTCAAGATTGATTATCGAACACGATATACAGAAATGTTTTTCTGGCTTAGAAAACCCTCAGACAGAATATAGGTTCTTTAAATCTTTGGAAGAGGCAAACATTTTTAAGACTCCCATTTCATACACAATTAGTAAGGAAATTTCGGAGGTCATCGTCAATAACAACCCTAGCTTAGACTCAAATAAAGTAGTTGGAGTATTAATGCAAATAAAATTTCAATTCCAAAAAATTTTTTTAAACAAAAGACAATCTAAGTCTTACTTTAGAGAATATGAAAACCTTAGAGAAAACTAGTGGAACTTATAGTAAAAACTTAATAATTGGTGAGGTGTGGAAAAAGAAAATTACTAACTTTGAAAATAAAATCGTAATTCCTTTCGTTCTTTATTATGATGAGTTCGGAATTGACAACCCACTAGGTCCTCATGCCTCTGAACAAACAGTTTGCGGACTATATTACAATTTTCCAAGCGCTCCACAACATCACTTACCAAAATTGGAAAACATATTTGTTGCCGGGTTTCTTAAATCAAAAGATCGAAAGGAATTTGGCAATATATACGCCTTTGATAAAAGTAATCACTTGAAACAGAAGGCTTATGTATTAAAACAAAGGTGGGAGATTTTCATTTATATTTCGTTTTAGCTTTCATAATCGGCGATAATTTAAGATTAAATTCAATTCTTGGTTTTCCTTCTAGCTTTAATTCCAATTTCTTTTGTCGCAACTGCAGAAGACATAAGATTAATATGCAAACAGACATGATAGAATATCCCGATTTTTTGCGAAATTTACAAAACTACTCCTCCGACTGTGGTCTTAACGACGATAAATTAACAGGAATAAAGGAATATTGCGTTAGTCGTTGATAACTTCTACTTTGATTTGATGCATGATCTGTTTGAGGGAGTATGCAGGTACGACATTTCAGAAATTCTATTAGATTTTATAGAAAAGAAAAAAATATTTACACTCGATACTTTTAACTACCGAAAACAAATGTTGAGTTATGGCGAAACAGAGATTGGCAATATTTCTCCACCTTTAGTTGTTAATAACCTAAACTTTCGAATGACCGCAAGGGAGATGATGACTTTTGTTCATCATATGCCTTTCATTATTGGAGACTTAATACCTGATGAAGTGTGATGAAGTGATGAAGTGTGGAATTTTTTCTTGCAACTCTTGGAAATCATTGATATTGTAATGATAAATGAAATAGATCAAATATCTTTAAATATGTTGAAGTTGTTAATTGGAAAACATAATCACTTGTATACAGGATTGTTTAGTAAGCAATTAAAGCCTAAATTTAATTTTTTAGTACATTACGCTACCTCTATTAAAAAATGAGGTCCTCATTTTTTAATAGAGGTAGCATTTTAAAAACCTATGGTGCATGAGATTTGAGGCAACTCATAAAGTTTATAAAGAATATGCACGTCCAACGAATTCTCGTTTAAATGTTCCATGGAGCTTATCTATCAAAGCCGCTTTAAAATTTGCATATAATTTAAGTTCTGAAAACTTTTTTCAACCGAGTTTATTAACCAACCCTAAACATGTGTTACCTAATAATACTATTTTTAAATACAGCGAATTTTTCCAAAATAAATTCAATTTAAAGCAACTTCAGTTTTATTCTAAGGTGACATTTAATGGAACAGAATACAAAAAGGGTTATTTTTTAACTTCGAAGAGAAGTAACATTCATTTATTTGAAATCGAAGACATTGTTGTAAAGTCCAACGAAGAACTTTTCTTAATTTGTTTTGAACACAAAATTCTTTATTTTGACGCACATCTCCAAGCTTATGTTATAGGAGATGTCGTAAAAGAGCACACTTTTTTAAATATTAACGAACTCATATCACCGCCTCTTCATATTCACAAACTTTGTAATAATTTAAGTGTATTCCGTTTAAAATCATTTTAATAAACTAAAAAATAAATTCTAAGTATGTATATAAATTCAATACAATACAATTATATGTAAATATATATGCATATGTACATCCATAAATGTGTTTAAGATGATTACTAATATCAATTTGACAAAGGGTCATTTAAAATACACAGGTAAGCGTTTTTAATATAAAAGTGAATCATTTTAAATCATGGAAATCAGGGTTTCCATGTAACATTAGCATGGTCATTAAGATTAATTTGACAAAGGGTCGTGTAGATTCCACAATCGAACACTGTTATTTTTAAAGTGGATCATGTTAATTTATCGAGGATCCCGTGTAGTTTTGACATGGTCAATAGTCTTAATTTAACCAAAGATCATGTAGTAAGAAGTAACAGTACATTCACGTCAGCTTAACACTTTCTAATGTTAATGTTATGAAAATAAAAATCATCATGTATCATGTTAAAACTTTAACACGACAAATCTGTTTGAAAAATAACAATATGGTAATTGATTGATTTCTGTTTGACTTTACAGGATTTTTTTCCTGAGTGTATATTCACTTTGTTCTTCCGTTTGTAACGCAGAGAAGAAGACGAGATAGATATAGAAAAGTATATATATTCTTGCTCAGCGTCAAATCGATGAATTCTGAATCGATGTAGCCCTGTCCGTCCGTCTGTCTGTCTGTTGAAATCAGGATTACGAGAGATATTGCAATGTAATTTGACACAAATATTCTTTGTTATGTAGGGCTATTTGGGATTGAAAATGGGCGAAATCGGTAAACAACGACGCCAACTTTACTACACGCCTACATATAGTACATTCCGTATGTAAAAGGCATCTCGTTTCAAAAAATGTTATAATCTGAATATTTCATAAACCGTGTGAGATATTAAGGTATAATTTTATTCCGGAACATATAGCGTCATTACTAAAACGTTCGAAAAAAATGGGCGTGCCACTCCCACTGATAACAAAGTTGGCAATATCTCATGAATGGTATAAGATATTGAGATGTAAATCAGGATATATAGGAAAGCATTACCAATAAGCTTGCCAAAAATGGGCGTGCCATGCCCACTCATACACAAGTTGTCAATATCTTGTAAACCAGTGTTTCCCAACGTGGGGCCCACGCCCCACGGGGGCAATTTGATTGTTAAGGGGGGCAATTCGAAAATGGACTCGACACGAGTTTAACCCTTTCGCTCCGGGCCATTTAAATGCATTGCTAGATTTCGGTGCCAAATTTAACGAAACAATTTTTAATGTTTAGCGCCGTCAAGTAAACCTTATTACCCAAATACGAAGTGGCCGTAAATGTCAAAATTAACACGTAGCTTATGGAACTGTGTGTTCAAAACTAACACATACACAAATATCTGCGGGAATCAGATATTTTGTTGCACACTAGTCCGATGAGAGCAAAATGTAATTTCCATGAGTTTCTTTGACTCATTTGGGTTACCCTACCTTGAGCTTCTAAAGTTGTTCTTGGGAAATTACATGGGATTTTTATTCAAACAAATTAATAATTTATTATTTTATATTGAAAATTATATTATGTTATTATAATTTTAAGTCAACAAATTACCAAAAAACTTTGCTTTTGGTTAAATTTTTCAATAGGTAACATTGATTGGATTGAATTGGAATATGTTTATTTACTGGTACGGTTGGATACTTGTTTTTGATAACTTGTTTATATAATCCTAATCTTATGACACTTATGAAACAATTATTTTAGTAAAGTCAATTAAGTTGTTTGTAATAAGAAGTCTATTGACCTTATTGACTTTGTGGGTTTTCGCAAAACTAACGATTATGGTAATATTTTAAAAATCTTTTAAAAAACTTGTTCAAAATAACCACTCGAATGGCGGTCAACTATAATCGGACGAACCGACCATTGCATTTCTCGTTGTAATTTTTTTACTTCTTGTATAAAAATAAGATATTTAAGAAAGCAAAATCTTGCAGTTGCACACAGAGAATTTCTACATTGACATTTTATTATTCACAAAATACTTATCTTATTAGAAACGCAAATATTTTTTTAAGCTTAAAATATTATTTGACAAAGAATTTGTGTAATGTAAAAAATTAAACTTTTTGAATACAAAAATATATTTAGAACTAAACTGGAAAATGTTAATATATTTCGCCGATGCTTTTAAAAGAGGTGTAAATCGACACTACTCCCACCCTTCTCCTTCCCACTAACCTTTACCCTTCTAAACCAACGAATGCTTTGCATGGATAGGGGGCATCCCCTGAGCTTGGTTCTATCTGCCATAAAAAAAAAAAAAAAAAAAAAATATTTGGTTTATGGTTCTTGCATTTAAGTATTTTTTATTAATTTATAGTAATTAGTTAATAATTAAATTAATTGATAGAAATAAAACCATGCAAGAATAAAAAATCTTTTTTTTCCCCGTGAATTCCAAAACACCCACACTCAAAATAGTTCCCCGTGTAACTGGCAATTTTAGCAGCTGATTTTTATGTAATCTCGAATTGCTTTATCCTTTAAATTCTCGCTAAACAACACTGAAGAAGTTGCATCGCAACTTCTGCAGTGTTTCACAGCATTCAGTTGGTGTTAATTTGAAATAAGTCTCCGTCAAAACTATAAAGGCTCGTTGTTTTAATAAATATATACATTGTACAGATATAATTGGTAAGTATTTGATTTTATTTTTATTTATATTAATTTTAGAAGCCTAATTTTCCAGAAAAATTTGTCAAATGAAAAAAATATATTATTTTGCGGTGGCAGTGTAGTAAACGTGTTATATAAATATGCATTTAAATAAATATGCATTTTTTAGTATACGTTTACTCTATGTCACATCAAATTAATTTTAACACATATCGTACTTTAATTTTAGTTTTTAATTAATCTTGTATTTATTTCTTCAATATTCGGAGGAATATGTAAAATTTGAGTGCATACCCGCTGTCCAAGATGAGCGGATTCCATTTTGTCTTTTATGCCAGCAATGCTTGACCAACGAATCAATGAAACGAGGTCATCTTGAGGCGCATTTGAAGGCGAAACATAGTTCTCATATTAATTCAGATTTGAATTACTTTAAAACTTTAAAGAAAAATTTTGAAAAGAGAACAACATTAAAGTCTCTATTTACTGCTCATACTTCAACTAATAATCGTGTTCTTGAGGCTAGTTATCAATTTTCTTTATTCATCGCTAAAACTGGAAAAAATCATACTATAGGAGAGAATTTAATAAAACCGTCAATATCAGCATTTCTTAAAACGGTTCTTGAAAAAGATTATAAAGATGTGAAAGCTATGCCACTCAGTAACAATACTGTTAGCAGAAGAATATACGAAATGAGTGAATATATTGAGAAACAACTTGTTGAAAAGCTGAAAACAAAAAATTTCTCAGTGCAAATGGATGAATCAACTTTAAGAGACAGTGAGGCAGTATTGATATAATGATAATGGGCATTTTGCTGAAGAAATGCTGCTCTGTAAAAGATTAGAAAGCACCACTACCTCCAAATATATATATAATAAGCTAAAAAAACTACTTAGATGTCAATGATATACCAATGAAAATTATAACATCTTGTCCTGCAGATGGTGCTCCTAATATGATGGGCAAGAAAAATGGCTGCTTAAAATTGATGAAAGACGCGAATCCAGATTTGATTCTTGTGTATTGTTTTATTCATAAGGAAAATTTGGTAGCTAAAAACACCTCGCCTGTTCTTAATAAAGTACTACATTCAGTAATAAAGTGTGTTAATGCCAAATGTGAGCGTCTCTTCAAGCTATTTTGTGAAGAGCAAAATGAAGACCATGTGAGACTTTTACTTCATACTGAAGTAGGATGGCTATCTAAAGGGAACTGCTTGAAAAGATTTATGAAACTGTTTGATACTCTAAGTGATTAAGCGACAAACCCGAAATGAAGTATCTGTTAACAATCGATTGTAAAGCATTTGTGAGTTATTTAGCCGATATCTTTGAAAAACTAAATATATTAAATAAGCAACTTCAAGGAACAAATAAAACTCTTGTCGATGCAAAAGCGAAGATATTTGGTTTCATTACCCATATTGAGTTATATCAGAAATATATTAACAACAAACACTTTGAACAGTTTCATTGGCTCCAAAAATGTGAAGTAACTGATACCGCTTCACTCGTTATTGTCAATCATCTGAATATTCTATCGGATGATTTAAAAGAGAGATTTTCTGATTTAAAACAAATTGATTTTCCAACATGGATGATGCAGCCAATGTTAGTGGATTTGTCTGATCTATCAAATATGCAGTATCAAGAAGAACTCGCAGAATTGCAAAATGAGTCAGTTAAAACTTTAGTTAATATAAAAGGAGAGATGGCATGGCTTTGTGAGGAAACAGAAGTCAAATACCCAAATTCAACCAAATGTGCAAGAAAACTATTGCTACCTTTTCCATCTTCATTTTTAGCTTAATGTGGATTTAGTGCTGTAAATGATTTACTAGTAAAAAAAAGAATTCGGCTGGATATAACACAACGTGGAGACTTGAGACTGAAGCTAACCAAATTGGAACATAATATAAAATCTCTGTGCAGCAAGCATCAAGCGCAAGGATCTCACTAAATTAAAATAATAAATTAATATAGAAAAAATCCTTATTAAAATTATTTGGAATTTGAACTTCAGTTTTTCATTATAGATTTTGAAAATTTACTTACTGTGTTTCGTTAACAATTTTTTAGTGATTTCTTCCTAAAACCTATCATTTAAGTTTCTTAAGAGAACAATTCAATTTTTTAATATTAAAAATTATGTATGTTACATAGAGTGGGCATAAGAATTTTAGAAAGGCTAAGGTGGGTCATGGCACAAAAAAGGTTGGGAAACACTGCTGTAGGCTATCAGTTTACATGGCTGCAGTTGGGGAGAGCCCAAATATTTTAGATAACTGAGTAATCAAAATTTCATGAACCACGGTATCGAAGGCTTTGGTATGATCGAGTAGAACCAGAAACACTACTTCGTTTTTATCAATAGCAGAGCGAACATCTTCTATAATATCGATTAGAGCTGTAATACATCCACGATTCGTTCTGAATCCAGACTGTTTATCAGAGATCAATTTGTTACGTTCACAGAAGATGTTAAGCTGCTTGTGCTTTAGGGACTCAAGGGCTTTGGAAATGTCTGGCAGAATAGCAATAGGTCGAAATTCACCATTTGACTTAGGTATGGGTTTCCAAATAGTCGGGAAAGTGGATGCCATCAGCGCTGTATTGAATATATGTGTAATGAAAGGGAGCAAAGAAGGAAGTAAAATTTTAAAAAACTTGGGATTTATTCCATCAATGCCTTCAGCGTTCGACTTTATTGATAAGAAACTTTCCAAAACATCTAACTGCGAAACACCGCTGAAATTAAAGTTCAGTCCAGAAAAGTTATCATAAAAGAGATTATGGGCACGTGGCTGAATTGGTATGTTCAGAAAATTTTGATTTAGCCTATCACAGTCTGCTTCCGATGTCTGTTTCCCATCAATAATCGAGGAGTATTTGCTGTTATAAAAAGTCACTTTACACCTCATGATCTCTCTGCGCACTCTTTTTTTTAGATTTATAAAAATGTCGTATAGGTCCGGTAATCTGTATCGTTTCCAACGACGATATGCCACTTCACGTTGGGATATGAGCAACCTGGTGCTACTATCAAGCCATGGCTTATCACCAGCTTTTATTTTCTTTTCTTTTAAAGGGAAAAGTTATTGTAAAGTTCGCAGATATTGTTTTGAAAAAATGGAACCTGATCATCAATAGAACTTATATAAGAAAGGCGAACGCTACAATTTGATCATAATTAAGTACGTTTCTTATGTCATCAAGAAAAAATGCGTCTAACAAGGTTTCATTTGTATGTGTAAAATGCGTTGGCTCTTGAGTGCTTACAGCATGTAGACCGATACTGTGCATGGTCATAGATATAGAAGTCTCATATAGTAAATTACAATATTTTTAACAATATTTTTATATGAGAGAGTTATCAGTTCTATTTTTTCAGTAAGATTACTAATATCTACAGTGTTATTTGGCCTATAAACGCTTCCTACTAACATTTTATAGGCCAAAAGATTGTGTAACCCTGGACGCTAAACATTTCATTGTGCATGTATGAACAGAAAAAACAAGTAACATAAATTAGGGCAGAACGTTGGCAAGAAATAAAAGAACTGCGTGTAAAGACAGGATTAAAACGTCAATAAGCTGAACAGGAAGATAAATATAATAGGGAATATTATATGTATTGTTAGCAAAGTTGCAAAGGGTTGAGTAAATAGAGAGCAGCTTCCTTCCTTAGATTACATTGCTACGACCGATCCATTCCTCGTAAACACAGAGTATAATAGTTTACTACGTTTAAGCCTTAAAGCTTGTTTTAACAGCAACCGGTTTTCCCGTGTGAGACTGTCATTGAAGTAAATAGGCGCGCCCGATTCAAGCCCAATATCACGAAGGCATAACTGTCTGTTTTCCCTCTTACGAAATTTAGTAATAGCAACCATAATTTTACTCCGTTCTTGAGCTGAGGTGAACTTTAAAATGATTGGAGGTTCACTACCTGAGTTACGTTGTGGCGGACGGACGGCTGTAGTTAAGCCCGATGAGTTGCAACCAACAGTGTCACATAATTTATTAAAAAGCTTATTCAGTTTCTCGTTTGGCAGAACAGGAACGCCAAAGAGTACGGATTCGATGGCTAGCTCACGCCTTTCAACCGCATCGCACCTGATTTTAAGGGATGTTAATTGTTCACTGAGATAAGCATTATGCTCATTAGCTTCACTAAGACTCGATTTTAGTTCGCCATACTGGCTTGTTAATAGCACCATGTTCTCAGAACGATTCCGCAATTCACTAATTGTATTTTTTTTTTGGCTGTTAGAGAGATCTTCAAACCTTGTGATACGAGCTGTCCAGACGATTTCCCCATTTATCAACAGCAGCCGTAAATTAATCTGTTAATTCTTTGCGAAAATTAGTAAGCTCAGACGAAACACGATTTAATATAACTTCGGCATTTCTGTTCAGATGCTCATCTAACTGCACACTGGAAAATAGTTTGAGCGAAGCTTTCGACGAGCTGTTCTTAGGTGTGAGGTGGTTCATCGAAACCAAAGCAGTCTGACCGCTAGTTTCGCGCTCTTTGAACGAGTGCCGATCGGTTTTGCCTCAGAAGGAGATGCACCGTTAGACATAACGAAGAGCACAAAACAAGCAAAACGAGATAGATGACCACTTTTAATATTTTATTTATTGTTTCTTTAGCTAATAGTGGGCAACTCAAATTCCCACACAATATTAATATACCTTTCAGAACAAAAGACCAGGGCTAATGTTACCAAAAATATTTCAACACCGGACAAGTCGACACACGACCACTCACTCTGATTTCATTTTATGATATATGAAAGTTTTTACCGGAATTCTATTAGTTTTAGTTTAAACGGAGTTGGCACAGTTTCTTTAATTACAGCATGTGTACTCCTTCACAGTAATTTCCATAAAATTACAATTACAATCAAGAACATTAAAATTTCTCTTGATTACACCTTAACACTTGAAAACACCTTCACACTTGCAGCAACATTCTCAATGTTACCAACACGAGAAGAGAGAGCAGCCACTTGAAGTTTGATATCGCAGATAGAAGCACTATGCTCTCCGAATCTCTCCATTAATCGCTCCTCTGTCTTGTGTATGGTCGCTGCAACATGTTCGATGATGCTCTCTCGTACAGCAGCCAACCTGGAATCGATAGCCACCATGAGCGAAGACCCTGCGATATCCTACTGCAAAGCTGAGGGTGTAGAGGGGCTTGCCCAGGCACCTGCTCTCCTTGTACAAGCAACGTTGGCGCTACGAGTAACACGTTTGCTGGAGTCGCTCTCAATGTTAAAATTTTTTTCATTATTGCTCGCCATATTTACAGTTAATGGAAAAGTAGTTTTATATTAAATTGCAATTCACAAATCAACCTTCAGTAGATTAAAAGTATAGCACAGCAGCCGTACAGACGTTATCAAATACAAAACCAACACCAACAGCCGTGCACAAATAAAATTTTCAAAAAAGGAAAAAACGGCGTGTTTATTACTAGCTAGCAAAGAGCGTGTCTACACAGCGACGAACATGATATGAGGCAGAAAATAATAGATTTTATAGCAGAAACAATGGAACAAAGATAATTGCAATAAAACTTTAAACTAGTATAAGATTTTAAAATAATGGCTTTAGCCTTAGATTTGCAGAATTTCTTAGAATAATTTCCTAGAATAAATAACAGGACATTAAATTAAATTTAAAAAGTAGTTACAATAATATGAATAATTTAAATAATAGAGAAATTACACTAGATATGGTGCCAAATTTCATTGCGATATGTCTTTTCGTTCTACCGTGATTGTGATTTTAACAGACAGACGGACAGGGAGGACAGGGCTAAATAGATTCAGGAGGTGACGCTGAACAAGAATATATATACTTTTCTATATCCATCTCGTCTCCTTCTCTGCGTTACAAACGGAAGAACAAAGTGAATATACCCTACTCCATTCGGGTGAAGTTAAATTTAAATTTAAGCGTGAAGTTAAATTCTAATATGAGCGTGAAGATAAATTTGAATATAACTTGTCTTAGTAGAGACACAAACCACTTGCACTTTCCTTGTGTTTATTTCCTTGTGTTTATAACTTTATAATCGGGATTCAAAAAATTATAAAAGTACAAAAATATTAAAAAGGATAATGAACCCAATTTTTAAAGTTACCACTTATACAGGTCAATAGCGGCAATAAGTGATATCAGTCAATTGGCATCTCAGAGCGCAATTCTTACTGTCCACTGATGAAACATACCTCGTTGGAAAGCTAATAGACTGTATTATTAATGAGCCGAATATAAAGAGGACCCCTATTACCGGATTTTTTAAAATAATTTTCAAAGTTACCACTTATGCAGCAGCAATAAGTGATCGTCCTAGCAAAGAATATACAATATTTCTTATTGTATATTCTTTGGTTTTAGGCGTTCAAAATTTATACTTGATGACAAAAATTTATACTTGATGCGAACTCTATCTCATACAACCTCTATGGTATTACTCTTCGCGGAAGGTGAATGAAACCGCGATGATCACGGTTGAAACTCCAATAATCCCCCTTTTCGTCAATGTATGCATTTGCATTTATCTTGCTCACACTAAAGAAAACATACAAATGCTTTCAGTGCAAGTGCATAATATTTTCCCTTTTTACTAAAAGCAATGGAAAAAGTTTGAATGCAATAGCGCAAAGGGTACGAGGATTATGGATATGATGTGAATGAATGATATCATATGATTTAATTAATTTTTTACTTTTTTTACATATGATTGAATGTATGTATATTAGTCAATTGGAATCCCAACTTTTTTGGGTTAACCGATTATTAAGAGAAGAGTAGGGTATGTAGGTTGCTGTAGTTTGTATAAACCCGATGACACGGCTATTGTGCTATGTCCTTAAAGCATTAAATATTGCTTTCGCTGTGTGGAAAATATAATACGCCATTTCATAAGGAATAACTAAGTTAGTTTCCTTTCTTTCTTCTACCTTCCAAGAAAGGATTTGGTGTCTGTGAAGTTGGCACTTCATTTTTTTAAAAATTAACTTTTTTGCAATTCTAGGTACACCCGAGAGAGTTCTTTTTTTTATGACAGATAGAACCAAGCTCAGGGGATGCACCCTATCCATGCAAAGCATTTGTTGTTTTAGAAGGGAAAAGGTTAGTGGGAATGCAGAGCGCAGTGATTTCACAGCGTTAGTCCCTATGATCTCTCCGTATTTCTGCTGGAAGGCTTTTAAGACGTCTTCTTTAGTGGTGATCTCGTCTAAGTCCCTGCATTCAATAGTCACCTCTTGTGACACTGCTCTCACTTCGGCTTTTTCGCCTAGAAAGTTTATCAACAGCTTTTTAAGTCGTCGGACTCGGAGCTAGATTTTGACTCCAATTGGAATAGCATTTCCCCTTTCTGTTTTCTTCTGATTCGACGAACGCCCTCTCCTACTCTCTGGAGGCTGAGTTCCTCTCTAATCTTGCGTAGAATATCTGCGTAGCTCGTCGTGTCCCTTGTTGACACAACAATAGCATCAGTTTTCTGTTTTCCCAGTCTGCCTTTATTTAGAGCCTTTTTCTTCACTTGAGACCACTCCGAATCAACGTCGCGTTCGGTGATTTTACTCTTAACAGCCTCTGGCGCTACGCTTCCAACAGTAGCGATTTCTGCTGGCTTACTCTTCTTAACTACTGTCTGCACCGCCTTAGGCTCATCCCGACTCCTCTTCGAACCATCTTGCTTCATGCGCTTAACTATTGGAAACGTTTGAGTCCAGCTCACAGTAAGCGCCTTCTCGCAGCTTTCACCGCTGACTGCATTTCGCTTTATACCTGCCTACTTACACTGCCTCCCTCGGTAAATTCACTCTCCAAATTGCTGAGGAGAGAAGCAATGGAGCCGATAAGGTTCCGCATCGTGGATTGATCGCCGGCCGTCACCAATCATATCGACCAACCAACAATCACTTTCTCTCCCAACCTCTCCAGTGTAGAGAGATTCGCCTCAGATGGGGTGCTATGACGATCACCATTGGTTGACGACTCTATGGTTACTCCCGTCTCTCGGTTTGTCATCACCATAGGCTGCTATATCCGCACTCTTCTAGTTGTAGTTGTCATAGTTTTGACAAAAACCGAAAGCTTGCTTTTCTAGCATAGACACCACCCACTGAGTCGGCAATGCAATTAAGATTTGTGAACTGTCAAACCGCCGGCGGGTGCAAGAACGGGAAACGGCTACAATTTAATTATATCACCTTTTCACTCACCCAAAAGTCGCGCGGGAGTTTTGACTTAAAATGTTGCCAATAAGTTTTCACCATCCAGTTTGTAAAAACTAAAATCCAGAGTTAGCAAAAATTAATGCATGACCCACTTATGTGTCCCAGTCAGCACTCGCGTTATGCACTCGCGTTGCAAGACTTTCGCACTTGATTTTTACTCCAAATTACAAATTACAAACTGCGATTTCTTTAGTAAATTGCTCTACGCTAAACACGTCCAATCTCACCAACAACGTGTGTTTTGTTTTCTTCCATGAGGTGTAAAGCATCGAAAGCCAAGGTGCGACTTTAACACGCTAAAACCCCCTCCCCCAGGTCTGTCTGTCCTCCCAGAACTGCCGTCAAGTATTACGTCGGGAGGCAGATGGAGCTTAACAGCTCAAAAGTCACGAATTAGAATTCGTCGCAAAACAGTTTGTCATCGTCATTGCCCTAACGTCATTGTATTGACTGCCCTTCAACGTCAGCCAGTCAATTCAGTAGCTCTCCTAGCTCGCTCAGCATTTCTAAGCTTTCCGCATATTTGCGCAGCTACATACCTAGCAGACTGCTTCCCACATTGTTTGCGATGTCAGCATCGCCTCCACAATGTTACTTGGCGAGACCTTCGAACCATAGATGCCTTTCAGCATATTTTGCTCTTCCACAAATGGGGGGCAGACGAAAAACATCTATTTCATTCACGCACGCAGGACAAAGGGGCGAGGTATCATACCCAAAGCGGTATAGTCAGCTACGAAAAACTCAATGGCCAGTCAGAAACTGCGTAAGATGAAAGCTCATTTCACCATGCGATCGACATATCCATCCTTCAATATTTGGGATGAGAGCGAATGTCCAACGTCCCTTGTTTGAAGCATTCCAGCGGGTTTGCCACCTTTCTACCGAGAGTAAACGCTCTCGCTGCGGGTATATCTCAGCGCCAGTACTCTTCGCTGCATACTTCGCTGATGTGCCTCATCAGCCATTATTTCTACCGGCATCATGCCTGCCAACACAAACGCAGCTTCGTCGGAGACAGTTCAATAAGCGCTGATCACGCGCAAAGCATTTAGTCGGTCAACTCTTTCAAGCTGCTTCCTACTCGACTTCACTTTTAGGGAATCTGCCCCAAGTGGCGCGGCATACATGAGCACTGATGTCACCACATTAGATAGCAACATTCGCTTAGTGCTTTTCGGTCTACCTATGTTCGGTAGCATCCTAGACAGGGCCGCATAGCACTTCGAAGCTTTTTTATAGACATACTCTGCATGCTGTCGGAAACTAAGGCGATCATCAATAAAAACGCCCAAGTACTTTATCGCTCTCTGTGATTGGATAGTAGCACCTCCCACCCTCAGTTGCACTGATTTCACTGATTCCACATCGAAACAGTAAGATTTGCTTTTTCCTCCAGGTCTGACACTTTTCTACCACTACAACAGCCAAATCGTCCGCAAAACCGATTACTTTGGCTCCCTCAGAAACTGGCAACCTGAGAAAGATGTCATACATGAAGTTCCAGAGTAGTGCACCCAATACTGAGCCCCAGCTCGCCAGCAGTAATCTTGTATTTTTTCGGGCCATTGTCAATGTCGTATATTAAGACTGTTGCTAAGGTAGCTCCTAATAATTCTCAGCAAGTAATCTGGTACGTTAAGGTAGCTCCTAATAATTCTCAGAAAGTAATCTGGTACGTTTTTCGCCAGTAGTGCATTAATGATGTGCTCCCAGTCCGCTGTGTTGAACGCGTTCCTAACG
This sequence comes from Sicus ferrugineus, assembly GCA_922984085.1. Taxonomy (NCBI): domain Eukaryota; kingdom Metazoa; phylum Arthropoda; class Insecta; order Diptera; family Conopidae; genus Sicus; species Sicus ferrugineus. The sequence continues at coordinate 31,369,775 of OV277349.1, forward strand.
TCTAGCGTGATTACTAAGCAATATTTTTTGCCTTCTCCTTTCCACCTGGTTCCTTTTACGGCTTCTTTCGCCACAGATATCACTGCACTAAGAGCATAAATCGTACAACTATTCGCCTAACTCCTTAAGGCTTGGCTTGCCACAGATATCACTGCACTAAGAGCATCAATCGAAACACGTTCTCGCCCAACTCCTTAAGGATTGGTTCTGCTCGTATCTTTTTAAGTATATCGGCATAGTGTGATCAGCCACGTGACGCTATAAGAAGTGCTTCAGGCTTTTCTTTTATAGGTTTTTTTTCTTTGACAGCTTTTCCTCCCACTTTAGTCCACTCTCCGCTGGGCTTCTGCTCGTCGTTTTTCGCAGTGACTCCTGTTTTAGCTATACTAGCATACTAGCCTTTTCCGGCAGCCTGTTTCTTTTGATGCAGAAGACTCCTCATCTTGATTTTCTCTGCCTCTTTTTGAAAAATCAGTCTTTTTCCTTTGAGGCAACGGTGAAGTCTGCGCACTGCTCTCCTGAGCCTTTTTAGTTTCACCTATTGTATCATAACCAGCTGTCATATGCTGCTCTCCTGAATCGCGTCTCAAAGTCTCTCTCTCCACAAACTCATAAAACGCAGCTATACCCTCAATGAGATCACGCATTGGTTGGTGTATTTAACGCCTGCCACCACCAATCATCTCCATTAGTTCACCGATCTTTCTACCCAACTTTGAAAAACAGAAATGTGTGTTTGTGTGTGTGTGTGTACACGCGTGGGTGCATGCGTGGGTGCATGCGTGTTGTTTTTTTTTTTATATGAGGGGAAAGCATCGAAAGCCTCCGTGCGGGACTTTAACCACGCTAAAACCCCTCCCCCAAGTCTGACAGTCCTCCCGGAACTACCGTAAAGTATTGCGTCGGGAGGCAGAGGGAGCATTAAAGCTCAATAATCCATCGGTACGTCTGTCCCCGTTCTAATTATAAAAAACAGGTCTGTCCTAGAACTACTGCCCTACCGTCGGAAATTTATGCTGGTTTCTGCAGCAGCTCTTCTTAATTTTTCGGCAGCTCGTAGTCTGACATATATGCGCGCTGTTACTTCAGAAATCGCCTTCCAATTTGCCTCCGACACTAGCATTGTATCCACCATGTTCGTCGGGTTTAGCTCGGAGCCATTCAATACATTGAGCGGGAGCACTTGAATAGCACGTTGTGTGGGTCCTCATCCTCGTTGCACTCTGGGCAGATAGGTGACTCATCATTTCCAAATCGATGCAGAGAACTCCGGAAGACTCCATGGCCCGTCATGAATTGAGTCAGGCAGTAGTCCAATTACCCATGCTGTCGACTTATCCACCGTTCTATATTTGGGATGAGAGTATATATCCATCGTCCCTTAGACGACTCGTTCCAACGCCTTTGCCACTTTTCTATGGAGACTGCCCTCTCGTGGTTGCGTACTTCGTCTACATCGCTCGTTGAATAACAGCGCCTTGCTTCGTCTACCATTAAATCCATCATATTCCTCCACTGTTCGATGCGCGCTGATTACGCGTAGAGCGCTCAACCCATGCAGTCTTAGGAGTTGCCTTCTGGTTCCCTTCATCCTTATGGATTCAGCCCAAATAGGCGCCGCATAGAGCAGAACTGATGTTACTACGGTAGCCAGTAATCGATGTTTACTGCTCTTTGGGCCACTCACGTTCGGTAACATCTGCGCCAATGCTGCATAGCGGGCAGATGCTTTCTTACAGACGGTCTCTATATGATGTCGGAAGCAGAGGCGATCATCCACCATTACGCCGAGGTATTTGATTGCTCGCTGGGATTTTATGTTGACATCTCCAACGTTCAACTGTACGGTTTCGACCTTTTCGCGGCTACTGATAAGAACTGCTTCCGTCTTGTGCTCTGCGAGCTCTAAATCCACTGAACTCAACCACTGTCTAATGCTTGCAATAGCTGTATTTGCTTTCTCTTGAATTTGCTCCATATGATTAGCCACCACCACGACTGCAATATCGTCGGCAAAACCTATGACATGCACTCCTTCTGGAGCAGGAAGCCTTAGCACACCATCGTACATAATATTCCACAGGAGGGGACCCAGCACCGAACCTTGAGGAACGCCGGCAGTTATGCTGTACTTTTTGAGCCCATCATCGCTGTCATATATCAGCGTTCTGGCGCTAGGTAGCTATTAATTATCCTTTGTAGATACACAGGTACCACTTTTTCTCGCAAAGCCTGCATGATGTGCCACCAGGATACCGTGTTAAAAGCGTTTTTTACGTCTAGAGTGATCACTACACAATACTCCTTAGTTCCACCTTTCCACCTCGTACCGTGAATTGCATTCTGTGCTATTAAGATGACTGCGCTGAGAGCATCTACCGTGGAATGCCCTCTTCGGAACCCGTGCTGGTTTTTGCTGATCCCCAATGGACCCTAAGTGAACGGGTCCTGGAGCTTTTTTGTTGCGATTTTCCTTGCCGCCATATTAATTTCTTCAGCCGATATGACCAACTCATTCATCTCTTGCATCTGTGGGAAAAGAATTCTACGCTCTGAGTGCTGCGGAAATAAGTGTGTAGTAACACACTTATTTCCGCAGCACTCAGAGCGTAGAATTACGTAGAATATGCTCGAGCAAAATTGGGCATCTCTCCTGGGTGCGATGATGGATTTTCGCCATTACAACCTTATACGCGGATTCGCATTTGCCTCTCCTCATAGGATCTGGAAGCTCTCGTCTTTGCTCGCCGAATTGAATCTCGGAGTGCCCTTCTTGCTCTCGAGAATTCGGCATGAAATAGAGTTCTATCTGTTGCCAGTCTATAGCGCTGAAAACGTCATCTTGCTTTTAAGCAATGGCTGCGAAGGATTGCAATCTCCTCGTTCCACCTGTAGACTGGCCTTCCTCGTGTTACTGCTCTCCGTCTAGGCATCGCTGCGTCGCATGCCCTTTTCAACTGCATGGATACTTTTATGGCTTTCTCCTCGGCTCTCAGTGGATGGTCATGCCTCTCCGCGAACACTTGATTGAGCAGCATTGCGTCTAGATTATTCGCTTTCCATCCACTCTGGAATTGTCTGATGCTACCCTCTCTGCGTGAAGCCATTTCCTTTGCAATTATTGCTTGGTGATCGCTAAAGGTGAACTGTTCGCTAACCTGCCAATCAATGTGTTGCGCCAACGAGCTGCTAGCGAAGGTAATGTCCATCACCGACTCCCTACCATTTTTGCGAAAGGTGCTCACAGAGCCCGAATTAACCAGCACGATGTCTAGCGCTGCGAAAGCTTCCAATAAAGTTCTCCCTCTGCTGTTGGTGCATTTACTGCCCCACTCCGTGGACCAGGCATTGAAGTCTCCTGCTACGATGACAAGATTACGGCTGCGAGCATCTGCTGCGACGTTTGACACCATATGTGTGAATTCATCACTTGTCATACTAGGTGCAGTACAACAGCTGAAAAAATTTATTCCAGCCCACATAGCGTATGCGAAACCACTGCAAGGATGTTGTTGAACGCTTTGTATAGAATTCCGCCCGCATGCCCAGATCGCTGCCCTTTTCGTCGCATCTGTAACCCAAAGTCTGCTGTCAGGTATTCTATATGGCTCTGAAATAATGGCCACGTCTGCCCTCTCAGAAATCAACTGCTTCGGCAGATCTTGTGCAGCCTCACAGTGGTTGAGATTTATCTGCAGCAGCTTTATTTCTGCTGTGCTTCCATAGCTCTTCTATACGCATGACATCTGCGACTACTTGTAATGTGGTCGTGAGACACATTTCCGGCTTCAGAGCATAACATGCATTTAGGCGTGTTCTGGCACTCATTGATGTAGTGGCCTTCAATGCCACAGTTTCTGCAACGCTTTGAACGATCAGTGCTTTTGCACACCTTGGCTATATGGCCAAATTCTAAGCACCGGAAGCACATAAGTGGCTGCTTTGATTCTCGTCCAACCAATTTTAATTTTACTGGCTTTTAGAGCTTTAATTTTAATAATGTTTTTACTGGCAAACTGATCAAAACACTTTTTGTTCCGCGATACGAATTTCGCAACACTTTGACTGCATTATCTGTGATGTCGCTGTATTCCTTTCTAAACGCTGTCACTATATCCTCTTTCGTACTGACTTCGTCTAAATCTCTACATTCTAAGAGTACCTCTTGTGATAAGGATCTCACTTCGGCTTCATTGCCTAAGAAGGACGACAGCATCTCCTTGCATTTGCTGGAATCGGCAGAGCTCTTTCCTTCTAGTTCTAGTAGCATCTCCCCTTTCTGCGTTTTGCAGACTCGACGCACACAGTCGTCGACCTCCTTAAGGCTGGGCTCGTCTTTGACTTTCCTGAGGATATCAGCGTAGCTCCCCTCGCCTCGCGAGGCTATAATAATTGCCTCCGGTTTTAATTTTACACCTTTGGATTTACCAAGAGTCTTTCTCGCCACTTTGATCCAATCTGCTTATTTTCTTTCCTCTTGAGTGATGTCAGCACTCGCTACGCTAGCAAAACTCGTTTTTTGTAGTGGTTTACTATTTTTTTTCTGTTGCGCGTCTTTTGTATTTGCCTCCACTTGGTCTTTACACCCGCCTTCACGAATTTTTCGCGGATGATTGAACCGACACCTTTTCGTTTCTAATGCGTTTCACTGCGATATCTTTCGTCTGCTTGAGGAGCGGTGAAGTCTGCGAAGAACGCTCAATTAAACATTTACTCACGTGCTCTCTTGACATTATCCCACGCGAGTCTTCTGCATTAGCTTCATCATACAGCTTCATTACGCTGTCCATCAGGATCCTTATCGGCTGATGTATTGTGCGACGAGGGGTGCCCATGGTCGGTATCACTTCGGACATCATTGTACTCAACTCGCGAATTTTGCTGCCTAGCAGCTCGAAAACACTTTTAAACCCATCTGGTTTCTCCTGTGAAAGCGACGGAGGAGAGGAACTCCAACGCGCGCACTCTTTCTCGTCTATAATCTTTATCGGCGATCGACCAATACGCGTACTTCTTCTAAACGCGTCAGCCATAGATAGATCTACGTAGCTATAACTGCTTGAGACATTTCCTTCTCTTTCGGTGCTGAGCCCTTCACAGCAAACATTGCTGAAAGCTTAAAAGCGGGCTCTACACACCCTGTGGGGCAAAGAGTCTAACAGTATGCAATGGAACTTGCTCTTTTGCTATCCAGGAAACACTGTGCACCAACCACTTTATCTAGCAAACAGGTGTCAAAGCTGTTGTCAGTTCTTTTTATTTTGTTTATACCTCCCCCCTTGAATGACATACAAAACCGCGGGAATCTGATATAAACAAACTCAGAAACACCTTGTCTCACTAGATTTAAGGGAACCACAGTGTTTAATAAAATTTAATAAATCACTTCAATTCGTGTCCCAGTCAGCCCACGTCACTAGCACTTGTAACGCGAGACCACACTTTCGCACTTAAAAAACTTTCGCCTGCTATAACTGGCGTATTACTCCTAAATCAAACACTTTCTAAGAGATGCCGAAAAACACGTCTGCACTGTCAGAAATTAATCCAACACCCTGGGTGCATGCGTGTGTGCATGAGTGTGTGTGTGTGTGCGTGTGTGTGCACGATTCACCATAATTGGTGCCTACGTACTAAACCACAAACCTCGCACTTCTACCACTATCCACCGCGAGTCTGCCGTTAAGTATTATTTCACGGGGGCTGGTAAGCAATCATGCTATCTCTGTACGACTATATCACTCTATATGTTGCTGTCAGTGATATGTTCTCTGATTTCAGCGAACCGCCTTTTTTCTGTAATCCGAAGGTCCATAAGCACAACTGAGACGAATGAGTCAAGTTTAGTCCAGTTGTCTTCACACTGTAGCATAAATGGTTCTACATGCCGTGGATCGGTGATTGCAGCTCCACGTGTTCTAAAGCGAGGACAGTGAAACATCACGTGTTGTGCGTCTTCTTCTTCATTCACACAGCGGGGGCACAAAGGTTAACTGTCGTGTCCGAATTTGTGCAAGTACTTTCGGAAGCAGCCATGACCTGAAAGGAGCTGAGTCATGTAGTAGTTGACTTCTCCATGCTGTCTTTGGTACCATGCAGCAACGTCTGGAATAAGTAGATAAGTCTAGCTCCCTTTCGTTCCAGTGGACCAACGTGCTTGCTATTTAGCGATGGAGATAGCTCTTTCTTCCTTGCCAATGTCTGCTGTCCCTCTGCTTCATCTGCGTTCATAAATCCGCTTCATCTCTTACGCTAGAATGTCAATAGGCAAAGTAGATGCTATAGCGCATGCGGCTTCATCTGACATCGTTCGAAGCCCACTAATGATTCTCAGAGTGCTGAGCCTGTAGATCGATGTGAGCTTTCTCCTGAGTGTTTTTGTGGCCAGGGCATGTGCCCAAACTGGTGAGGCGTAGAGAATCACCAAGGTAACTACACTTGCCCGTACCTTTCGTCTTGCTGGCTTCGGTCCGCCTATGTTTGGTAGCTTTTTGGATAGATTGGCCTGTATTTTTGCTGCCTTTTTACTAACATAGAAGCCACTCCTTTACGTTTGCAATAGAAGAGCTAATTGCAGCTTCGATCTGATGTATGTGTTTAGCCGCTGTTATAATTGCTATATCATCAGCAAGTGATATCGCAGTGGTATCGTAATATTCAGTCCCACGATCGCTCTCATATATAAACCTTCTGTTTTTTAGATAGCTAGCAATTACTATATATTAAGGATATATCCACGCTACAATTTCTGCTACCTTCCCACATTCTAGTCTTCAATCCGCTCACCAGTCAGCTCCAAAGCGGAAAGTGTGGCTTTATGAGAAGGCAAATTGGAATGCGCTGAACTGCTTTTCAAGCCGTTTCAATTGGCAATTGTGTTTCAGAGATAGAAACATAAATGCTGCAGCAAAATTGGTAGAAAATATAATTTTATTTGGTATGAGGTCTTTCATACCCAATAAAAGAATTTCCATTAAACCAAAAGACCATTCCTGGTTTAATGCGACTTGCAGACAAGCAGTCAGGTCTAAAGAGGAAGCATGTAGGAATTGGCGTTTAAACAAAACTGCTGATACTAAACTGCTGCGCAATCAGGCCAGAAATAGGTGCAATGCCACTCTAAAGGGCGAAAAAGTTCTCTACGAACAGCGCCTTAGACGTAGAGTTCTTGAATACCATAAGGGTAGCAAGAACTTTTGGTCGTTCGTGTCGAGAGTGAAAAATCAGACGCGATCGTCTACTCCAACTCTCCTCAGGGATGATCAGATCTTCACTCACTCGGTTGATAAAGCAAACTTATTATCCAAAATGTTTGCTGAAAATTGCTCTCTTCCTGAGAGTAGCCAACCACTGCCCGCGGTCGATGGTGTATCTCATGCTATGCCTGAGATGCATTTTCGAACGCGAGCTGTTAAAAGAGTGCTTGCAGACCTCAATGTCAACAAATCGTCGGGACCGGATGGCATATCAGCCCATGTGTTGAGAAAGTGCGCCTCAACACTGGCTCGCCCATTGCGCAATATCTTTAATTTATCATTTATTTCAGGTGTTTCTCCCACTTCCTGGAAGATTACCAATGTGCAGCCAGTTCCCAAAAAAGGTGAGGCTAGTTCCCACGAATCCTGCAAATTACCGGCCCATAGCGATCTGCTCAATGCTCTCCAAAGTTATGGAGAGCATTGTAAATTTTAACTTGGTGAGGTATTTAGAGAGCAACGAGTTGATCAGCGATCGCCAGTACGGCTTCCGTGCTCACCCTTCCACCGGCGATCTGATGGCGTTTCTCGCTGAGCGGTGGAGCAGTTGCATTCACCGGTTCGGTGAGAGCAAGGTTGTTGCTCTGGATATCTCCAAGGCATTTGACCGGGTGTGGCATAAAGCACTCGTGTCTAAACTGGCTGCTTATGGTGTCGGTAATACTTTCACTCGATGGATATCGAGTTTCCTCAGCGGCCGTTCTATTCGGGTTGTGATAGACGGCTTTGCTTCCGAAGAGCACTCCATTAATGCTGGAGTTCCGCAGGGTTCGGTCCTGTCTCCGACACTTTTTCTTATTTTCATCAATGACCTTCTGTCATTGACATCAAACCCCGTCTACTCGTTTGCTGATGACAGCAGCATTTGTCATTAATATTCATTCTACAGGCGTCCTTCCATTCTGGAGATCACTAGAAGACGCAGAATTATGAATGACACACTCCAATCCGACCTCAACAAAATCCAGGAGTGGGGTCGTGCGAATCGGGTCGACTTTAATGCGCGGAAGACCCAATGCTGTTTGTTAACCCACAAGCGTTTGGCGGGTGTCAACTTCCCACCTCTAAATATGGGTGGTGTGGATATTAATGAGTCGGAGGCTCTTGATGTTATACTTCACTCCAACCGATCTTCGTTGTATCTACAAAACTTATATCCGTCCGAAAATGGAGTACAATTCCCATATATGGTCGGGAGCTTCGCGGGCATATCTTCAGCTTCTCGACCGTGACCAATGTCGTGCGTTAAAACTTATAGGGGACAGTAGGGTATCCAGCTCTATTGAAACTAAATGTTCCTCTGAAGTAGCCGGTCTGATTCCTCCGGTTCAGGTATTTAGCAGAACTACTCGGCTTTCCAGAGGGGTGCACTCCTTTTATGTCGCGATTCCGTTCCAACGAACCACGCATTACCGTGAGAGTTCGTTTTTCGGTCGCGTCATTAGATTGTGGAATAGTCTCCCTGCGCATGTCTTCCCACCCACTTACAGCGTCGAAACCTTTAAGCGAGGTGTAAACCGTCACTACTCCCTCTTTCCCCCTTCCCACAAATCTGTCATCCCCTTCGGAACCATCAAATGCTTTGCATGGATAGGGGGCATCCCCTGAGCTTGGTTTCATCTGCCATAAAAAAAGGAGCCTCCATCTTCCTAAGGGCTTGTCGGATATGCTTCCAACTGGCTGAATTGAAATCATTTTTTACATCCAGCGTAACGATCGCGCAATATTCTTTCGTCCCGCCTTTCCAGCGTTTGCCCGAGATGGCGTTATTTGCAATATCTACCACTGCTTTCACCGCATCGATCGTTTATCGGGATTTTCTGAAGCCGTATTGGTGTTCGGAAAGATTATTTTCTTCTGCCATGGGCACCAGCCTATTATATACTATTCGCTCCAATATTTTCCCCATTGTATTCAGCAAGCATATTGGCCGATATGACGAGGGCTCGTCTGGAGGTTTTCCTAGTTTCGGATTCAGTACTAACTTCTGTATCTTCCATGAATTCGGGAAGACTCCATCATCCAAACATTTTTGAAATACGTGCAGAAATATTTCTGGCCTTCGAAGAATTGCAGTTTTAATTGCTATATTGGGAAACCCATCCGGGCCGGGTGCTTTGCTGTCGCCAATCCGTTTACAGGCAGCCCGAAGTTCCTCAACTGTTATTAGCGGAACAAGTCCGGTTTAATAACAGTCGCACCTTGAATTGATGCGTGTCGTTGTGGAAACAATGTTGCTATTATGTTGCGCAATTTTATAGGGCAAGTTATAATCTGCTTTTTTGGATTGCTCATCTTCTTCATAACGACTTTGTAAGCCGTGTCCCAGGGATTGATGTCGGCTTCCTCACAGAGTCTGTTGAAGTATTCTTTCTTGCTGGACATAATCGTCTTCTTCAGTGCATTTCGCTTGTCTCTAAATAAAATTAGACGATCACGAAAATCGGGTCGGCCTCTCGACCGCTGTAATTTCCGCCGCGATCTTAGACAGTCTGCTCTCAACAATCGGATTCTGTCATTCCACCAGTAGCAGGGTGATCTCCTATTTTTTACTTACCTCCGAGGCATAGATGCATCACACGTTTCAACGATCAACGCGTTAAGCTTCCGCGTAATTTCGTCGACAGAACCAGATATCATGTTGGCTGATTCGATTTCTTCCTTGAAGGTTTCTTTGTCGAACATATTGGCCTTCCATTTCGGCCGCGATAATTTTGGTTTATTTCTGCTTCTACTTCTCTGATCTTTTAGTTGAAAGACAACTGCTAGATGATCGCTGCCCGTATAATGCTCACTTACTTGCCATTTGGTGGTCCGAGCTATACCCGTACTAGCAAATGTGAGGTCTATAAACGAGGATGCGTCAGCTTTCCTGAACGTGCTTTTCAATCTATCGTTGAGCAGCTAAATATTCAATAGAGCAAAGGATTCTAAAAGAGCGCCACCTTTGGCATTCGTATGCTTGCTACCCCATTCAACTGCCCATGCGTTGAAGTCGCCAGCGATAACCACAGGGGTCCTATTTCTGGCATCTGTAACAAGTTCATCCAACATATTTTGAAACCGAGACTGCGTCCAGCTGGGTGGAGAATAACAGCTATAGAAATAACAGCCACAGTGTGTGTGTGTGTGTGTGTCTGTGTGTGTGTGTGTGTGTGTTTTTTGTTAAAGAATTCACAGATATTAGTATGAGTCATCAATTTCCCAGAATTTATTTTTCAGACACGCGTTTTGTATACTATTGTTGTTGTTGAAAATTTTAGAGAGGTGAATCGCTATGGCAGAGGAGTATAAAAGGACCAACATGTTATTACAGAACTTCGTTATTTGTTTGATTCTCCAAGTCATCAAGTCGTGTGAGCTCCAAATAACTTTTAAGAAAATACTCATATATTTTGTACAGTTCAAAATTATTAAATAAATAAATTATAATTATATTTATAATTAAAAATAGTAAATAAAAAAATTATTTACTATTATTCAAATTGGAGAGATAAAGTGCATTAGTTTGCAAAACTAAAACCCAGAGCATTTACAAAGAGTACATTAAAGTGTAAAACTAAAACTTGAAGTTTTTATAAAGAACGCTAAAATTTTTAAGAAGACTGAAGTGAAATATACTTCATTAATATTATTATGATCATAATCATCATCATCAATAACGACATCTTCAGTTAAATCTTTTCAAAATGGAAGGATTCATTTGCAGTGGGTGTGGTGCTCGTTTCACCGAAAATCGAAACCTTAAACGCATTGTTTTAAGCAAAGATGCTGAATAGCAAGCATTCGATTGTAACGAATGCAACATTAAATTTACCCGAAGCGATAACCTGAAAAACATATAAATTTATTTCATCCACAACCAGGCAGAAAATGTGCTTCACCAGTAAAACGTATTCATAATGAAAACTTTTCAATTTGATCCGATTGCAATGAGAACGTTTTGAAGAAACACTGGAATTAGCACATTAGAGTAGTAGGAATATGGGGTTTCTGTGCCAATACACCTCCTGTGTATTTCGGAGGTGTCACCTCCTAGGGGGCGCTGTGTGTGTGTGGAGCGAGACAGTGGGCGTAGTGTGTGCAAGAGTGAGAAAAAATATATGAGTGGCAACTGGACCGACGGTTGGTTAGGAGATGGTGAGGAAGCAGGGAGAGGGAGGGGATGATGTGAGTATTGGGAGACCAGAAGCGGCAAGATGCTTGCTTTTGGAATTGTTGTTGTAGGATATCATATTAAGATTTTTTATTGCTGAGGTGTGAATGGATGAGGGTAGGATTTTTATGAGCCAAGCGACTGTGCGTTGTGTGTCGCATATGGTTGATCAGTGGAGTTATTTTAGAAAATATAGAGTACGCTGTAGTTGTAGTTGTTGTAGTTCAATGCTTGTTGGATACAGAGCTGTGGGAACGAGTACGGGCGTGCGTAGCGGCTGCGTAAGCAGAGGTTGTGTAAAAATAAAATGTCAAGTGGCTGCGCGCTCCGTATCTTGGCACGCATGCGGTTTGCGCAGAGAGATGTTTGAGGAAAGTTTGACACCTCTGTTTTAGCTGTGCAGTACTTTAAATATCGCAAAGGGGTCGACAATTTTAATTTATGACTTCACAAAGAATACCGACACAGGCGGTCTAACAAATTAGTGTCAAGAATTTAAATTTATTGCTTGGTCCAACGCGTGGCTAAAGTGTAGTAAAACTTAATGTAAACATAAAGTGAACGGATCGAACTGCGGCTTTGCGTGCATGCATGAACTGCTTGGGATCGAACTGTGGCTCGAATTTGCTGGAATTAAATTAATGTAAACATTTCCGAAGAATGCAATGAACTGCGGTGCAATGAATGCAATGAACTGAGCCGAACATGATTGAACATATACAGATTTTTTAATCCCAATTTTACAAGGGTTCAGCTGGAGTATAAAGGACTGAAATTTATAATCAGACTTCATTCAGTATCTGGATATTGAAATGTTCAAGACGCGTGTGTTTTTACTTGTGCCTTGCGATAATAAAAAATATATGATTTTTATCAAAAATTAAAGTGTGAAATAACAGAATTGAAAAAGTGAAAGAAAGAGTAAGAATAAAAAGATTTTAAAAAGTAAAAAATTTTGAAAATCAAAAAGTGCACAGAACATTTATAAAAGTAACAACATTTAAAGAAAGTGAAAAACCTAGAAAACATTCCAAACAATAAAACACTTAAAACAAAAAAGTGGTAAACTCTGCCACAAATTTATGGAGTGACGAAACTTTAAATAAGTCAAAACAAATAAAAACTTGTTTCAACAACAACAAGAAGGAGTACAACAACTACAGAGAACGAAAAATCACATTATTTACGAGGTAAGTGAATTTATATATAAAATAAATACCTATAATCAAATAGTATCTAATAAATAGTAATTAATAATTGGTAGTTGAAAGTATTATATAAGTATAATTACAATTATATTAATAGTAATACAACAATTTTTAAGAATATAAAATAATATAATAAGAATATATTTCATATGTTCTTTTTCTGTAGTCTGTAGGTTTGTATGTTTAATATATTCCCTTAATTTACAGAATCAACGGCAAGAGCAGCACCAACAACATCAGCTGCAGCAGAAAACAACAACCAGAAACAAAAAAACCAACGCCATCACCTTCATCAACAACAACAACATAAGCAGCAATATCAACAAAACCAACAACAACATCGACAACAACAACAACATCAACATCGCCTAAACCGTCAGCACCACCACCACCGTCACCATCAACAACAACAACACCATTTCCAAAACTATGAAAAGCTCTATTTGTATCGAGTGTGGTCAGCGCTTCTCAGAAAAGCGCAACCTTAAACGCCACGTTGAGTCGAAGCACGAAAAGCACGCATTTGTGTGCAACGAATGTGGGATAAAATTTGCACGACGTAACAATATTCAGAGACATAATACTAAATCATCCTCAATCATCAGCATCGTCAGTAGCAACAGCAGCGTATTTAACCAATCCTCGGCCTTCAACATCAACAGAATCAACATCAATACCAGCTCATGTTCGTTGTCCCAACAGCAACGAAAACGTCTTGCAAAAAGATTGGGCTCATCATGTTCGGACCAACAAACATAAAAAAAATTGTTGGGTCCCAATAAACGAACATTTGAAAGTAATCAAGTCTGCCTTTAATGGCAGAATTGAGACGTATGTGCTGGAAAATGATGATGAGGGTTTGCTCATACCAGAGCTGTTCTCTAGAAAGGCTGAGGAGGCAGTTACGGCTGCTCTGCATACGTTATTAATGAAACACTCAGCATATAAATTCAATATGGAGATATATGCTGAGTATGTTAAAATAACCAATGATGATGAAATGATAGTTCAAATTAAATCATTTCAATCAAAAATGATAATGGTTAATCGAACCAAAGAGTTGGCCAATATTTATAATGATATGCGCGACCAGCTACGGAAACAAAATGTCCGAGTTCCAGGAAAGGGACAGTGGCTGGTCGCCACTTGGAGGTGAATGTTAACCAATATCGGCTTCTGAAGGGATCATCATATATCCCACTACCCAGAAAGCTGTAGGAGAAGCATGCGTGCGTTAATGTTAAAAATAACGACGCATTCTGCTTCAAGTGGGCCATAATATCGGCTATGTATCCCTCAGCAATTCACGCAGAAAGAGCTTCCTGCTATCATATAAATAATATTGACGAGCCTTTAATAGTAATGGAGAATGGTATCACATTAAATTTTGATGCGCTGGATCTTCCGTTGGTCGTCAGCCAAGTCTCCCGATTCGAGAAACGTAAACCACACATTAGTGTAAATGTGTTTGGGTACGACGAGGAGATCAGGAGCATCGTGGGACCCTATTACTCCACCAAGCAGGAGAAGTCCTCCCACATAAACCTCCTGCTGATTCAGGAGGAGGAGCGGTCCACTACGTGTGGATAAAGAACATGTCAAGGTAATTTAAATTAAAACTAAAGATTAGTGATTTTCATAACACTAATTTTATATTTTCTCTCTTTTCTTTTCAGATAAATAAAAAGTAAGCAAACTAACCACCAACACAGGGTGTATTTCTGCAACAGCTGCCTGCAGTAATCGCACAATGCGACTACTGCAGAGCAGCACAAAAGGGTATGCAAGAAGGGGATGACGGTGATGCCTAAACAGGAGGAGGCATCACTTAGTTTTAAGAATTTAGAACGTAAGTTAGATGTACCGTTTGTAGTTTATAGCGATTTGGAGCGTATTTTAAGAAATGTAGATAGTAGTGTAGATGTAAGTTTAAGTAGTAGTAAAAATGTTCATAAACACTCAATAATAATCAATAGCTTTTAGTTACTACATAGTTTGTAAGTATATTTCTAATTTTAATAAGTTTGTTATATATTCGGGTGAGGATGCCCCACTAAATTTATTCACAGCTTAGTGGGGGCTGTCGAAGAAATTTACGATAACTATTTGAGAGTCGTGAGGCCTATGACTCCCTTGTGTCCAGCAGAACTCAGACATCAATCTGAGCACAATGTCTGTCACATTTGTGAACAGTCATTGGGGGCAGATAGAGTGGCACATCATTGCCATTTAACGGTAAAGTATAGGGGTCCGGCACACAACGAGTGCAATTGAAATATCAAATTTGAAATATCAAATTGCACACTTTATCCCTATATATTTCCACAATTTTTCTGGCTATGACTGCCACTTATGTAATAAGAACTGAATTTATTGAAGGGGATATAATTGTTATCCCCCTAAATAAAGAATTGTACGTATCCCTATCGAAGAGGATACGCGTAAGCGAAAAGAAGACCATTGAACTCAGGTTCTTGGATTCTTTTCGCTTTATGGCTTCCAGTTTGGATACATTGGCGCAAAATCTTACGCCTAATGATTTTCACGCGGTGCGCCGAATGTATCCAAATGATGAAGAATCTAATCTTCTTAGGAGGAAAGGTGTATTCCCATATGAATACATCAATTCAGTTGATCGCCTGCAAGAAACCAGCCTTCCTACTCGGGCTGATTTCTTCAGTCGATTGACTGGTATAGAATGTGCAGTGGAGGATTATGAGCATGCTCAAAGAGTTTGCAAGTTTTCAATTGTCAAACTCTGAATGATTACATGATCCTCTATCTGAAAACAGATGTACTTATTTTGGCAGACATTTTCGAAAATTTCAGAAATGTTTGCAAAAATATATACAATCTGGATTTCTGTCAGTACTACACGGCTCCAGGTTTGTCTTGGAATGCATAGTTGAAAACAAGCAATATAGAACTGGATCTTCTTACTGACGTAGTCATGTATCTTTTCGTGCAGAAAGGCATACGGGGCGGCATTGTTCAATGTATATGGCGGATTACGATCCAAGTAAGCCGTCAGAATACTTAATGTATTTGGATGCCAATAACCTATACGGTTGGCAATATCGCAATATTTACCGTATGAGGGATGTTAACGATAGGACTTTATTCACTGAAAAATTGTCTCAGCACATAAGGTCTTGTACACTAAATTCTTACATGAATAACAGGAAAACCGGTTTGGTTGTATCATTGCGTGGAAATAAGACAAAAGACACAAGCAATAGATTACTTACAAATTATGTACATCTAAGTTTACATATGATACATACATATGTTAAAGTGATACGTTAATTTCCAAACATAAACCACCCCCCTGAAACATTGTTTCAGCTAGAAGGTAGTAACGCAATTTTGGTTATCGGCCTCTTGTAAACTCCCTTTTCTGATGTTATGGTCATCACTCTGACTTTGCTGTCCTGTCCCGGATGGACAGCTATGATGCGGCCCAATAGCCATTATGTTGGTGGAAGGTTCGGCTCCTTCAGTAGTACGATGTCTCCAATTGCGAAATTCATTTTAGGCTGCTGCCATTTTGGTCGATGTTGTAATGACGTAATATATTCATTCGACCACCGTTTCCAAAAACCCTGTACCATTGATTGCAACCAGTTCCAATGCGCTTGACGAGAGGTTGGCTTGACGAAAGTACCTGGTTCCGGTATGGCCGTATAAGGCCATCCGGAACCTTTTCCAATAAGAAAATGCGACGGAGTTAACGGATTAATCTTCGTGTCAGATATGGTGCATAATGACCTACTGTTAAGAATAGCTTCGATTTGCGCAAGGACTGTGTAGAGTTCTTCGAAGGACAGAAGACTATCGCCTACCACCCTTCGTAGGTGAAGTTTTATTGATCTTACGTCCGCCTCCCAAAGCTCACCAAAATGTGGGGCCGATGGTGGGATGAAGTGCCAATTGGCTCCATCTCCAGCTAATCATGATCTGTTGTCTGCATTCGTCGTTTGGTCGTGCAACAACCTGAGAATTTCATCCAAACTTCGCCGAGCAATGAAAGCATTTGAGGTCAACTTACTTACCAACTCTATGTGTATAACTTTTGTCGACATGCATACAAAAAGGCATATATATGCTTTGGTAATTCTTGGGCGCTTACAAGCTGTAATTTTTATTTTTAGAGGACCTGCAAAATCACACCCGCTATTGAGAAATGGTCGACTTGACTGCACACGTGCAGGTGGCAAGTTAGCCATTATTTGCACCGAAGTTTGTCGCCGAAGTTGAAAACAGCGTTTGAACACAATGGATCTGACCAGATTTCGAGCACCTATAATCCAAAAGTGTTGGCGAAGAATCACAAACAGTTCAGTTACGCCTGCATGCAGATAGGTTTTGTGCATATTTATGCCGATCAGCTCCGCAGTTCTTCAAACGTAGGAGGGCCCTTAACTGCCTTAAGTCTACGTTGCAATGTCAACATAAATCTGCAAACATATGCAACAACTCGAAGTAATCGAGTCCATGACGAACATCTGTCGGCGACTTCCACTAGCGGCTATCTTGTCTTCTGACCCCAAATTACATAATACAACCTGTTTCTTCTTTAAATTTAGATGAAGGCTACTATCTTTGTTAAACTGCAACCATGGAGGTCCGTTCCACCACAAATCATGCTTGACTATTATTCCACGCGATGCACAATCCGCCGGATTCTGACGGGTGTTTACGTAATTCCAGCAAGGCCGAGCAATCGTATCTAAAATTTCCTCAGTGCGATTGGCCACAAAAATCTTTCCACATGGACAACACGATACGCGTTGGCGGGCGGTTGTTCTCGTGTCCCAATTTGCCTTTCGACGAACGGCACCCGATTATTCTGCCATACGGCTGCCAATTTTCGCGATTGTTCATTCGTTTTATACACGAAATATCTCTACACGGGGGCAACCAATTAGTTCTTCGTCTGGTCCGTACCCAATTCTGGATCCCCAAGGTTAAAACCTTATCAAAACGATGACTCATACCTGCAAGCCTTGCATCATACATCGGAAGAAGCAACGAACCCTGTACATGACAGCCCATTATTAACACATTTTCTCATTACAGATCCCACATGTATTTAATATACCGGTAGTATGTGCGGTCCCGGAGAGGACGTCTGCTGGTACCCCCTGCTCCGCTCCAAGCGCTGCGAAATTCCTCACTGCCCACTGTTCTCGTGAGCCATCCCCACCGACCGATGTCCTCGTCCTTGACGTCTCCGCCGAGGAAGCCCAGGCGATTGATACGGCACGCCGCTCCCCGAATCCGCCCGCCCGGGCATTCCAAGGTGTTTTGGCGCGGCACGGAGGACCATTCTCCGATCAGTTGTGATGTGACCGCGGATGGAGGCGGACGGTGCGCCCGCCAATTCAGCTTATAAACAGTGTTCGCGAAAATAAACAAAACAATAGTGAAAACCCACGCCGCGAAAATAAAACAATAACCCTTCACCATACAACACTTTTTAATAAACAAAATAGTGCACTACTTAATAACTCAATACTTGATAACAAATAAATAAAACCTGATGAAAATATAACATATAAATAGACAATCTAACGCAATGCAGAGAAACATGCGAGGGGCTTGTTTATGCTCTCCGCAGTAAAGCTCAGCATTTCGTTGGTTTTCACTCTTCCTCCTTCTTCCTGGTCCCGTTAGGTGTGCAGGCGGCTGTGAGTGCACCGTGAGCTGAAGCGCGGCAAGATAAAGGCATAACACTTGTCTTGTCGCGTTTTGCTTTGCTTGCGACGTACGCGTGGCTGCTTGTACGGCTGACCTTACACTTCGCTACAGTGGGCGGCGATGACAAAATTCCGCATAGACTCCACTAATGTACGTGGCTTGAGGGCGAATTTCTTCGCGGTCTATGCGCATATTTGTACTAACCAACCGCATATAATGGCACTAGGTGAGGCCCAGGTGTCTGAGGTTGCAGATCCCCTGGACTTTCACATGCCGGGGTACCATTTACTGCCATTGTTTTTACCACACAGAGGCCTCGCCTTATACATTCGAAGTGATGTTGCATACCAGTGTAAGCAACACCTTTGCACGTCGGATGCCGAATTTAGCACCATGTGGGTTAAATTCAAAATCCAGTCGCACATCCTGCACTTCTGCTTCATTTATAGAAGCCCGGCTCTAGGGAGGCTGCCAACTTTTGATAAATTGGACAGTCTCTCTGATTCGATCTCTAAAATTCTGGAATCGTATCCGAACAGTGAAATTGTTGTTGCTGGTGATTTCAATGTTCATAATTCCAATTGGCTACGTCATTCGAGTCACACAACACCTGAGGGTTTGTATGTTGAGTTGTTTGCTGAGTCTAATAATTTGACTCAATTAGTGAAGGAACCAACGCACTTTCCCTGCGTTGATGGGCAAAACCAAAATATTCTGGACCTCTTTCTAACTTCACATCACAGCAAGTATGATGTGAATGTTCTTGCACCTCTTGGTAATTCGGACCACGCTACAATTTCTGCTACCTTCCCATATTCTAGTCTTCAATCCGCTCACCAGACAGCTCCGAAGCGGAAAGTGTGGCTTTATGAGAAGGCTAATTGGGATGCGTTGAACTGCTTTTTCAGCCGTTTCAATTGGCAATTGTGTTTCAGAGATAGAAACATAAATGCTGCAGCAAAATTAGTAGAAAATATAATTTTATTTGGTATGAGGTCTTTCATACCCAATAAAAGAATTTCCATTAAACCAAAAGACCATTCCTGGTTTAATGCGACTTGCAGACAAGCAGTCAGGTCTAAAGAGGAAGCATTTAGGAATTGTCGCTTAAATAAAACTGCTGATACTAAACTGCTGCGCAATCAGGCCAGAAATAGGTGCAATGCCACTCTAAAGCGCGAAAAAGTTCTCTACGAACAGCGCCTTAGACGCAGAGTTCTTGAATACCATAAGGGTAGCAAGAACTTTTGGTCGTTCGTGGGGAGGGTGAAAAATCAGACGAGATCGTCTATTCCAACTCTCCTCAAGGACGATCAGATCTTCACTCACTCGGTTGATAAGGCAAACTTATTAGCCAAAATGTTTGCTGAAAACTGCTCTCTTCCTGAGAGTAGCCAACCACTGCCCGCGGTCGGTGATGTATCTCATGCTATGCCTCAGATGCATTTTCGAACGCGAGCTGTTAAAAGAGTGCTTGCAGACCTCAATGTCAATAAGTCCTCGGGACCGGATGGCATCTCAGCCCATGTGTTGAGAAAGTGCGCCTCAACACTGGCTCGCCCATTGCGCAATCTCTTTAATTTATCTTATACTTCAGGAGTTTTTCCAGCTTCCTGGAAGATTGCCAATGTGCAGCCAGTTCCCAAAAAAGTTGAGGCTACGAATCCTGCAAATTACCGGCCCATAGCAATCTGCTCAGTGCTCTCTAAAGTCATGGAGAGCATTGTTAATTTTAAATTGATGAGGTATCTAGAGAGCAACGAAATGATCAGCGATCGCCAGTACGGCTTCCGTGCTCACCGTTCCACCGGCGATCTGATGGCGTTTCTCACTGAGCGGTGGAGCAGTTGTATTCACCGGTTCGGTGAGAGCAAGGTTGTTGCTCTGGATATCTCCAAGGCATTTGACCGGGTGTGGCATAAAGCACTCGTGTCTAAACTGGCTGCTTATGGTGTCGGTAATACTTTCACTCGATGGATATCGAGTTTCCTCAGCGGCCGTTCTATTCGGGTTGTGATAGACGGCTTTGCTTCCGAAGAGCACTCCATTAATGCTGGAGTTCCGCAGGGTTCGGTCCTGTCTCCGACACTTTTTCTTATTTTCATCAATGACCTTCTGTCATTGACATCAAACCCCGTCTACTCGGTTGCTGATGACAGCAGCATTTGTCATTCATATTAATTTTCCAGGCGTCCTTCCATTCTGGAGATCACTAGAAGACGCAGAATTATGAATGACACACTCCAATCCGACCTCAATAAAGTCCAGGAGTGGGGTCGTGCGAATCGGGTCGATTTTAATGCGCGGAAGACCCAATGCTGTTTGTTAACCCACAAGCGTTTGGCGGGTAACAACTTCCCACCACTAAATATGGGGTGTGTGGATATTAATGAGTCGGAGGCTCTTGATGTTCTGGGCATGTCAATCCAATATGATCTTCGCTGGAACGATCACATCTTTGACGTGTCGAAAGAAGCAGCCAAGTGCTTAGGCTTTCTTAAGCGGTGTAAGAAGTACTTCACTCCAACCGATCTTCGTTGTATCTACACCACTTATATCCGTCCGAAAATGGAGTACAATTCCCATATATGGTCGGGATATCTTCAGCTTCTCGACCGTGTCCAATGTCGTGCGTTAAAACTTATAGGGGACAGTAGGGTATCCAGCTCTATTGAAACCTTGGAGCGTCGTCGTGATGTGGGGTGTGTATCACTATTTTACCGCTACTTTCACGGTAAATGTTCTTCTGAAGTAGCCAGCCTGATTCCTCCGATTCAGGTATTTAGCAGAACTACTCGGCTTTCCAGAGCGGTGCACCCCTTTTATGTCGCGATTCCGTTCCAACGAACCACGCATTACCGTGAGAGTTCGTTTTTCGGTCGCGTCGTTAGATTGTGGAATAATCTCCCTGCGAATGTCTTCCCGCCCACTTACAGCGTCGAAACATTCAAGCGAAGTGTAAACCGTCACTACTCCCTCTTTCCCCCTTCCCACTAACCTGTCATCCCTTCGGAACCAACAAATGCTGTGCATGGATAGGGGGCATCCCCTGAGCTTGGTTTCATCTGTCATAAAAAAAAAAAAAAAAAAAAAATCAGGCGTAAACTTCCAGGCCAACCTACATGGGACGCGGAGACCCCAGACTTCGCGCCCGATCGGTGCCAGTCCCGAGGCACGTCATGCCACGCGCACCATCAGAGCCGACCCCAAGACGTGCGCCTTCACCACTACTAGAGCCGGCCCCAAGACGTGTGCCTCATCCCCTACTAAAGTCGGCCCCAAGATGCGCACTTCCACCATCACCAGTTCCGGCCACAAGACGCGCTCATGCCGTAGTTCCCGCCCGGAGACACGACTGCCGTCCACCTGCCCTAAGGCTTCCAGCTGATGGACGGGAGCGAGAATTGTGTTGCCCTCTGTGCGCAGAGCAGCATGTGCTGCGTCACTGCTGTCGGTTCCTGCAGCAGACCATCGTGCAGCGAAATCTGACGGCGCGAGCTCGGAACGTGTGCCTAAACTGTTTGCCACGTTCGCACCGGCTGCCCGCTTGCCAGAGCCCCATGCGCTGCCGAACGTACGGAGAGGCGGCACACCGTTCTACATTGAGCTCGAGCCGATGCGCGGCGCCAGTTTTCGGGGTTTGGGGTTTGCAGTCCTGCAAGGCGGGCGGTATGTTAACGCCAACTGCCGCTCGACAGAGGTGCTCCCTCATCGATCGGTAGGGTGTCAGGAGTGAGAACTGCAGTTCTCTCTCTTGTCAGCCTGCCGGTCATGAGATGCGCCTATCTCGAGAGTAAGCTCGGCTGCAGGCTCTTCCCGCGGCGACTGGCGTTGTTCTCCTGGCTTCCAGCGATCACGGCTGGACCCGTTAAGCTTCACTTCGTTATACTTATTGCGACAAGTAGGAAGCCAACCGTCAAGTCATTTTTAAATCAAAGTTTTCGCTATAGAATAGTAATAGTGTAAAGTAAAATAAAGAAAATTTATATTTGTGAAACATTGTGCATTTCAACTAAACACATATCTCAAATTGACTATGGTCTATACCTTCATAGCCACTCACTAAAATCTTCAATTAACAAGTTACAAGCATTAATAAATTCAGCGATTAGAATGGCTTTTGAAGCTTATCGAACAACTCCCATCAAAAATATATTATTTTACTTTAATGTAATATCATGTCAGTTTAAAATAGAAGAGAATTTATAACTTCAAAACATTTCAAATCACTTTTACAGTTATTCTTGCCCCTTAGGTCTTGCATATAAATCAAGAAAAATCTCACAAAAAAATCTTCAGTGATAAACAAAATATTACAAATTTGTCTTAAGTTCAATATACTTTTTCAACATGTCTTCCCCCTAAAATTAAAAACATTCCATTACCATTAATGTAATAAAATAATGGACTATATGTTTTATGTAGTAACATTCTTGTATAATTTTAATTTAATCTTTAATTAATTTAATGTTAACACGCAATCATTATATAAATAATAAATTTATTTTTTCTTTCAGTAACACCCTCAAAGGTTGAAAGCTGCTATTGCTTTTATAGTACAAAAGCAATAGCAGCTTTCAACTTTTTTTTGGTTTATAGTTATTATCATATTATACGCTACTTTTGTTAAATAAATTAAATAAATAAAAAGGAACTGTTACTTTTTGCCACATTTTTAGATCAAAGGATAATATTTATTATTATATAATATAATTATTATTATATAATATAATTGAAATAATTATTTCAAATGTAATTTTAAGTATTAGCTATTCCTATTTGCAATGAGATAATATATTTTAAATTATTTTGATATTTTATTTTTTACATAATGCAAGAACAATAACGTTGTAAAAATAATTAACATGTGCGGTAAAATATAAAATATCTCAAATATTGTATATATATAAAAATCAATTGCTGCATTTATATAAGAGCATCACTTGAGAACGGCTGGACCAATTTGTGTTTTTTTTTGTGTTTGTAATTATCAGGAAAAGGTTTGTATGCAAGAAAATTTTGAGAAAATCGATGGGAGAAGTAAAAAAATGTATTTTAAATTTTTATGACAATGTCGATGGGAAAAGTTGAAAATATGTATAAAAACTTCAATAAAAAATATGAGAAAAAATCAGTTTAGAGTTTTCTTTCAAATTTTTTCATAATTTAAGAAAATCGAAAATATATAAATTTAGTGTGTTAAAAAAAACCGTAAAATATAACCGAGCGTTCGGGGTTTAAAATGACACCAGTTCGGTGACAAACCAGACAGCCAAACGTCACAATTCGTAACGAACGTTTGGCGTTCAGATACGATCCAACAGTTTCAAGACTCGCTGTTAAGAAGCTGATGAATAACGTTATTGAAGCAACAATAATAATAGGAAAATTCAAAGGTGAATCATTTCCAAATCTCATTCCAAAAATACCATTGATACCAACCGATTTGTCGTTTCAATTTACGCGCGTCCAGTTTCCGGTTCGCCTTGCATTCGCAATGACGATTAATAAATCGCAAGGTCAATCGTTGGAGGTGTGTGAAATAAACCTTAAATCCCTGGTTTAATAATTAATATTTTATTAAAATAATTAATATTTTATTAAAATAATTAATATTTTATTAAAATAAATATTAAAATAAAAATATATTTTTTTAATATAAGAATGGTTACATGGACAGTTGTACTCGTATGTGGCATGCTCGAGAGTCGGTAGACCATCAGCACTATTCATTTTCTGACCGAACGAAAGGACAAAATTATTGTTCATTACCAAGCGTTGCAATGATACTTTCAGCTGTATTTTGTATCTGCGAACGGTACGCTTCTCAACAATTACAATTTTTACAATTTAATTTTTATTGAGACAAAGACGTATTTACTTAACAGGCTATTATGTATACCTTAACCTAACTCTAAAACGAGTTTGACATATCCAGGGCTGTAAAGTTTTGCCCCGTGAGAGCAGTTTCGTAGTAAGTACTAATAACCTAAAGTACACTTTTACGGTTGTGATAAATTAAGATAAGAGATCCAATTTTGGTTCATTTTATGTTAAATCTAAAGCTCTTGCTTCCGGAGCTGGATTTAAAGTTTACTTATAATTAGAAACTTAAGACTAGAGTATAAGGTACATCGAGTGATATTAAAATAAGGATTCATAGGTGTAATTATAAGCATTCGTTCGCTTTTAATAAGGCACTACGAGATTGACTTCGAAAGATGAGTGTCTATCCTCTGTTTTGGCAAGATGTACTACTTACATAAAAGTTAGGGACTAGAGTACAAGAATCGTTGCCTGCTAAAATATTATCTAAATTGGTTGAGTTTGTACACAAGGGGGATAAATAGTTCGCAGAATTCCAAGTTTCGCCAGATAGTGAAAGGAGTGCGTTGTTTATGAGGTCGTTATTAGAGTTATGTAGATTATCAACAAATTTTTTGGTATATTTTAAACAGTATCTCATGAGAGGTTCAATTCTGGACTTATCGTAAATAAATTGGTTGGAGTATTTTTTATCTGGCGATTGAAAATTTTTGTTGATACTTAGACGTATTATTTGCCTTTCTAGGATTTCTAATTCCTTTGCAGCCGTTGGGGAGAACGAGAACCAGCAGGGGAAAGCATAAGTCAAGACTGGTCTTATTAAAGTTTTATAAAATAATAGTTTAGTATTTATGGAGAGGCTATTGCTAGTTTTGAAATATGGCGCCAGCATTCCTGCTGCGCGTTTTGCTTTAGTTAAGGTGATTCTCGTATGTTCATTGAATTTAAAGAGATTATGGTAGTTTATTCCTAAGTATTTGATTTCAGTTTTGAAAGAAATTCTGGTTCCTTCCAACTCAAGGTAGAGTGCTTTACTGGCCTTAGCAATTCCTGGGGGACCCTTCCCCGAAGCGTTCTCAAAACAAATACAGTCAGTTTTGGAGATGTTAAGGCTAAGACCCCATTTTTTGTAGTAATCATTGATTGTCTTTATATGTGAAGTGACAATTGCTAGAGCTTCATTGGGTTGCTTTGCCCCGGCATATACAAAAGTATCATCAGCATAGAGGATCGCAACTGATTCCGAGGACACGCATGAAGTCCGATGAGTGTGAGGAAAGTCAGATAAAAAGATATTAAAGAATGAGGGACCCACGATTGAGCCTTGAGGAACCCCACAGTCAACTCTCTTAGTCTTGGATTTTGTTTGTTTGAAATGGATGAAAAAGTAACGGTTAGTAAGGAAACTATCCAGGATTTAAAAAATCATAGGAGGAAACTCGTTTTGGATAATTTTAAAAAGAATTCCGTCCCACCAAATGCTATCAAACGCTTTTTCAACATCTAAGGAGCAGCCGACAGTGCATTTTTTCCTTCTTAGATTCAGGGTTACATCGCTATGCAGTTTTATTAGAGCATGTGTTGTGCAATCTCCTTTTTTAAAACCGAACTGGTAGTCGGAAACAGGATCTGCCAGGACGCCATTGTCAAGGGCATTATCTATTTTCAGGGAGATTATTCTTTCAAGAATTTTGCCAACGTTCGACAGTAATGCAATGGGACGAAAGTTTGAGATATCAATGTTATTGGGTTTCTTTTTAACAGGTACGATCTTGGCCAACTTCCAACTATTGGGAAAATAACCATTATTCAGACAGTTATTTAGAATAATGGCTAAAAATTCGATTGCGGACAAGGAGATTTTCTTCAGTATAAAGTTCGAGAGATTATCATGGCCAGAAGATTTCTTAGAGTTACTGTTTTTCAAAATATTTTTAATTTCTCCAACTGAGGTAAAATATTCGGTATTACACGGCGATAGAGCCGAGTTAGCGGGTTCAAAATTAAATATTCTAGTTGGCAAGTTATATCGAAACAGTTCAACGGTAGTTTCAACATTTTGTACGAGAATTGGGTCAAAAGTCGGCCTTTTCTTTTTAAAAACCTTCCCAAAGTAGTCACTAAAAGTTGAGGCTATGTCTTTTTCTGAGGTATAAGTTATGTTGTTAAATTTTAGTATGGAACAGGAATCACTTTTCTTTCCAATAAGTTTATTGATTTCCTTGAATGCAGAGGGACCTGGTTTAATTTTAGAGAGTCTCTCTCGAAGTTGTTCATCTAGCCAAATTCTAACTTTTTCTTTGATTAAAGTTCCTAAAACAGAGATCTTAGCTGAAAGTTCTTTGTAACTTGGGCTAGTCCTGTTAAAAGTAGCATGAAAAATCTTTTTTAAGTCTTTTTGCCATGCGTGCTTAATTTTAAAAAGTTTTGTAATGTCCTCGGGGAGGTTTTTGTATTTTTTGAATGAAGGATTAATTTTTACTGAATTTTTATCTACCACTCTTTGTACTGCTAGGTTGAAGTTATTTATGTACATGTCAATTTCATCGTTAGAGAAATTAGAATGCTGGGGGGGTTGAAAATGGGATATCTCCTCTTCAAGATTCTCGTTGAATTTTCTCCAAACTGTTTTTTGGAAAGATATAAAGACCTCCGGCTGCTTAAGGGCAAACACAATTTGCGAAAAGGATAGGTTTAGAAGTAAAGCATAATGGTCAGAGAATGATGGAAGGGA
Source organism: Sicus ferrugineus (assembly GCA_922984085.1). NCBI lineage: Eukaryota > Metazoa > Arthropoda > Insecta > Diptera > Conopidae > Sicus > Sicus ferrugineus. The sequence continues at coordinate 31,396,655 of OV277349.1, forward strand.
TGAGATCCTAAAGTTTGGGTTAATTTGATCAATAAGGCAGTTGGAAATGATAAAGTGATCCAGAAATGAAGGACCATTTGGGTAAGAGGGACAGGATGGAGTTAGGAGAGAAAATATATGGCCAGATTGAGACATCCAACTTTCTAACGTAAGACCATTAATGTTACTGGCAACATCACCCCAAGAAGGACTTTTAGCATTAAAGTCACCTCCTATTACCGCTCCATCGTAATCAGTTGCTATGACATTAATTTTGTCAAGATCGGAGATGATCGCTGCTCGGGCAGAGTTAGTTGGAAAGTATATTGATCCCAGCAAAAGGGATTTAGTGGAGTTATATTGTATATAGGCAATCGCCAAAAGAATACATGGGAATTCAAAATTCGAAGTGTCTATAATATTATAGTGAAGATCCTTTTTTAAAGCTATTGCCATTCCTTGTGCAGAATCGTTACGCAGAAAATTGTAAGAGTCCAAATAGACCCTGTGCTTAGACTTGAGGTGAGTTTCTTGAAGAAACGCAATAAAAACTTTATTTCTTTTTAAAAGATTCAGCAACTCAATGCGTCTACTGTTGTCTACCAGGGATGCGGTATTTAAGGAAATGAAATTTTTACCCGTCATAGTTATGATTCGAATTGAGAATTACTTGGTCTAAAAGTTCTAAATAAGCTAACCTTTTCGATTCAATGGAGTTGGTACTCTTAATTTTAATCATGAATTGTTTAACTCGTGCCACCAGGGAAGATATATCAGTGCCAAATAAAGCATTGGAGAGATCAAGGAACTCGTTAAATAAACCTTTAGACGGACCGTAAACAGGGGAGGGAGTTGCGTTAAAGTTAGGTGGTGGATTCTTATTTCTAGCAATGTCCGCGAACGACATTTGGGAAGATACTTGGTTGCATGCTTTAGGGACCTGAGCTTTCTGGTCTATTTTTTCTTTGTTAAGTAATAATGACTCCCTCTTTTTTTCCAGATATGTTTTGTACATAGGACAACCACGATAATTAGCGGGATGCCCATTCTTTTTGCAGTTAACACAAAAAGCAATGGATCCCTCTTTCTTTTCATTAAGGCATTGACCGGGGTCATGTTTATTGCTACACTTTACACATTTGTACCCTCTGGCACAATTCTTAGCTAAGTGCCCAAAACTTTGGCATCTTTTGCATTGAATTGGATTATGGGAATTTTTTGGTTTTTCCCAAGTAAGACGAGAGTGGAACAAATATTTAATTTTAATAATTTCGCTTGGAATCTTACCAAGAAGAAGTTGCACTACAAACAAATCATTGCTACTTTTCCCTTTCTCTGTTACAAGAGGGAAAACCTTGAAAATCAAATTGGGAAAACTCATATCGAGCTCCTGCTTAATCTCATCCCCCTCAAAATCGGAAGTGAGGCCACGAAGGATTAGAGAGTATTTTTTATTTTCAGACGCGGTGAAAGTATGAGCTTCAATCTCACTAGATTTTAGAACCTCAATAAGCTCGGAATGAGTCTTATGATCGTTAACAAAAAGCTTACATTTATATTTGTTTACATACGTAACCTTAAATATTAAGTCGGGGGCTTTCTCCTTTAATCCCTCGATGAGAAGTTTTACATTGGTCCTGTAGAAGATGATTGGTGGGCAGAATTTTACGCCTGCGTAATTACCTTTTGGTTGCTGCAGAGTAGATGGGCTGACTTCAGAATGTGATCCAGAAGCTCCATTGCTACTTGGGTTTTTTACTTTTGTTTTTACTGCTTTGCTCGGGCTTGGCTTCGGTCGTGAACTTGGCAAAATTGATAGGAGCTTGAACCTGTTGTCTCCCAAAAATTCATGATTAAATTTTCTTTTCTTGTTTGGTTCCTTATCAGTTTCGGCATCCTGATTATCCTCCATCATTGTTAGCCAACAAAATGGAGGGTAGAACTTGACTTAGGATCTCGCCGTTTGTTTTCCAAACTTTCAGAAAAATTTCCAAATTAAGAAAATCTCCAAAATAATTTTGAGTCGTTACTAATTAATAGATAACAAATTGGCTTGGCTTCAGTTCAGCTTCAGTAACAAAGTCACAAAATCCAATATTTAAATGCCAGAAAACCAAACAAAACCAGAGCGGATCCGGAAAACTCTCCCCCGATCCGCTTCTCAACGTTACTCTTTTTTATATTCGTAAAACAGCTGATCAAAATGCGTGCACAGATATACATTTTGATCAGCTGTTTTACGAATATAACATAGAGTAACGTTGAGAAGCGTACCGTTCGCAGATACAAAATACGGCTGTTTAAAAGAGCAAAGAAAATATTGCTAAATAAAAGTATTTAATGTGTATTTAATTTACATAAATTCTTTATCGTACCAAATTTGTTTTGTTTTAATTCACACAAATCAAAGATATAGTCGGCTTAACAAATCCTTTCTCGACAAACTGCATCAACGGAAAAAGAGATATGAAATCAACCCGAGCAACCCCGTGCACGAACAACTAGATACTAAAATCGGGTACAACATTAACTGCTTTCTTCAAGTTATGTCAAAATTAGGCGTTTGCCATTTAACCAGACTGAGCCACAGCAACGCGTTAATATAGTTGTTAATATTTTAAAAAATATGTAATATGTCGGAGTTTTCACAGCTTTTAAAAGCTTTACTTGGGTTAGCAAGAAAACATCAAACCACTAACCACATAACATATAGACCGCTAAAAGTCCCTTTTTTCTGGACCGCAGAGCTTTCAGTAGCCTGGGTCCCACAAAATTTCTTACTCTCGTTTTATCTTTACACGAGCAATTGTTTTTGCTTAACGGCTGCTAGGAATCGTCGGTTTTCTCGTTCTCTCACATGTTTAAAATGTGTTCCTACTCATTTCCACAGCTACTGAGATCTAGATCATGCTCGTTATTTGCGTTCGTCATTGCATACTCATATTTTGTGTATTTGTTTTTTTCGATAGCAGAACATTTCTGTTTGCATTTTTCTTAAGATTTAAGATTTCAGAATTTGTATTTTTCTTATTTTTTTTTTGGTTTCTTCTACTGCACAATTTCTCGGATAACCAGGAAGTTCTTTCTAATTAAAACAAATAGAAAATAGTTTAAAATGTATTTTCTGTGCTCATAACAACAGTTTGTTTCAGAAAACCAATTTTTGAAATTTTCTGAATTATTAGTTTGCTCGATACTTAAAATAATTTTCAAATACATCTACAGCATCTTCGAAAATGCCTGCCTGTTGGTTTATCACGTCATTACTAACTAATATTTCACTTTCAAAAAGCCTTGGATTATTATAGTAACGCCTCTAGATCTTATAAGATAAAATATATTTTCGAGGGCATCTTGGTTCAATCGAGATAAAAGAAATTAAATCGAGAAAAAAAATGATTCGGACGTTTTCCAAATATCATCTGCCAATGATAATATTGAAGAAATCGAAATCGATATAACTTTTTATTAAAATGTTCCTTAAAGACTTTATCAAATGCGTATAATTTATTGTAAATTGCATATAATTTATCTCCATTTATACTTAAATAAGGTGACTGAATGGTTACACCAAATTTATGAAATGCGGCTCTATTGTTGGATCCTTGGTCGCAGACAATTGCCTTAATATTACTATTTTCTATTTGTTTTAATTAGAAAGAACACTTCCTGGTTATCCGAGAAATTGTGCAGTAAAAGTGAAAACCAAAAAAAAAATCAGAAAAATACAAATTCTAAAATCTTAAATCTTAAGAAAAATGCAAACAGAAATGTTCTGCTTACCGAAAAAAAACAAATACATAAAATATGAGTATGCAATGACGAACGCAAATAACGAGCATGATCTAGATCTCAGTAGCTGTGGAAATGAGTAGGAACACATTTTAAACATGTGAGAGAACGAGAAAACCGACGATTCCTAGCAGCCGTTAAGCAAAAACAATTGCTCGTGTAAAGAGAAAACGAGGGTAAGAAATTTTGTGGGACCAGGCTACTGAAAGCTCTGCGGTCCAGAAAAAAGGGACTTTTAGCGGTCTATATGTTATGTGGTTAGTGATCAAACTCAACACGTTCGCGAGCTTGTCAAACTTTCGTTTTCGGGATGCCGTGAGAAAAGCTCTTCGTTTTTTGTACTTAAAAAGAAAATTTTATTTTTTATGTATTAAATTTTATTACGACTTTATTTAAGGAATGTTGGGAGTTATGAAATGCACTAAAACTTTTAAAAATATTAGGGGTCTCGCTAATTAGACAAGTGCTGCTAAATTATTGAAATAGTTACATTCTTCTATGGAAAACTACTACATACTTACAACTTTTAGGAATTTCCGAGCTGGAATTCATGTTTATAAATAATATAAATAATATAAACATGAATAATAATTATAATTATATTCAATTATATTCAATATATATTCAATAATAATTATACCGCGATCTGTTACAAGAGGGAAAACCTTGAAAATCAAATTGGGAAAACTCATATCGAGCTCCTGCTTAATCTCATCCCCCTCAAAATCGGAAGTGAGGCCACGAAGGATTAGAGAGTATTTTTTATTTTCAGACGCGGTGAAAGTATGAGCTTCAATCTCACTAGATTTTAGAACCTCAATAAGCTCGGAATGAGTCTTATGATCGTTAACAAAAAGCTTACATTTATATTTGTTTACATACGTAACCTTAAATATTAAGTCGGGGGCTTTCTCCTTTAATCCCTCGATGAGAAGTTTTACATTGGTCCTGTAGAAGATGATTGGTGGGCAGAATTTTACGCCTGCGTAATTACCTTTTGGTTGCTGCAGAGTAGATGGGCTGACTTCAGAATGTGATCCAGAAGCTCCATTGCTACTTGGGTTTTTTACTTTTGTTTTTACTGCTTTGCTCGGGCTTGGCTTCGGTCGTGAACTTGGCAAAATTGATAGGAGCTTGAACCTGTTGTCTCCCAAAAATTCATGATTAAATTTTCTTTTCTTGTTTGGTTCCTTATCAGTTTCGGCATCCTGATTATCCTCCATCATTGTTAGCCAACAAAATGGAGGGTAGAACTTGACTTAGGATCTCGCCGTTTGTTTTCCAAACTTTCAGAAAAATTTCCAAATTAAGAAAATCTCCAAAATAATTTTGAGTCGTTACTAATTAATAGATAACAAATTGGCTTGGCTTCAGTTCAGCTTCAGTAACAAAGTCACAAAATCCAATATTTAAATGCCAGAAAACCAAACAAAACCAGAGCGGATCCGGAAAACTCTCTCCCGATCCGCTTCTCAACGTTACTCTTTTTTATATTCGTAAAACAGCTGATCAAAATGCGTGCACAGATATACATTTTGATCAGCTGTTTTACGAATATAACATAGAGTAACGTTGAGAAGCGTACCGTTCGCAGATACAAAATACGGCTGTTTAAAAGAGCAAAGAAAATATTGCTAAATAAAAGTATTTAATGTGTATTTAATTTACATAAATTCTTTATCGTACCAAATTTGTTTTGTTTTAATTCACACAAATCAAAGATATAGTCGGCTTAACAAATCCTTTCTCGACAAACTGCATCAACGGAAAAAGAGATATGAAATCAACCCGAGCAACCCCGTGCACGAACAACTAGATACTAAAATCGGGTACAACATTAACTGCTTTCTTCAAGTTATGTCAAAATTAGGCGTTTGCCATTTAACCAGACTGAGCCACAGCAACGCGTTAATATAGTTGTTAATATTTTAAAAAATATGTAATATGTCGGAGTTTTCACAGCTTTTAAAAGCTTTACTTGGGTTAGCAAGAAAACATCAAACCACTAACCACATAACATATAGACCGCTAAAAGTCCCTTTTTTCTGGACCGCAGAGCTTTCAGTAGCCTGGGTCCCACAAAATTTCTTACTCTCGTTTTATCTTTACACGAGCAATTGTTTTTGCTTAACGGCTGCTAGGAATCGTCGGTTTTCTCGTTCTCTCACATGTTTAAAATGTGTTCCTACTCATTTCCACAGCTACTGAGATCTAGATCATGCTCGTTATTTGCGTTCGTCATTGCATACTCATATTTTGTGTATTTGTTTTTTTCGATAGCAGAACATTTCTGTTTGCATTTTTCTTAAGATTTAAGATTTCAGAATTTGTATTTTTCTTATTTTTTTTTTTGGTTTCTTCTACTGCACAATTTCTCGGATAACCAGGAAGTTCTTTCTAATTAAAACAAATAGAAAATAGTTTAAAATGTATTTTCTGTGCTCATAACAACAGTTTGTTTCAGAAAACCAATTTTTGAAATTTTCTGAATTATTAGTTTGCTCGATACTTAAAATAATTTTCAAATACATCTACAGCATCTTCGAAAATGCCTGCCTGTTGGTTTATCACGTCATTACTAACTAATATTTCACTTTCAAAAAGCCTTGGATTATTATAGTAACGCCTCTAGATCTTATAAGATAAAATATATTTTCGAGGGCATCTTGGTTAAATCGAGATAAAAGAAATTAAATCGAGAAAAAAAATGATTCGGACGTTTTCCAAATATCATCTGCCAATGATAATATTGAAGAAATCGAAATCGATATAACTTTTTATTAAAATGTTCCTTAAAGACTTTATCAAATGCGTATAATTTATTGTAAATTGCATATAATTTATCTCCATTTATACTTAAATAAGGTGACTGAATGGTTACACCAAATTTATGAAATGCGGCTCTATTGTTGGATCCTTGGTCGCAGACAATTGCCTTAATATTACTATTTTCTATTTGTTTTAATTAGAAAGAACACTTCCTGGTTATCCGAGAAATTGTGCAGTAAAAGTGAAAACCAAAAAAAAAATCAGAAAAATACAAATTCTAAAATCTTAAATCTTAAGAAAAATGCAAACAGAAATGTTCTGCTTACCGAAAAAAAACAAATACATAAAATATGAGTATGCAATGACGAACGCAAATAACGAGCATGATCTAGATCTCAGTAGCTGTGGAAATGAGTAGGAACACATTTTAAACATGTGAGAGAACGAGAAAACCGACGATTCCTAGCAGCCGTTAAGCAAAAACAATTGCTCGTGTAAAGAGAAAACGAGGGTAAGAAATTTTGTGGGACCAGGCTACTGAAAGCTCTGCGGTCCAGAAAAAAGGGACTTTTAGCGGTCTATATGTTATGTGGTTAGTGATCAAACTCAACACATTCGCGAGCTTGTCAAACTTTCGTTTTCGGGATGCCGTGAGAAAAGCTCTTCGTTTTTTGTACTTAAAAAGAAAATTTTATTTTTTATGTATTAAATTTTATTACGACTTTATTTAAGGAATGTTGGGAGTTATGAAATGCACTAAAACTTTTAAAAATATTAGGGGTCTCGCTAATTAGACAAGTGCTGCTAAATTATTGAAATAGTTACATTCTTCTATGGAAAACTACTACATACTTACAACTTTTAGGAATTTCCGAGCTGGAATTCATGTTTATAAATAATATAAATAATATAAACATGAATAATAATTATAATTATATTCAATTATATTCAATATATATTCAATAATAATTATACCGCGATAATTCGTTTTTCGGTCGCGCAGTTAAATTGTGGAATAGTCTCCCTGCGCATGTTTTCCCACCCACTTTGAACGTCGATGCTTTTAAGAGGTGTAAATCGACACTACTCCCACTTTTTCCCTTCCCATTAACCTTTACCATTCTAAACCAACGAATGCTTTGCAGGGATAGGGGGCATCCCCTGAGCTTGGTTCTATCTGCCATAAAAAAAAAAAATATTCAACAAATAAATATATATTAGCACTGGTTTTATAACGAAAGTTTTCTCGACGTAATACGTAATACGAATTTATATTTGATATAAATTACGTAATACGAATTTATATTTGATATTAATAACAAACTACTTAAAAAGTTCTAAAATATAAGGAACTTGAAAATAATTAGCAAAATTAGCTCTAAAAAATGTGTATGTTGAGTTTCTTGCATGTTTGTTGTATTTGTATGTTTGTTTTTCCTGGTGCTTAGAAGTGTCGAAATTTGGAAGCAAAAGTTCGGTTCCTTTTAAGTGGAAGCTCCATGGTTAGATGGGAAATTAAAAGCGGTTAATTCGCACACACTGTTTGTGTGTTCAACAAATTTTGAGCTCTGAATACATACAAAGAATAGACAGAAATTTTAAAGTTTCGTATCTATTTATCTCTGCTCCAAATGCGAATGAGCATTGCACAGCGACGGTTGTGAATAAAAACTATATTTTTGGTCTTAATAAAGAACTTCAGTGTGAATATTTAGTGCTCTCATCTGGTTAACGTGTTATAGATTCTTCAGTTTAAAATTTGTAAGCCTACACTTCTTGAAGATTGCACTTTATCTGCATTGTATAGGTACCGTTGACAGCTGTATCAAATATCCTTCTTTTACCTTTATTTACTGATTCCTTAGCTGAATTTAAGGACAGCGACGGTTCGATATGGTAATTTTTTTAAAAGATTATCTTCGATATGAAGCCTGTCAGTGAAAAAAGTAGTGGAACAGATCTACTTTACAGGCATTGACTGATTTTGTTGCTTTTTTTTGGTCGGACAGCACCTACACCGCCAAAGCACGAAAATATAAAAACTAATGGCCTTATTTTGTATCTGCGGAAGCAGATGAGTCCCGTTGAGCGCACTGGGCTTTACGTCTTTTTCGTTCTAGTCAGCTGGTATGGAAAAGTTGTGTATTTGGTGTACACAGAGACGACACTCACGTCTCTTTCTTATGATTATATGCATGCAATGAATTTGTTCTTATACCTGTTTTCTTTTGCCTTGATCAACTTTTGTTTACCAGAGCCAGCTGACAGGCAGTGTGTTTAAAAACGGGGAACAAATCGCAAATCGATGCTTAGAACATTTTTTTAATAATAATGCACAATTTTTATTTTGTGCTGTACTTTTATAAAGTAAAAATAAAAATGTTCTTCGAATTGTTAATGAGTAGCTCAGACGAGGAAAATTACCGCAGCAACATTTCAGCCAGGGTACGCAACCCAGCATTGAGAAACAATGCATGGATTTTAGATATCACTTCAATTATTTAATTTAATTTTTTTTATTTAAAAAAAATACGTTAAATAAAAATGAAATGAAAAATGAAAAAATAAAAACAAATAAAAAATCACTGAATAAAAGACTCCCGCACTCGTCGAGCTCTACGGACAAACTGTGCGAACGGCAGCTTTTTAGCTTCCGCTTCTCTACAAGGGCCACCGCTAGCGCTTCTGTTGTTACAAAATACCATTTTCCAACGTAAGCACATAAGAAGTATGCAATTGTTGTTGTAAACCCAGCGGTACAGTAGCGGAACAGTAGCGCCAGCGGCGTGTATTCTGTGAACACATTTTGATCAGCTGTTTTACGAATATAACAAAGAGAAACGTTGAAGAGCGGTACCGTTCGCAGATACAAAATACGGCCCTAAGTTTCGCTCTCGATTAGTTTAGGAGTTGCAGGACTCAAAGTTTGATGTATTTCAGGTTGATGTCTCCTAAACCATACGAGTTATTTGCTCATTATTGCGGTTTAAAAGCTTTTTCATCACCTTTAATTCTTAGTATACAATCTTTTCCCAAAAGAATTAATAGCTTTCAAGATATGACTTTTTTATAAAATTTTGACAAACAAATGTATGAAGTAAGACCAACACCGGCTTCAGGTTGATGTCCCCTAAACCATACGAGTTATTTGGTCTGTATTGCTGTTTAAAAGCATTTTTCATCACCTTTAATTTTTAGTATACAATCTTTTCCCAAAAGAATTAATAGCTTTCAAGATATGACTTTTTTATAAAATTTTGACAAACAAATGTATGAAGTAAGACCAACACCGTCTTCGCAGTAAAAAGTATTTTTTTACTAATTTCTTTCAGCGTGAGTGGCCTTTGGCCGCAATTGGGGATTACACCCCTTAGTAAGTCCAACTCCGGCTGCGCAGTAAACCGTATTCTTTACCAATTTCTTTCCGCGTGAGCGTCCTTCGGCTGCAATTGGGGATTACAGCCCTTAGAGTATGTCCAACACCGGCTTCTCTGTAAACAGTGTTTTTTTACCAATTTCTTTATGCGCTTTTGATCAATTTCCTTCTGCATGAACGGCCTTTGGCCGCAATCGGGAATTACATCCCTTAGTAAGTCCAACACCGGCTTCGCAGTAAACAGTATTCTTTAGCAATTTCTTTCCGCGTGAGCGGCCTTCGGCTGCAATTATACCCCTTAGTATGTCCAGCACCGGCTTCGCAGTAAACAGTTTTTTTTGACCAATTTCTTTCTGCCCTTACAGTAATCCTTACATAAGGGATTACACCCCTTAGTAAGTCCAACACCGGCTTCCCAGTAAACAGTAAATTTTGACCAATTTCCGGGTGAGCGGCCTTCGGCTGCAAATTGGGGATTACACCCCTTAGGCATGTCCAAAAGGCGTCGCAGTAAACAGTATTTTTTTACCAATTTCTTTACGTATGAGCGCCCTTCGGTCACAATTGGGGATTACAACCCTTAGTATGTCCAACACCGGCTTCGCAGTAAACAGTATTTTTTTAACAAATTCTTTCTGCGTTTTTTACCAATTTCCTTCCGCATGAGCGGCCTTCGGCAGCAATTGAGAATTAAGCGGGTTCGCAGTACACAGTATTTTTTGGCCGATGTCTTTCCGTTGTAATGCCAAAATAAGCATTATGATATACCAAACGAGAGCACAAAGGTCAGGCTTTTCAATAATTTGGACAATTCCTTGCATTAATAATGAATTTTTTTGAGAAAAAATCATGTATCCATTAACATTTTATAAAAAATGGAGATATCATATCTGAAAAACTATTGAGTATTCTGGGAATTATATATAATAAATAAAATAGAATTAAGAAACCTTTGAAATGACACAAATATTGACTTAATATAACCTACAGTTTAGGAGATATCGCCAAAAAGCCCAAACTTTAAAGACCTGTAACTCACAAACTAAACGAGAGCCTCATTTTATTTTAAAGTCATTGTGATTAGGGGATGAAGGTTTATTAAGTAAGGTTTTAAAATCTAGTTTGCGGGCGAAGCAAAGTAGATTTAATCCCCTTATATTTTTATAAGTACATTAAATGTATATACAGCTGCGGTCAAAATAATAGCAGTGATTAAAACAACAAAAACACTGAAATTAATAGAATTTATGAAGGTTTATTGCTAACAATTTAATGTAGTTCATTACAATGGCTTTTGCTACAAAAAGAAATCCAGATAATTCATTTACAAAATTTTACTTACATTTTTAAGAAAAAAACTGAAAATTATGTCGGTAAAAAAAATAGCAGTCGTTCAAGAATAATAGTATATTTTGTATATTTTGTTACAAAAGTAAAAAGTATATAAAGAATTTATAAAGGGGTAAATTTTATAAAGAGGAGAATTTATAAAGAGGTATTTTAGTACTTTGTAGATTACCCTTTCTGTGCTATAACCTCAGTACAACGACGATGCATCGAATTAACAAGATTTTGGCACCTTTCAATTGATATAGCGTACCATGCGCGCTCGACTACTATCCAAAGGCCATTGGTGTTGCTTGGCTTCTCATTCCACACTGCCTCTTTTACATCGCACCACAAGTTTTCAATGGGGTTGAGGTCTGGAAATTGTTCAGGCTATTCCATAACCTCAGCCTTATGATCCTGAAACCACTGTTTTGCAACTTTAATGGTGTGCTTCGGGTCATTATACTGTTGGAAGACCCATTTCAGTGGCATATCCTCATCGGCAAAGGGTAGCATTGTATTTTGTAGGATATCCACACAGCTTGCTATCCATAATGGATTTTATGCAGTGTATCGGCTCTACGCCCTACGTATGAAAAACAGGCCCATATCATCAAACTCGATCCACCGTGCTTTACAGTTTTAACAGTGTGCCTGGAATCGAATTGTGTGTTTGAGCCACGTCTCACATATTGCCGAATGCCTTTTCCACCAAAAAGGACGATCTTGCTCTCGTCTGTCTATAAAATATTTTTCCGCTTTTCAAGTGGCCACTCAAAGTGATTGCGGGCAAATTCCAATCTCCTTTTTACATGTATTTGTAAAAAGTGGAACGCGCCTCGAACTTCGGCCATTTAAATTATGCTCTCTGAGCCTTCTTTTAATAGTTTCTATACTGCCCGGTAAGTTTAGCTCCTTCTTTATTTCGGTAGCGGGTAACATTGGATGATTTTTGGAATATCTCACCATACGTTTTACACACCGGGGGCAAATGACAGCCTTGAGTCCTCGAGTTTATTTTTTAGTTTTATGCTTCAAGGCATTAGAAATAATTTTAACGGAACAGCCGATAATACCGCATGGCGACATTAAGGCTTCTTTCTTCAAAAGTTTCTGGGAAAGAGAGGGGATGTGAGGAGAGAAAAGTCTCCACACATTCTTCAAGTGGAGAGATTTTTTGAAGCCCAAATTCTGTTGGATTATCGGTTCTTCTTACGCACACAATTAAACAGTTGTCGCCCGAACGAGTTGCGAAGAGGTTTCCCGAAGATTTGTTTACATTTTTATACTGCGCTTAGGAAGTGAAAATAAAGAGTTAAATAAAGTGAATGTTGAAAAATGTCATTAAAAAACAATAAAGAAAGTAAAATAAATATATTTAATATAATAAAGTGTTGATATAAAATAAAAACAAGCAAGTATAAAACTGAAGAACAAAAGAACAACAAACGAAGTGTCCGCCATCATGAAATCGAATGATTGCCATACCGAAGTTCTTTGTAAAAATTCTCTTTCCTTTAGAAATTTAGTTTTTTCCTCCTATTTTGGCCACGAATACGGCCATATTTTGCAACTAACTATGCGATTCACCTTAATTGAAAAGAAATTATACACATTTTGAAATTCTTTTTTTTACGTGTTAATCATCATGCAACATAATTATGGCAACTCTGGCGAACATTAGAAAATTCAGTAAATTTCACTCACATACATTTAGGAATCACACGTATATGAATTTTAACATCAAAGAAGAAACTAGGTGTCGCCACGCGTTCTTCTCGAAGCCAGCTTCAAGAACCCGCTTCAAGAAGATAGATGTCGCCAGGGCCATAGTCTGTATCTCCTTATAAGTTTTTCCTTGCAAGGAGAGATTTTTTATTATTTTTCTTTTCTCGTCTGTACAATGCTGCCAACGGCCCACTATTAAGAAAAAACTTTCATAAATTTATTACATTTTAATTAAAAATTATGAGACTTACTTTTGCAGAACAAATTTTAGTACGATGAATAATGCAACCGAACAAATTGAGCACTGCTATTATTTTGACCGCTCGAAATATCAACTTACCTACCCAAACGCGAGGCGTACAAGTACCGTTAGGTATTTGGCACAATCTGAACACGTGTTTACATTCCTCTTTTGTCAAGTAGCTGTATTTAATTGCTAAGGCTATAAAAATGTATTGTTTGTTTGAAAAGTTTTAAATTTTTTCCATAATGTACTCCTCACTGCTATTATTTGACAACAAAAGTTGTAAATATTTTGTAAACGGCCCATTTATACAAAATTTGTCAATATCGCATAAACGGTTCAAAATATTAATACCACTCAGTATCTAGAGACATTACAAAAACATTTTCCCGAAATGGGCGTGGTGCGCCTACCTATATAAAACTTTCTAAATGGCGAAATTATAATTTTTCCAGTTACTCGGGTGTAGGGTATTTAGATTTCGGCCAGGCCGAAGACAACTCTTTTACTTGTTCTAACTTCACATTACAGCAAGTATGATGTGAATGTTCTTGCACATCTTGGTAATTCGGACCACGCTACAATTTGTGCTACTTTCCCATATCTAGTCTTCAATCCGCTCACCAGCCAGCTCCGAAGCGGACAGTGTGGCTTCATGAGAAGGCTAATTGGGATTCGCTGAACTCCTTTTTCAGCCGTTTCAATTGGACATTGTGTTTCAGGGATAGAAATATAAATGCTGCAGCAAAATTGGTAGAAAATATAATTTTATTTGGTATGAGGTCTTTCATAACTTTCAACCATCGCACTCTGCATGGTAGCAAGTATGGGAGCTAATTGCTAGATAATTATAAGCTCCGGGCAAAGCTCTCGAAAGCCAAGTTAGCAACCAGAGCAGTCTGCATGGTGTAAGTGTGGAAGTCAACTGCCACCAAATAGCTTTTCTCGATCTCAAACTAAACAGCTCTCGGAGTAAATAAAATTAGCCAAAACAAAAGAGTAAAGTGCAAATGCGGAAGAATTATATCGTTCCCAATTTAATTCTGCCGACATTAATATTGGCAAATAGTAATATTATACTATTGCAAAATAAGAGGAATTGCGACGTACCGGTCCACTTTAGTTTCGCCGACGGCTACGTCGACCGAGCTTAAGTGGAAATGAGTAAATATTTTAGAGTTAAGTTCTGATTGTGAGCCCAAAGCGCGCAGATCGCCGCTGCATTGAAAATAATAATAAAGGACGTTAGAAGGCACTTGGGTCTTTCACTTAGAGGAACCGCATTCCAGGAATACCCAAAACATTTTGGCGCAGCTGGATTTTTTTGCCGAGGATCGCTTGAAGGGAATTGAAGGTAAGTGAGTGATGTTGTGAAAATTGTGAAATAATTAAAAGGAGTGCCAGCGTCAAGCACGGCACCCTTGTCCTTCCAATGGCGTTCCACGCAGGACCAAACCTTTGCTGAGGTCGACCCTTTCACTCTGTGAAGTTGTTTAGGAAGTGGTTAATTAGTTTTAAAATTAATTTAAAACGGTATTGAAGGTAAACTAAGTGGAAAGTGTTGACAGAATAAATAAATTTTTGAGGAAAATTTTAATGAAAATTTTAAACGGATGTAATTCCGAATTAAAATGAATGTAAATGTATTTAAGAGAAATTTCTTTTACATGCACTCAATGTAGTTTTAAATAGTAAAAAAGCGAAAGCGATAATCTTTGGCGAGCGGTTGTAGAAAATATATTTTTGATTCCCTTCTACAAAATTTTGTCGGTAGTGAAAACCGTGAAGGATAATTTGTTTCCTTAACGTAGAGATATGTGCAATTTAAGCTTTTCTGAGTTCCACATTGGCATTTTGCCTGTCCAACGCGTAGTGGGGTGTGTAAACACCCAGTCAAAGCGAACTAATTAAAATCGGGAGCTAAAAGCTACGATTTTTGAGTCTTTTGCTGAATAAAATTGGTTTTAAAAAATGAAATTTTATTTCAAGCGAGGAGACTATTGGTTATTTTAAATAGCTTTTGAAGAAAATATAGTAGTGATTTTTTATATGGTTGAAAGCTAACTTATAGCAAGCGAGCCACACGTTAATTTTAGTATATGAAAAAAATATTATAAGGATGTCGGATAGCTGCGGCTTAATTTTTTGTCGCTCGGAACATTTAAGTTGCGAACTGGAAGTACAGAGGCGAAAGCGGAATTAATGAAAAAACAACAAGCGTACGTATGTCTTGCAAACAAGAGTCCATCGAATGTTTACAGCGGGTGCAGTAAGCGGAGCATGCAGTAAACTTGACCCGTGTTCAGTCGGTCAGTGCTTGGTAAGCAAATTTTAATTGCTTGGATGGACTGCTTCGAAGCAATTAATGAATTAAATACCTTTTTTTTGACCTAGTTTTCGTGAGAAGGGAAAAATTAAAAGAGAACAAAAAGCAATTTAATTGATGGCAGAGTCAGTGCAAGAACAAGTTTACTTAGACTTGAAAAGAACCCAAAAGCGAAAATTTTAGCGAAAATTTGGAAGGTTCTAAATAGCACAGTAGCGAATAAAGATAATTGGGAACATATTAAAACAAGAATAGTGGAATTAGGTGATATTACTAAAGTTGAAAAAGCGGATGCCATTGTAGAAGAGCTGCTGCAGTTTATGCAGCATAAGGTGCATGTTAAAGAGGAAGAGATAAATGAATGGAAATTGCAGTTCGCTGCATTAAAGAATAGATATGATAGCTATTTAGTTGATAGAATATTTCAGGAGGAGTTAATAAAAAACGTAGAAACAGAAAACGAGAAGCTAAGGAAATTATTGAATAGAAAAGATTTAGCAGGGAGTACAATAGAGCCTGCATTAACATATGAATCCGCACAGAAGACAAGCGAAGATTTTTTTATCTTTAGAAGCAGTACACAAAAGAATTGAGGAACTAAAAGAACAGAACAGACTGCTAAACCAGGAGATTTTGTTAGCCCATGAACAGACTCTCTATCATAAAGAAGCCACCTCTCCGTGGCGTGCGTCAAACGTGCGTGTCAAATAGTTGACAGATCACGTTCCTTTTCTTTAGCTAGACATTCAGAAACCCAACTAAATAACATGGGTATAGGAGAAATAGCGAAACACACAAACAGTCTGGCTCCACTGTTTTCAGGAACCCAGTCGCGGGATCTAAGGGGTGAAGTATATAAATTTTACAGGGATGTGAGTTAGCTGCGAGCGAAGCGACGGAAGGGAACGTAAAGGACTACATAGATTGCATCAAGCAAAGGTTATATGGAGACGCATATGATCTTGTTAGATCACAGCGTTTCGCTAACCTAGAGGAATTATATTAGTGATAAAAAGAGCCTATCTACCGACTATTTCCTTGGAGTCTGTACTAACGGAGCTACAGAATTGTAGCCAATTACCGAACGAGGAAATTCGACAGTTCGCAAGACGGGTAAGTACCCAAGGAAATCAGGCTATAGAAATTACAAAGAGTTTCTATAAGGGTGTCGGTGATAGTGCGCTCCGGGGTATGATCGATTCGACAGCAAAATAGTCTTTTAAAACGGGTTTGAGGGACGCCACATTAAGGGTTTATATGCTAAGTATCACGGGGAAAACCCTTGAGGAAATGATTGAAATTGCAATAGATACATTTAGTACTATACAAAGGAGTATTTTCTTCTGTCAACAAACAACCGCACCAATGAGTAATATGAATTTATTGGATTCCCACTTAAGACCACCTGCGCAAAATCGTTGGGAAGGCCGGAGGCAATGCATAACATCCCGAGGGGGCACAGGAAAAAATAATTTGTTCATTTTGCAATAAAAGGGGACATACAAGGGAAAAATGTTTGGTGAGGGAAAACACTCTGTATTGCCAGAAATGTTTTAAATATGGACATAAGACAAACTGGAGGTGTGGTTATCAACGGACTCAGGACCACGGGTCAAATAATACCACGAAAGAACTACTTAATGGTTACCTAGGTCAGTCAAACTGGAGTGTGGAAATGCCACAAAGGAACCAACTACAGCAGAATTGGCAACCAAATCCAATGCAACAGAATTGGCAGCAGACTCAGAGAAGGTTAAAAAAACCGAAATCGAATGGTGTGCAAAGGAATCTGGGTACAGGGAACATCAGACAGAGCAAACCAAACGGTGTGCCATTGGTGTAACAGACCAGGACATATGGTGGGAGATTGCCAGGCTAAGAGGAATTGGAAAAAGTTTCAAGGTAGTCGCCAGGGAAACTGGCAAGGGCCACGAACAGGCAAATAATCTGGGAACCCTATAGTATTAGGAACTTAGGGCCAAACGAAGGAGTAACTGTAAGTCCGACATCGGACACGATTTTGGATACGTTACCAACTTCAACAAATGAAGGAGTAACTGTAAGTCTGACATCGGAAACGATTTTGGATACCTTACCAACTTCAACAGATGGAAGAGAACCTGTAAGTCCGACATCAAAAACGATTGCGGATACGCTACCAAATTCAAGAGATTTTGGAATTAATACAAGGCCAAATAGTACAAATGAACAATTTACAGAGGAAGCATACGGTTATAGGAGCAGTAGATCCAAAAATGCAAAACCACGATCTGGAGCAGAAGTCTTTTTGGGTTAATTATAATTTATGCGATAAGTGATAAACAGACTGAGACAGGAGTATCTAGCTGGACTCAAACCCAGTCAAATGACTTGTTCATTGAATTACCTTGCGTAGAGGCTATTAATTGAAAACTCGTTTTACTGGTGGATACGGGAGTGGATACAAGCCTGATAAAGGAAGTTTCGTTAAAGGATGTACAATTGTAAACCAGGAGGATACGAAGAGTTTAAGCGGAGCATTTGGTGGATGCGTGACCACTAAAGGGTCACTGATAGTTAAACACAATGAAAAGAAAAACTTTGATTTTACGCTGCATATAGTATCCTCAAAGCAGGGAGTGCCAGCAGATGGCATAATTGGCAGGGACAATTTGTGGGATAGATCGATTATAAACACAGTTACTAAGCAAGTAACATTTATAGATGAGAGGAAGAAACACATTGAGACCCTGGTTATCCGGTCAAAGGGGGAGTTAGATCAAATTTTACATAATAAAGATTCAAAAGTAATGGCGAGAACTATTAGAGTAGTTCCAGTTTGGATCAGGACGAATATTCCGGAGATAATAGTTCATAAGCAGGAAATTGATACAGGGGTGTATATGGGGGAAACCTTAGCGAAGGTAAAGAGTGACGTAGTTTACGTTCCGATACTGAATTCAACAGATAAGGATGTAGAAATAGGCAGGGATTTTAGGCCGGGTTTTTCTAGTTTCAGTCAGTTTGAAACACCCTGTGCTAGTATGATAACTAGAGTAGGAGAGATAGAAGGTATAAATGTGGAGGAGAGGTTAGAGACCTTGACGAAGGAAATAATATTAGACCCCAACCTAAATCCGGAGGAAATGGAATCGATGGAAAGGATCATTTCCACGTTTCATGATGTATTTTTGCTAGAAGGTAATAATTTAACGTGCACAACGGTGTTGAAACACTCTATTCCAACGGGGGCTGAACAGGCTCCAATAAATCAGAGGCAGTATAGACTCCCACAGGCTCATAAGGAAGAAGTGAACAGACAGGTAGCTAAACGTTTATATAGTTTATATAGGAATAGTGAGACCAAGTACTTCTCCCTGGAACTCTCCATTGTTGATAGTTCCCAAGAAAGTTTGTGAAAACGGAGAAAAGAAGTGGAGAATAGTAGTGGATTACAGGAAACTGAATGAAGTTACAGTCAAACAAGTTTTTCCAATGCCGAGAATTGATGAGATTCTAGATCAATTAGGCAATAGTAGATATTTCACGACCTTAGATATAGCTATAGTGGTATCATCAGGTGTTAGTGGATAAGAGGGATAGAGGAAAAACTGCATTTAGCACAGGATTGGGACATTTTGAGTTTAAGAGAATGAATAAATAACGGGCGCGCCTGCTACTTTTCAGAGGATCATGAATCACATCCTCACAGGTCTCCAAGGAATAGATTGTTTTGTATATTTAGACGATATTGTAGTTTATGGTAGTAATTTAGAGCAGCATGAAGTTAGATTAGCGAAAGTGTTAGAAGCTTTAAGAATTAATAATCTTAAATTAAATATTAAGAAATGCCAGTTTTTGCGGCGCGAAGTCGTGTATTAAGGTCATAAGTGCTCGGAAAATGGTGCACTGCCGGACGCACAGAAGGTAGAATGTGTTAAGAACATTTTGCCACCTTGGAATAAGAAGGAAGTACAAGTATTTTTGGGTTTAGTAAATTTTTACTAAATTTTGTTAACCTCAACGTGAATAAATCCTCGGGACCGGATGTCATTTCAGCCCACGTGTTGAGAAAGTGCGCCTCAACACTGGCTCGCCCATTGCGCAATCTCTTTAACTTATCATATATTTTAGGAGTTTTTTCTATTTCCTGGGAGATTGCACATGTGCAGCCAGTTCCAAAAAAGGTGAGGCTACGAATCCTGCAAATTACCGGCCCATAGCAATCTGTTCAATGCTCTCCAAAGTTATGGAGAGCGTTGTAAATTTTAACTTGATGAGGTATCTAGAGGGCAACCAATTGGTCAGCGATCGCCAGTACGGTTTCCGAGCTTATCGCTCCACAGGTGATTTTATGGCGTTGTTCACTGAGCGGTGGAACAGTTGTGTTCACCAGGCATCCTTCTATTCTGGAGATCATTAAAAAACGCAGAATTATGAATGACACACTCCAATCTGACCTCAATAAAATCCACGAGTGGGCTTGAGCCAATCGGGTCGATTTTAATGCGCGTAAAACCCAAGGCTGCCTGTTGACACACGAGCGTTTAGCGGCTGAAAATTTCCACCTCTAAATATGGGTGGTGTGAAATTAATAAGTCGGAGGCTCTTGATGTTCTGGGCATGTCAATACAATGCGATCTTCGTTGAAACGATCACATTTTTGATGTGTCGAAAGAAGCAGCCAAGTGCTTAGGCTTTCTTAAGCGGTGTAAGGAATACTTTACTTCAACCGATCTTCGTTATATCTACACCACCTATATTCGTCCGAAATTGGAGTACAATTTCCATATATAGTCGGGAGCTCCGCGAACATATCTTCAGCTTCTAGACCGTGTCCAATGTCGTGAGTTGAAACTTATAGGGGACAGTAGGGTATCCAGCTCTATTGAAACCTTGGAGCGTCATCGTGATGTAGGGTGTGTATCATTATTTTACCGTTACTTTCATGGTAAATGTTTATCTAAAGTAGAAAGCCTGATTCCTCCGTTTTTGTTTTTTTTTTTATGACAGATGAATCCAAGCTCATGGGATGCCCCCTATCCATGCACAGCATTTGTTGGTTCCGAAGGGATGACAGGTTAGTGGGAAGGGGGAAAGAGGGAGTAGTGACGGTTTACACTTCGCTTAAATGTTTCGACGCTGTAAGCGGGCGGGAAGACATTCGCAGGGAGATTATTCCACAATCTAACGACGCCACCGAAAAACGAACTCTCACGGTAATGCGTGGTTCGTTGGAACGGAATCGCGACATAAAAGGGGTGCACCGCTCTGGAAAGCCGAGTAGTTCTGCTAAATACCTGAACCGGAGGAATCAGGCTGGCTACTTCAGAGGAACATTTACCGTGAAAGTAGCGGTAAAATAGTGCTACACACCCTACATCACGACGACGCTCCAAGGTTTCAATAGAGCTGGATACCCTACTGTCCCCTATAAGTTTTAACGCACGACATTGGACTCGGTCTAGGAGCTGAAGATATGTACGCGAAGCTCCCGACCATATATGCGAATTGTACTCCATTTTCGGACGGATATAAGTGGTGTAGATACAACGAAGATCGGTTGGAGTGAAGTACTTCTTACACCGCTTAAGAAAGCCTAAGCACTTGGCTGCTTCTTTCGACACGTCAAAGATGTGATCGTTCCAGCGAAGATCACATTGGATTGACATGCCCAGAACATCAAGAGCCTCCGACTCATTAATATCCACTCCACCCATATTTAGAGGTGGGAAGTTGTCACCCGCCAAACGCTTGTGGGTTAACAAACAGCATTGGGTCTTCCGCGCATTAAAATCGACCCGATTCGCTTGACCCCACTCCTGGATTTTGTTGAGGTCAGATTGGAGTGTGTCATTCATAATTCTGCGTTTTCTATTGATCTCCAGAATAGAAGGACGCCTGGAGAATGAATATGAATGACAAATGCTGCTGTCATCAGCAAACGAGTAGACGGGGTTTGATGTCAATGACAGAAGGTCATTGATGAAAATAAGAAAAAGTGTCGGAGACAGGACCGAACCCTGCGGAACTCCAGCATTAATGGAGTGCTCTTCGGAAGCAAAGCCGTCTATCACAACCCGAATAGAACGGCCGCTGAGGAGACTCGATATCCATCGAGTGAAAGTATTACCGACACCATAAGCAGCCAGTTTAGACACGAGTGCTTTATGCCACACCCGGTCAAATGCCTTGGAGATATCCAGAGCAACAACCTTGCTCTCACCGAACCGATGAATGCAACTGCTCCACCGCTCGGTGAGAAACGCCATCAGATCGCCGGTGGAACGGTGAGCACGGAAGCCGTACTGGCGATCGCTGATCATTTCGTTGCTCTCTAGATACCTCATCAATTTAAAATTTACAATGCTCTCCATTACTTTAGAGAGCACTGAGCAGATTGCTATGGGCCGGTAATTTGCAGGATTCGTAGCCTCACCTTTTTTGGGAACTGGCTGCACATTGGCAATCTTCCAGGAAGCTGGAAAAACTCCTGAAGTATAAGATAAATTAAAGAGATTGCGCAATGGGCGAGCCAGTGTTGAGGCGCACTTTCTCAACACATGGGCTGAGATGCCATCCGGTCCCGAGGACTTATTGACATTGAGGTCTGCAAGCACTCTTTTAACAGCTCGCGTTCGAAAATGCATCTGAGGCATAGCATGAGATACACCATCAACCGCGGGCAGTGGTTGACTACTCTCAGGAAGAGAGCAGTTTTCAGCAAACATTTTGGCTAATAAGTTTGCTTTATCAACCGAGTGAGTGAAGATCTGATCGTCCTTAAGGAGAGTTGGAATAGACGATTTCGTCTGATTTTTCACCCTCCCCACAAACGACCAAAAGTTCTTGCTACCCTTATGGTATTCAAGAACTCTACGTCTAAGGCGCTGCTCGTAAAGAACTTTTTCGCGCCTTAGAGTGGCATTGCACCTATTTCTGGCCTGATTGCGCAGCAGTTTAGTATCAGCAGTTTTATTTAAACGCCAATTCCTAAATGCTTCCTCTTTAGACCTGACTGCTTGTCTGCAAGTCGCATTAAACCAGGAATGGTCTTTTGGTTTAATGGAAATTCTTTTATAAGGTATGAAAGACCTCATACCAAATAAAATTATATTTTCTACTAATTTTGCTGCAGCATTTATGTTTCTATCTCTGAAACACAATTGCCAATTGAAACGGCTGAAAAAGCAGTTCAGCGCATCCCAATTAGCCTTCTCATAAAGCCACACTTTCCGCTTCGGAGCTGTCTGGTGAGCGGATTGAAGACTAGAATATGGGAAGGTAGCAGAAATTGTAGCGTGGTCCGAATTACCAAGAGGTGCAAGAACGTTCACATCATAGTTGCTGTGATGTGAAGTTAGAAAAAGGTCCAGAATATTTTGGTTTTGCCCATCAACGCAGGGAAAGTGCGTTGGTTCCTTCACTAATTGAGTCAAATTATTAGACTCAGCAAATAACTCAACATACAAACCCTCGGGTGTCGTGTGACTCGAATGATGTAGCCAATTGGAATTATGAACATTGAAATCACCAGCAACAACAATTTCACTGTTCGGATACAATTCCAGAATTTTAGAGATCGAATCAGAGAGACTGTCCAGTTTATCAAAAGTTGGCAGCCTCCCTAGACCCGGGCTTCTATAAACGAGCAGAAGTGCAGGATGTGCGACTGGATTTTGAACTTAACCCACATGGAGCTAAATTCGGCATCCGACGTGCAAAGGTGTTGCTGACACTGGTACGCAACATCACTGCGAATGTATAAGGCGAGGCCTCTGTGAGGTAAAAATAATGGCAGTAGATGGTACCCCGGCATGTGAAAGTCCAGTGGATCTGCACCCTCAGACACCCGGGTCTCACCCAGTGCCATTATATGCGGTTGGTGAGTACAAATATGCGCATAGACCGCGAAGAAATTCGCCCTCAAGCCACGTACATTAGTGGAGTCTATGCGGAATTTTGTCATCGCCGCCCACTGTAGCGAAGTGTAAGGTCAGCCGTACAAGCAGCCACGCGTACGACGCAAGCAAAGCAAAACGCGACAAGACAAGTGTTATGCCTTTATCTTGCCGCGCTTCAGCCCACGCAGCACTCACAGCCGCATGCACACCTAACGGGACCAGGAAGAAGGAGGAGGAGTGAAAGCAAACGAAATGCTGAGCTTTACTACGGAGAGCATAAAAAAGCCCCTCGCATGGTTCTCTGCGTTCCGTTTGATTGTGTATTATTTGTTGTAATTGATAGAATTTTTATTTATTTTGTTGTTAAGTTGAGTTGCTAATAAGTGCACTATTGTTTGTTTATGGAAAACTATTGTTTGGTGAAGTTTATTATTGTAATAAAAGTGTTTCGCGGCGTGGGTAATTGTTTGCACTATTGATTTCGGTTTTATTTGCGCGAACACTAATTAACAACAAGTACTGGCGGGCACACCATCCGCCTCCGTCCGCGGTCACATCACAATTCAGGTATTTAGCAGAACTACTCGGCTTTCCAGAGGGGTGCACCCCTTTTATGTCGCGATTCCATTTCAACGAACCACGCATTATCGTGGGAATTCGTTTTTCGGTCGCGTTATTAGATTGTGGAACAATCTCCCTGCGAATGTCTTCCCTCCCGTCGAAACCTTTAAGCGAGGTGTAAACCGTCACTACTCCCTCCTTCCCCCTTCCCACTAACCTGTCATCCCTTCGGAACCAACAAATGCTTTGCATGGATATCGGCATCCCCTGACCTTGGTTTCATCTGTCATAAAAAAAGTAGGCATTACTATTCGTAAGGCCCTGTTTACACGGCCAGCCACATAAAGCAATCTCATTGCTCCACACGGCCAGCCTGCACAATCAGCGCTCTCGATGGTTTTATAATCCAATAAAACGCGTGCTTCTTATTATCCTGTCCATTTTTCATTAAAATACTTTTACTTGTTAACCTATACTTAAATATTAAATAAAAACAGTTAAACTAACAATTAATTGAATACATTCAATGGCAACAAGTAAAAGATCCCACACACACACACATATATATATATGAACTTTTCTTTGCACATCCAATTTTTCATTAAAATAGTTTTACTTGTTAACGTATACTTAAATATTAAATAAACACAGTTAAACTAACAATAAATACAGAAATAAATAAGCAGAAACAGCTTAGCGGAATACGTATTACCGTACTCCGTTAGAATGGAGCCTTCTAGAAGGAAAGCCGAGAAGGTATACAACTGGCTGCAAAGCAGAAATTGGTGTGCATTCGAAGTAGTTCAGTAAGCTCATACGGTTCAGTCTGTTTTCCGGCTCATTCAGTAAAATTTCAGTCAGTCAGTTCAGTTGTTCAGTAAGTTCAGTCGCGTAATGGGTAATGTTGAAATTAGGGGGTTATGGTTTAATTCGTGTGTTAGAAATATTTCAAGAAATGTCAATAAAGTTTAGATTTGTTTGAGTTAGAGTTAGATTAATTGGAGGAATTTTGATCAGATTAGTTTGTTTACGTCAATCTGATATAAAACTATTAGTAGCTTATTATTCGGTAGTTCATATGGTCGCGTGGTGACTCAAAGCGAGTAAATTCCCAAGTACGAATTCACAGTCGTAGTGGATCAAATTCCCTCCTGCTAAAACTCACAAAGGGACGAATTCACAGTCGTAGTGTCTCAAATGCCCTCCTGTTAAAGCTTGTAAAGAGTCGAATTCGCAGTCGTAGTGGCTCAAATGCCCTCCTGCTAAAACTCACAAAGGGGCGAATTCACAGTGGTAGTGGCTCAAATTCCCTCCTGTTAGTACTCGTAAAGGAAGGAATTCACAGTCGTAGTGGCTCAAATGCCCTCCTGTTAGTACTCGTAAAGAGTCGAATTCACAGTCGTAGTGGCTCAAATGTCCTCCTGTTAATACGCGCAAAGGGACGAAAACACATTCGTAGTGGCTCAATTGCCCTCCTGTTAAAGCTCGTAAAGAGTCGAATTCGCAGTCGTAGTGACTCAAATGCCCTCCTGCTAAAACTCACAAAGGGACGAATTCACAGTCGTAGTGGCTCAAATGCCATCCTGTTAGTACTCGTAAAGGAACGAATTCACAGTCGTAGTGGCTCAAATGGCCTCCTGTTAATACGCGCAAAGGGACGAATTCACAGTTGTAGTGGCTCAAATGCCCTCCTGTTAATACTCTTAAAGAGTTGAATTCGCAGTCGTAGTGGCTCAAATGCCCTCCTGTTAATACGTGCAAAGGGACGAATTCACAGTTGTAGTGGCTCAAATGCCCTCCTGTTAATACTCGTAAAGAGTTGAATTCACAGTCGCAGTGGCTCAAATGCCCTCCTGTAATTAACCATAAAGAGACGCATAATCACCAGTGATCTCACAAACGCAGTGAGATATCAGGAACCCAGCAGAACATCCGTGATCTCACAAACGCAGTGAGATATCAGCAACCCAGCGGAACAACAGTGATCTCACAAACGCAGGGAGATACCGACAGCAGCAGAATACCAGTTATCTCAAAAACGAACGACAACCCAGCGGAATACCAGTGATTTCAGAACGCGGTGAGACTCAGAAGAGTTCCAGACACCTCCAAAACGCAGCGAGATATCGACGACAAAGATTCAGCGAAGTACCAAGTGATTATTCATTCAGTCAATCACCGTTGGTATAGCACATGGAGGTACCATCGGCATTATATTATTTCTAGTATAAGCAAAACACCGTACAAACTATAGAACAAGTTAGACTAAGGTGAATAAAGATATTGAACCTATTAAAACAATCTTGTCTTGTAATCGAACCCTGGAATCCCGGCGAGCTAATCCAAGCCATAGAAAGAGGCGAGAAGGTTCGTTACAAGTGGCGCCCGAGCAGGGACGATATCATATTCACCAACAACTATAACACTACTAGGAATAAATAATAATAATTATCATGGAGCCAACGGGGACCAAAACTAACCGAACAGGATGGCTATACCGGCTAAATAAAGAAGCGCTTGCTCAGTGCTTGTCTGAGTTTGGACTTGTCGCCGAAGGAACCTTCAATGACATGAGGAAGAGACTTGTCGAGTTTATCAACGAGGAAAACCACGTGGAGAGTGTGGAACGAAGGTTGAGGGTGTATGAAGCGGAAGATGGTCGCACAACACCAGAACCCAGTGACCTGCCGAAGGTACTGATGATGGATGTTCCGACGAGGGAACGCAGCTCGAGCGTAAACACCCCGCGGGTGATGGACAGCAACCTCCTGGAAAGAATTGAGCGACATTCGTACTCCGATGTTATTGACAAGGTGAGAAAATGGTCCGTGAGGTGCGATGGCGTTGTCGACCCTTTGGCCTTCGTGGAGCGGATGGAAGAGCTGGCCGAGACGTATGGCCTCGACAGTAATATGTTGCCACGTGCGATGCCAGAGCTGCTGGAAGACAAAGCCTTGCTCTGGTATCGAAAAAATAATAATCATTGGCGGTCATGGGAGGCCTTTAAGCAAGACTTCCTGGATTTCTTTCTGCCTAGTCGTTTCTTCGAGAGACTCGGCGATGACATTCGCAGTCGGCAACAGCGCGCAAATGAGAAGTTCAGGGACTACGTCATTAGCCTGCAAAATCTAATGAGACATAGCAAGTACACGGAGGGAGAAAAGCTGGAGAGAATTTACAAGAATTCGGCGTTTGAGTACCAGTTTTACATAAAAAGGCAAGATTTCCGAAAACGGCATGCGGACGCTGCAGGCAGGAAGGACACATGCGCCGTGATTGCCGGAACCCTGTCGTGATTTTCTGTTGGGAGTGTGGCCGAGAGGGAATAAGGACCATTGACTGTTGCAGACAGAGACAGGGAAACGACCTGGGACCTCGCCGGGAGCGAGAGGAGGCGGGCCCCAGCCAGAGGATCTCTCGCAGAAACTAAAGCCCCTCCTAATTAACAACCGACGCATCGTGGCCATGGTGTCCATCCAAGGCAAACAAATACAGGCGACAGTGGACACGGGAGCGACGCGAAGTTTCGTGAGCAGGGCGCTCGCGGAAAGACTTGTGGGAAAGAGGCCGTTTGAGAAAGCGAAGGTAGAAATTCGCATGGCGGACGGGACAACCAGAAAAGTGTCCGAATGTACCACATTAAAAATTGCGATGGAAACTGGTACATGCGAGTTGTCCTTCCTTGTTTTGACAGAAGTCCTGAACGACTAGCTTCTCGGGATAGATTTTCCGTGCGGGATAGGAGCGACACTCTCCTTCGGAGGCGAAACCGTAGCTTTGGGCCCGACGGAGAAGCAGGAAAAGACGAATGAGGCAGCCACTTGTACATCAGCGCAAGAATCAGGGCCTAACAAACGGGAGGACATCGAGAGTTTTCTTCAGGAAGAAATGAAGAAGTTTGAAACCCTGAAAGGCGTCTCCAATATTACCGAGCACAAAATAGTGATGCGGGATGAGCGTAATATTAAACAACGGTACTTTCCCAGAAATCCGTCGATGCAGGCTGTCATTGACAAGGAGATCGACGAACTCCTAGAGAAGGGCTGCATAGAACCCTCAAGCAGTCCATACAGCGCACCAATCGTGTTGGTGAGAAAGAAGTCTGGTGAATGGAGGTTGTGCGTAGACTACAGCCAGCTGAACACCCGATCGATTCGATATGCATACCCCATACCGAGAATTGAACACATTTTGGAGCGGATGTGAGCCCGAAGTATATCAGTAGCCTTGACTTAAAGAGCGGGTACTGGCAGATTCCCATGGCGGAGGACATTAAGCAATACCCGGCGTTTACTGTACCTAGAAGAGGACTTTTCCAGCGGCGGGTGATGACCTTCGGGCTACATTCGGCTCCAGCCACTTTCCAGCGAGCCTTGGACCAGGTTACCGGTCCCGATTTGGAGCCTAAATCTTTCACCTACCTGGACGACATAATTATCACAGGTTCGTCCGCGGAAGAGCACATTGCAAGTCTTCGAGAGGTTTTCCGGCGTTTGAGACAGGCAAATCTCAAACTCAACGTGAACAAGTGTGAGTTCCTTAAGAAAGAACTAAAATACCTGGGGCATGTGGTAAGCGAACAAGGTATCCAGACAGACCCGGAGAAAATTTCGGCGATTTAAAATTTGAAACCGCCAACCACCACCAAAGAATTGCGAAGATGCTTGGGCATTGCCTCTTAGTACCGCAGGTTCGTGCCAGATTTCGCGAAGACCGTCCAGCCAATGACCACGCTACTACGGACAGGAAAACATTGGAAATGGGGCGAGGCACAACAGAAAGCGTTCAAAGCCCTCAAGCAAAAGCTCACGGAGGCGCCAATACTGGCGTGCCCAGATTTTAACGAGAGATTCCAACTGCAAACGGACGCGAGCGACTTCGGACTTGGGTCCGTGCTCACACAACAACTGGAGGGTCAGGAGCGCGTTATCGCTTACGCCAGCCGACATCTCAACAAGGCCGAAAAGAATTACTCGGCAACAGAGAAGGAATGCCTGGCCATAGTGTGGGGTATTCGCAAGATGCACGCTTACCTTGAGGGCTACCGATTCACAGTGGTTACAGATCATCTGGCGCTTAAGTCGCTAAGTTCTATTGAGAGCTCCTCCGCGAGAATAGCGAGATGGGCCTTGGAGCTCCAACAGTTTTCTTTTGAAATCCAGTACCGGAAGGGGAAATTGAATGTGATCGCGGACGCACTATCCCGACAGCCGCAAGAAACCGTCGCCAGAGTGGCAGCAGAAGAGACACGCGGACAGCCCTGCAAGTGGTTACAAGCAAAGGTCAAGGAAGTGGAACAAAATCCGGGAAAGTTCCCAGACTACATCATGGAAAATGGGAATCTATACCGTCATATTCCGAATCGACTCGGAGACGAGGACTGCACGCCGTGGAAACTGTGCGTGCCTATGACTATGCGTGGCAGAGTACTCAAAGAGAACCACGACAATCCGTGCGCTGGCCACGGAGGAGTCCGCAAGACTATATGCCGGCTAACAAACAAATATTACTGGCCCGGAATGTTTCACGATGCGAGAAGATATGTGCGGCAATGTGAATCGTACCAACGTTATAAGCCGAATCAGCAAAAGGCAGCAGGGAAAATGCTCACCCAATTGGCAGAAGAACCGTGGGCGATTCTCTGTGCGGATTTTGTGGGTCCGCTACCGCGTTCTACACACGGAAACACAACGCTTCTCGTATTCTTCGATAAATTTTCAAAATGGACGGAAATGATACCGTTACGCAAAGCGTCAACAGAACACATGCAGCGAGCGTTCCGAGAACGCATTCTAACTCGGTTCGGAGTACCCAAGATTCTAGTAACGGATAATGGGACTCAGTTTACGAGTCGCAGTTTTCATCGTTTCCTCCAGGATATGGGTGTAAAGCAACAGTATATTACTCCATACACGCCACAGGAGAATCCCACGGAGAGAATCATCAGGACTATAAAAACGATAATAGCACAGATTTCAGACAACAAGCATCAGAACTGGGACGAACTGCTTCCAGAAATTACGCTAGCCATTAATAGCAGCGTATCCGAGACCACGGGATACAGCCCAGCATATCTCATGCAGCGACGAGAACCAAGACTTCCTGGAACCTACTACTTAGAGAAGGCGGAAAATCTAAAAGAAGTTTTCAAATTGGTGGTGAGAAATTTGGAAAAGGCATCGCAGGATCAGGCGCACCACTATAACTTGCGACGACGACAGTGGAAACCAGTAATTGGGCAATCAGTATTCGTGCGACAGCACCCGCTGTAAAAAGCAATCGACAGCTTCGCGGCGAAATTGTCTCCGAAGTTCGACGGCCCGTACCAGGTGATTGGATTCGTGTCACCCGTGATCGTCTGTTTACAGAACGAAGGTGAGACTCGGCCAAGAACGGCTCATGTGAGCGAGCTCAAGGCGTACCAATAGGCGGCAGCGCAAAGTGACCATACTTCCGAGAGATTTTCTGGCAGCGAACGTCTGGTTCAGGGTACAGGAAGCCCGCCAACCACAGACGCTGACGGTCAAACCAAACCGGAAGCAAAAACAAGCAAACGCGGGGGCAGAAGGAAACTGTGTCAGCTAGAATCCGATTACAGGAAAGGAAAACCGGCTTCAGCAAGAATAGCCATAGCCAGCGAAGAATTCAACGACCCGAAAGCAAAACATAGGCGGAATCCGCAAATGCGGCGACATAATTACGACAGACCACAGGTGGACATCCGTGGCACAGACGTAAAAAAGAAGCAGAAGGCCACACATTCGTCGGACGCAAAGCAAACGACTCGAGCATATTCGCAAGATCGCGAGCACTTAATATTCGGCGATTTCACACCGGCAGAAAGGAAGGCATTATTTCACAACGAATTGCCCTCCCAGCTGTCAGTTCGCGAAGGAAAGCGAAAGCCGAACTATAAGGGAAAAAAAATCCCAACAAGATGTTGGGTCTCGAAGGCCGAGAATTTACAATCGAGAAGGTCTACCGCACGTAAATTTGGACAACCAAATTTCTAATGAATTTTCCTTTAAGGAAACCTGAATGAATCTAAACAACACACAACAGAAGTTCACAATTTGAGCAACACCGCGACGGAGAATTCAGGTAGCCGCAACAGCGACAGCAAGCACCCCGGCAACAAGACAGATGAGAACAACAACGATACAGATGAAGGGAATGCGTGTTAAAGCGACTCACGGCAGCAACTCCAATCTGACCTCAACAAAATCCAGGAGTGGGGTCAAGCGAATCGGGTCGATTTTAATGCGCGGAAGACCCAATGCTGTTTGTTGACCCACAAGCGTCTGGCGGGCGACAACTTTCCACCTTTAAATATGGGTGGTGTGGATATTAATGAGTCGGAGGCTCTTGATGTTCTGGGCATGTCAATACAATGCGATCTTCCTTGGAACGATCACATTTTTGATGTGTCGAAAGAAGCAGCCAAGTGCTTAGGCTTTTTAAAGCGGTGCAAGAAATACTTCACTTCAACCGACCTTCGTTGTATCTACACCACTTATATCCGGCCGAAAATGGATTACAACTCGCATATTTGGTCTGGAGCTTCGAAAGCATATCTTCAGCTTCTGGACCGTATACAAGGTCGTGCGATAAAACTTATAGGGGACAGTAGGGTATCCAGCTTTATTGAAACCTTGGGATGTCGTCGGGATGTGGGGTGTGTAACCTTATTTTACCGTTACTTTAATGGTAACTGTTCCTCTGAAGTAGCCAGCCTGATCCCTTCGGTTCAGGTATTCAACAGATTTATTTGGCTTTCCAGAGCGGTGCACCCCTTTTACGTCTCGATCCCGTTCCATCACACTACCCACTACCGCGATAGTTCGTTTTTCGGTCGCGCAGTTAAATTGTGGAATAGTCTCCCTGCGCATATTTTCCCACCCAGTTATAACGTCGATGCTTTTAAAAGAGGTGTAAATCGACACTACTCCCACTTTTCCCCTTCCCACTAACCTTTACCCTTCTAAACCAACGAAGGTTTTGCATGGATATGGAGCATCCCCTGAGCTTGGTTCTATCTGCCATAAAAAAAAAAAAAACACCAGCAGCATTTTTTCCACTCACCAAATGAAGCAGGGCATGGAGATACACAACCATCAGTTGTCGGCGATGCGTAGGGAGCTGCATACTTGCAGGTGGAAATCATCGGTGCCAGGAAAAAAAATTGCCGAACAGAAGAAGTGTTGACGGGATCACAACAGAAAATTTGTAGGGAAGGTTTAATTGTACAAAGGAAAAAATAGGTGACCTCATATTTGCAGGAGGGTGACCGTTGCTCCATCAAGCACCCTGGTGCTTCAAGGCGAAGGTTTTGGCAAGAAAACAAGCGAGGAAAATTCGCGCTCATACGATTTGACAAAATTTGCTTGAATGGCAAAAACATTACAGCGATCAGCTGTTTTGGACAGCCGAGGTTAGCTCTGGTCAGAAAGGCCAAAATCGTGTAATCCCACCCAAGAAACACTGGGATCAGTGTACAGATCGTTAAAGGGTTCACACACACGATAATAAAATGAGGGGAAAAATCACGCATACAAACTACGGCGATCCTAACCAGCATAGTGAAAACAGCCAACAAAGGAGTTCGGCACAGGGATCGAGAGCAAGGAAGTGGTAGAGAAACACTTGTCAAGTGGGACTCGAAGTGTGAAGCGGATCCACGGAGAAAAAAGTAAAATAAATCAAAGAAATAAAAATTAAATTAATAGATTAAAATTAATAAAGTAGAAAGAAAACAAAAATAATGTACCAGGATATCCCAACGTTCACAATCTCCGACTCGGAAGAGGAGTTTACGGGTGAGAGCGAGGAGGAAGCCAACTTGGAGCTCACAAATTTCTACACCACCCGGGACGTGGTGCGACGTCCAAATCGCCTGTATCGACTGTGGCAAATCACCCGGGTGGAGACGGTAGTCGAGACGGTACGACTACGGTCGTAGTGGATCAAATGCCCTCCTGCTAAAACTCACAAAGGGTCGAATTCACATTCGTAGTGGCTCAATTGCCCTCCTGTTGAAGCTCGTAAAGAGTCGAATTCGCAGTCGTAGTGGCTCAAATGCCCTCCTGCTAAAACTCACAAAGGGACGAATTCACAGTCGTAGTGGCTCAAATGCCCTCCTGTTAGTACTCGTAAAGGAACGAATTCACAGTCGTAGTGGCTCAAATGCCCTCCTGTTAATACGCGCAAAGGGACGAATTCACAGTTGTAGTGGCTCAAATGCCCTCCTGTTAATACTCGTAAAGAGTTGAATTCACAGTCGCAGTGGCTCAAATGCCCTCCTGTAATTACCCATGAAGAGACGCATAATCACCAGTGATCTCACAAACGCAGTGAGATATCAGCAACCCAGAAAAACATCCGTGATCTCACAAACGCAGTGAGATATCAGCAACCCAGCAGAATATCAGTGACCTCACAAACGCAGTGAGATATCAGCAACCCAGCAGGAGACCAGTTATCTCAAAAACGCGGTGAGATACCGACAGCAGCAGAATACCAGTTATCTCAAAAACGAACGACAACCCAGCGGAATACCAGTGATTTCAGGACGCGGTGAGACTCAGAAGAGTTCCAGACACCTCCAAAACGCATCGAGATATCGACGACAAAGATTCAGCGAAGTACCAAGTGGTTATTCATTCAGTCAATCACCGGTGGTATAGCACATAGAGGTACCATCGGCATTATATTATTTCTAGTATAAGCAAAACACAATACAAACTATAGAACAAGTTAGATTAAGTTGAACCTATTAAAACAATCTTGTCTTGTAATCCTGGAATCACGGCGAGCTAATCCAAGCCATAGAAAGAGGCGAGAAGGTTCGTTACAAGTGGCGCCCGAGCAGGGACGATATCATATTCACCAACAACTATAACACTACTAGGAATATAAATAATAATAATTATCATGGAGCCAACGGGGACCAAAACTAACCGAACAGGATGGCTATACCGGCTAAATAAAGAAGCGCTTGCTCAGTGCTTGTCTGAGTTTGGACTTGTCGCCGAAGGAACCTTCAATGACATGAGGAAGAGACTCGTCGAGTTTATCAACGAGGAAAACCACGTGGAGAGTGTGGAACGAAGGTTGAGGGCGTATGAAGCGGAAGATGGTCACACAACACCAGAACCCAGTGACCTGCCGAAGGTACTGATGATGGATGTTCCGACGAGGGAACGCAGCCCGAGCGTAAACACCCCGTGGGTGATGGACAGCAACCTGCGGGAAAGAATTGAGCGACATTCGTACTCCGATGTTATTGACAAGGTGAGAAAATGGTCCGTGAGGTGTGATGGCGTTGTCGACCCTTTGGCCTTCGTGGAGCGGATGGAAGAGCTAGCCGAGACGTATGGCCTCGACAGCAATATGTTGCCACGTGCGATGCCAGAGCTGCTGGAAGACAAAGCCTTGCTCTGGTATCGAAATAATAATAATCATTGGCGGTCATGGGAGGCCTTTAAGCAAGACTTCCTGGATTTCTTTCTGCCTAGTCGTTTCTTCGAGAGACTCGGCGATGACATTCGCAGTCGGCAACAGCGCGCAAATGAGAAGTTCAGGGACTACGTCATTAGCCTGCAAAATCTAATGAGACATAGCAAGTACACGGAGGGAGAAAAGCTGGAGAGAATTTACAAGAATTCGGCGTTTGAGTACCAGTTTTACATAAAAAGGCAAGATTTCCGGGAGCTGAAAGGTCTCAAGGGAGCCAGGCGGTCTCAAGGCCTTTCAACCCGAAAACGGCATGCGGACGCTGCAGGCAGGAAGGACACATGCGCCGTGATTGCCGGAACCCTGTCGTGATTTTCTGTTGGGAGTGTGGCCGAGAGGGAATAAGGACCATTGACTGTTGCAGACAGAGACAGGGAAACGACCTGGGACCTCGCCGGGAGCGAGAGGAGGCGGGCCCCAGCCAGAGGATCTCTCGCAGGAACTAAAGCCCCTCCTAATTAACAACCGACGCATCGTGGCCATGGTGTCCATCCAAGGCAAACAAATACAGGCGACAGTGGACACGGGAGCGACGCGAAGTTTCGTGAGCAGGGCGCTCGCGAAAAGACTGGTGGGAAAGAGGCCGTTTGAGAAAGCGAAGGTAGAAATTCGCATGGCGGACGGGACAACCAGAAAAGTGTCCGAGTGTACCACATTAAAAATTGCGATGGAAACTGGTACATGCGAGTTGTCCTTCCTTGTTTTGACAGAAGTCCTGAACGACTAGCTTCTCGGGATAGATTTTCCGTGCGGGATAGGAGCGACACTCTCCTTCGGAGGCGAAACCGTAGCTTTGGGCCCGACGGAGAAGCAGGAAAAGACGAATGAGGCAGCCACTTGTACATCAGCGCAAGAATCAGGGCCTAACAAACGGGAGGACATCGAGAGTTTTCTTCAGGAAGAAATGAAGAAGTTTGAAACCCTGAAAGGCGTCTCCAATATTACCGAGCACAAAATAGTGATGCGGGATGAGCGTAATATTAAACAACGGTACTTTCCCAGAAATCCGTCGATGCAGGCTGTCATTGACAAGGAGATCGACGAACTCCTAGAGAAGGGCTGCATAGAACCCTCAAGCAGTCCATACAGCGCACCAATCGTGTTGGTGAGAAAGAAGTCTGGTGAATGGAGGTTGTGCGTAGACTACAGCCAGCTGAACACCCGATCGATTCGATATGCATACCCCATACCGAGAATTGAACACATTTTGGAGCGGATGTGAGCCCGAAGTATATCAGTAGCCTTGACTTAAAGAGCGGGTACTGGCAGATTCCCATGGCGGAGGACATTAAGCAATACCCGGCGTTTACTGTACCTAGAAGAGGACTTTTCCAGCGGCGGGTGATGACCTTCGGGCTACATTCGGCTCCAGCCACTTTCCAGCGAGCCTTGGACCAGGTTACCGGTCCCGATTTGGAGCCTAAATCTTTCACCTACCTGGACGACATAATTATCACAGGTTCGTCCGCGGAAGAGCACATTGCAAGTCTTCGAGAGGTTTCCCGGCGTTTGAGACAGGCAAATCTCAAACTCAACGTGAACAAGTGTGAGTTCCTTAAGAAAGAACTAAAATACCTGGGGCATGTGGTAAGCGAACAAGGTATCCAGACAGACCCGGAGAAAATTTCGGCGATTTAAAATTTGAAACCGCCAACCACCACCAAAGAATTGCGAAGATGCTTGGGCATTGCCTCTTAGTACCGCAGGTTCGTGCCAGATTTCGCGAAGACCGTCCAGCCAATGACCACGCTACTACGGACAGGAAAACATTGGAAATGGGGCGAGGCACAACAGAAAGCGTTCAAAGCCCTCAAGCAAAAGCTCACGGAGGCGCCAATACTGGCGTGCCCAGATTTTAACGAGAGATTCCAACTGCAAACGGACGCGAGCGACTTCGGACTTGGGTCCGTGCTCACACAACAACTGGAGGGTCAGGAGCGCGTTATCGCTTACGCCAGCCGACATCTCAACAAGGCCGAAAAGAATTACTCGGCAACAGAGAAGGAATGCCTGGCCATAGTGTGGGGTATTCGCAAGATGCGCGCTTACCTTGAGGGCTACCGATTCACAGTGGTTACAGATCATCTGGCGCTTAAGTCGCTAAGTTCTATTGAGAGCTCCTCCGCGAGAATAGCGAGATGGGCCTTGGAGCTCCAACAGTTTTCTTTTGAAATCCAGTACCGGAAGGGGAAATTGAATGTGATCGCGGACGCACTATCCCGACAGCCGCAAGAAACCGTCGCCAGAGTGGCAGCAGAAGAGACACGCGGACAGCCCTGCAAGTGGTTACAAGCAAAGGTCAAGGAAGTGGAACAAAATCCGGGAAAGTTCCCAGACTACATCATGGAAAATGGGAATCTATACCGTCATATTCCGAATCGACTCGGAGACGAGGACTGCACGCCGTGGAAACTGTGCGTGCCTATGACTATGCGTGGCAGAGTACTCAAAGAGAACCACGACAATCCGTGCGCTGGCCACGGAGGAGTCCGCAAGACTATATGCCGGCTAACAAACAAATATTACTGGCCCGGAATGTTTCACGATGCGAGAAGATATGTGCGGCAATGTGAATCGTACCAACGTTATAAGCCGAATCAGCAAAAGGCAGCAGGGAAAATGCTCACCCAATTGGCAGAAGAACCGTGGGCGATTCTCTGTGCGGATTTTGTGGGTCCGCTACCGCGTTCTACACACGGAAACACAACGCTTCTCGTATTCTTCGATAAATTTTCAAAATGGACGGAAATGATACCGTTACGCAAAGCGTCAACAGAACACATGCAGCGAGCGTTCCGAGAACGCATTCTAACTCGGTTCGGAGTACCCAAGATTCTAGTAACGGATAATGGGACTCAGTTTACGAGTCGCAGTTTTCATCGTTTCCTCCAGGATATGGGTGTAAAGCAACAGTATATTACTCCATACACGCCACAGGAGAATCCCACGGAGAGAATCATCAGGACTATAAAAACGATAATAGCACAGATTTCAGACAACAAGCATCAGAACTGGGACGAACTGCTTCCAGAAATTACGCTAGCCATTAATAGCAGCGTATCCGAGACCACGGGATACAGCCCAGCATATCTCATGCAGCGACGAGAACCAAGACTTCCTGGAACCTACTACTTAGAGAAGGCGGAAAATCTAAAAGAAGTTTTCAAATTGGTGGTGAGAAATTTGGAAAAGGCATCGCAGGATCAGGCGCACCACTATAACTTGCGACGACGACAGTGGAAACCAGTAATTGGGCAATCAGTATTCGTGCGACAGCACCCGCTGTAAAAAGCAATCGACAGCTTCGCGGCGAAATTGTCTCCG
Organism: Sicus ferrugineus; assembly: GCA_922984085.1. Lineage (NCBI taxonomy): Eukaryota > Metazoa > Arthropoda > Insecta > Diptera > Conopidae > Sicus > Sicus ferrugineus. The sequence goes on from OV277349.1 coordinate 31,434,478, forward strand.
AAGTTCGACGGCCCGTACCAGGTGATTGGATTCGTGTCACCCGTGATCGTCTGTTTACAGAACGAAGGTGAGACTCGGCCAAGAACGGCTCATGTGAGCGAGCTCAAGGCGTACCAATAGGCGGCAGCGCAAAGTGACCATACTTCCGAGAGATTTTCTGGCAGCGAACGTCTGGTTCAGGGTACAGGAAGCCCGCCAACCAGACGCTGACGGTCAAACCAAACCGGAAGCAAAAACAAGCAAACGCGGGGGCAGAAGGAAACTGTGTCAGCTAGAATCCGATTACAGGAAAGGAAAACCGGCTTCAGCAAGAATAGCCATAGCCAGCGAAGAATTCAACAGTGAACCGAAAGCAAAACATAGGCGGAATCCGCAAATGCGGCGACATAATTACGACAGACCACAGGTGGACATCCGTGGCACAGACGTAAAAAAGAAGCAGAAGGCCACACATTCGTCGGACGCAAAGCAAACGACTCGAGCATATTCGCAAGATCGCGAGTACTTAATATTCGGCGATTTCACACCGGAAGAAAAGTAAAAAGGAAGGCATTATTTCACAACGAATTGCCCTCCCAGCTGTCAGTTCGCGAAGGAAAGCGAAAGCCGAACTATAAGGGAAAAAAAATCCCAACAAGATGTTGGGTCTCGAAGGCCGAGAATTTACAATCGAGAAGGTCTACCGCACGTAAATTTGGACAACCAAATTTCTAATGAATTTTCCTTTAAGGAAACCTGAATGAATCTAAACAACACACAACAGAAGTTCACAATGTGAGCAACACCGCTGCGGAGAATTCAGGCAGCCGCAACAGCAACAGCAAGCACCCCGGCAACAAGACAGATGAGAACAACAACGATACAGATGAAGGGAATGCGTGTTAAAGCGACTCACGGCAGCAACTCCAATCTGACCTCAACAAAATCCAGGAGTGGGGTCAAGCGAATCGGGTCGATTTTAATGCGCGGAAGACCCAATGCTGTTTGTTGACCCACAAGCGTCTGGCGGGCGACAACTTTCCACCTTTAAATATGGGTGGTGTGGATATTAATGAGTCGGAGGCTCTTGATGTTCTGGGCATGTCAATACAATGCGATCTTCCTTGGAACGATCACATTTTTGATGTGTCGAAAGAAGCAGCCAAGTGCTTAGGCTTTTTAAAGCGGTGCAAGAAATACTTCACTTCAACCGACCTTCGTTGTATCTACACCACTTATATCCGGCCGAAAATGGATTACAACTCGCATATTTGGTCTGGAGCTTCGAAAGCATATCTTCAGCTTCTGGACCGTATACAAGGTCGTGCGATAAAACTTATAGGGGACAGTAGGGTATCCAGCTTTATTGAAACCTTGGGATGTCGTCGGGATGTGGGGTGTGTAACCTTATTTTACCGTTACTTTAATGGTAACTGTTCCTCTGAAGTAGCCAGCCTGATCCCTTCGGTTCAGGTATTCAACAGATTTATTTGGCTTTCCAGAGCGGTGCACCCCTTTTACGTCTCGATCCCGTTCCATCACACTACCCACTACCGCGATAGTTCGTTTTTCGGTCGCGCAGTTAAATTGTGGAATAGTCTCCCTGCGCATATTTTCCCACCCAGTTATAACGTCGATGCTTTTAAAAGAGGTGTAAATCGACACTACTCCCACTTTTCCCCTTCCCACTAACCTTTACCCTTCTAAACCAACGAAGGTTTTGCATGGATATGGGGCATCCCCTGAGCTTGGTTCTATCTGCCATAAAAAAAAAAAAAAAACACCAGCAGCATTTTTTCCACTCACCAAATGAAGCAGGGCATGGAGATACACAACCATCAGTTGTCGGCGATGCGTAGGGAGCTGCATACTTGCAGGTGGAAATCATCGGTGCCAGGAAAAAAAATTGCCGAACAGAAGAAGTGTTGACGGGATCACAACAGAAAATTTGTAGGGAAGGTTTAATTGTACAAAGGAAAAAATAGGTGACCTCATATTTGCAGGAGGGTGACCGTTGCTCCATCAAGCACCCTGGTGCTTCAAGGCGAAGGTTTTGGCAAGAAAACAAGCGAGGAAAATTCGCGCTCATACGATTTGACAAAATTTGCTTGAATGGCAAAAACATTACAGCGATCAGCTGTTTTGGACAGCCGAGGTTAGCTCTGGTCAGAAAGGCCAAAATCGTGTAATCCCACCCAAGAAACACTGGGATCAGTGTACAGATCGTTAAAGGGTTCACACACACGATAATAAAATGAGGGGAAAAATCACGCATACAAACTACGGCGATCCTAACCAGCATAGTGAAAACAGCCAACAAAGGAGTTCGGCACAGGGATCGAGAGCAAGGAAGTGGTAGAGAAACACTTGTCAAGTGGGACTCGAAGTGTGAAGCGGATCCACGGAGAAAAAAGTAAAATAAATCAAAGAAATAAAAATTAAATTAATAGATTAAAATTAATAAAGTAGAAAGAAAACAAAAATAATGTACCAGGATATCCCAACGTTCACAATCTCCGACTCGGAAGAGGAGTTTACGGGTGAGAGCGAGGAGGAAGCCAACTTGGAGCTCACAAATTTCTACACCACCCGGGACGTGGTGCGACGTCCAAATCGCCTGTATCGACTGTGGCAAATCACCCGGGTGGAGACGGTAGTCGAGACGGTACGACTACGGTCGTAGTGGATCAAATGCCCTCCTGCTAAAACTCACAAAGGGTCGAATTCACATTCGTAGTGGCTCAATTGCCCTCCTGTTGAAGCTCGTAAAGAGTCGAATTCGCAGTCGTAGTGGCTCAAATGTCCTCCTGCTAAAACTCACAAAGGGACGAATTCACAGTCGTAGTGGCTCAAATGCCCTCCTGTTAGTACTCGTAAAGGAACGAATTCACAGTCGTAGTGGCTCAAATGCCCTCCTGTTAATACGCGCAAAGGGACGAATTCACAGTTGTAGTGGCTCAAATGCCCTCCTGTTAATACTCGTAAAGAGTTGAATTCACAGTCGCAGTGGCTCAAATGCCCTCCTGTAATTACCCATGAAGAGACGCATAATCACCAGTGATCTCACAAACGCAGTGAGATATCAGCAACCCAGAAAAACATCCGTGATCTCACAAACGCAGTGAGATATCAGCAACCCAGCAGAATATCAGTGACCTCACAAACGCAGTGAGATATCAGCAACCCAGCAGGAGACCAGTTATCTCAAAAACGCGGTGAGATACCGACAGCAGCAGAATACCAGTTATCTCAAAAACGAACGACAACCCAGCGGAATACCAGTGATTTCAGGACGCGGTGAGACTCAGAAGAGTTCCAGACACCTCCAAAACGCATCGAGATATCGACGACAAAGATTCAGCGAAGTACCAAGTGGTTATTCATTCAGTCAATCACCGGTGGTATAGCACATAGAGGTACCATCGGCATTATATTATTTCTAGTATAAGCAAAACACAATACAAACTATAGAACAAGTTAGATTAAGTTGAACCTATTAAAACAATCTTGTCTTGTAATCCTGGAATCACGGCGAGCTAATCCAAGCCATAGAAAGAGGCGAGAAGGTTCGTTACAAGTGGCGCCCGAGCAGGGACGATATCATATTCACCAACAACTATAACACTACTAGGAATATAAATAATAATAATTATCATGGAGCCAACGGGGACCAAAACTAACCGAACAGGATGGCTATACCGGCTAAATAAAGAAGCGCTTGCTCAGTGCTTGTCTGAGTTTGGACTTGTCGCCGAAGGAACCTTCAATGACATGAGGAAGAGACTCGTCGAGTTTATCAACGAGGAAAACCACGTGGAGAGTGTGGAACGAAGGTTGAGGGCGTATGAAGCGGAAGATGGTCACACAACACCAGAACCCAGTGACCTGCCGAAGGTACTGATGATGGATGTTCCGACGAGGGAACGCAGCCCGAGCGTAAACACCCCGCGGGTGATGGATAGCAACCTGCTGGAAAGAATTGAGCGACATTCGTACTCCGATGTTATTGACAAGGTGAGAAAATGGTCCGTGAGGTGTGATGGCGTTGTCGACCCTTTGGCCTTCGTGGAGCGGATGGAAGAGCTAGCCGAGACGTATGGCCTCGACAGCAATATGTTGCCACGTGCGATGCCAGAGCTGCTGGAAGACAAAGCCTTGCTCTGGTATCGAAATAATAATAATCATTGGCGGTCATGGGAGGCCTTTAAGCAAGACTTCCTGGATTTCTTTCTGCCTAGTCGTTTCTTCGAGAGACTCGGCGATGACATTCGCAGTCGGCAACAGCGCGCAAATGAGAAGTTCAGGGACTACGTCATTAGCCTGCAAAATCTAATGAGACATAGCAAGTACACGGAGGGAGAAAAGCTGGAGAGAATTTACAAGAATTCGGCGTTTGAGTACCAGTTTTACATAAAAAGGCAAGATTTCCGGGAGCTGAAAGGTCTCAAGGGAGCCAGGCGGTCTCAAGGCCTTTCAACCCGAAAACGGCATGCGGACGCTGCAGGCAGGAAGGACACATGCGCCGTGATTGCCGGAACCCTGTCGTGATTTTCTGTTGGGAGTGTGGCCGAGAGGGAATAAGGACCATTGACTGTTGCAGACAGAGACAGGGAAACGACCTGGGACCTCGCCGGCAGCGAGAGGAGGCGGGCCCCAGCCAGAGGATCTCTCGCAGGAACTAAAGCCCCTCCTAATTAACAACCGACGCATCGTGGCCATGGTGTCCATCCAAGGCAAACAAATACAGGCGACAGTGGACACGGGAGCGACGCGAAGTTTCGTGAGCAGGGCGCTCGCGAAAAGACTGGTGGGAAAGAGGCCGTTTGAGAAAGCGAAGGTAGAAATTCGCATGGCGGACGGGACAACCAGAAAAGTGTCCGAGTGTACCACATTAAAAATTGCGATGGAAACTGGTACATGCGAGTTGTCCTTCCTTGTTTTGACAGAAGTCCTGGACGACTTGCTCCTCGGGATAGATTTTCTGTGCGGGATAGGAGCGACACTTTCCTTCGGAGACACTCAATTCATGACATGGCTTGTCATGAATTGAGTCAGGCAGTAGTCCAATTCCCCATGCTGTCGACTTATCCACCGTTCTATATTTGGGATGAGGGTATATGTCCATCGTCCCTTAGACGACTCGTTCCAACGCCTTTGCCACTTTTCTATGGAGACTGCCCTCTCGTGGTTGCGCACTTCGTCTACATCGCTCGTTGAATAACAGCGCCTTGCTTCGTCTACCATTAAATCGACAGGCATCATGTTTGCTAAGACAAAGGTCGCTTCATCCGATACTGTTCGATGCGCGCTGATTACGCGTAGAGCGCTCAACCTATGCAGTCTTAGGAGTTGCCTTCTGGTTCCCTTCATCCTTATGTTCAATTTCCCTTCATCCAACGTTCAACTGTACGGTTTCGACCTTTTTGGCGGCTACTGATAAGAACTGCTTCCGTCTTGTGCTCTGCGAGCTCTAAACCAACTGAACTCAACGACTGTATAATGCTTGCAATGGCTGTATTTGCTTTCTCTTGAATTTGCTCCATATGTTTAGCCACCACCACGACTGCAATATCGTCAGCAAAACCGATGACATACACTCTTTCTGGAGCAGAAAGCCTTAGCACACCATCGTACATAATATTTCACAGGAGAGGACCCAGACCCGAACCTTGAGGAACGCCGGCAGTTATGCTGTACTTTTTGAGCCCATCATCGCTGTCGCATAGCAGTGTTCTGGCGCTAAGGTAGCTATTAATTATCCTTTTTAGATACACAGGTACCGCTTTTTCTCGCAAAGCCTGCATGATGTGCCACCAGGATGCCGTGTTAAAAGCGTTTTTTACGTCTAGAGTGATCACTACACAATACTCCTTAGTTCCACCTTTCCACCTCGTACCGTGAATTGCATTCTGTGCTATTGAGATGACTGCGCTGAGAGCATCTACCGTGGAATACCCTCTTCGGAATCCATGCTGGTTTTCGCTGATCCCCAATGGACCCTCAGTCAACGGCAGTAGCCTCTCGTATATTATTCTCTCGAGAACTTTGCTAACGGTGTCAGACAAATAGGTCTGTAGGAAGATGTCTGATGAGACAAATAGGTCTGTAGGAAGACGGTTCGCCAGGTTGTTTGGCGGGCTTTGGCAACAGAGCCAATTTTTGGATCTTCCAGACTGACGGGAAAACTCCTTGCCTCATACAGGACTGCATCACTTCTGCAAAGCATCTCGGCTGGTTATGCAGAAGTTCCTTTAGAGCTGCATTTGGGACAGCGTCGGGTTTGGAGCTTTTTTTATTGGGATTTTCATTGCCGCCGTATTAATTACTTCAGGCGTTATGACCAACTCATTCAGCTCTTGCATCTGTGGGAAAAGAATTCTACGCTCTCAGTGCTGCGGAAATAATTGCGTTACTATCCGCTCGAGCAAAATTGGGCATCTCTCTTGTGAGCGATGATGGATTTTCGCCATTACAACCTTATACGCGTCACCCCACGGATTCGCATTTGCCTCTCCGCATAGGATCTGGAAGGCTCTCGTTTTTGCTCGCCGAATTGAATCTCGGAGTGCTCTTATTGCTCTCGAGAATTCTGCATGAAATAGATTTCTATCTGTTGCCAGTCTACAGCGCTGAAAACGTCGTCTTGCTTTTAAGCAATGGCTGCGAAGGATTGCAATCTCCTTGTTCCACCAGTAGACAGGCCTTCCTCGTGTTACTGCTCTCCGTCTAGGCATCGCTGCGTCGCATGCCCTTTTCAACTGCATGGATACTTGTAAGGCTTCCTCCTCGGCTCTCAGTGGATAGCCATGCCTTTCTGCGACCACTTTATTGTGGAGCCTTGCGTCTAGATTATTCGCTTTCCATCCACTCTGGAATTGGCTGATGCTACCCTCTATGCCTGAAGCCATTTCTACCTTTGCAATTATTGCTTGGTGATCGCTAAAGGTGAACTGTTCGCTAACCTGCCGATCAATGTGTTGCACCAACGAGCTGCTAGCGAAGGTAATGTCGATCACCGACTCTCTACCATTTTTGTGAAAGGTGCTCACAGACCCCGAATGAACCAGCACAATGTCTAGCGCTGCGAATGCTTCCAATAAAATTCTCCCTCTGCTGTTGGTGCATTTACTGCCCCACTCCGTGGACCAGGCATTGAAGTCTCCTGCTACGATGACAGGATTACGGCTGCGAGCATCTGCTGCGACGTTTGACACCATATGTGTGAATTCATCACTTGTCATACTAGGTGCAGCATAACAGCTGAAAAAATGTATTGACAGTTGGATTGATTTCTGACAGTGCAGACGTCTTTTTCAGCATCTCTTAGAAAGTGTTTGATTTAGGAGTAATACGCCAGTTATAGCAGGCGAAAGTTTTTTAAGTGCGAAAGTGTGGTCTCGCGTTACAAGTGCTAGTGGCGTGGGCTGACTGGGACACGAATTGAAGTGATTTATAAAATTTTATTAAACACTGTGGTTCCCTCAAATCTAGTGAGACAAGGTTTTTCTGAGTTTGTTTATATCAGATTCCTGCGGTGTTGTATGTCATTCAAGGGGGGAGTATAAACAAAAAAAAAAGAACTGACAACAGCTTTGACACCCGTTTGGGTGTGTAGAGCCCGCTTCTAAGCTTTCAGCAATGTTTGCTGTGAAGGGCTCAGCACCGAAAGAGAAGGAAATGTCTCAAGCAGTTATAGCTACGTAGATCTATCTATGGCTGATGCGTTTAGAAGAAGTACGCGTATTGGTCGATCGCCGATAAAGATTATAGACGAGAAAGAGTGCGCGCGTTCGAGTTTCTCTCCTTCGTCGCTTTCACAGGAGAAACCAGATGGGTTTAAAAGTGTTTTCGAGCTGCTAGGCAGCAAAATTCGCGAGTTGAGTACAATGATGTCCGAAGTGATACCGACCACGGGCACCCCTCGTCGCACAATACATCAGCCGATAAGGATCCTGATGGACAGCGTAATGAAGTTGTATGATGAAGCTAATGCAGAAGACTCGCGTGGGATAATGTCAAGAGAGCACGTGAGTAAATGTTTAATTGAGCGTTCTTCGCAGACTTCACCGCTCCTCAAGCAGATGAAAGATATCGCAGTGAAACGCATTAGAAACAAAAAGGTGTCGGTTCAATCATCCGCGAAAAAAATTCGTGAAGGCGGGTGTAAAGACCAAGTGGAGGCAAATACAAAAGACGCGCAACAGAAAAAAAAAATAGTAAACGACTACAAAATGGGAGTTTTGCTAGCGTAGCGAGTGCTGCCATCACTCAAGAGGAAAGAAAATAAGCAGATTGGATCAAAGTGGCGAGAAAGACTCTTGGTAAATCCAAAGGTGTAAAATTAAAACCGGAGGCAATTATTATAGCCTCGCGAGGCGAGGGGAGCTACGCTGATATCCTCAGGAAAGTCAAAGACGAGCCCAGCCTTAAGGAGGTCGACGACTGTGTGCGTCGAGTCTGCAAAACACAGAAAGGGGAGATGCTACTAGAACTAGAAGAAAAGAGCTCTGCCGATTCCAGCAAATGCAATGAGATGCTGTCGTCCTTCTTAGGCAATGAAGCCGAAGTGAGATCCTTATCACAAGAGGTACTTTTAGAATGTAGAGATTTAGACGAAGTCACTACAAAAGAGGATAGCGTTTAAAAAGAATACAGCGACATCACAGATAATGCAGTTAAAGTATTGCGAAATTCGTATCGCGGAACAAAAAGTGCTTTGATCAGTTTGCCAGTAAAAACAGCGATTAAAGCTCTTAAAGCCGGTAAAATTAAAATTGGTTGGACGGTCTGTCAATTACGAGAATCAAAGCAGCCACTTATGTGCTTCCGGTGCTTAGAATTTGGCCATATAGCCAAGGTGTGCAAAAGCACTGATCGTTCAAAGCGTTGCAGAAACTGTGGCATTGAAGGCCACTAAAAGGAAGGTGAAGGTGGAATAATCTCCCTGCGAATGTCTTCCCGCCCACTTACAGCGTCGAAACATTCAAGCGAAGTGTAAACCGTCACTACTCCCTCTTTCCCCCTTCCCACTAACCTGTCATCCCTTCGGAACCAACAAATGCTGTGCATGGATAGGGGGCATCCCCTGAGCTTGGTTTCATCTGTCATAAAAAAAAAAAAAACTACATCAATGAGTGCCAGAACACGCCTAAATGCATGTTATGCTCTGAAGCCGGCAATGAGTCTCACGACCACATTACAAGTAGTCGCAGATGTCATGCGCCTAGAAGAGCTATGGAAGCACAGCAGAAATGAAGCTGGTGCAGATAAATCTCAACCACTGTGAAGCTGCACAAGATCTGCTGAAGCAGTTGATTTCTGAGGTGAGGGCAGACGTGGCCATTATTTCAGAGCCATATAGAATACCTGACAGCAGACTGTGGGTTACAGATGGAAACTGTGCGTGCCTACGACTATGCGTGGCAGAGTACTCAAATAGAACCACGACCATCCGTGCGCTGGCCACGGAGGAGTCCGCAAGACTATATGCCGGCTAACAAACAAATATTACTGGCCCGGAATGTTTCACGATGCGAGAAGATATGTGCGGCAATGTGAATCGTACCAACGTTATAAGCCGAATCAGCAAAAGGCAGCAGGGAAAATGCTCACCCAATTGGCAGAAGAACCGTGGGCGATTCTCTGTGCGGATTTTGTGGGTCCGCTACCGCGTTCTACACACGGAAACACAACGCTTCTCGTATTCTTCGATAAATTTTCAAAATGGACGGAAATGATACCGTTACGCAAAGCGTCAACAGAACACATGCAGCGAGCGTTCCGAGAACGCATTCTAACTCGGTTCGGAGTACCCAAGATTCTAGTAACGGATAATGGGACTCAGTTTACGAGTCGCAGTTTTCATCGTTTCCTCCAGGATATGGGTGTAAAGCAACAGTATATTACTCCATACACGCCACAGGAGAACCCCACGGAGAGAATCATCAGGACTATAAAAACGATAATAGCACAGATTTCAGACAACAAGCATCGGAACTGGGACGAACTGCTTCCAGAAATTACGCTAGCCATTAATAGCAGCGTATCCGAGACCATGGGATACAGCCCAGCATATCTCACGCAGGGACGAGAACCAAGACTTCCTGGAACCTACTACGACGAACAAACGCCAGGCAGCGGTCAGGAACCCATACAGCCCTTAGAGAAGGCGGAAAATCTAAAAGAAGTTTTCAAATTGGTGGTGAGAAATTTGGAAAAGGCATCGCAGGATCAGGCACACCACTATAACTTGCGACGACGACAGTGGAAACCAGAAATTGGGCAATCAGTACTCGTGCGACAGCACCCGCTGTAAAAAGCAATCGACAGCTTCGCGGCGAAATTGTCTCCGAAGTTCGACGGCCCGTACCAGGTGATTGGATTCGTGTCATCCGTGATCGTCCGTTTCAGAACGAAGGTGAGATTCGGCCAAGAACGGCTCATGTAAGCGAGCTCAAGGCGTACCAATAGGCGGCAGCGCAAAGTGACCATACTTCCGAGAGATTTTCTGGCAGCGAACGTCTGGTTCAGGGTACAGGAAGCCCGCCAACCACAGACGCTGACGGTCAAACCAAACCGCAAGCAAAAACAAGCAAACGCGGGGGCAGAAGGAAACTGTGTCAGTCAGAATCCGATTACAGGAAAGGAAAACCGGCTTCAGCAAGAATAGCCATAGCCAGCGAAGAATTCAACAGTGAACCGAAAGCAAAACATAGGCGGAATCCGCAAATGCGGCGACAGAATTACGAGCGACCATAGGTGGATACCCGTGGCGCAGACATAAAAAAGAAGCAGAAGGCCACACATCCGTCGGACGCAAAGCAAACGACTCGAGCATATTTGCAAGATCGCGAGCACTTAATATTCGGCGATTTCACACTGGAAGAAAGGAATGCATTATTTCACAACGAATTGCCCGCCCAGCTGTTAGTTCGCGAAGCAAAGCGAAAGCCGAAACTTTCGCACGTAAACTTGGACAACCAAATTTCTATTGAATTTTCCTTTAAGCAAACCTGAATGAATCTAAGCAACACACAACACCGCTGCAGAGAATTAAGCCAGCCGCAACAGCAACAGCAAGCACCCCGACAACAAGACAGATGAGAACAACAACGATACACATGAAGGGAATGCGTGCCTGAGCTAAACGAATGAGAACATTAAACATCGAAATAGAACATTAGGTCCAGATAACTAGGAAAATCGCGTGAAAGTGCTTTTTAAAACGTGATTAATTTGCAAACATTGGGAAAATGCACGCTGTACAAATATAAAAATAAGAAAATGGTTTCTACACGTCTCATGAGCACCAGCAGCAATAATGCAGCGGCTAATAATTCGTCTGGTGATGATTCGTCCACACCGCTGTCTGTTGTCAAGAAAAGGTTTTTTTGCACCGCATCGTGACTGGCGATGAAAAGTGGATACACTACCATAATCCAAAGCGTAGAAAAACGTGGGGTAAGCCCGGCCATGCAGCAACATCGTCTGCAAAACCAAATATCCATGGTTCGAAGCTTATTCCCTGTATTTGGTGGGATCAGCAGGGTGTAATTTATTATGAGCTGCTCAAACCGAATGAGACTTTCACGGGGAAGCGCCATCGAATTCAATTGAAGCGTTTAAGTCGTCTAAGTATATATATATATATATATATATATATATATATATATCACGTTTTATATATATATATATATATATATATATATATATATATATATATATATATATATATATATATATATATATATATATATATATATATATATATATATATATATATATATATATATATATATATATATATATATACTTAGACGACTTAAACGCTTCAATTGAATTCGATGGCGCTTCCCCGTGAAAGTCTCATTCGGTTTGAGCAGCTATATATATATATATATCACGTTTTATATATATATATATATATATATATATATATATATATATATATATATATATATATATATATATATATATATATATATACTTAGACGACTTAAACGCTTCAATTGAATTCGATGGCGCTTCCCCGTGAAAGTCTCATTCGGTTTGAGCAGCTCATAATAAATTACACCCTGCTGATCCCACCAAATACAGGGAATAAGCTTCGAACCATGGATATTTGGTTTTGCAGACGATGTTGCTGCATGGCCGGGCTTACCCCACGTTTTTCTACGCTTTGGATTATGGTAGTGTATCCACTTTTCATCGCCAGTCACGATGCGGTGCAAAAAAACCTTTTCTTGACAACAGACAGCGGTGTGGACGAATCATCACCAGACGAATTATTAGCCGCTGCATTATTGCTGCTGGTGCTCATGAGACGTGTAGAAACCATTTTCTTATTTTTATATTTGTACAGCGTGCATTTTCCCAATGTTTGCAAATTAATCACGTTTTAAAAAGCACTTTCACGCGATTTTCCTAGTTATCTGGACCTAATGTTCTATTTCGATGTTTAATGTTCTCATTCGTTTAGCTCAGGCACGCATTCCCTTCATGTGTATCGTTGTTGTTCTCATCTGTCTTGTTGTCGGGGTGCTTGCTGTTGCTGTTGCGGCTGGCTTAATTCTCTGCAGCGGTGTTGTGTGTTGCTTAGATTCATTCAGGTTTGCTTAAAGGAAAATTCAATAGAAATTTGGTTGTCCAAGTTTACGTGCGAAAGTTTCGGCTTTCGCTTTGCTTCGCGAACTAACAGCTGGGCGGGCAATTCGTTGTGAAATAATGCATTCCTTTCTTCCAGTGTGAAATCGCCGAATATTAAGTGCTCGCGATCTTGCAAATATGCTCGAGTCGTTTGCTTTGCGTCCGACGGATGTGTGGCCTTCTGCTTCTTTTTTATGTCTGCGCCACGGGTATCCACCTATGGTCGCTCGTAATTCTGTCGCTCGTAATATATATATATATATGTGTGTATGTGTGTGTGTGTGTGTGAGTGTGTGTTGTGTGTGTTTTTATATAGACACCATAGATACCAATGGACCGACCCATTGGCATGCACGATTCACCAGAATTGGTGCCTACGTACAAAACACCAAACCTCGCACTTCAATCACTATTCCCCGCGGGACTGCCGTTAAGTATTACTTCACGGGGGCTGGTAAGCAATCATGCTATCTCTGTACGATTATATCGCTCTATATGTTGGTGTCATTGATATGTTTCTGCTCTCAGCGAACCGCCTTCTTTCTATAATCCGAAGCTCCGTAAGCACAATTGAGACGAATGAGTCAACTTTGGTCCAGTTGTCTTCACACTGTAGCATAAATTGTTCTATATGCCGTAGAACATAAATTGTTCTATTCTGCATCTTCTTCATTTACACAGCTCGGGCACAAAGGTGACCTGTCATGTCCGAATCTGTGCAAGTACTTTCGGAAGCAGCCATGACCCGAAAGGAACTGAGTCATGTAGTAGTTGACTTCTCCATGTTGTCTTTGGTACCAAGCTTACGTCTGGAATAAGTAGATAAGCCCACCTTCCTTTCGTTCCATTGGACCAACACGCTTGCCATTTAGCAATGGAGATAGCTCTTTCCTCCTTGGCAATGTCTGCTGTCCTTCTGCTCGATCTGCGTTCATAAATCCGATTCATCTCGTCCACTAAAATGTCAATAGGCAAGGTAGATGCTATAACGCATGCGGCTTCATCTGACATCGTTCGAAAGCCACTAATTATTCTCAGAGTGCTGAGCCTATAGATCGATGTGAGCTTTCTCCTAAGTGTTTTTGTGACCAAAGCATGTGCCCAAACTGGTGAGGCGTAAAGATTCACCGAGGTGACTACACTTGCCTACTACTATTCCTACACTTGCCTACACTTGACTACACTTGCCAGTACTATTCGTCTTGTTGGCTTCAGTCCGCCTATGTTGGGTAGCATTTTTAGCCGACTCTTAGATATATATGTTCACCTATCTTCCGGCTTCTGATAAGTATTGCCTCCGTTTTATGCTCAGCTAATTCTAGTTGCGCTGACTGAAGCCGCTCCTTTACTTTTGCAACTGAAGAGTTAATTGCAGCTTCGATCTGATGTATATGTTTAGCCACCGTTATAATTGCTATATCATCAGCAAATCCGATGATCGCAGATCCTTGCGGCAGTGGGAGTTTCAAGACTTCATCATACATGATGTTCCAAAGAATGGGACCAAGCACGGAACCTTGCGGGACGCCTGCAGTGATATCGTAGTATTCAGTCCCACGATCGCTCTCATATATAAGCCTTCTTTTTTTTAGATAGCTTGCAATTATATTAAGGATATAGCCAGGAGCCTCCATCTTTCTAAGAGCTTTTCGGATATTTTTTTTTTGTTTTTTTTTTTTAATGACACATGAAACCAAGCTCAGGGGATGCCCCCTATCCATGCACAGCATTTGTTGGTTCCGAAGGGATGACAGGTTAGTGGGAAGGGGGAAAGAGGGAGTAGTGACGGTTTACACTTCGCTTGAATGTTTCGACGCTGTAAGTGGGCGGGAAGACATTCGCAGGGAGATTATTCCACAATCTAACGACGCGACCGAAAAACGAACTCTCACGGTAATGCGTGGTTCGTTGGAACGGAATCGCGACATAAAAGGGGTGCACCGCTCTGGAAAGCCGAGTAGTTCTGCTAAATACCTGAATCGGAGGAATCAGGCTGGCTACTTCAAAAGAACATTTACCGTGAAAGTAGCGGTAAAATAGTGATACACACCCCACATCACGACGACGCTCCAAGGTTTCAATAGAGCTGGATACCCTACTGTCCCCTATAAGTTTTAACGCACGACATTGGACACGGTCGAGAAGCTGAAGATATGCCCGCGAAGCTCCCGACCATATATGCGAATTGTACTCCATTTTCGGACGGATATAAGTGGTGTAGATACAACGAAGATCGGTTGGAGTGAAGTACTTCTTACACCGCTTAAGAAAGCCTAAGCACTTGGCTGCTTCTTTCGACACGTCAAAGATGTGATCGTTCCAGCGAAGATCGCATTGGATTGACATGCCCAGAACATCAAGAGCCTCCGACTCATTAATATCCACATCACCCATATTTAAAGGTGGAAAGTTGTCGCCCGCCAGACGCTTGTGGGTCAACAAACAGCATTGGGTCTTCCGCGCATTAAAATCGACCCGATTCGCTTGACCCCACTCCTGGATTTTGTTGAGGTCAGATTGGAGTGTGTCATTCATAATTCTGTGCCTTCTATTGATCTCCAGAATAGAAGGACGCCTGGAGAATGAATATGAATGACAAATGCTGCTGTCATGAGCAAACGAGTAGACGGGGTTTGATGTCAATGACAGAAGGTCATTGATGAAAATAAGAAAAAGTGTCGGAGACAGGACCGAACCCTGCGGAACTCCAGAATTAATGGAGTGCTCTTCGGAAGCAAAGCCGTCTATCACAACCCGAATAGAACGGCCGCTGAGGAAACTCGATATCCATCGAGTGAAAGTATTACCGACACCATAAGCAGCCAGTTTAGACACGAGTGCTTTATGCCACACCCGGTCAAATGCCTTGGAGATATCCAGAGCAACAACCTTGCTCTCACCGAACCGGTGAATGCAACTGCTCCACCGTTCAGTGAGAAACGCCATCAGGTCGCCGGTGGAACGGTGAGCACGGAAGCCGTACTGGCGATCGCTGATCAACTCGTTGCTCTCTAGATACCTCATCAATTTAAAATTTACAATGCTCGCCATGACTTTAGAGAGCACTGAGCAGATTGCTATGGGCCGGTAATTTGCAGGATATGCTTCCAACTGGCTGAATTGAAAGCATTTTTTACATCCAGCGTAACGATTGCGCAATATTCTTTTGTCCCGCCTTTCCAGCGTTCGCCCGAGATGGCGTTATTTGCAATATCTACCACTGCTTTCACCGCATCGATCGTTGATCGGGACTTTCTGAAGCCGTATTGGTGTTCGGAAAGATTATTTTCTTCTGCCATGGGCGCCAGCCTATTATATACTATTCGATCCAATATTTTCCCCATTGTATCCAGGAACCATATTGGCCGATATGACGAGGGCTCGTCTGGAGGTTTTCCTAGTTTCGGAATCAGTACTAACTTCTGTATCTTCCATGAATTCGGGAAGACTCCATCATCCAAACATTTTTGAAATACGTGCAGAAATATTTCTGGCCTTCGAAGAATTTCAGTTTTAATTGCTATATTGGGAAACCCATCCGGGCCGGGTGCTTTGCTGTCGCCAATTATTTTACAGGCAGCCCGAAGTTCCTCAACTGTTATTAGCGGAACAAGTCCAGTTTCATATCTAATAGGCGCACCTTGCATTGATGCGTGTCGTTGTGGAAACAATGTAGCTATTATGTTAAGCAGTTTTACAGGGCAAGTGGTAATCTGCTTTTTTGGATTGCTCATCTTCTTCATAACTATTTTGTATGCCGTACCCCAGGGATTGATGTCGGCTTCCTCGCAAAGTCTGTTGAAACATTCTTTCTTGCTCGACTTAATCGCCTTTTTTAGTTAATTTCGCTTGTCTCTAAATAAAGTTAGACGATCACAAAAATTGGGTCGGCCTCTCACCCGCTGTAATTTCCGCCGCGAATTTAGGCAGTCTGCTCTCAACAATCGGATTCTGTCATTCCACCAGTAGCAGGGTGATCTCCTATTTTTTACTGACCTCCGAGGCATAGATGCATCACACGCTTTAACGATCAACGCGTTAAGCTTCCGTGTAATTTCGTCGACAGGACCAGATACCATGTTGGCTGTTTCGATTTCTTCTTCAAAGGTTTCTTTGTCGAACATATTGGCCTTCCATTTCGGCCCCGATAATTTTGGCTTTTTTCTACCTCTACTTCTCTGATCTTTAAGATGAAAGACAACTGCCTGATGATCGCTGCCCGTATAATGCTCGCTTACTTGCCATTTGGTGGACAGAGCTAAACCCGTACTAGCAAATGTGAGGTCTATAAACGAAGATGCGTCAGCTTTCCTGAACGTGCTTTTCAATCCATCGTTGAGCAGCTCCACATTCAATAGAGCAAAGGTATCTAAAAAAACGCTACCTCTGGAATTCGTATGCTTGCTACCCCATTCAACTGCCCATGCATTGAAGTCGCCAGCGATAACCACAGGAGTCCTATTTCTGGCATCTGCTACAAGTTTATCCAACATGTTTTGAAATCAAGACTGCGTCCAGCTGTGTGGAGAATAACAGCTATATAAATAACAGCCACCCACATTTGCTCTTACGAAGCCGTCAAACTGGTTGCTGACCTCATGCAAAATGAGGGAGCCACATGTCCATATTGCTGCTTTCGCACTCTTGTCCTCTATCCAGGTTCCGTCCTGACGGGCCTTGTATGGTTCACTTAACAGCTACAGGGCTAGATCGGCTTCCATTTCAATCAATAATTGAGAGAGAAGGTCTTGTGCTGTCTCACAGTGGTTCAAATTTAACTGAATTACCTTCATTTCATTTTCGAAGCTAACGCCATCTTAATAGTGGGCATGTGCTGCTACGGGCAATATGTTGCGCATCTTTTGTGCTATCTTTTCTAAAAAACATGCAGTTTGGGGTAGCACTGCACTCCTGTGCAAAATGGCCTTCTTCTCCGCACTTTCTGCAACGTTTGGATCTATCGTATGTCCGAACTCAAGACATCTAAAGCATTTTATAAGCTCCTTTTTTTTCGCGTATTTGACAAATTACCCAACCTATTTTAATCTTTCCTGATTTAAGGAGGTTGATCGCACTGTCGACAGGTACGCTAATTGCGGCTGTTTGTGCGCCACCATATGATTTTCGTAGGCTCAGCACATTTTCAATTGTGAAATCGCGAACATCAAATTGCGATTTGATAGCCTCGTATACCTCTGCCTTGGTAGTTACCTCATCCACATCCTTTATATCGAGGACCGTTCGCTGCTTTAGACTGCGTACTGATGCATGCTCTCCCAATGTGTCACCAATAACAGTTTTGAACTGCTCGGCCTTCTCCCCGGCTTCCTTGAGTTGAAGTAATAGATCTCCTTTCTGCGTTCTTCTAATATTGTTTACAGCCCCACAGAGATCATTAAGCTTAGTGTCAGCTTTGATGCGCCGTAGAATATCCGCGTAGGAAAGCTGGCCTTTTGCTGCAATGACAATTGCGTCTGGTTTCGCCTTTAATGATTTTTCAGTGCTCTTATGGGCAGCCTTCCTTTTAACAACTGTGGTTCATGCAGCATCCTGGCCCTGCGTATCCTGTATCGCTCCAATCGTGACTTTTTTGCCATCATTCGTTGAAGGCGTCATTGGAGCTTTTGAGGTATTTTTTTCGCCAGTTGAAGTTTTTGCTCTCCTCTTTGGTGTTGGCGTTATTTTTTCTGCGGATTGTCCGCGTTTGCGCCTTTGCTCCTTCAGCCATGGTGATGTCTGTGAGGACTTGGATTCCTTGGGTACTTCTTTTACCCCTTCTCCATAATCTTCGATTGCACATTGGTCATATAGCAATCTTATATTTTCAATGGTATCCCGCATTGGCTGGTGGATTGACCTTCTTCTACCACCATTTTCTTCTAGCATTTCCACCAACGCTTTTATCTCATCTCCCAGTTTCTGAAAAGGTGACTGTTTCTCCGCTTTTTCTTTATGGTTCTCCACTGCTACTGCTGCTACTGCCGGTGGTGAACGAGCAACCAACATACTTTTTCGAAACGGGTCACCTGTTCGCGAAGCCATTGTTGGTGTAAGAGGGTTACGCTTGCTGCTATCAGTGCTTTTTTGCGCCGTATCGTCTGCACCTGCTCCAGTCACGTCATTGTTTTTTGACTGGCGGCCCTCAACTAAATTGAGAGGGCCCGTGCTCCGCTCCTGTGCTTTATGGTCTGACATATAAGTAAATAGTCAAGACTCTCACCTGCATAGACGTTTTGATGTGCCCAACAACCAAAAACCTTAATGACAGATCCCCTGTCCTGATCAGCTGATCGAGTATTGCGCGCAAATTAGTAAACAATTTTCACAGCACCCAGTCTCACAAAAACCAAAATTTTTAGTTTTGAATCTTGACAATGTGTCCAAGGCGATTCGCGTAGCCACTACTAATAACGCGAAACCGCACTATCGCACTTCAGTTAAAGTCCTCACACACCTCAGTGCGTTGGAAACCCAACATGGGCTCTGCTGCTAGGTCCTCTGAGCAGTCAGTTGTGTGAGACTCTTACTCACTAAAACCACCTCGTCTCGTATTCGTCCGCCACACGGGACTGCCGTTAAGCATTACATCGTGGGGGGGGAAGGCTTTATGGGCCATTACTCTCAAGCGCTTTCCTTGCTTGCTCGAGCCTTCGTTGCTCTGACATTATTACCGCGGCTGTTCGGCTCACTGCGTTCCAAAATTCGTTCTCTTTTAGCATATGGCTCACTAGGTTTTCTGGCGTAATAGGCCTATTTTTTTTCTGTTGCCACACCTTTTTGTTTCTAATGCGTTTCACTGCGATATCTTTCGTCTCCTTGAGGAGCGCTGATGTCTGCGAAGAACGCTCAATTAAACATTTACTCACGTGCTCTCTTGACGTTGTCCCACGCGAGTCTTCTGCATTAGCTTCATCATACAGCTTCATTACGCTGTCCATCAGGATCCTCATCGGCTGATGTATTGTGCGGCGAGGGGTGCCCGTGGTCGGTATCACTTCGGACATCATTGTACTCAACTCGCGAATTTTGCTGCCTAGCAGCTTGAAAACACTTTTAAACCCATCTGGTTTCTCCTGTGAAAGCGACGGAGGAGAGAAACGCGCGCACTCTTTCTCGTCTATAATCTTTATCGGCGATCGACCAATACGCGTACTTCTTCTAAACGCGTCAGCCATAGATAGATCTACGTAGCTATAACTGCTTGAGACATTTCCTTCTCTTTCGGTGCTGAGCCCTTCACAGCAAACATTGCTGAAAGCTTAAAAGCGGGCTCTACACACCCTGTGGAGCAAACAGTCTAACAGTATGCAATGGAACTTGCTCTTTTTGCTAACCAGGAAACACTGTGCTAGTTTCAGTTTCAGGAAACCCTGTGCACCAACCACTTTATCTAGCAAACAGGTGCCAAAGCTGTTGTCAGATCTTTTTATTTTGTTTATACTTCTCCCCTTGAATGACAAACAAAACCGCGGGAATCTGATATAAACAAACTCAGAAAAGAAACCGTGTCTCACTAGATTTGAGAGAAGCACAATGTTTAATAAATCACTTCAATTCGTGTCCCAGTCGGCCCATGCCACTAGTACTTGTAACGCGAGACCACACTTTCGCACTTAAAAACTTTCGCCTGCTATAACCGGCGTATAACTCCTAAATCAAACACTTTCTAAGAGCTACCGAAAAACACGTCTGCACTGTCAGAAATCAATCCAACCTCCTCGTGTGTGTGCTGCGCGCTGTCTGTAGGTGTCGCGCGGTTGTCCCTTGCCACTGCATTGTGTGTGTGTGTGTTTTTTTTTATCATGAGGGGAAAGCATCGAAAGCCTGCGTGCGGGACTTTAACCCCGCTAAAACCCCTCCCCCATGTCTGTCAGTCCTCCCGGAACTACCGCTAAGTTTTACGTCGGGAGGCAGAAGGAGTTTAAAACTCAAACGTTCGTATCTGTCCAATTGTAAACATCTATTTCGTGGTCTAGGGTGGACTTCTTTAGTATTTCCTGTGCAGCTTCGCAGTGATTTAAATTTATCTGCAGCAACTTCATTTTTTACCAGCAATTGCCGCTATATACCCTGGACATTTAATTCCACCGGTGGGATGGTGTTACTGTCAACCCCTTTGGCTTTACAGATAAGGCAGCAGGCATCATTTTTGCAGGCTTTTGCCATATGGTCTTGTTGGCCACAGTTTATGCAGCATTTGGTTCTATCTGCTTCATTTTCGCATGCTTTAGCTATATGCCCAAATTCTAAACTTTTATAACACCTCAGAACAGTATCTTTTTTCCTAATTCTGCAAACTACCCAGCCTATTTTAATTTTTCCAGTCTCCAGAAGAACTTTTGCAACTCTATTTGTAACTCTAACAACGCCTATTTGCGTATTGCCATAAGACTTCCTCATTGACTTTATTTCTATCATGCCGTCTAGATCACAATGATTTTTGATGGCAGCAATCACCTCCTCTTTGTGTGTGTGTGTGTGTGTGTGTGTGTGTGTTGGTTTTTCTTTCGTATGAGGGGAAAGCATCGAAAGCCGGCGTGCGGGACTTTAACCACGCTAAAACCCCTCCCCCTAGTCTGTCAGTCCTCCCGGAACTACCGCTAAGTATTACGTCGGGAGGCAGAAGGAGCTTAACACTCAAGCGTTCGTAATCGTCCAATTGTGCGACATTATCTCACCCTAACGTCCCTGTTCACCCCACGTTAGTCGGTCCAGTTCTGTCCACTTGCCTTGCCATCATCTGACTGTTACGTGCACGCTCCAGACTGCGCTGCTCTCTCATGACTTTCGCGCACATGGACTTCAACACATCCCACGCCTCTGGCGATTTTAACATGCACTCGACGATATTCTGCGCTGTTATTGGTTGTCGCAACGCCGCCTCTGTCATTTCTCGCGTTTGTGCAAGGCCATCACACTCGAAAAATATGTGGTTTGCATCTTCGCAGAGGTTGGGGCACCGCGCGCAAAATTCCTCAGAGTCATGGCCGTACTTGTAGAGATAACTTCGGAAACATCCATGACCGCTGAGCATCTGCGTCATGTAAAAATCTAGTTCCCCATGGCGTCTCTCTATCCATGTCCTGATCTCTGGTATTTGATGATACGTTCACCTGCCTTTATTGCAATGATCCCATCTCTGCTGCCATTTCGACAAAGTGACATCCTTGATGGTCATGATCTCCTGATGCGTGAGGCCTCTTCCAACCGCCACTCTCATACGGTGCATTTCGTTTAACTCAGCGATAATCAGATCCGTTGGAGGTATTCCTGCCAAAATCCCTGCTGCCTCTTGTAATATGGTACGGAAACCACAGCACACCCTTAGAGCAGATAAACGAAATAGTTGGTTCAGCTTCCGCATATTTCCCTTTTTCTTGACTGCCTTTGCCCAAACAGGTGCCGCGTACATTACCACGGATTGAACGACTTTTGACAGCAACAGCCTATTTTTTTGGCTTGGTCCATATGTATTTGCCATTATACTGGCAAGTGCAGTATATGTCCGCATCGCCTTACCACACACCGTCTCTACATGCGCTGCAAAGGACAATGTAGCATCCAGAGTGACTCCCAGATATTTGACAGCAGGTTTTGTGCAAACCATGTGCCCATCAATATTGAGCGTAAGGGATTCCATCATTTTCCTGCTAGTTATTAACAGTGCCTCCGTCTTCTGGCTAGCCAGCTGCAAGCAGTTTGCTTCAAGCCATGTTTTGATGCTGCTTACTACGTTGGTAGCTATCTCCTGGAGTCGGTAAAGTTCCTTCGCTACGATTATCACTGCTACATCATCGGCATAACCAATTATTTTAACGCCACTTGGCACTGATACTGATAACGCCACTTGGCACTGATACTGATAACGCCACGAAGGACTGCATCATACATTAAGTTCCAAAGAAGAGGTCCCAATACTGAACCCTGTGGAACTCCGGCTGTCACTTCATACTGTTTTACTCCCGCATTTGTCGTGTAGAGCAGAGTTCTTTCCGCCAAAAAACTCTTTATTATATTTACTATATACTGCGGTGTTTGCAATCGTTCTATCACTTCACAAATTCGCCTCCAACTAGCGGAGTTAAAGGCATTCTTTACATCTAACGTGACGACTAGACAGTATTTCTTAGTGCCATGTAACCACCGAGTACCTTCAATAGCGTTTTCGGCTCTTTCGACTACCTGATTAAGGGCATCAAGGGTTGAGCGGCCTCTTCGAAATCCATACTGATGATCTGATAATGCTCGGATATCATCTACGTATTGTTGCAAGCGATTTCTAATAATGTACTCCAACACTTTGCCAAGGGCATCGATCATGCAAAGCGGCCGGTAAGAGGCTGGTTCGTTCGCTGGCCTGCCTGGTTTAGGAAGCAGGACCAAACGCTGCATTTTCCAGATTTTTGGGAAAACGCCTTCCGTAAGCATCTGCTATATAATTGTAGAAACGGATGAGACTGCATATTAAACGCGCTATCTTCAGGACTTCATTTGTAATGCGGTCCGGGCGCCTTTTTATTCTTGGAGGATGTTATTGCTGAACTGACCGCCTCTCTAGAAAGTTCTGGAGGGAGTCCCTCGTATAGTTCTGACGACGGCAGCGTGCATAATTCGTGTCTCGGGAAGAGCGTGGATATTATATTCAGTATATATTCGGCTGAAGTGGGCGTTTGCCGATTTATACACTTAACCTTCGCCATGATTTTCCTATAAGCCCCTCCCCAAGGGTCGACCTCTACATCATTGCACATCTCTTTGAAACAATTCTGCTTGCTATTTCTGATCGCCTTCTTCAGTTCTTTGCGCGCCTTGGTATAGATCATTCTATATGTTGTGAGAACGGCCGTACCAATTCCTCGTTGCAGCTTTCTCCGGGCGAATATGCATCTTCTTCTTAATTCAGCGATCTCTTCATTCCACAAATAAACAGGACGGCGCGCTAGCCTATTTCCTTTTCTGCACATGGCCGCATCGCAGGCATGTGTGTGTGTGTGTGTGTGTTTTTTTTTTTAATGAGGTGGAAAGCATCGAAAGCCAAGGTGCGTGACTTTAACACGCTAAAACCACCTCCCCCAGGTCTGTCTGTCCTCCCGGAACTACCGTCAAGTATTACGTCGGGAGGCAGATGGTGCTTGACAGCTCAAAAGTCACCAATTAGAGTTCGTTGCAAAACAGTTTGTCGTGTTTATTGCCCTAACGTCATTGTATTGACATATCAGCCAGTCAATTCAGTAGCTCTCCTAGCTCGCTCAGCATTTCTAAGTTTTCCGCATATTTGCGCAGATACCTCGCCGACTGCTTCCCACATTCTTTGCGATGTCAGCATCGCCTCCACAATGTTTCTTGGCGAGACCTCCGACCCATAAATGCCTTTCAGTATATTTTGTTCTTCCACGAATCGGGGGCAAATGAAAAAGACGTGATGTGAATTCTCTATTTCATTCATGCACGCAGGACAAAAGGGCGAGGTATCATACCCAAAGCGGTATAGGCAGCTACGAAAAACTCCATGGCCAGTCAGAAACTGCGTTAGAGGAAAGCTCATTTCACCATGCGATCGACTTATCCATCTTTCAATATTTGGGATCAGAGCGAATGTCCAACGGCCCTTGTTTGAAGCATTCCAGCGGGTTTGCCACCTTTCTACTGAGAGTGAACGCTCTCACTGCGGGTATATCTCAGCGCCATTACTTTTCGCTGCATACAGTCGATGTGCCTCATCAGCCATTATTTCTATTGGCATCATGCCTGCCAACACAAACGCAGCTTCGTCGGAGACAGTTCGATAAGCGCTGATCACGCGCAAAGCATTTAGTCGGTGAACTCTTTCAAGCTGCTTCCTATTCGACTTCACCTTTAAGGAGTCTGCCCAAATTGGCGCGGCATACATGAGCACTGATGTTACCACATTAGATAGCAACATTCGCTTGGTGCTTTTCGGTGCACCTATGTTCGGCAGCATCCTGGACAGGGCCGCGTAGCATTTCGAAGCTTTTTTGCAGACATACTCTGCATGCTGTCGGAAACTAAGGCGATCATCAATAAAAACGCCCAAGTACTTTATCGCTCTCTGCGATTGGATGGTAGCACCTCCCACCGTCAGTTGCACTGATTCCACTTTCTTGCGACTACTAATAAGGACGGCTTCCGTTTTTTGCTCAGCAAGCTGCAAGCCAACCGAAGTTAGCCACTGTTGAACCATTGAAACAGTAAGATTTGCTTTTTCCTCCAGGTCTGACACTTGTTTTTCTACCACTACGACAGCCAAATCGTCCGCAAAACCGATTACTTTGGCTCCTTCAGGAACTGGCAACCTGAGAACGCTGTCGTACATGAAGTTCCAGAGTAATGGACCCAATACTGAGCCCTGTGGAACGCCAGCAGTAATGCTGTATTTTTTGGGCCATCGTCAGTGTCGTAAATTAAGACTCTGTTGCTAAGGTAGCTCCTAATAATTCTCAGCAGGTAATCTGGTACGTTCTTCGCCAGTAGTGCATTAATGATATGCTCCCAGTCAGCTGTGTTGAACGCATTCTTAACGTCTAGCGTGATTACTAAGCAATACTTTTTGCTTCCTCCTTTCCACCTGGTTCCTTTTATGGCCTCCTTCGCCACAGATATCACTGCACTAAGAGCATCAATAGTTGAACGGGCTCTTCGAAAACCGAACTGGTTGGCGCTAAGACCTTGATCTCCTTCAGTAAAAGGCAGAAGCCGCTCATAAATTATTCTTTCAAGGACCTTTCCAACAGTATCCAAGAGACAGATCGGTCTATAAGAGGACGGCTCGCCTGGCGGCCTTCCAGGTTTGGGCAGCAATACCAATTTTTGAATTTTCCAAATCGCCGGAAAAACTCCTTGCCGCAGACAGGATTGCATGACAGCAGCAAAATGTAGTGGGTAACTCAAAACAGCTGTCTTCAACGCTGCGTTTGGGACAGAATCCGGACCTGGAGCTTTGTTGTGCTGTATTCTTTTAGCCGCCGAAAGCACTTCTTCGGATGTCACGACAGCATTATTATTGGCTGGCACTCCCGTTAACAGATTTCTGCGTTCCCGTTGCTGTGGGAATAAGGTAGCCACAATTTTTGAAAGAAGTAATAGACACCTTTCCTGGTTGCTGGCTCTTATTTTTCCCATGACTAACCTGTATGCTCCGCCCCAGGGATTTGAGTTGGCTTCTTCGCATAATCTTTTAAAACATTGCGTTTTGGAGCTTCGCTTTCGCTAATTGTTTTGCAAGCTGCGCGGCCAGCTCCTCCGCTTCCTCCGGCCACTCATGCTCATCGGCGAACATCATATTAAAAAGCTCTGTCCAGAGCGCTCTCCTTCCATCCACAATGTGTTTGGCGAACCCTGCTTGCTCCAAGTTCATTCTGCCGTTGGATGTCTATCACTATTGCCTGATGGTCGCTGAATGTGAACTCCTCACTAACTTGCCAATTTGTGTTCCGCGCCAGTGCGCTGCTGACGAACGTGACGTCAATCACTGACTCCCTATCATTTCTACGGTAGGTGCTTGTCGAGCCAACATTTGCGAGCACAATATTTAGTGTCGAGAAGATTTCCAACAAGATCCTTCCCCTTGAGTTGGTGTATCTGCTACCCCATTCAGTCGACCAAGCATTGAAATCCCCGGCAACAACTACAGGACTATTGTTTCTTGCGTCGTTCGAAATATTCATGACAATTGCCTCAAATTCAGCTTCCTAGGCGCTGCATAACAGCTAGGCGCTGCATAACAGCTGTAGATGTGAACTCCTGCCACCACGGCATAAGCAAAACCATTACTAATTTGCTGACTGATTTTTTGCACCGGGTGTTTTCCGCATGACCATATTGCCGCTTTTTTGGTGGAATCAGTGATCCATGAGTTGCTCTGCGACATTCTGTACGGCTCCGATATAATGGCCACATCCGCCCTCTTCTCTCGTACCATCTGCTCGAGCAGGTCCTGAGCTGCTTCACAGTGGTTAAGATTTATTTGTATGAATCTCATTATTTCTCTATTTCGACTGCCTTCTGGTATGCGGCACATCGTCTACTACCTGTTACGTGGTTCACTGTGTCTGTACCATTTTGCGCACATATTAGACATTTGGCCTCTTTACTACAGTTTTTGACAAAGTGTCCTTCCTCTCCTCATCTTAGGCACAGCTTCGAGCGGTCGATGCCTTTGCACGCCGAAGCCATATGACCGAATTCCAAGCATCTAAAGCATTTAATCGGTTGGCTTGATTTGCGCAACCGACAGACAGTCCAGCCGATCTTAATTTTCCCTTCTTTTAAGGCCACATTGGCCATTGCTACAGGAATGTGTGTGTGTGTGTGTGTGTGTGTGTGTTTTCGTATGAGGGGAAAGCATCGAAAGCCGGCGTGCGGGACTTTAACCACGCTAAAACCCCTCCCCCTAGTCTGTCAGTCCTCCCGGAACTACCGCTAAGTATTACGTCGGGAGGCAGAAGGAGCTTAACACTCAAGCGTTCGTAATCGTCCAATTGTGCGACATTATCTCACCCTAACGTCCCTGTTCACCCTACGTTACTTGCCTTGCCATCATCTGACTGTTACGTGCACGCTCCAGACTGCGCTGCTCTGTCATGACTTTCGCGCACATGGACTTCAACACATCCCACGCCTCTAGCGATTTTAACATGCACTCGACGATATTCTGCGCTGTTATTGGTTGTCGCAACGCCGTCTCTGTCATTTCTCGCGTTTGTGCAAGGCCATCACACTCGAAAAATATGTGGTTTGCATCTTCGCAGAGGTTGGGGCACCGCGCGCAAAATTCCTCAGATTCATGGCCGTACTTGTAGAGATAACTTCGGAAACATCCATGACCGCTGAGCATCTGCGTCATGTAAAAATCTAGTTCCCCATGGCGTCTCTCTATCCATGTCCTGATCTCTGGTATTAGATGATACGTCCACCTGCCTTTATTGCAATGATCCCATCTCTGCTGCCATTTCGACAGAAATGGGATCATTGCAATAAATTGTGTGTGTGTGTGTGTGTGTGTTTGTGTGTGTTTGTGTTTGTGTGTGTGTGTTTTTTTATCATGAGGGGAAAGCATCGAAAGCCTGCGTGCGGGACTTTAACCACGCTAAAACCCCTCCCCCATGTCTGTCAGTCCTGCCGGAACTACCGCTAAGTATTACGTCGGGAGGCAAAAGGAGTTTAAAACTCAAACGTTCGTATCTGTCCAATTGTAGACAGTCATCTAGCCCTAACGTCTCAGTTTACACCCCGCTAGTCGGTCCAGTACTGTCCCCTTGTCCAGCAGACATCATACTACTGCGTGTACGCTCCAGGCTGCGCTGTTCTCATAATGTTTGCGCACATCGACTTCACCACATCCCATGCCTCTCGGGATTCCAGCATGCATCTGGCTATATTTTCAGGCGAGAGTGCTCGCGGAAGTGTCTCCTCAACTTTCAGACGTACCTCCGTTAGTCCTGTGCATTCGAAGAACGTATGGAAGGCATCTTCCGTGCCGTGACGACATCGCTCGCAAGTGATGTCAGTGTCATGCCCGTATTTATATAAATACGTTCTGCAACATCCGTGGCCACTCAATAACTGCGTCATATAAAAATCCACTTCGCCGTGCTTTCTCTCAACCCACGTTTTAATGTCGGGGATAAGCCGATACGTCCATCTGCCCTTATTAGAGTAACCCGTCTATGCTACCATTTTAAATATGTGCCGTTTCTAATTTCGTCCTTTTCCATCGCCGTGAGTGCTCTGTTCAATTCCAAACGCTGTTGAAATTTTTGTTGCATTTCCAAGGCCAATAAATCCGGAGGGGGGATTCCAGCTATAACTAATGTTGCTTCACATGATATTGTCCGGAAGCCACTGCAGACCCTCAGTGCACTTAAGCGGAAGAGCTGATTAAAAATCCTGAGGTTAGCCTTTATTTTCAATGCGTCTGTCTAGACTGGGGCGGCATACATTGCAGTAGACTGTACCACTTGGGACAATAAAAGTCTTCTGCTTTGACGCGGTCCACCAATGTTGCACATCATCCGAGAAAGTGCCGCTGATACACCCATCGCCTTCTTGCTGATCCTTTCGACATGGTTTGTGAATTTTAGCCTGGCATCAATCATTACACGCAAATATCGGATCGCCGGACTCGTCTCTATAATGTGACCATCAACGTCAAGCGTCATGGTCTCTCGATTTTTTCTGCTCGTTATCAGCACTGCTTCTGTTTTATGGCCCGCCAGTTGTAGTTTGTGCATCGTTAGCCAGCACCTAATTTGTTCGACCACACTAAGAGTAATATGCTGGATTTGGGACAATTCCTTTGCAACAATAGTGACCGCAATATCATCAGCATATCCCACTATCCGTACCCCATTTGGTACTGTTAACTTCAGAAGGTCATCGTACATAAGATTCCAGAGCAGCGGGCCAAGTACAGAACCCTGTGGGACTCCGGCTGTAATCTCATGACTTCTAACTCCAATGTCAGTGTCGTACAACAATTTCCTGTCTGATGTGTGTGTGTGTGTGTGGTGTGTGTGTTTTTTAATATGAGGGGAAGCATCGAAAGCCTCCGTGCGGGACTTTAACCACGCTAAACCCCCCCCCCACCCCCCAAGTCTGACAGTCCTCCCGGAACTACCGTAAAGTATTGCGTCGGGAGGCAGAGGGAGCATTAAAGCTCAATAGTCTAACGGTACGTCTGTCCCCGTCCTAATTAAAAAAAAACACGTCTGTCCAAGAACTACTGCCCTACCGTCGGAAATTTATACTGGTCTCTGCAGCAGATCTTCTTAATCTTTCGTCTGCTCGTAGTCTGGCATATATGCGCGCTGTTACTTCGGAAATCGCCTTCCAATTTGCCTCCGACACTAGCATTGTATCGACCATGTACGTCGGGTTTAGCTCGGAGCCATTCAATACATTGAGTATTTCTCTCTCCGCGGCAAAACGGGAGCACTTGAATAGCACGTGGTGTGCGTCCTCATCCTCGTTGCACTCTGGGCAGATAGGTGACTCATCATTTCCAAATCGATACAGAGAACTCCGGAAAGCCCCATGGCCCGTCATGAATTGAGTCAGGCAGTAGTCCAATTCCCCATGCTGTCGACTTATCCACGTTTCTGTATTTGGGATGAGAGTATATGTCCATCGTCCCTTAGACGACTCGTTCCAGCGCCTCTGCCACTTTTCTATGGAGACTGCCCTCTCGTGGTTGCGTACTTCATCTGCATCGCACGTTGAACAACAGCGCCTTGCTTCGTCTACCATTAAATCAACAGGCATCATGTTTGCCAAGACAAAGGTCGCTTCCTCCGATACTGTTCGATGCGCGCTGATTACGCGTAGAGCGCTCAACCTATGCAGTCTTAGGAGTTGCCTTCTGGTTCCCTTCATACTTATGGATTCAGCCCAGATAGGCGCCGCATAGAGCATAACTGATGTTACTACGGTCGCCAGTAATCGACGTTTACTACTCTTTGGGCCACCCACGTTCGGTAACATTCGCGCTAATGCTGTATAGCGGGCCGATGCTTTCTTACAGACGGTCTCTATATGATGTCGGAAGCAGAGGCGATCATCCACCATTACGCCCAGGTATTTTTTTTTTTATGGCAGATAGAACCATGCTCAAGGGATGCCCCCTATCCATGCAAAGCATTCGTTGGTTTAGAAGGGTAAAGGTTAGTGGGAAGGGGAAAAGTGGGAGTAGTGTCGATTTACACCTCTTTTAAAAGCATCGACGTTATAAGTGGGTGGGAAAACATGCGCAGGGAGACTTCCACAATTTAACTGCGCGACCGAAAAACGAATTATCGCGGTAGTGGGTAGTACGATGGAACGGGATCGAGACGTAAAAGGGGTGCACCGCTCTGGAAAGCCGAGTAGATCTGTTGAATACCTGAACCGAAGGGATCAGGCTGGCTACTTCAGAGGAACAGTTACCATTAAAGTAACGGTAAAATAAGGTTACACACCCCACATCCCGACGACATCCCAAGGTTTCAATAGAGCTGGATACCCTACTGTCCTCTATAAGTTTTATCGCACGACCTTGTATACGGTCCAGAAGCTGAAGATATGCTTTCGAAGCTCCAGACCAAATATGCGAGTTGTACTCCATTTTCGGCCGGATATAAGTGGTGTAGGTACAACGAAGGTCGGTTGAAGTGAAGTATTTCTTGCACCGCTTTAAAAAGCCTAAGCACTTGGCTGCCTCTTTCGACACATCAAAAATGTGATCGTTCCAACGAAGATCGCATTGTATTGACATGCCCAGAACATCAAGAGCCTCCGACTCATTAATATCCACACCACCCATATTTAAAGGTGGAAAGTTGTCGCCCGCCAGACGCTTGTGGGTCAACAAACAGCATTGGGTCTTCCGCGCATTAAAATCGACCCGATTCGCTTGACCCCACTCCTGGATTTTGTTGAGGTCAGATTGGAGTGTGTCATTCATAATTCTGCGTTTTCTATTGATCTCCAGAATAGAAGGACGCCTGGAGAATGGATATGAATGACAAATGCTGCTGTCATCAGCAAACGAGTAGACGGGGTTTGATGTCAATGACAGAAGGTCATTGATAAAAATGAGAAAAAGTGTTGGAGACAGGACCGAACCCTGCGGAACTCCAGCATTTATGGAGTGCTCTTCGGAAGCAAAGCCGTCTATCACAACCCGAATAGAACGGCCGCTGCGGAAACTCGATATCCATCGAGTTAATGTATTACCGACAACATAAGCAGCCAGTTTAGACACGAGTGCTTTATGCCACACTCGGTCAAATGCCTTGGAGATATCCAAAGCAACAACCTTACTCTCACCGAATTGGTGAACACAGCTGTTCCACCGCTCAGTGAGGAACGCCATCAAATCGCCTGTGGAGCGGTGAGCACGGAAACCGTACTGGCGATCGCTGACCAATTGGTTGCTCTCCAGATACCTCATCAGGTTAAAATTTATAACGCTCTCCATAACTTTGGAGAGCATTGAACAGATTGCTATGGGCCGGTAATTGGCAGGATTCGTAGCCTCACCTTTTTTGGGAACTGGCTGCACATTGGCAATCTTCCAGGAAGTAGGAAAAACTCCTGAAGTGAACGATAAGTTAAACA
Source organism: Sicus ferrugineus (assembly GCA_922984085.1). Lineage (NCBI taxonomy): Eukaryota > Metazoa > Arthropoda > Insecta > Diptera > Conopidae > Sicus > Sicus ferrugineus. Next base: position 31,466,215 of record OV277349.1, read on the forward strand.
GATTGCGCAATGGGCGAGCCAATGTTGACGCTCGCCCTTTCTCAACACGTGGGCTGAAATGCCATCCGGTCCCGAGGATTTATTGACGTTGAGGTTTACAAGCACTCTTTTAACAGCCCGCGTTCGAAAGTGCATCTCAGGCATAATATGAGACACACCGTCGATCACGGGTAGTGGTTGGCTACTCTCAGGAAGAGAGCAGTTTTCAGCAAACATTTTGGCTAATAAGTTTGCCTTATCAACCGAGTGAGTGAAGATCTGATCGTCCTTGAGGAGAGTTGGAATAGACGATCGCGTCTGATTCTTCACCCTCCCCACGAACGACCAAAAGTTCTTGCTACCCTTATTGTATTCAAGAACTCTGCGTCTAAGGCGCTGTTCGTAGAGAACTTTTTCGCGCTTTAGAGTGGCATTGCACGTATTTCTGGCCTGATTGCGCAGCAGTTTAGTATCAGCAGTTTTATTTAAACGCCAATTCCTAAATGCTTCCTCTTTAGACCTGACTGCTTGTCTGCAAGTCGCATTAAACCAGGAATGGTCTTTTGGTTTAATGGAAATTCTTTTATTAGGTATGAAAGACCTCATACCAAATAAAATTATATTTTCTACCAATTTTGCTGCAGCATTTATGTTTCTATCCCTGAAACACAATTGCCAATTGAAACAGCTGAAAAAGGAGTTCAGCGCATCCCAATTAGCCTTCTCATAAAGCCACACTGTCCGCTTCGGAGCTGGCTGATGAGCGGATTGAAGACTAGAATATGGGAAGGTAGCAGAAATTGTAGCGTGGTCCGAATTACCAAGAGGTGCAAGAACATTCACATCATACTTGCTGTGATGCGAAGTTAAAAAAAGGTCCAGAATATTTTGGTTTTGCCTATCAACGCAAGGAAAGTGCGTTGGTTCCTTCACTAATTGAGTCAAATTATTAGACTCAGCAAATAACTCAACATACAAACCCTCAGGTGTTGTGTGACTCGAATGACGTAGCCAATTAGAATTATGAACATTGAAATCACCAGCAACAACAATTTCACTGTTCGGATACGATTCCAGGATTTTAGAAATCGAATCAGAGAGACTGTCAAGTTTATCAAAAGTTGGCAGCCTCTCCAGACCCGGGCTTCTATAAATGAAGCAGAAGTGCAGGATGTGCGACTGGATTTTGAACTTAACCCAAATGGAGCTAAATTCGGCATCCGTCGTGCAAAGGTGTTGCTGACACTGGTACGCAACATCACTGCGAATATATAAGGCGATGCCTCTATGTGATGAAAATAATGGCAGTAAGTGGTACCCAGGCAAGTGAAAATCCAGTGGATCTGCACCCTCAGACACCCGGGTCTCACCCAGTGCCATTATATGCGGTTGGTGAGTACAAACATACGCATAGACCGCGAAGAAATTCGCCCTCAAGCCACGCACATTTGTGGTGTCTATACGAAATTTTGTCATCGCCACCCACTGTAAAGAGGTATAAAGTCAGCTGCACAAGCGGACAATTTGATTGCTCGCTGCGATTTTATGTTGTCATCGCCAACGTTCCACTGTACGGTTTCGACCTTTTTGCGGCTACTGATAAGAACTGCTTCCGTCTTGTGCTCTGCGAGCTCTAAACCAACTAAACTCAACCACTGTTTAATGCGTGCAATGGCTGTATTTGCTTTCTCTTGGATTTGCTCCATATGTTTAGCCACTACCACAACTGCAATGTCGTCGGCAAAACCGATGACATGCACTCCTTCAGGAGCAGGAAGCCTTAGCACACCATCGTACATAATATTCCACAGGAGAGGACCCAGCACAGCCTTGACGAACGCCGGCAGTTATGCTGTACTTTTTGAGCCCATCATCGCTGTCATATAGCAGTGTTCTCGCGCTAAAGTAGCTATTAATTATCCTTTGCAGATACACAGGTACCACTTTTTCTCTCAAAGCCTGCATGATGTGCCACCACGATGCCGTGTTAAAAGCGTTTTTTACGTCTAGAGTGATCACAACACAATACTCCTTAGTTCCACCTTTCCACCTCGTACCGTGGATTGCATTCTGTGCTATTGAGATGACTGCGCTGAGAGCATCTACCGTGGAGTGCCCTCTTCGGAACCCGTGCTGGTTTTCGCTGATCCCCAATGGACCCTCACTGAACGGCAGTAGCCTCTCGTATATTATTCTCTCGAGCACTTTGCCAACGGTGTCGATGAGACACATAGGTCTGTATGAAGACGGTTCACCAGGTTGTTTGCCGGCCTTTGGCAACAGAACCAATTTTTGGATCTTCCAGACTGACGGGAAAACTCCTTGCCTCATACAGGACTGCATCACTTCTGCAAAGCATCTCGGCTGGTTATGCAGAAGTTCCTTTAGAGCTGCATTTGGGACAGCGTCGGGTCCTGGAGCTTTTTTTATTGGGATTTTCATTGCCGCCGTATTAATTTCTTCAGGCGTTATGACCAACTCATTCAGCTCTTGCATCTGTGGGAAAAGAATTATACGCTCTGAGTGCTGCGGAAATAATTGCGTTACTATCCGCTCGAGCAAAATTGGGCATCTCTCCTGTGAGCGATGATGGATTTTCGCCATTACAACCTTATACGCGTCACCCCACGGATTCGCATTTGCCTCTCCGCATAGGATCTGGAAGGCTCTCGTTTTTGCTCGCCGGATTGAATCTCGGAGTGCCCTTCTTGCTCTCGAAAATTCGGCATGAAATATAGTTCTATCTGTTGCCAGTCTACAGCGCTGAAAACGTCGTCTTGCTTTTAAGCAATGGCTGCGAAGAATTGCAATCTCCTCGTTCGTGTTACTGCTCTCCGTCTAGGCATCGCTGCGTCGCATGCCCTTTTCAACTGCATGGATACTTGTATGGCTTTCTCCTCGGCTCTCAGTGGATAGTCATGCCTCTCCGCGAACATTTGATTGAGCAGCCTTGCGTCTAGATTATTCGCTTTCAATCCACTCTGGAATTGGCTGATGCTACCCTCTCTGCGTGAAGCCATTTCTACCTTTGCTGCTAGCGAAGGTAATGTCGATCACCATTTTCTACCATTTTTGCGAAAGGTGCTCACAGACCCCGAATTAAACAGCACGATGTCTAGCGCTGCGATTGATTCCAATAAAATGCTCCCTCTGCTGTTAGTGCATTTACTGCCCCACTCCGTGGACCAGGCATTGAAGTCTCCTGCTACGATGACAGGATTACGGCTGCGAGCATCTGCTGCGACGTTTGACACCATATGTGTGAATTCATCAGTTGTATTACTATGTGCAGCATAACAGCTGAAAAAATTTATTCCAGCCACCATAGCGTATGCGAAACCACTGCAAGGATGTTGTTGAACGCTTTGTATAGAATGCCGCCCACATGCCCAAATCGCTGCCCTTCTCGTCGCATCTGTAACCCACAGGCTGCTGTCAGGTATTCTATATGGCTCTGAAATAATGGCCACGTCTGCCCTCTCCTCAGAAATGAACTGCTTCAGCAGATCTTGTGCAGCTTCACAGTGGTTGAGATTTATCTGCACCAGCTTCAGTTCTGCTGTGCTTCCATAGCTCTTCTATACGCATGACATCTGCGACTACTTGTTATGTGGTCGTGGGACTCATTTCCGGCTTCAGAGCATAACATGCAATTAGGCGAGTTCTGGCACTCATTGATGTAGTGGCTTTCTATGCCGCAGTTTCTGCAACGCTTTGAACGATCAGTGCTTTTGCAGACCTTGGCTATATGGCCAAATTCTAAGCACCGGAAGCACATAAGTGGCTGCTTTGATTCTCGTAATTGGCAGACCGCCCAACCAATTTTAATTTTACCGACTTTTAGAGCTTTAATCGCTGTTTTTACTGGCAAACTGATCAAAGCACTTTTTGTCCCGCGATACGAATTTCGCAATAATTTGACCGCATTATCTGTGATGTCGCTGTATTCTTTCTTAAACGCTGTCACTATATCCTCTTTCGTTGTGACTTCGTCTAAATCTCTACATTATAAAAGTACCTCTTGTGATAAGGATCTCACTTCGGCTTCATTGCCTAAGAAGGACGAGAGCATCTCCTTGCATTTGCTGGAATCGGCAGAGCTCTTTCCTTCTAGTTCCAGTAGCATCTCTCCTTTCTGCGTTTTGCGGACTCGACGCACACAGTCGCTGACCTCCTTAAGGCTGGGCTCGTCTTTGACTTTCCTGAGGATATCAGCGTAGCTCCCCTCGCCTCGCGAAGCTATAATAATTGCCTCCGGTTTTAATTTTACACCTTTGGTTTTACTAGGAGTCTTTCTCGCCACTTTGATCCAATCTGCTTCTTTTCTTTCCTCTTGAGTGTCTTTACACCCGCCTTCACGAATTTTTTTCGCGGATGATTGAACCGACACCTTTTCGTTTCGCATGCGTTTCACTGCGATATCTTTCGTCTGCTTGAGGAGCGGTGAAGTCTGCGAAGAACGCTCAATTAAACATTTACTCACGTGCTCTCTTGACATTATCCCACGCGAGTCTTCTGCATTAGCTTCATCATACAACTTCATTACGCTGTCCATCAGGATCCTTATCGGCTGATGTATTGTGCGACGAGGGGTGCCCGTGGTCGGTATCACTTCGGACATCATTGTACTCAACTCGCGAATTTTGCTGCCTAGCAGCTCGAAAACACTTTTAAACCCATCTGGTTTCTCCTGTGAAAGCGATGGAGGAGAGGAACTCCAACGCGCGCACTCTTTCTCGTCTATAATCTTTATCGGCGATCGACCAATACGCGTACTTCTTCTAAACGCGTCAGCCATAGATAGATCTACGTAGCTATAACTGCTTGAGACATTTCCTTCTCTTTCGGTGCTGAGCCCTTCACAGCAAACATTGCTGAAAGCTTAAAAGCGGGCTCTACACACCCTGTGGAGCAAACAGTCTAACAGTATGCAATGGAACTTGCTCTTTTTGCTAACCAGGAAACACTGTGCTAGTTTCAGTTTCAGGAAACCCTGTGCACCAACCACTTTATCCAGCAAACAGGTGCCAAAGCTGTTGTCAGATCTTTTTATTTTGTTTATACTTCTCCCCTTGAATGACAAACAAAACCGCGGGAATCTGATATAAACAAACTCAGAAAAGAAACCGTGTCTCACTAGATTTGAGAGAAGCACAATGTTTAATAAATCACTTCAATTCGTGTCCCAGTCGGCCCATGCCACTAGTACTTGTAACGCGAGACCACACTTTCGCACTTAAAAACTTTCGCCTGCTATAACCGGCGTATAACTCCTAAATCAAACACTTTCTAAGAGCTACCGAAAAACACGTCTGCACTGTCAGAAATCAATCCAACCTCCTCGTGTGTGTGCGTGTGCGTGTGTGTGTGTGTGTGTGTGTGTGTGTTTTCGTTTTAAATGAGGTGGAAAGCATCAAAAGCCAATGTGCGAGACTTTAACACGCTAAAACCACCTCCCCCAGGTCTGACTGTCCTCCCCGAACTACCGTCAAGTATTACGTCGGGAGGCAGAGGGAGCAACAAGCTCAATCACGTGATAGTCCGTCTGTCCCTGTCCGACAGTTGGTCAAAGTCTCTCAGTGCCCCTATCGTCTTGGTTCAAGGCCCCATCTGATGCAGTCCTTCTACCAGCTATCCGCACTCTCTCAGTGCTCCTCAGCTTCGCATATAAGCAGGCAGCGAATCAACATACGGCTGTCCATGTTGCCTCCGAAGACAGCATCGCAACAACAAGATTTGTTGCGTTCAGTTCTGAACCATGCGTGTCGCTGACCAATCTCTTTTCCGCAGCAAAGCGCGGGCACGCAAACAATAAATGCTGCGGGTCTTCCACCACGTGCGGACATGCTGGACAAAGCGGCGAATCGTCATTTCCGAATCGGAACAAGCTACTCCGAAAAACGCCATGGCCCGTGAGGAACTGTGTTAGGTAGTAGTTCAGCTCCCCGTGCGTGCGACTAATCCATTCTTTAATGTTTGGGATCAGAGTGTGTGTCCACCGCCCTTTGTTGGACTCGTTCCATCGCCTCTGCCACATTTCCAAGGAAAATGCTCTCTCACGTGGTACGTCAACACCCAAGTTCTTTCTTGTGTAGCAACGTTGAGCCTCCTGCGCCATAACATCCATTGGGATAATGCCAGCCAGAACAAAAGCCGCATCGTCCGAGACTGTTCGGTGTGCGCTTATTATGCGCAAGGCGCTAAGCCGATGGACTCTATTAACGAGCTTCCAATTAGCCACGGTCTTTAATGATTCGGCCCAAATAGGCGCAGCATACATCAAAATTGACGTAGTAACTCTAGTCAGGAGCTGTCTCTTTCCGCCTTTCGGGCCACCAACGTTTGGCAACATCCGCGCTAGTGACGCGTGACAGGCAGCGGCTTTTTTGCAGGCATACTCCGTGTGTTGCCGAAACTTGAGGCGATCATCGATCAACACTCCTAAGTATTTAATTGCGCGCTGGGAATTTATTGTTGCCTCTCCCACCTTTAACTGTGCCACTTCCACTTTTTTGCGACTGCTTATGAGTACCATTTCGGTCTTAGGGCCTTATTTTGTATCTGCGGAACGGTAGCGACGGCTGAGCTTCTGCTTCTGTTCCCGTTGCTGTTAAAACCGTATTTTGTAACTCTTACGTTGAGCCCCGTTGAGCGCACTGGGCTTTACGTCTTTTGCGTTCCAGTCAGCTGGTATGGAAATGCTGTGTATTTGGTGTACACAAAGACGACATTCACACGTCTCTTTCCTTCTTATGATTAGATGCATGCAATGAATTTGTTCTTATACCTGTTTTCTTTTGCCTCGATCAACTTTTGTTTATCAAAGCCAGCTGGCAGGCAGTGTGTTTGAAAACGGGGAACAAATCGCAAATCGATGCTTAGAGCATTTTTTGAATAATAATGCAAAATTTTTATTTTGTGCTGTACTTTTATAAAGTAAAAATAAAAATGTTATTCGATTTGTTATGAAGTGGCTCAGACCATGAAAATGAGGAGGAAACAAACATTCCAGCCAGGGTACGCAACCCAGCATTAAAAAGCAATGCATGGATTTCATAGATCACTTCAAAGAAAATTACAGTTACACTTTCTTCGAAATTTCCATTATATTATTTTATAATAATTATTTAAATTATTTTATTTAATTTTTTTTATTAAAAAAAAATACGTTAAATAAAAATGAAATGAAAAAATAAAAACAAATAAAAAATAACTGAGCAAAAGACTCCCTCACTCGTCGAGCTCTACACACAAACTGTGCGAACGGCAGCATTTTAGCTTCCGCTTCTCTACAATGGCCACCACGAGCGCTTCTGTTGTTACAAAATACCATTTTCCAACGTAAGCACGTAAGAAGTATGCAATTGTTGTTGTAAACCCAGCTATACAGTAGCGCCAACAGTAACGTCAGCGGTGTGTATTTTGTGCACACATTTTGATCAGCTGTTTTACGAATATAACAAAGAGGAACGTAGGAGAGCCATACCGTTCGCAGATACAAAATAAGGCCCTTATTTTCCGCCATCATCAAGCCAGTCGAATTAAGCCAGCTGCGTACAGTTTCGACGGCCATGTGCGCCTTTTCCTGGATTTGGCTTATATGTTTCGCCACCACTACTACAGCCAAGTCGTCAGCAAAGCTGATGATGTTAACTCCTTCAGGGACCGGAAGTCTTAGAACTCCATCATACATTAAGTTCCATAACAGGGGTCCGAGAACTGAGCCCTGAGGAACGTCAGCTGTTATGGAATAGCGCTTTATTCCCGTGTCACTGTCGTAGAGGAGTACTCTGTTGCTGAGGTAGCTGCTAACTATTTGGAGGAGGTAGCCCGGGACTGCTTTTTCACGTAGCGCCCGTTAGATGCATTGCCACGGCGCCGTATTGAAGGCGTTTTTCACGTCGAGCGTGATGACAACACAGTACTGCTTGGAGCCACCTCTCCATCTAGTGCCACGAATTGCCTTTCTAGCCAAAGACACTACTGCAGTGATAGCATCAATAGTAGAGCAGCCTCTGCGAAATCCATATTGGCTTCTACTGAGACCCCCCAGCGCCTTCTGCATAGGGACGCAGCCTTTCATATATAATTCGCTCTAACATTTTTCCGACGCTATCAAGAAGGCATATTGGCCTGTATGACGACGGTTCTCCCGGTGGCTTGTCGGGTTTCGGGATCAGAACCAGCTTTTGAACTTTCCAAGCACTGGGGAAGATTCCTTGTTGCAGGCAAATTTGGAATACCCTTACGAACATGTGCGGGTGTCTCAGTACTGCTGCTCTCAGTGTCGCATTTGGAATCCCGTCGGGTCCTCGGCACAATTCGTTTAGCGACCTTGCTGATTTCAGTGGTCGATATTTGGACTTCGGGAAACTCCTGTGGCTGAAGTCGGGAATATTCACCTTCTGGATGCTGAGGGAATAGAGTTGAAACTATCCGAGCCAGTAAATGCGGGCACCTCACTTGCGCTTGCCGACGGGTTTTTGCCATTACAACCCTATATGCACCTCCCCATGGGTTCGCATTCGCTTCTTCACACAGTGCTTTGAAGCTTCTGATTTTTGATTTGCGAATCGCATCACGAAGTTTCCTCCTTGCCTTCGAAAACTCAACCTTACGCCGCTCTCTGTCTAGTGATTGCCTGCAGCGCTGGAAACGTCGTCTTGCCTGAAGGCACTGCGCTCGGAGCATTGCTATCTCGTCGCTCCACCAGTAAACTGATCGTCTTCGATTTTTACCCTTGCGCTTAATCATTGCGGCGTTACAGGATTTAACGAGCTGTTCTATAAATTGCGCAGCCAGTTCTTCAGCTCGTGCCGACCACTCGCGATCCTCGGTGAGCACAATGTCAAACACCTCCTTATCTAACGAGCTCGCTTTCCAGCCAAGCTGCCAATGGCACCGCGCCCTCTCTCTGCTGTTTGCCTGGTGGATGTTAATCACAACCGCTTGATGGTCGCTATATGTAAAATCCTCGCTCACCCTCCACTGAATTTTCTGCGCCAAAGAAGTGCTTGCGAAGGTTATGTCTATCACCGAGTTTCTGCCATCTCTCCGAAAGGTACTCACAGAGTAATGTTGAGCCCCGAGAAGACTTCTAGTAGAGCCCTTCCTCTTGCGTTGGTGGTTCTGCTACCCCAGTCCACGGCCCACGCATTAAAGTCGTCTGCTATAATTACTGGGTGTTGATGTCTGGCTTCTGACGCGATTTTCTCCAGTAGAAGTTCGTATTCCTCCCAAGACACGCTCGGCGCCGCGTAACAGCTGTAAAGATGAATGCCAGCTATCGCAGCATAAGCAAATCCCTTGCATATACGTTGGGAGACACCTTGGATGGGGTGCTGGCCGCACGCCCAGATCACCACCTTTCGAGTTTCGTCAGTAATCCATGAGTCCTTAGCACCATTCGGGGTCTTGTAAGGTTCGCATAATAGAGCAACGTCCGCCTTAGTCTCAAGTATTTTTTGCTTTAGCAGATCCTGTGCAGCTTCGCAGTGATTTAAGTTGATCTGGAGGACAATCATTTTCGCTGCTCTGTGCTGGCTCTCCTGTATACTGGGCAACGGCTACTGCCCATCGCATGGTCTGTCGGCTCATCACCGGCCTGCGCGCAAGGAAGGCATTTCGGTTTGTTCTTGCAATCCTTCGCAAAATGACCTTCGCTACCACATTTCCAGCACAGTTTTGACCGGTCAGGGTTCTTACACCCGTTGCTTATGTGGCCAAACTCGAGGCAACGGAAGCACCTCATGGGGCGGCTCAACTCACGAAGGCGGCAGACTACCCATCCGATTTTTATTTTTTCTTCCTCGAGGGCTTTCTTTGCTGTAGTAATCGGAAGATTTACCAACGCGGTTTTAGTTCCTCTAAACGCAGAGCGCAGCGATTTCACAGCGTTAGTTCCTACGCTCTCTCCGTATTTCTGCTGGAAGGCTTTTAAGACGTCTTCTTTAGTGGTGATCTCGTCTAAGTCCCTGCATTCAATAGTCACCTCTTGTGACATTGCTCTCACTTCGGCTTCTTCGCCTAGATAGGACATCAACAGCCTTTTAAAGTCGTCGGACTCTGAGCTAGATTTTAACTCCAATTGGAACAGCATTTCGCCTTTCTGTGTTCTTCTGATTCGACGAACGCCCTCTCCTACTCTCTGGAGGCTGGGCTCCTCTCTAATCTTGCGTAGAATATCTGCGTAGCTCGTCGTGCCTCGCGTTGACACAACAATAGCATCAGGTTTCTGTTTTTCCAGCCTGCCTTTATTTAGACCATTTTTTCTTCACTCGAGTCCACTCCGAATCACCGTCGCGTTCGGTGATTTTATGCTTAGCCGCCTCTGCACTGCCTTGGGCTCATCCCGACTCCTCTTCAAACCATCTTGCTTCATGCGCTTGACTATTGGAGACGTTTGAGTCCAGCTCACCCTGTGCGCCTTCGCGCCGCTTTCACCGCTGACTGCATTTCGCTTTGTAGGAAGCTGCCTACTTACACTGCCTCCCTCGGTAATTTCCCTCTCCAAATTGCTGAAGAGAGAAGCAATAAAGCCGATAAGGTTCCGCATCGGTTGGTAGATTGATCGCCGGCCGTCACCAATCATATCGACCAAACGATTTACGCTCTTTCCCAACCTCTCCAGTGTCGAGAGATTCGCCTCAGATGGGGTGCTATGACGATCACCATTGGTTGGCGACTCTGCGCTTGCAGCCGCCATTGCAGTGCTTTCAGGTTCTACTCTTACCGGGGATCGACCAATCAAGGAGCTCCTTTTAAACGGATCCGCCATTGGAGTAGATACCTCTAGAGCTTCGTAGTAGTTACGCCCGCCTCTCGGTTTGTCCTCACCATGCGCCGCTATATCTGTACTCTTCTTGCACGCTGCAACAGGTGGCGTGGCCGCGATCGGAGTTGCCATAGTTTTGACAAAAACCGAAAGCTTCCTCTTTTAGCATGGACACCACCCACTGATTCGGCAATGCAGTTCCTTTCTAAGAATTTGTGAACTGCCAAGCCGCCGGCGGGTGCAAGAACGGGAAGAAACGGCTACAATTTAATTATAACACTTTTTCACTCACCCAAAAGTCGCGCGGGAGTTTTGACTTAAAATGTTGCCAATAAGTTTTCACCATCCAGTTTGTAATAAGTAAAAATCCAGAGTTAGCAAAAAGTAATGCTTGAGTCGCTTATGTGTCCCAGCCAGCACTCGCGTTATGCACTCGCGTTGCTAGACTTTCGCACTCGATTTTTACACCACTTGACTGATTACCAACCACGATTTCTTTAGCAAATTGCACTATAAGCCAGGAGAGGCTTCAAACACGTCCGATCTCACCAAGAACTCAGAGATCTCTGTGTGTGTGTGTGTGCGTGTGTGTGTGGGTGTGTGTGTGTTTGTAATAACCACTGTTGTGTATAACTTGAAAAACTGAATTTAACACTACATGGCAACACTTATGTATGTGCTGTAGCAAATCATTGACAAGTCCACATCAATCAACAATGTTTTATTTGCTTGTGAGCATCATATTTTTTGAATCATGGAAAATTTTGAAAATTGGCGAAGAAAACAGCATTTGCGGGAAGTTTTGCTGAGTCACTTTTTTGCAAAGAAAACTGCAGCCGAAAGTCATTGATTGCTCGTGGATTAGTTTGGCGAACATGCTCTTGCGAAAACACAGTGTTTCGAGTGGTTTCAACGCTTTAAAAGTGGCGATTTTGACATTAAAGACAAAGAGCGGCCTGGACAGCCGAAAAAGTTTGAATATGAAGAATTGGAAGCGTTAATCGATCAAGACTCGTGTCGAACACAAGAATAGCTTGTGGAATAATTGGGCGTGACTCAAGCAGCCTTTTCCAAGCGCCTAAAAGGATTCATCCAAAAGCAAGGAAATTTGGTGCCATACGAGTTGAAGCCGAAAGGCGTGGAAAGGCGATTTTGCATATGTGAAATGCTGTAGCGTTATAAAAAAAAGTAATTTTTACATCGAATTGTTACTGGCGACGAAAAATGGATTCATTACGACAACCCAAAGCGCAACAAATCGTATATGAAGCCCGGCCAACCAGCCAAGTCGTCACCGAAAAAGAATATTCACGCTTCCAAGATAATGTTGTGACGAACTTTTTGCGCCGGGGAAAAGCCGTCGGCATCCAGTGTTCGTATACTGAATTTTATTTAGCACGGGCGTACGGCCGTCGGTCGTAACAATCCCGAGTAATCGGTTTTTGCACGCGGACTCGCGATTGTCAGCACTCAAACCTTCGTGTGTTTGGCTATGAAAGCCGAAAGGTCGAAATCAGTCACGAGTAACCGGTTTCCTGATACGCGAACACGCGGTTGTCAGCTTTAAGAAGCACTCAAACCTCGTGTGTTTGGCTATGGGAATCGAAAAGTCGGAATCTGTCACGAGTAACCGGTTTTCTGATACGTGAACACGCAGTTGTCAGCTTTAAGAAGCACTCAAACCCCGTGTGTTTGGCTATGAAATCCGAAATGTCGAAATCAGTTACGAGTAACCGGTTTCTTGATACGCGAACACGCGGTTGTCAACTTTAAGAAGCACTCAAACCTCGTGCGTTTGGCTATGAGAGCCGAAGGATCGAAAGCTATCTTGAGTAAACGGGTCTTTGAACACGCGTGCACGTGGTTGTCAGCTTTAAGAAGCACTCAAACCTTCGTGCGTTTGGCTATGAAAGCCGAAAGGTCGAAATCAGTCACGAGTAATCGGTTTCCTGATACGCGAACACGCGGTTGTCAGCTTTACGAAGCACTAAAACCTCGTGTGTTTGGCTATGGGAGCCGAAAGGTCGGAATCTGTTACGAGTAACCGGTTTTTGATACGCGAACAGGAGTTGTCAGCTTTAAGAAGCACTCCAACCTCGTGCGTTTGGCTATGAAAGCAGAAAGGTCGAAATCAGTCACGAGTAACCGGTTTCCTGATACGCGAACACGCGGTTGTCAGTTTTAAGAAGCACTCAACCTCGTGTGTTTAGCTATGGGAGCCGAAAGGTCGGAATCCGTCACGAGTAACCATTTTCTGATACGCGAACACGCGGTTGTCAGCTTTAAGAAGCACTCAAATCTCGTGTGTTCGGCTTTGGGAGCCGAAAGACCGAATTCCGTCTCGAGTAATCGGGTCTTTGAATACGCGGGCACGTGGTTGTCAGCTTTAAGAAGCACTGAAACCTCGTGCGTTTGGCTATAGGAGCCGAAAGGTCGGAATCTGTTACGAGTAACCGATTTTCTGATACGCGAACACGCGGTTGTCAGCTTTAAGAAGCACTCCAACCTCGTGCGTTTGGCTATGAAAGTCGAAAGGTCGAAAACTGTCTCGAATAATACGGTCTTTGACCACGCGGGCACTTGGTTGTCAGTTTTAAGAAGCACTCCGACCTCGTGCTTTTGGCTATGAAAGCCGAAAGATCGAAATCTGTCTCGAGTAATCAATTTACCAGAACACGGTGCAAGGAAACTCTTGCTGATGTAGTCCACTCTTAACCCGAAATAAAACACTTCCACTTACTTGTGCACTTTGAATACTTTAAGGTAGAATCGTATCGTAGAAAGTAAACACCTTCTTCTTAAAGCAGGCTTTAATTCACAGTAGGCGTATATTATACGATTTTAAAATTTTCAAAGTTATGTAGGTTAAAAACTAAGATATGCAAGCCGTCGAGGCCAAGATCTGATGCACAAGCCGGAACCACAGGAAAGAAAGCGAGTTTGTCCGTGCACGCTGCTTATATGAGAAAGTAACGGTTTACTTCCCATCTTTTTTGCAGGCATACTCCGTGTGTTGCCGAAACTTGAGGCGATCATCGATCAACACTCCTAAGTATTTAATTGCGCGCTGGGAATTTATTGTTGCCTCTCCCACCTTTAACTGTGCCACTTCCACTTTTTTGCGACTGCTTATGAGTACCATTTCGGTCTTATTTTCCGCCATCATCAAGCCAGTCGAATTAAGCCAGCTGCGTACAGTTTCGACGGCCATGTGCGCCTTTTCCTGGATTTGGCTTATATGTTTCGCCACCACTACTACAGCCAAGTCGTCAGCAAAGCTGATGATGTTAACTCCTTCAGGGACCGGAAGTCTTAGAACTCCATCATACATTAAGTTCCATAACAGGGGTCCGAGAACTGAGCCCTGAGGAACGTCAGCTGTTATGGAATAGCGCTTTATTCCCGTGTCACTGTCGTAGAGCAGTACTCTGTTGCTGAGGTAGCTGCTAACTATTTGGAGGAGGTAGCCCGGGACTGCTTTTTCACGTAGCGCCCGTTAGATGCATTGCCACGGCGCCGTATTGAAGGCGTTTTTCACGTCGAGCGTGATGACAACACAGTACTGCTTGGAGCCACCTCTCCATCTAGTGCCACGAATTGCCTCTCTAGCCAAAGACACTACTGCAGTGATAGCATCAATAGTAGAGCAGCCTCTGCGAAATCCATATTGGCTTCTACTGAGACCCCCCAGCGCCTTCTGCATAGGGACGCAGCCTTTCATATATAATTCGCTCTAACATTTTTCCGACGCTATCAAGAAGGCATATTGGCCTGTATGACGACGGTTCTCCCGGTGGCTTGTCGGGTTTCGGGATCAGAACCAGCTTTTGAACTTTCCAAGCACTGGGGAAGATTCCTTGTTGCAGGCAAATTTGGAATACCCTTACGAACATGTGCGGGTGTCTCAGTACTGCTGCTCTCAGTGTCGCATTTGGAATCCCGTCGGGTCCTCGGCACAATTCGTTTAGCGACCTTGCTGATTTCAGTGGTCGATATTTGGACTTCGGGAAACTCCTGTGGCTGAAGTCGGGAATATTCACCTTCTGGATGCTGAGGGAATAGAGTTGAAACTATCCGAGCCAGTAAATGCGGGCACCTCACTTGCGCTTGCCGACGGGTTTTTGCCATTACAACCCTATATGCACCTCCCCATGGGTTCGCATTCGCTTCTTCACACAGTGCTTTGAAGCTTCTGATTTTTGATTTGCGAATCGCATCACGAAGTTTCCTCCTTGCCTTCGAAAACTCAACCTTACGCCGCTCTCTGTCTAGTGATTGCCTGCAGCGCTGGAAACGTCGTCTTGCCTGAAGGCACTGCGCTCGGAGCATTGCTATCTCGTCGCTCCACCAGTAAACTGATCGTCTTCGATTTTTACCCTTGCGCTTAATCATTGCGGCGTTACAGGATTTAACGAGCTGTTCTATAAATTGCGCAGCCAGTTCTTCAGCTCGTGCCGACCACTCGCGATCCTCGGTGAGCACAATGTCAAACACCTCCTTATCTAACGAGCTCGCTTTCCAGCCAAGCTGCCAATGGCACCGCGCCCTCTCTCTGCTGTTTGCCTGGTGGATGTTAATCACAACCGCTTGATGGTCGCTATATGTAAAATCCTCGCTCACCCTCCACTGAATTTTCTGCGCCAAAGAAGTGCTTGCGAAGGTTATGTCTATCACCGAGTTTCTGCCATCTCTCCGAAAGGTACTCACAGAACCAGTATTCAAAAGAGTAATGTTGAGCCCCGAGAAGACTTCTAGTAGAGCCCTTCCTCTTGCGTTGGTGGTTCTGCTACCCCAGTCCACGGCCCACGCATTAAAGTCGTCTGCTATAATTACTGGGTGTCGATGTCTGGCTTCTGACGCGATTTTCTCCAGTAGAAGCTCGTATTCCTCCCAAGACACGCTCGGCGCCGCGTAACAGCTGTAAAGATGAATGCCAGCTATCGCAGCATAAGCAAATCCCTTGCATATACGTTGGGAGACACCTTGGATGGGGTGCTGGCCGCACGCCCAGATCACCACCTTTCGAGTTTCGTCAGTAATCCATGAGTCCTTAGCACCATTCGGGGCCTTGTAAGGTTCGCATAATAGAGCAACGTCCGCCTTAGTCTCAAGTATTTTTTGCTTTAGCAGATCCTGTGCAGCTTCGCAGTGATTTAAGTTGATTTGGAGGACAATCATTTTCGCTGCTCTGTGCTGGCTCTCCTGTATACTGGGCAACGGCTACTGCCCATCGCATGGTCTGTCGGCTCATCACCGGCCTGCGCGCAAAGAAGGTATTTCGGTTTGTTCTTGCAATCCTTCGCAAAATGACCTTCGCTACCACATTTCCAGCACAGTTTTGACCGGTCAGGGTTCTTACAACCGTTGCTTATGTGGCCAAACTCGAGGCAACGGAAGCACCTCAGGGGGCGCCTCAACTCACGAAGGCGGCAGACTACCCATCCGATTTTTATTTTTTCTTCCTCGAGGGCTTTCTTTGCTGTAGTAATCGGAAGATTTACCAACGCGGTTTTAGTTCCTCTAAACGCAGAGCGCAGCGATTTCACAGCGTTAGTTCCTACGCTCTCTCCGTATTTCTGCTGGAAGGCTTTTAAGACGTCTTCCTTAGTGGTGATCTCGTCTAAGTCCCTGCATTCAATAGTCACCTCTTGTGACATTGCTCTCACTTCGGCTTCTTCGCCTAGATAGGACATCAACAGCTTTTTAAAGTCGTCGGACTCTGAGCTAGATTTTGACTCCAATTGGAACAGCATTTCCCCTTTCTGTGTCCTTCTGATTCGACGAACGCCCTCTCCTACTCTCTGGAGGCTGGGCTCCTCTCTAATCTTGCGTAGAATATCTGCGTAGCTCGTCGTGCCTCGCGTTGACACAACAATAGCATCAGGTTTCTGTTTTTCCAGCCTGCCTTTATTTAGACCCTTTTTCTTCACTTGAGTCCACTCCGAATCACCGTCGCGTTCGGTGATTTTATTCTTAGCCGCCTCTTGCGCTACGCTTCCAACGGTAGTTGTTTCCGCTGGCTTACTCTTCTTAGCTACTGGCTGCACTGCCTTGGGTTCATCCCGACTCCTCTTCGAACCATCTTGCTTCATGCGCTTGACTATTGGAGACGTTTGAGTCCAGCTCACCCTATGCGCCTTCGCGCCGCTTTCACCGCTGACTGCATTTCGCTTTGTAGGAAGCTGCCTACTTACACTGCCTCCCTCGGTAATTTCCCTCTCCAAGTTGCTGAAGAGAGAAGCAATAAAGCCGATAAGGTTCCGCATCGGTTGGTGGATTGATCGCCGGCCGTCACCAATCATATCGACCAAACGATTTACGCTCTTTCCCAACCTCTCCAGTGTCGAGAGATTCGCCTCAGATCGGGTGCTATGACGATCACCATTGGTTGGCGACTCTGCGCTTGCAGCCGCCATTGCAGTGCTTTCAGGTTCTACTCTTACCGGGGATCGAACAATCAAGGAGCTCCTTTTAAACGGATCCGCCATTGGAGTAGATACCTCTAGAGCTTCGTAGTAGTTACGCCCGCCTCTCGGTTTGTCCTCACCATGCGCCGCTATATCTGTACTCTTCTTGCACGCTGCAACAGGTGGCGTGGCCGCGATCGGAGTTGCCATAGTTTTGACAAAACCGAAAGCTTCCTCTTTTAGCATGGACACCACCCACTGATTCGGCAATGCAGTTCCTTTCTAAGAATTTGTGAACTGCCAAGCCGCCGGCGGGTGCAAGAACGGGAAGAAACGGCTACAATTTAATTATAACACCTTTTCACTCACCCAAAAGTCGCGCGGGAGTTTTGACTTAAAATGTTGCCAATAAGTTTTCACCATCCAGTTTGTAATAAGTAAAAATCCAGAGTTAGCAAAAAGTAATGCTTGAGTCGCTTATGTGTCCCAGCCAGCACTCGCGTTGCTAGACTTTCGCACTCGATTTTTACACCACTTGACTGATTACCAACCACGATTTCTTTAGCAAATTGCACTATAAGCCAGGAGAGGCTCCAAACACGTCCGATCTCACCAAGAACTCAGAGATCTGTGTGTGTGTGTGTGTCTTTCGCCTTTTACTAAAGATTTCCGTGGAGAGGGGCACTCTAATGAGTCTAAAATAAATTTTTGTGTGTGTGTGTGTGTGTGTGTGCGTGTGTGTGGGTGTGTGTGTTTGTAATAACCACTGTTGTGTATAACTTAAAAAACTGAATTTAACACTACATGGCAACACTTGTGTATGTGCTGTAGCAAATCATTGACAAGTCCACATCAATCAACAATGTTTTATTTGCTTGTGAGCATCATATTTTTTTAATCATGGAAAATTTTGAAAATTGGCGGAGAAAACAGCATTTGCGGGAAGTTTTGCTGAGTCACTTTTTTGCAAAGAAAACTGCAGCCGAAAGTCATTGATTGCTCGTGGATTAGTTTGGCGAACATGCTCTTGCGAAAACACAGTGTTTCGAGTGGTTTCAACGCTTTAAAAGTGTCGATTTTGACATTAAAGACAAAGAGCGGCCTGGACAGCCGAAAAAGTTTGAATATGAAGAATTGGAAGCGTTAATCGATCAAGACTCGTGTCGAACACAAGAAGAGCTTGTGGAATAATTGGGCGTGACTCAAGCAGCCTTTTCCAAGCGCCTAAAAGGATTCATCCAAAAGCAAGGAAATTTGGTGCCATACGAGTTGAAGCCGAAAGGCGTGGAAAGGCGATTTTGCATATGTGAAATGCTGTAGCGTTATAAAAAAAAAGTAATTTTTACATCGAATTGTTACTGGCGACGAAAAATGGATTCATTACGACAACCCAAAGCGCAACAAACCGTATATGAAGCCCGGCCAACCAGCCAAGTCGTCACCGAAAAAGAATATTCACGCTTCCAAGATAATGTTGTGACGAACTTTTTGCGCCGGGGAAAAGCCGTCGGCATCCAGTGTTCGTATACTGAATTTTATTTAGCACGGGCGTACGGCCGTCGGTCGTAACAATCCCGAGTAATCGGTTTTTGCACGTGGATTCGCGGTTGTCAGCTTTAGGAAGCACTCAAACCTTCGTGTGTTTGGCTATGAAAGCCGAAAGGTCGAAATCAGTCACGAGTAACCGGTTTCCTGATACGCGAACACGCGGTTGTCAGCTTTAAGAAGCACTCAAACCTCGTGTGTTTGGCTATGGGAATCGAAAAGTCGGAATCTGTCACGAGTAACCGGTTTTCTGATACGTGAACACGCAGTTGTCAGCTTTAAGAAGCACTCAAACCCCGTGTGTTTGGCTATGAAATCCGAAATGTCGAAATCAGTCACGAGTAACCGGTTTCCTGATACGCGAACACGCGGTTGTCAGCTTTAAGAAGCACTCAAACCTCGTGTGTTTGGCTATGGGAATCGAAAAGTCGGAATCTGTCACGAGTAACCGGTTTTCTGATACGTGAACACGCAGTTGTCAGCTTTAAGAAGCACTCCAACCTCGTGCGTTTGGCTATGAAAGCAGAAAGGTCGAAATCAGTCACGAGTAACCGGGTTCCTGATACGCGAACACGCGGTTGTCAGTTTTAAGAAGCACTCAACCTCGTGTGTTTGGCTATGGGAGCCGAAAGGTCGGAATCCGTCACGAGTAACCATTTTCTGATACGCGAACACGCGGTTGTCAGCTTTAAGAAGCACTCAAATCTCGTGTGTTCGGCTTTGGGAGCCGAAAGACCGAATTCCGTCTCGAGTAATCGGGTCTTTGAACACGCGGGCACGTGGTTGTCAGCTTTAAGAAGCACTGAAACCTCGTGCGTTTGGCTATAGGAGCCGAAAGGTCGGAATCTGTTACGAGTAACCGGTTTTCTGATACGCGAACACGCGGTTGTCAGCTTTAAGAAGCACTCCAACCTCGTGCGTTTGGCTATGAAAGTCGAAAGGTCGAAAACTGTCTCGAATAATACGGTCTTTGACCACGCGGGCACTTGGTTGTCAGTTTTAAGAAGCACTCCGACCTCGTGCGTTTGGCTATGAAAGCCGAAAGATCGAAATCTGTCTCGAGTAATCAATTTACCAGAACACGGTGCAAGGAAACTCTTGCTGATGTAGTCCACTCTTAACCCGAAATAAAACACTTCCACTTACTTGTGCACTTTGAATACCCTCTCCCAGGGTTGCAGAATTTTCTGCTCCTACTATTCTTTGTGTCCGTTTACACCAGGGTAATTTTCTTGTGAGGGCTTAGACAGTTTTGTCCTCACAATGTTCTGTATTTGGTGGGACCAGAAGGGAGTTGTGTATTATGAGCTTCTAAAACCAGGTGAAACCATTACTGGAAAGCTGTACCGAAAACAACTGATTCCTTTAAGGAGAGTATTGAAGGAAAAATGGCCAGAATGGAAGACCAGGCACGAGGCATTGATTTTCCAACATTCCAATGCTCGGCCACATGTTACTCAACCCGCTAAAAACTATTTTCGAAATAGCGGATGGGAAGTTCTGCCTCACGCGCCATATAGTCCAGACTTGGCGCCTTCTGACTACCATTTGTTTCGGTCGATGCAGAATGCACTTTCCCGAATACGATTGACTTCAGTCCAAGACATAAAAAATTGGCTCGCTTCGTTCTTTGCTTCAAAATATGAACGGTTTTTTTGGGATGGCATCCGCAAATTGCCAGAAATATGGGAAAATGTTGTAACTTCCGATGGACAATACTTTGAATTACAGTATTGTACAAGATTTTCCTTAATAAACGCCTAAATTTCCTAAAAAAATTCCGATTTTTAAGGTATACACCCAAAAAAGTATTATAGGTCACATACGATCAAACAATTGGTCAAAACAGCGCAAGCTAAAAACAGAGCACATTAAGTGCCAAAAGTAAAAAATTCATCACACGAAATCGCCCACAAAAAATTCCAATTCCCTAAGACAGATTCGAACACATACACTTAGATATTATAGAACATTTACCTCCTCCCACACATACTTACAATTTTCGATAGATCTACACGTTGCGTGATAGATAGATTTACAACAAACGCGTTAAGAGACATATCGGCACCTACTATACGTAAAACATTTCTTGAAAACTACATATAACGACTTTGGAATACAATTGAAAATAACGACCGATTGGTAATTTATGTCAAAATGATATTCAGAAAAATACTTCGTAGACACAACTTCATCGTACCAACCACAAGCAAACTGGATGGTAAAACGTTTTCACGGACAATTGAAAGGTTACCACGGACAATTGAAAATTACCGATAACTCTTCTTGGTTTACGATCAACAATAATAATATTTCAGCTACACTATTTTGTTGGGATTTCTCCTAGTTCGCAAAAGCGCGAAGTCTGATCAATAGCGGCTTCATTAAAAAACGAGACACGCTTGAAGAATGGTTGTGAAGTCTGGTTCTGAGGGGTTGGACAGTTGGAATCCAACCAAAGACGGTTCCTGGAGCTAAAAGCAAGCCAAAATATTGTCTGTTAACTTGGGTAACAGTAAGGCTTTTGCTACGGTACTAATATCGAGGTGAACCTATTGTAAACTTCTATAGCTCATTTCCAAGGGTGGTAACGGTATTGATTAATACTTGCTCTGATAGAAATGTTGCTTGCGAAACCGGGCCTATGAGTATAGGGAATATTAACAATGTTTGGAGAGTTGTAGAATTCGGGGGTTGTAGAGATGGTTGCAATGAATTAAAGAGTGAATTCGAGCGGAATCTTCGCTCGAGGGCCGAAGCCGTCTCGCGATGCAAAAGTTAATAGTGCAGCTTACTGCAAGATAGAGATACACCCACTAGGTAAATCGTACTGAATTAAAAATTGTGGAGAAATTTCTTGAGAAAGGAGAAGTGTATGTGACTTTTCCTTTTCTTTCTCCTTCTTACTCTTGCTTAATTTCCTGTTTTCTTTCTTCTTCCTTTACAGTTTCTCTTAGTTTTTCTCTATCTATATAAAAAAAATATGGCACGATATTTTTTTGTTGTGGGTTTGGGTGGCAACAACCCATCCTAATAGCCGGCGAGCTGAGCCGCTGCTACCGTATCACTGCCACCAAAGTAATAGCTTACAACAAATTAGTGGTTTCCAAAGGTAGATTTTTCGTTGTAAAGTTTGGGTGTTTTTTTATACTGGCCAAATTTTTTAGTATTAATTATTTTACTGCATGCTGTAACTTTATAATTATTTTGAATCGTTTTATTAATTCAAAATTTATTCCTCCTAACAAATGTTGTATCTTTCCTGGAATATACTTGTCGTGGGCTTCTCTGAAGTAATTCCTTTCACAGTCCGTTCGAATTGAAACACTACAATTTCACTTTGATCACTTTATTGCAAATTACGCTGGAGTTGCGCACGGATTTCAAGCTCTGCTTCACTAATCACTACTGACTACTCTTATCTGCTATATTTCAATCTCATTTATACAATTCTACGCGGAAGCTTAAACATGGAAATAACAATACGCTAACTGTAGCGGATGTTGTATGTCGCATTCACACTGTCAAGGCAAGAACATTGGCCCTTGTCAATAACTCAGTTAGTGAGTCAAGGTCAAGTTCAGCTTTTAGTGCAAGCCAAGCATTTTGTTTTGGGAAGCTCGAAAGCCAAGCTAGCAACCAGCACTCTGCATGGTAGCAAGTGTGGAAGCTAATTATAATCTCCGGGCAAAGCTCTGGAAAGCCAAGATAGTAACCAGCACCGTCTGCATGGTAGCAAGTGTGGAAGCTAATTGCCACCAAATAGCTTTTCTCGAGCTCAAACCAAGCAGCTTTCGGAATAAATAAAATTAGCTAAAACAAAAAGCAAAGACCAAACACGGAAGAATTAAATCGTTCCCAATTTAATTCTGCCGACGTTAACATTGGCAAATATTAATATTAAGAATTTAATATTGCAAAATAGTGGAATTGTGACGTACCGGTCCACTTTAGTTTCGCCGACGGTAAATGTGTGAAAGTTGAGTTCTGTTAGTGAGCCCACAGCGCGTAGACTGCCGCTGCATAGTTGAGAGGAACAATAAAGTAAACTAGAAGGCATTCCGGTCTTTTCTTTGGGAGGATCATCATTTTCAGGAGGTAACTACAACACGGAAAAGACCTGCCTCAACACCTGAGCGCAAGAAAGTGGGCCACTAGTTCCACGGCCAACAAGTGCAATACCGCTTCACCAGCGGCTAGCGCGCGCTCGATGAATTGGCCTTGAAACAAGTTGCAATGCGGAATTTAACGCTTAGTGCGATGGAATTTAAACGCTTAGTGCGACATCATTATGGTCGACTGAAAATGTATTCCGCGGAAGCAGAACAATTCCGCGACTCACAACAAAAAGCTGTAGTTTCAGATGATTGAAATATGTACAATATATTAATATTAAATTGGGTCTTAAAAATTACTCTAGCTCCCGCCGTTCCACGGGGAAGCTGCGTAACCAAGAGGGTGTTTAGGCTTTAAGAAACAAATTCCACCTATCTAATTTTTCCATCAAAGTTTTTTTAGCATCTTGAGCTTAAAAGTTAAGCTTTAATAAATGGGATATTTGTACGAAATTTGGGACAATCTATATAATAAAGCCGAATGTATGTCTGCTTACTTGTTTGTTTATACTGAGTAAACTCCAGAACCGCTGTGACATAAGCTATAAAAATAAATAAATAAAATAAATAAAATCCGGTCGTCGGCATTATATCGTAAATCCTATCCATTGGAATATAGACTATATGAAGTTTTAAAAATTTGCCGCTGGAGGAGCAAAATAAAGCTTCAAGTTCCATATCTCAGGGAAAGAGTGACCAATTTCGATGTTGTTTTCGATATCATGTCGTAAATTTTATCCAGACTGACATACGCCAGCAAATCTACTGTAGACTTAAGAAGATTAATTTTAAGGAGATTAATTTGAAGAAGATTAATTTGAAAGGGAAATGTTACTAGGTTCAATATAAATAAAAATGGTTGCATTAAGACTTGTGTAAATTATGTAATGGGTTACATTAAAACTTGTGTAAATTTGCGAGTCTGCAAAATAATTAAAAGCGTAAACCTGACTGATGTGTGTGTAAATTATTTGCCAGCATATTATAAAATTTAAAAGAAAATTAACGAATTCTTCGGCATTTGTTTGAAACAGGTTTAAATGAATCTCCTAAATTAGTTTCTTAATTTTTCATGTGATTTCCATGAAAGTGGAGTTAATTCTGCCATTTTTCATCCGATCATGGTCTTCGAGGCATCGTTGGAAAGGTTTCGACTGCTGCTATTAATTTTGAATACTAATTAACCCACTATTATTATTATTATATTTAAAAATTAAGAAATAGCATAATGAATAAAATACCTTTCTAAAGAGTTTTAGGTCTTCTAAATCGGAAAAAACTTTTATTTTATGGCGCTCTAACATTTGTCAATTTCTTTAAGGATTAAATTTAGATGGTGTTTGTATGTAAGCATACATATCTCACTCATAAAAGAAACATGGAGGTATAAAGGATATGTATTTTTTTTTACAGGCAAAAATGGATTCCCCTTGCTTATTTCATGCCTGCGATGAGGCTATTATTGCCACAAACGACGATGCCAGTGACTGTAAGTGCAGTGCTGTCCGTTTAGGATATTGGAAGGATGATTATATCGGTTACTTCGTTCGCCACCAGGATCGTAGAGCACCCGAAATAAATCGTGGTTATTTTGCTAGAGTCAAAGGCATTGAGATGTGCGTTGAAAAGTTCCTAAAAGTAAGTACTACTTAAACCAATTTTAAAAGTAAATCCTTATTTTATAATATCAAAATCCGTGATTAATAAAACAACAAATTGTACTAAACTAATTTCTATACTCATTTGGATCTGTGGTTACAGACTCCCGAAGTGCGACAGTTGTTATGAGCGCAGCTTGGGTTTTATACAGAGTTTTTCTGTGTTAGGTGATCGGATATGGGGTTGAAGTAGAGATAAAGAATTATATGTGCGTAATATACTCTAAGTTCACGGAATATGAGCTTATTCCCATTTTCTATGTTGCTTTACTGTGTCTATGGATTTGTATTAAACGAAAACTCCTGAAACTTTTTGTTTCAATTACGTGTTGGTTATACCCACTATAAAGAGTTTTTAATCCTTAAGGGAACAGGTGTAAATAAGTGGCATGTGTTAAGGTGAGGTAGCAAATTTGCTGATCGATGGCTAGTGAGCCATCCGATAGTTCCAGGCCGATAGATAGATTTTATGGATTTTTTTATTATCTGGAGACTGAAGATTCTCATGGGATTTTTAATTACTTGAGGATTGAGGACTCCCACGAAAATTTTTTAATGTTTATGGGAATATTTTGAGAAATATATGTTGTGACGAACCTTTCTTGGGCTGGCGTGGAGTAGTTACTGCGCGTCCAGTGGTTCGGGTCTCAATACTTTGGCGACGACAATAGTGCCCTGCTGAAACCTGTGTAAAATCCCTCCCTGACCCTTCTAATTTGGGAACACAAGCGTTTTATCTATGAATCACTTTATTTACCGATTTGTTCTTCAATTAGGACTTACATAACCTAGACGTAGGGGACGTGGGGAAGTCAAGGATGGGAGCCCGTCGGTTAGCAAACCACACGGGGGGGACAAGATTGTGAAGGATTTAGGAGGGGAGCCCGTCGGTTAAAAAACCACACGGGAAGACAGGATTGTGAAGGATTCAGGAGGGGAGCCCGTCGGTTAAAAAACCACACGGGGAGACAGGATTGTGATGAAATTTTCAAGCCTACTGGTTGCAATTAATGTCTATGCGATGAAGACTCACTCTGCTGTTAGTCCTTCGACGGGCGTCGGTACTGCTGGAGTGTCCTTTGAACCGGTGTCCTCCGGTTGTTAGCACTTAGTTAACTCAAACGTTTGTCACTGTTGGTCCACTCCTTTGTTGCGCGATGGCTAGCGAATAGAGAATAGAGACCGATTCCTGTACGTCGGCATCTTAAATAGGCTCCCGCTGGACTTCCAACGGCGGCAGTGTGAGTGGCTTCGCCACACGGCGTCCGGCTGTCTCCCTCTCGGGGTATCCCGTTATCCGCGTGCCACTCTTCCTGAGTCAACTTTTTACTCAGCGCGTTGTTGGTTGCGGGATTTTTCCCGTCCCTGGCTGGTGGTGTTGGAAGGCTCTACTTTCTTACTTCTGACGCTTGCCGCCGGAAGATGGCGCTACAACCGTCGAGGTTGTAGTCGCCGCTAAGTGTTGAGTGGGTGGGGGACCCACCGGTGGTGGATCCCTCCACAGGGTGACGATGTCTCGCTGTTGTTGCCCTCATCTCTTGTTTGTGGGAACCCACCTTTGGTGAGTTCCTCACACTCTCTTCCCACTTAGGGGGTGGAGGGAAATGGTGGTCCCTTGGGAGCCCAGGGCGATCACCACTCGATAATCCCTGAAGTGGTATCGCAGTCTCCGTTTGGCCTTGTTGGCCGTTGCGCGTCGCTGCAGCTCCTCGCACCGGAAAATGATGTTGGCGCAGATATGAGGAGGCAGCAGCTGGTGCCCTCTGGTGTGGAAGTCGTCCAGTCCTACGAACGACATCCCCTGGACTTGCGGTGGTACTTCGCGATTCTGCCCCAGGGTTTGCGGTGGCATCGCAGGTATCTGAGGCGCCACGTCGGAGACGCTTTTCTCGGACCCGGTTGTTGTTGACGCAGTCAAGTTTGCTGGGGGTGTGTCCTCGGCATGGATCTCCGCATAGAGCTGGTCGTAGAACCCTCCTTCGATCGGGTCGTAGAGGTACCCGAAACTGACTGGGCATTCTAGGGCCATATCCTCTTCGCTAACACGATTCCATGGGTGTTCGATCGCCCTCTGGGGTACGATGTCGTGGCCTGGTGGTGGCGATGGGGAAGTCGAAATCATAAAGGCGCTTGATGGGGACGGACTCGCCTCGATGGCCCTATTTAATGCGGCATCCACCTTGAAGCCATATCGGCCGCCTTCGTATAGGTCTTGGCTGACGCTGACCCATTGCACGGTGTCATCGTTGTGTCTCTCGGTCGGTGGCGCCAGCTGGGCTGTGATAACGGCTGGTTGATCAGTTCTCGTGATGTCTTCCTGGGCCTGAGTGGGCTGCGCCTCGTCGTTGAAGTCTCCTGCGAGCTTGGACGTGGCCTCGGGCTCCACCCATAAGCTGTAACCTTCGTTGAACTTCGGCACGGGATGAAACTCATCATTGTGCTCCTTGGCCGGCTGCGCTGTTGTGGTTCGGCGGTTACTCCTTTTGTCGTCTTCCTGGGCCTGAGTGGGCTGCGCTTTGTCACCGAGGTCTCCGGAGAGTTCGGACGTGGCCTCGGGCCCCACTCGTAGGCTATAGCACACTTCCATAACTTTCGGCACGGGTTGGAGGTCAATGGTTTTGGCTGCACACCTATTTCGTGCCAGCGTCGTCGGGTGTCTAGGGACGAACTTCAACGTGGGGAAGGCGCTTACGTCCCTTCCTTGCTCCATGGCGAGTTGTCTGAGCACTTGCGCGATCGCCTCGTGCTTCTCCTGTGGGTTGAACGGGGTGTCTTGACGTGACAGCATTCTCGCCTTGAGGGCTGCTGGGTCCTTGATGATTTGTTCCACGTAGTGGAGCATGAACACGCCACAGTCGTCACCGTTTGTCTGTCGTGGTATTCTTGCGCTGATCAGCGGGAGGTTCCCCTCCGTGAACCGGGATGGCTCCACCTGCAGCTCGCAGCCTCGGAATACCAGTGACAGGTACTCACGTATCTGGGCTGCCCTCTCGGTGTCGGCTTGTTGATACAGCGAGTCCAGCTGTAGGATGCAACCGTACCCACGCTTGGTCCCGGCGCTTGGTAAGTAGGCAACCATTGCCTCCCAATGGTCCCCTGAATTGATGGGCCACACGATGACCGTCATCGCCGTGAGGTCTATCTTCCTCGTCCAACGACGCACGGATTGGAATCGCTCCTCGGCGCTCCGACCCCTTGCCATTCGATCGAAGAAGAACGGGTTGAATATATGGGTGCGTTCTCGCAAGGTGGTTCCGGTGCTCTGTTGGACCCAGCGGAGGTATACCTCCACCAATACGTCGTTCAGCCACCTGCCGCTGCTGAGCCTTTCGAAGTCTCGGACTCGCACCTGGATTCCGCCCGGAGGGTATTGGAGAAGCGAATCTTCCTCCGCTTCCATTGCGTATGACCTCTTCTATTATGGTCAGGGTTGTCTGGTCCGAGTTGGTTAGCTATAATGAAAGAAGAAGACGTTAGTGTATTCTAACGGTCCGGGTCGACCGCTCGTCGATTTGTCTGTTCGGGTGCTTGTTCTGTCGTGCCTGTGGTCCGAGTTTCGGGCTACTCGGTCTGGCGGGCGCCCTTTCTTCCCCTTCGGAGTCGCAAGGAGATGTGTGAGCGTCTCGATATAGCTTCACTTCGCTGATATGTGCAGTGCGTATCCGCTCTGATCCTTCCAGTTTAAGCTGTACAATAACTGGGGAGGTAAATCCAATGACGCGGTACGGTCCGTCGAACTTCGGCGCCAGTTTCGCTGTAAATTTCTCGGCTGCGTTGGACAGGAAATGTGTTTTCGCCAGGACTCGCTGGCCAATCTGTGGTTTCTAAGGTCGATGTCGTAAATTGTAGTGCCGCGCCTGGGCATTTGCTGCGCGTCGAAGGTTGCTTCGTACAATTTCAAAAATTCCCTGTAATCTATGAGCTCGTTGATGTGGGCTCTGTTCTGGGTTGCCTGTGCCTAGTGTGTTTTCGTCGTATAATGCTCGAGGTAATCGTGGTTCTCTTCCCTGTGTGAGAAACGCTGGTGTGTACCCTGTGGACTCGGAGACTGTGGTGTTGATGGCAAGCAGGATTGATCTCTGGGAGTTGTTCGTCCCAGCGCTGTTGGATCCCTTTTGCCAACTGTGCAATGATACGTTTAACGTTTCGATTTGCTCTCTCGGTCGGGTTTTCCTGCGGCATGTATGGAGCGGTGAATTGCTGACGGATTCCCATCTTCTTTAAATAATCCTTGAAGTGGGCGCTGCTGAATTGTGGTCCGTTGTCACAAATGAGGACCTTTGGTACTCCATAGCGGCAGACAATTCGCTCACGCAGGGCTCTCTGAAGGCTCTCACTTGTCGCCTTGCGCAGAGGAACTATCTCCGTCCACTTGGAGAACTTGTCGTACATGACCAGTGCCATGGTGTGACCCTGCGGCGTGCGCGGCAGCGGTCCGATGAAGTCCGCACCGATTGTCGCCCATGGTTCGTTGCTCAGACGTGTCAGCATATGTCCGGCTGGTTTTTCTTGCGAGGGTTTGTATCTCTGGCAGGATTCGCAGCTGTTGACATACCTCTTAATATCCCGCGCCATGCCGGGCCAGTAGTAACGTTTGCCAATTCTGATTGTTGTCTTGCGAATCCCGTGATGTCCAGCGGTGGGGTTGTCGTGGTTCTCGGCGAGAACCCGAGGTCGCAGATTCTTAGGGACGCACAATTTCCAAGGTGGCGAGTCATCGTCTAGATCGGATACTGGAAAGTGTCGGTAGAGTTGTCGATCGAGGATTGTGTAATCCGGGAATTTCTCAGGGCTTGTCTTTACGTCTTGAAGCTTCGTGGCATGCCATCGGCAATCCGCGGGGTTGGCATCCTGAACTAATAGGATGTCCGCTGGCTGCCTAGAGAGGGCATCTGCCACAACGTTCCACTTTCCTCGTCTGTATTTTACTTGGAACTGGTACTGCTGTAGCTCCAAGGCCCACCGCGCGATCCTGCCGGAAGGGTTGTCTATGGAGTTGAGCCAGCGCAACGAGGAATGGTCAGTGAGGACGGTAAATTCGTACCCTTCCACGTACTGTCGCATTTTCCGAATGCCCCACACTATCGCGAGACATTCCTTCTCGGTGGTTGAGTATCGCTGTTCCACGTCGGTGAGGTGGCGGCTGGCATACGCGATCACTCGCTCTTCTCCTTCTTGCTCCTGCGTTAGCACCACGCCGAGGCCATACTCGCTAGCGTCTGTTTGGAGGACAAATTTTTGGTTAAAGTCCGGCTGCGCGAGGACGGGCGCTTCGGTTAGTTTATTCTTTATTGTTTCGAAAGCCTGCTGTTGCTCGGTGTCCCATCGTAAGCGTTTGCCTTTCTTGAGAAGTGTCGTCAATGGTGTCGTGATGTCAGAGAAACCGGGTATGAATCTGCGATACCATGAAGCTGTGCCTAGAAAACGTCGAACGCCTCGTATGTCGGTAGGGGGTGGCAAATCTCGTATTGCCGTGACTTTGTCCGGGTCGGTGTGGATACCGTTCGCACTCACTACGTGACCGAGGTACTTGATTTCCTCTTGGAAGAACTTGCATTTTTCTCTGTTGATTTTTAATTTTGCAGCTTTCAACCGGCGTAACACTTCCCTCAGATTGTCCATGTGATCCTGCCAAGATTTTCCGGTGACGATGATATCGTCTAAATATGCGAAAGCATAAGGTTCCAGTTCCGGCCCGATAACCTGGTCGAGCGCTCGTTGAAATGTGGCCGGCGCGGAGTGCAACCCGAATGGCATCACCCGCCACTGGAAAAGGCCACGGCCAGGTACGGTAAATGCCGTAAACTTTTTGCTCTCGGGGTGCATCGGGATTTGCCAGTAGCCATTTTTGAGGTCGAGGCTACTTATGTACCGCGCTTCCCGTAAACGATCCAGAATGTGGTGTATCATTGGCAGCGGGTACGCGTCAGGTACAGACCGGGCATTAAGTTGGCGATAATCAACGCAGACGCGCCATTGTCCGGTCTTCTTCTTGACCAATACAAGAGGAGCGCTAAATGGGCTGTTTGATGGTTCGATGCATCCCTTCTGTAGTAGCTCATCCACCTCGTCGTTAATTACCTTCTGCATAGCGGGATTTCTCGGGTAATATCGCTGCTTGAGGGGTCGTTCGTCCTTCATCACAATGCGGTGCGTAGCTATGTTGGACGTGCCCTCCAATTCATCGAAGCCACGTAGTTCTTCGTCTAGGAATTTCTCGACCTGTTCCTCGACGGGGATGTCTTTGGTGACTCTAGCCTGTTGTCTTGTTGGGTTGCTCGCCTGTGGGTTGCAAGCCTGCCTTGTTCGGTTGCTGCTGGGGTTTTGTTCTTGTCCGGTCGAGGTGTCCGGTGCCTGTGTAAGGGTGCATCGCTCTGTTGGGCAAGCTGCTCGTTCCCTGAGTTGGAGCCGTTGGCCTCCGCACTGTAGAATGGTACCAATTTTTGCCAGGAAGTCCATTCCGAGCACCAGCGGATCGATCACTCCTGGCATGACTAGTAGGTCTATCACGCCACTGCTATTGCCCAGTTGAACTTCTGCTCCAAGGGACCGGTGTATCACCCGAACGCCACCGTCTGCCAGCTGGACCTTTACTCCTGTGCTGTCGGACGTCTCGGGGAGTCCCAATTCCGCTACCCGACTGGCGCTGACGAAACTTCGCGTGTCTCCAGTTTCCAACGTCGCCTCCAGATTTACTTCTCCGATTCTCACCTTTGCCAGGATCTTCCTGCCATCGCTAAGCAAAGGTGACGATGTAGCCGTCGTGGCTGCCAACTGGTGTGGCTCATAGGAAGAGCTTGTAGCGCCTGCTGTTACTTTGTAGTTCTTTGTATTGCTCGTGTTTAGTTTGGTTGGCGGATGCCTGGTCTCGTGTGGGGGGGGGGGATTTACTGGTCTTGAGGTTCCAACACCCCTCCTGTCGGTTGGTCCTCCTCGGCGTTTCCCGCTTGTCTACTGCAGCACTCGATGGTGTGCATGCCGACTTTTCCGCACTCCCAGCATAATATTTTACTGGAAAGCTGACACGCGTACCGTCTGCAAGTAGCGCTTGGATTCCTGATGATTTCTTCTGTTGATGCCTGCGTAACTGCTGCTCTGAAAGTCGCCGGGGCAGCGGCGATTCTGTTGTTGAGGTCTGCGTCAGTTGTCGTTGTTGCTCTGGACGGGGTCGTGGTGGCGGTTCTTTTGCCTTTTCTCTCCTGATGTCCTCAAAATCCTCAGCGAGAGCGGTTAATTCTTCCAAATTCACGAAGTCCTTGCGTCGGATATAGAGCTGGTATTCGCTGCGACAATTCCGATAAATTCGTTGAAACTGCTGTTCGCTTTGTAAATAAGGGTCTGTATCCCCAGCACGTAGTCCTTGAAAGTCTCCCGGGGGCGTTGGACGCGACGGCGTATGCTGTCGTCGAGTTCCTTGAAGTACCGAGCGGGCAGGTGCCACACCTGCCGTTTGGGCTGCCAGGGGTGTATCGATATATAGCGTTGGTAGTGGCGTCGCGCTGGTTGTCGTTGTCGTCGTCGTAAGGCTGACTCGTTGCTGCCCACTGGGCCCCGGTGAGGGAGAGCGCTTGTATTTCTGTTCGAGTTCTCTCAGGCGTGACTCCACTGCGTCACTTAACTCTGCTCTGGTGGCATAACCGTGAAATCGTCGTCGTAACTCCTCTACCGTCCTGTTGCCTCGAGCCCAAGGTCCTCCATAATTTTTTGGAACTCCTCCTTCTGTACGTTGTACACCCATCCAGTTTTTATGGGTTTAGCGGTGCTGACATTCATTATTTTAGTTAGTGATCTTATGTATTAATTTTTGTATTTTAGTATTTATTTTATGTATTAAATATTTTACTTGATTTATTGATATTCCAGTTAAATTTTATTTATTAATTATTTTATTGAATATTTGTTTAGTTATTATCTATTTCTTGCGTGATTTTACGGGCAGCCTCACTGCCTCGTAATTTTTCAGGTTTGCAGCTCTGCTGAATTCGTCTTGGTGAGTTTTCTTGCGGTGATTGTCTTGGCTTGCGTGCGGTGTGTGTCTTGGCTTGCGTGCTGTGTGTGTCTTGGCTTGCGTGCGGTGTGTGTCTTAGCTTGCGTGCGTTGTGTGCCTTGGCTTGCGATGAGGTTCTCCGCTGGGAGATCTTTGCTAACGATCTTGCCGGTGTGTTTCTCTGATGAGTATTTGCTTGGTCTGTATCTTCACTAACCTCTGTACGGTGTCTCGGATGCTTGTTCACTGGGTGCGCTGCTTGGCTTTTCGTAACGATAGCTTATCCGGTGCCGCTTCTGTTTGTTTTCTCGAACTTCCGGTCCTTTTAATGCGTGGGGTTTCTGCTGCTATTGTCGTCGCTGAATTTTGACCCCAAGGGTCCCTGTTCGGGCGCCAATTGTGACAAACCTTCTTTTAGCGGCGTGGAGTAGCTGTCGCGCGTCCAGTGGTTCGGGTCGCAATACTTGACGACGACAATAGTCCCACTGATGATACCTATACGTAATCCCTCCCAGACCCTCAGATTATGTAATACAAGGGTTTTCTTTCAAATATCCTTTATTGAACTAAAAATAGGTTGCACTTTGCTTAATCTAAAACACAGGTCTTCTCGGCTCAGCTTATGTTAACCTATACCGTCGACCTCGATTCCGCCCGCGTTCCTCACGGGGAAAAGACGTACCGTCAATTAGCCAACTACACGGTTCCGTCATAAGTCGGAATCAAGGGGAAGACGTATGGGGTGTGGGGAATCAAGGATGGGAGCCCGTCGGTTTAGAAACCACACGGGACACGAGATTGTGGGGAATCCAGGACGGGAGCCGTCGGTTAATAAACCACACGGGATACAGGGTTATGAGATAATTTTTGATGCTACGGGGATATATATATATAGTATATACAATAAAAACTCACTCTCTTGATTGTCTTTCGACTGGTATCGGCACTGCGTCACAATGTCCTTCGAGTAGAAACCCCACTGTTGTGAAGTGTCCTTCGAGTGGTGTCCTTCGAATGATGTCCTTTGAATGGTATCACTGCTGTAGCCCTTATTCACTGTGATCTTGTCTGCTTTGCACTATTAAATTTTTATTCACGGGTATACACTGCTTTCTCGCGCGAGGGCTAGAGAACAGAGAGCGATTTCTGCGCGTCGGTCCCTTAAATAGCCACCCGCTGGACTTCCAGCGGCGGCGGTGTGATTGGCTTCGCCACACGGCGCCCGGCTGTCTCCCTCTCGTGGGATCCCGTTATCCGTGCGCTTCCATGCTATTCTTCCTGACTTGGCGTGATGGCACGTCATGCGGCTTGTGATCCTCTCACAATTCTTTCAGAGCGTTGTTGCTTGCGGGATTTTTCCCGTCCATAGCTGTCGGTATCGGTGGGCTCTGCTTACTAACGTTGGCGCTTGCCGCCGAAAGATAGCGCTGCAACCGTCGTGGTTGTTGTCGCCGCTAAAATTTGAGTAGTGCGGACCCACCGGTGGTTCCCCCACAAGGTGACGATGTGCCGCTGTCGTTATCATTATCATTATGTTTTGTGGGAACCCACCTTCGGTGAGTTCCTCACAACTTTTTTAGCAGATGAGATTTAAGTTTTTCACTCTTTCTAAAATATCCTTCACGCTAAAATTGAGTTTCAGATTTTTTCATTTTCGCTTTTTGTTAAAATTTTTTCACTTTTTAGAATGTTCTATTCACTTTTTTTTAAATTTATTTATTTATTTATTCAACCAATAAGCTCATGCACTAAGAGCACAGCTTTTTTATAGCGCTACAATATTTAATTATTATCACTTAAAATATTATATTTATAATTAAAAGAGAGGAAACAAAGATAACAATATAGAGAGCTTATATATAAACTACAGAAGAAAAAGAGAAAGAAAAAGAAGAGTTTCAACGGTACGTTACTTTACACAAGAATAGTGTTATTACAAGAATTATAGAGTTCATCTCAGGATAAAGAAAAATAATCTCTAGCCAGCCGCCTAAAGATGTCTGCCCTACCAACAATCTTTAAATTATTTGGTAAACTGTTCCACAGTCTTATGGTATGTATGAAGAAAAATCTTTCTGTATTGAGATATTTAAAACATTTGTTTCTACTTTTAATTTTCAGAAAATGAAAATCGGCCATAACTTTTCAAATACTGGATATAGAGCATGAAGTTTCTAAATGAAATCTTTAGAACTCTGGGGGGCTATCCGGAACTCTAATAAAATTTTTGGATTTCCGAAAAAAAAATTTTAGTACTTATACCGGCTGTAGGGTACCAAGTTACTATACCAAACCTTCAGAACTATTGTAGCAATGCTCAGAACTGCAATAATTTTCTTACATTTCTAAGAAACATTTGTTGGTACTTTAAAATTTTCAGAAAATGAAAAGCGGCCATAACTTTTAAAATACTGGATATAGAGCATGAAGTTTCTAGACGAAATCTTTTGAACTCTGGGGGTCTATCCGGAACTCTAATAAAATTTTTGGATTTCCGAAAAAAAAAATTTAGTACTTATACCGGCTGTAGGGTACCAAGTTACTATACCAAATCTTCAGAACTATTGCAGAAATTCTCAGAACTGCAATAATTTTTTTACATTTCTAAGAAACTTTGAAATTGGTACTTTGAAATTTTCACAAAATGAAAATGAAAATCGGCCATAACTTTTAAAATACTGGATATAGAGCATGAAGTTTCTAGACGAAATCTTTAGAACTCTGGGGGGCTATCCGGAACTCTAATAAAATTTTTGGATTTCCGAAAAAAAAATTTTAGTACTTATACCGGCTGTAGGGTACCATGTTACTATACCAAATCTTCAGAACTATTGTAGCAATGCTCAGAACTGCAATAATTTTTTTACATTTCCAAGAAACATTTGCTGGTACTTCGAACTTTTCAGAAAATGAAAATGAAAATCGGCCATAACTTTTAAAATACTGGATATAGAGCATGAAGTTTCCAGACGAAATCTTTAGAACTCTGGGTGGCTATCCGGAACTCTAATAAAATTTTTGGATTCCCGAAAAAAAATTTTAGTACTTATACCGGCTGTAGGGTACCAAGTTACTATACCAAATTTACAGAACTATTGTAGCAATGCTCAGAACTGCAATAATTTTTTTACATTTCCAAGAAACATTTGCTGGTACTTCGAAATTTTCAGAAAATGAAAATGAAAATCCTCTATAACTTTTAAAATACTGGATATAGAGCATGAAGTTTCTAGACGAAATCTTTAGAACTCTGGGGGGCTATCCGGAACTCTAATAAAATTTTTGGATTTCCGAAAAAAAAATTTTAGTACTATACCGGCTGTAGGGTACCAAGTTACTATACCAAATCTTCAGAACTATTGTAGCAATACTCAGAACTGCAATAATTTTCTTACATTTCTAAGAAACATTTGTTGGTACTTTGAAATTTTCGGAAAATGAAAATCGGCCATAACTTTTAAAATACTGGATATAGAGCATGAA
This sequence comes from Sicus ferrugineus, assembly GCA_922984085.1. Lineage (NCBI taxonomy): Eukaryota > Metazoa > Arthropoda > Insecta > Diptera > Conopidae > Sicus > Sicus ferrugineus. The sequence goes on from OV277349.1 coordinate 31,502,163, forward strand.
GTTTCTAGACGAAATCTTTAGAACTCTGGGGGGCTATCCGGAACTCTAATAAAATTTTTGGATTTCCGAAAAAAAAATTTTAGTACTTATACCGGCTGTAGGGTACCAAGTTACTATACCAAATCTTCAGAACTATTGTAGCAATGCTCAGAACTGCAATAATTTTTTTACATTTCTAAGAATCTTTGAAATTGGTACTTAGAAATTTTCAGAAAATGAAAATGAAAATCGGCCATAACTTTTAAAATACTGGATATAGAGCATGAAGTTTCTAGACGAAATATTTAGAACTCTGGGGGGCTATCCGGAACTCTAATAAAATTTTGGATTTCCGAAAAAATTTTTGTACTTATACCGGCTGTAGGGTACCAAGTTACTATACCAAATCTTCAGAACTATTGTAGCAATACTCAGAACTGCAAAAATTTTCTTACATTTCTAAGAAACATTTGTTGGTACTTTGAAATTTTCGGAAAATGAAAATTGGCCATAACTTTTAAAATACTGGATATAGAGCATGAAGTTTCTAGACGAAATCTTTAGAACTCTGGGGGGGGGGCTATCCGGAACTCTAATAAAATTTTTGGATTTGCGAAAAAAATTTTTTAGTTCTTATACCGGCTGTAGGGTACCAAGTTACTATACCAAATCTTCAGAACTATTGTAGCAATGCTCAGAACTGCAATAATTTTCTTACATTTCTAAGAAACATTTGTTGGTCCTTTGAAATATTCAGAAAATGAAAATGAAAATCGGCCATAACTTTTAAAATACTGGATATAGAGCATGAAGTTTCTAGACGAAATCTTTAGAACTCTGGGGGGCTATCCGGAACTATAATAAAATGTTTGGATTTCCGAAAAAAAATTTTAGTACTTATACCGGCTGTAAGGTACCAAGTTACTATACCTAATCTTCAGAACTATTGTAGCAATTCTCAGAACTGCAATAATTTTTTTACATTTCTAAGAAACTTTGAAATTGGTACTTAGAAATTTTCAGAAAATGAAAATCGGCCATAACTTTTAAAATACTGGATATAGAGCATGAAGTTTCTAGACGAAATCTTTAGAACTCTGGGGGGGCTATCCGGAAGTCTAATAAAAATTCTGGATTTCCGAAAAAGAATTTTTAGTACTTATACCGGCTGTAGGGTACCAAGTTACTATACCAAATCTTCAGAACTATTGTAGCAATGCTCAGAACTGCAATAATTTTTTTACATTTCTAAGAAACATTTGTTGGTACTTTGAAATTTTCAGAAAATGAAAATCGGCCATAACTTTTAAAATACTGGATATAGAGCATGAAGTTTCTAGACGAAATCTTTAGAACTCTGGGGGCTATCCGGAAGTCTAATAAAAATTTTGGATTTCCGAAAAAAAACTTTAGTACTTATACCGGCTGTAGGGTACTAAGTTACTATACCAAATCTTCAGAACTATTGTAGCAATACTCAGAACTGCAATAATTTTCTTACATTTCTAAGAAACATTTGTTGGTACTTTGAAATTTTCAGAAAATGAAAATCGGCCATAACTTTTAAAATACTGGATATAGAGCATGAAGTTTCTAGACGAAATCTTTAGAACTCTGGGGGGCTATCCGGAACTCTAATAAAATGTTTGGATTTCCGAAAAAAAATTTTAGTACTTATACCGGCTGTAGGGTACCAAGTTACTATACCAAATCTTCAGAACTATTGTAGCAATACTCAGAACTGCAATAATTTTCTTACATTTCTAAGAAACATTTGTTGGTACTTTGAAATTTTCGGAAAATGAAAATTGGCCATAACTTTTAAAATACTGGATATAGAGCATGAAGTTTCTAGACGAAATCTTTAGAACTCTGGGGGGCTATCCGGAACTCTAATAAAATTTTTGGATTTCCGAAGAAAAAAAATTTTAGTACTTATACCGGCTGTAGGGTACCAAGTTACTATACCAAATCTTCAGAACTATTGTAGCAATGCTCAGAACTGCAATAATTTTTTTACATTTCTAAGAATCTTTGAAATTGGTACTTAGAAATTTTCAGAAAATGAAAATGAAAATCGGCCATAACTTTTAAAATACTGGATATAGAGCATGAAGTTTCTAGACGAAATATTTAGAACTCTGGGGGGCTATCCGGAACTCTAATAAAATTTTTGGATTTCCGAAAAAATTTTTGTACTTATACCGGCTGTAGGGTATCAAGGTACTATACCAAATCTTCAGAACTATTGTAGCAATTCTCAGAACTGCAATAATTTTTTTACATTTCTAAGAAACTTTGAAATTGGTACTTAAAAATTTTCAGAAAATGAAAATGAAAATCGGCCATAACTTTTAAAATACTGGATATAGAGCATGAAGTTTCTAGACGAAATCTTTAGAACTCGGGGGGCTATCCGGAACTCTAATAAAATTTTTGGATTTCCGAAGAAAACAATTTTTAGTACATATACAGGCTGTAGGGTACCAAGTTACTATACCAAATCTTCAGAACTATTGTAGCAATGCTCAGAGCTGCAATAATTTTCTTACATTTCTAAGAAACATTTGTTGGTCCTTTGAAATATTCAGAAAATGAAAATGAAAATCGGCCATAACTTTTAAAATACTGGACATAGGGCACGAAGTTTCTAGACGAAATCTTTAGAACTCTGGGGGGGGGGGCTATCCGGAACTCTAATAAAATTTTTGGATTTGCGAAAAAAATTTTTTAGTTCTTATACCGGCTGTAGGGTACCAAGTTACTATACCAAATCTTCAGAACTATTGTAGCAATGCTCAGAACTGCAATAATTTTCTTACATTTCTAAGAAACATTTGTTGGTCCTTTGAAATATTCAGAAAATGAAAATGAAAATCGGCCATAACTTTTAAAATACTGGACATAGGGCACGAAGTTTCTAGACGAAATCTTTAGAACTCTGGGGGGGGCTATCCGGAACTCTAATAAAATTTTTGGATTTGCGAAAAAAATTTTTTAGTTCTTATACCGGCTGTAGGGTACCAAGTTACTATACCAAATCTTCAGAACTATTGTAGCAATGCTCAGAACTGCAATAATTTTTTTACATTTCTAAGAAACATTTGTTGGTCCTTTGAAATATTCAGAAAATGAAAATGAAAATCGGCCATAACTTTTAAAATACTGGATATAGAGCATGAAGTTTCTAGACGAAATCTTTAGAACTCTGGGGGGCTATCCGGAACTATAATAAAATGTTTGGATTTCCGAAAAAATTTTTTAGTACTTATACCGGCTGTAAGGTACCAAGTTACTATACCTAATCTTCAGAACTATTGTAGCAATTCTCAGAACTGCAATAATTTTTTTACATTTCTAAGAAACTTTGAAATTGGTACTTAGAAATTTTCAGAAAATGAAAATCGGCCATAACTTTTAAAATACTGGATATAGAGCATGAAGTTTCTAGACGAAATCTTTAGAACTCTGGGGGGGCTATCCGGAAGTCTAATAAAAATTCTGGATTTCCGAAAAAGAATTTTTAGTACTTATACCGGCTGTAGGGTACCAAGTTACTATACCAAATCTTCAGAACTATTGTAGCAATGCTCAGAACTGCAATAATTTTTTTACATTTCTAAGAAACATTTGTTGGTACTTTGAAATTTTCAGAAAATGAAAATCGGCCATAACTTTTAAAATACTGGATATAGAGCATGAAGTTTCTAGACGAAATCTTTAGCACTCTGGGGGCTATCCGGAAGTCTAATAAAAATTTTGGATTTCCGAAAAAAAACTTTAGTACTTATACCGGCTGTAGGGTACTAAGTTACTATACCAAATCTTCAGAACTATTGTAGCAATACTCACAATTGCAATAATTTTCTTACATATCTAAGAAACGTTTGATGTTACTTTGAAATTTTCAGAAAATGAAAATGAAAATCGGCCATAACTTTTAAAATACTGGATATAGAGCATGAAGTTTCTAGACGAAATCTTTAGAACTCGGGGGGCTATCCGGAACTCTAATAAAATTTTTGGATTTCCGAAAAAAAAATTTTAGTACTATACCGGCTGTAGGGTACCAAGTTACTATACCAAATCTTCAGAACTATTGTAGCAATACTCAGAACTGCAATAATTTTCTTACATTTCTAAGAAACATTTGTTGGTACTTTGAAATTTTCGGAAAATGAAAATCGGCCATAACTTTTAAAATACTGGATATAGAGCATGAAGTTTCTAGACGAAATCTTTAGAACTCTGGGGGGCTATCCGGAACTCTAATAAAATTTTTGGATTTCCGAAAAAAAAATTTTAGTACTTATACCGGCTGTAGGGTACCAAGTTACTATACCAAATCTTCAGAACTATTGTAGCAATGCTCAGAACTGCAATAATTTTTTTACATTTCTAAGAATCTTTGAAATTGGTACTTAGAAATTTTCAGAAAATGAAAATAAAAATCGGCCATAACTTTTAAAATACTGGATATAGAGCATGAAGTTTCTAGACGAAATATTTAGAACTCTGGGGGGCTATCCGGAACTCTAATAAAATTTTTGGATTTCCGAAAAAATTTTTGTACTTATACCGGCTGTAGGGTATCAAGGTACTATACCAAATCTTCAGAACTATTGTAGCAATTCTCAGAACTGCAATAATTTTCTTACATTTCTAAGAAACATTTGTTGGTCCTTTGAAATATTCAGAAAATGAAAATGAAAATCGGCCATAACTTTTAAAATACTGGACATAGGGCACGAAGTTTCTAGACGAAATCTTTAGAACTCTGGGGGGCTATCCGGAACTATAATAAAATGTTTGGATTTCCGAAAAAAATTTTTAGTACTTATACCGGCTGTAAGGTACCAAGTTACTATACCTAATCTTCAGAACTATTGTAGCAATTCTCAGAACTGCAATAATGTTTTTACATTTCTAAGAAACTTTGAAATTGGTACTTAGAAATTTTCAGAAAATGAAAATCGGCCATAACTTTTAAAATACTGGATATAGAGCATGAAGTTTCTAGACGAAATCTTTAGAACTCTGGGGGGGCTATCCGGAAGTCTAATAAAAATTCTGGATTTCCGAAAAAGAATTTTTAGTACTTATACCGGCTGTAGGGTACCAAGTTACTATACCAAACCTTCAGAACTATTGTAGCAATGCTCAGAACTGCAATAATTTTCTTACATTTCTAAGAAACATTTGTTGGTACTTTAAAATTTTCAGAAAATGAAAAGCTGCCATAACTTTTAAAATACTGGATATAGAGCATGAAGTTTCTAGACGAAATCTTTTGAACTCTGGGGGTCTATCCGGAACTCTAATAAAATTTTTGGATTTCCGAAAAAAAAAATTTAGTACTTATACCGGCTGTAGGGTACCAAGTTACTATATCAAATCTTCAGAACTATTGCAGAAATTCTCAGAACTGCAATAATTTTTTTACATTTCTAAGAAACTTTGAAATTGGTACTTTGAAATTTTCACAAAATGAAAATGAAAATCGGCCATAACTTTTAAAATACTGGATATAGAGCATGAAGTTTCTAGACGAAATCTTTAGAACTCTGGGGGGCTATCCGGAACTCTAATAAAATTTTTGGATTTCCGAAAAAAAAAATTTTAGTACTTATACCGGCTGTAGGGTACCATGTTACTATACCAAATCTTCAGAACTATTGTAGCAATGCTCAGAACTGCAATAATTTTTTTACATTTCCAAGAAACATTTGCTGGTACTTCGAACTTTTCAGAAAATGAAAATGAAAATCGGCCATAACTTTTAAAATACTGGATATAGAGCATGAAGTTTCCAGACGAAATCTTTAGAACTCTGGGTGGCTATCCGGAACTCTAATAAAATTTTTGGATTCCCGAAAAAAAATTTTAGTACTTATACCGGCTGTAGGGTACCAAGTTACTATACCAAATTTACAGAACTATTGTAGCAATACTCAGAACTGCAATAATTTTTTTACATTTCCAAGAAACATTTGGTACTTTGAAATTTTCGGAAAATGAAAATGAAAATCCTCTATAACTTTTAAAATACTGGATATAGAGCATGAAGTTTCTAGACGAAATCTTTAGAACTCTGGGGGGCTATCCGGAACTCTAATAAAATTTTTGGATTTCCGAAAAAAAAATTTTAGTACTTATACCGGCTGTAGGGTACCAAGTTACTATACCAAATCTTCAGAACTATTGTAGCAATGCTCAGAACTGCAATAATTTTTTTACATTTCTAAGAATCTTTGAAATTGGTACTTAGAAATTTTCAGAAAATGAAAATGAAAATCGGCCATAACTTTTAAAATACTGGATATAGAGCATGAAGTTTCTAGACGAAATATTTAGAACTCTGGGGGGCTATCCGGAACTCTAATAAAATTTTTGGATTTCCGAAAAAATTTTTGTACTTATACCGGCTGTAGGGTATCAAGGTACTATACCAAATCTTCAGAACTATTGTAGCAATTCTCAGAACTGCAATAATTTTTTTACATTTCTAAGAAACTTTGAAATTGGTACTTAGAAATTTTCAGAAAATGAAAATGAAAATCGGCCATAACTTTTAAAATACTGGATATAGAGCATGAAGTTTCTAGACGAAATCTTTAGAACTCGGGGGCTATCCGGAACTCTAATAAAATTTTTGGATTTCCGAAGAAAAAAAATTTTAGTACATATACAGGCTGTAGGGTACCAAGTTACTATACCAAATCTTCAGAACTATTGTAGCAATGCTCAGAACTGCAATAATTTTCTTACATTTCTAAGAAACATTTGTTGGTCCTTTGAAATATTCAGAAAATGAAAATGAAAATCGGCCATAACTTTTAAAATACTGGACATAGGGCACGAAGTTTCTAGACGAAATCTTTAGAACTCTGGGAGGGGGCTATCCGGAACTCTAATAAAATTTTTGGATTTGCGAAAAAAATTTTTTAGTTCTTATACCGGCTCTAGGGTACCAAGTTACTATACCAAATCTTCAGAACTATTGTAGCAATGCTCAGAACTGCAATAATTTTCTTACATTTCTAAGAAACATTTGTTGGTCCTTTGAAATATTCAGAAAATGAAAATGAAAATCGGCCATAACTTTTAAAATACTGGATATAGAGCATGAAGTTTCTAGACGAAATCTTTAGAACTCTGGGGGGCTATCCGGAACTATAATAAAATGTTTGGATTTCCGAAAAAAAATTTTAGTACTTATACCGGCTGTAGGGTACCAAGTTACTATACCAAATCTTCAGAACTATTGTAGCAATACTCAGAACTGCAATAATTTTCTTACATTTCTAAGAAACATTTGTTGGTACTTTGAAATTTTCGGAAAATGAAAATTGGCCATAACTTTTAAAATACTGGATATAGAGCATGAAGTTTCTAGACGAAATCTTTAGAACTCGGGGGGGCTATCCGGAACTCTAATAAAATTTTTGGATTTCCGAAGAAAAAAAATTTTAGTACATATACAGGCTGTAGGGTACCAAGTTACTATACCAAATCTTCAGAACTATTGTAGCAATGCTCAGAACTGCAATAATTTTCTTACATTTCTAAGAAACATTTGTTGGTCCTTTGAAATATTCAGAAAATGAAAATGAAAATCGGCCATAACTTTTAAAATACTGGACATAGGGCACGAAGTTTCTAGACGAAATCTTTAGAACTCTGGGGGCTATCCGGAAGTCTAATAAAAATTTTGGATTTCCGAAAAAAAACTTTAGTACTTATACCGGCTGTAGGGTACTAAGTTACTATACCAAATCTTCAGAACTATTGTAGCAATACTCACAATTGCAATAATTTTCTTACATATCTAAGAAACGTTTGTTGTTACTTTGAAATTTTCAGAAAATGAAAATGAAAATCGGCCATAACTTTTAAAATACTGGATATAGAGCATGAAGTTTCTAGACGAAATCTTTAGAACTCGGGGGGCTATACGGAACTCTAATAAAATTTTTGGATTTCCGAAAAAAATTTTTTAGTACTATACCGGCTGTAGGGTACCAAGTTACTATACCAAATCTTCAGAACTATTGTAGCAATACTCAGAACTGCAATAATTTTCTTACATTTCTAAGAAACATTTGTTGGTACTTTGAAATTTTCGGAAAAAGAAAATCGGCCATAACTTTTAAAATACTGGATATAGAGCATGAAGTTTCTAGACGAAATCTTTAGAACTCTGGGGGGCTATCCGGAACTCTAATAAAATTTTTGGATTTCCGAAAAAAAAATTTTAGTACTTATACCGGCTGTAGGGTACCAAGTTACTATACCAAATCTTCAGAACTATTGTAGCAATGCTCAGAACTGCAATAATTTTTTTACATTTCTAAGAATCTTTGAAATTGGTACTTAGAAATTTTCAGAAAATGAAAATAAAAATCGGCCATAACTTTTAAAATACTGGATATAGAGCATGAAGTTTCTAGACGAAATATTTAGAACTCTGGGGGGCTATCCGGAACTCTAATAAAATTTTTGGATTTCCGAAAAAATTTTTGTACTTATACCGGCTGTAGGGTATCAAGGTACTATACCAAATCTTCAGAACTATTGTAGCAATTCTCAGAACTGCAATAATTTTTTTACATTTCCAAGAAACATTTGCTGGTATTTCGAAATTTTCAGAAAATGAAAATCCTCCATAACTTTTAAAATACTGGATATAGAGCATGAAGTTTCTAGACGAAATCTTTAGAACTCTGGGGTGCTATCCGGAACTCTAATAAAATTTTTGGATTTCCGAAAAATGTTTAAGTATACCGGCTTATACCGGCTGTAGGGTACCAAGTTACTATACCAAATCTTCAGAACTATTGTAGCAATGCTCAGAACTGCAATAATTTTCTTACATTTATAAGAAACATTTGTTGGTACTTTGAAATTTTCAGAAAATGAAAATGAAAATCGGCCATAACTTTTAAAATACTGTATATAGAGCATGAAGTTTCTAGACGAAATATTTAGAACTCTGGGGGGCTATCCGGAACTCTAATAAAATTTTTGGATTTCCGAAAAAATTTTTAGTACTTATACCGGCTGTAGGGTACCAAGTTACTATACCAAATCTTCAGAACTATTGTTGCAATACTCAGAACTGCAATAATTTTTTTACATTTCCAAGAAACATTTGCTGGTACTTCGAAATTTTCAGAAAATGAAAATGAAAATCGGCCATAACTTTTAAAATACTGGATATAGAGCATGAAGTTTCTAGACGAAATCTTTAGAACTCGGGGGGCTATACGGAACTCTAATAAAATTTTTGGATTTCCGAAAAAAAATTTTTAGTACTATACCGGCTGTAGGGTACCAAGTTACTATACCAAATCTTCAGAACTATTGTAGCAATACTCAGAACTGCAATAATTTTCTTACATTTCTAAGAAACATTTGTTGGTACTTTGAAATTTTCGGAAAAAGAAAATCGGCCATAACTTTTAAAATACTGGATATAGAGCATGAAGTTTCTAGACGAAATCTTTAGAACTCTGGGGGGCTATCCGGAACTCTAATAAAATTTTTGGATTTCCGAAAAAAAAAATTTAGTACTTATACCGGCTGTAGGGTACCAAGTTACTATACCAAATCTTCAGAACTATTGTAGCAATGCTCAGAACTGCAATAATTTTTTTACATTTCTAAGAATCTTTGAAATTGGTACTTAGAAATTTTCAGAAAATGAAAATAAAAATCGGCCATAACTTTTAAAATACTGGATATAGAGCATGAAGTTTCTAGACGAAATATTTAGAACTCTGGGGGGCTATCCGGAACTCTAATAAAATTTTTGGATTTCCGAAAAAATTTTAGTACTTATACCGGCTGTAGGGTATCAAGGTACTATACCAAATCTTCAGAACTATTGTAGCAATTCTCAGAACTGCAATAATTTTTTTACATTTCTAAGAAACTTTGAAATTGGTACTTACAAATTTTCAGAAAATGAAAATGAAAATCGGCCATAACTTTTAAAATACTGGATATAGAGCATGAAGTTTCTAGACGAAATCTTTAGAACTCGGGGGGCTATCCGGAACTCTAATAAAATTTTTGGATTTCCGAAGAAAAAAAATTTTAGTACATATACAGGCTGTAGGGTACCAAGTTACTATACCAAATCTTCAGAACTATTGTAGCAATGCTCAGAACTGCAATAATTTTCTTACATTTCTAAGAAACATTTGTTGGTCCTTTGAAATATTCAGAAAATGAAAATGAAAATCGGCCATAACTTTTAAAATACTGGACATAGGGCACGAAGTTTCTAGACGAAATCTTTAGAACTCTGGGGGGCTATCCGGAACTATAATAAAATGTTTGGATTTCCGAAAAAAATTTTTAGTACTTATACCGGCTGTAAGGTACCAAGTTACTATACCTAATCTTCAGAACTATTGTAGCAATTCTCAGAACTGCAATAATTTTTTTACATTTCTAAGAAACTTTGAAATTGGTACTTAGAAATTTTCAGAAAATGAAAATCGGCCATAACTTTTAAAATACTGGATATAGAGCATGAAGTTTCTAGACGAAATCTTTAGAACTCTGGGGGGGCTATCCGGAAGTCTAATAAAAATTCTGGATTTCCGAAAAAGAATTTTTAGTACTTATACCGGCTGTAGGGTACCAAGTTACTATACCAAATCTTCAGAACTATTGTAGCAATGCTCAGAACTGCAATAATTTTTTTACATTTCTAAGAAACATTTGTTGGTACTTTGAAATTTTCAGAAAATGAAAATCGGCCATAACTTTTAAAATACTGGATATAGAGCATGAAGTTTCTAGACGAAATCTTTAGAACTCTGGGGGGGGCTATCCGGAAGTCTAATAAAAATTCTGGATTTCCGAAAAAGAATTTTTAGTACTTATACCGGCTCTAGGGTACCAAGTTACTATACCAAATCTTCAGAACTATTGTAGCAATACTCAGAACTGCAATAATTTTTTTACATTTCCAAGAAACATTTGCTGGTACTTCGAAATTTTCAGAAAATGAAAATGAAAATCGGCCATAACTTTTAAAATACTGTATATAGAGCATGAAGTTTCTAGACGAAATATTTAGAACTCTGGGGTGCTATCCGGAACTCTAATAAAATTTTTGGATTTCCGAAAAAAATGTTTAAGTATACCGGCTTATACCGGCTGTAGGGTACCAAGTTACTATACCAAATCTTCAGAACTATTGTAGCAATGCTCAGAACTGCAATAATTTTCTTACATTTATAAGAAACATTTGTTGGTACTTTGAAATTTTCAGAAAATGAAAATGAAAATCGGCCATAACTTTTAAAATACTGTATATAGAGCATGAAGTTTCTAGACGAAATATTTAGAACTCTGGGGGGCTATCCGGAACTCTAATAAAATTTTTGGATTTCCGAAAAAATTTTTAGGACTTATACCGGCTGTAGGGTACCAAGTTACTATACCAAATCTTCAGAACTATTGTTGCAATACTCAGAACTGCATTAATTTTTTTACATTTCCAAGAAACATTTGCTGGTATTTCGAAATTTTCAGAAAATGAAAATCCTCCATAACTTTTAAAATACTGGATATAGAGCATGAAGTTTCTAGACGAAATCTTTAGAACTCTGGGGTGCTATCCGGAACTCTAATAAAATTTTTGGATTTCCGAAAAATGTTTAAGTATACCGGCTTATACCGGCTGTAGGGTACCAAGTTACTATACCAAATCTTCAGAACTATTGTAGCAATGCTCAGAACTGCAATAATTTTCTTACATTTATAAGAAACATTTGTTGGTACTTTGAAATTTTCAGAAAATGAAAATGAAAATCGGCCATAACTTTTAAAATACTGTATATAGAGCATGAAGTTTCTAGACGAAATATTTAGAACTCTGGGGGGCTATCCGGAACTCTAATAAAATTTTTGGATTTCCGAAAAAATTTTTAGTACTTATACCGGCTGTAGGGTACCAAGTTACTATACCAAATCTTCAGAACTATTGTTGCAATACTCAGAACTGCAATAATTTTTTTACATTTCCAAGAAACATTTGCTGGTACTTCGAAATTTTCAGAAAATGAAAATGAAAATCCTCCATAACTTTTAAAATACTGGATATAGAGCATGAAGTTTCTAGACGAAATCTTTAGAACTCTGGGGGGCTATCCGGAACTCTAATAAAATGTTTGGATTTCCGAAAAAAATTTTTAGTACTTATACCGGCTGTAGGTACCAAGTTACTATACCAAATCTTCAGAACTATTGCAGCAATGCTCAGAACTGCAATAATTTTTTTACAATTCTAAGAAACATTTGTTGGTACTTGGAAATTTTCAGAAAATGAAAATCGGTCATAACTTTTAAAATACTGGATATAGAGCATGAAGTTTCTAGACGAAATCTTTAGAACTCGGGGGTCTATCCGGAACTCTAATAAAATTTTTGTATTTCCGAAAAAAATTTTTTTTTACTTATACGGGCTGTAGGGTACCGAGTTACAATACCAAATCTTCAGAACTATTGTAGCAATGCTCAGAACTGCAATAATTTTCTTACATTTCTAAGAAACATTTGTTGGTACTTTGAAATTTTCAGAAAATAAAAATGAAAATCGGCCATAACTTTTAAAATACTGGATATAGAGCATGAAGTTTCTAGACGAAATCTTTAGAACTCTGGGGGCTATCCGGAACTCTAATAAAATTTTTGGATTTCCGAAAAAAAAATTTTAGTACTATACCGGCTGTAGGGTACCAAGTTACTATACCAAATCTTCAGAACTATTGTAGCAATACTCAGAACTGCAATAATTTTCTTACATTTCTAAGAAACATTTGTTGGTACTTTGAAATTTTCAGAAAATGAAAATCGGCCATAACTTTTAAAATACTGGATATAGAGCATGAAGTTTCTAGACGAAATCTTTAGAACTCTGGGGGGCTATGCGGAACTATAATAAAATGTTTGGAATTCCGAAAAAAAATTTTAGTACTTATACCGGCTGTAAGGTACCAAGTTACTATAGCTAATCTTCAGAACTATTGTAGCAATTCTCAGAACTGCAATAATTTTTTTACATTTCTAAGAAACATTTGTTGGTCCTTTGAAATATTCAGAAAATGAAAATGAAAATCGGCCATAACTTTTAAAATACTGGATATAGGGTATCAAGTTACTATACCAAATCTTCAGAACTATTGTAGCAATGCTCAGAACTGCAATAATTTTCTTACATTTCTAAGAAACATTTGTTGGTACTTTGAAATTTTCAGAAAATGAAAATGAAAATCGGCCATAACTTTTAAAATACTGGACATAGGGCACGAAGTTTCTAGACGAAATCTTTAGAACTCTGGGGGGGCTATCCGGAACTCTAATAAAATTTTTGGATTTGCGAAAAAAATTTTTTAGTTCTTATACCGGCTGTAGGGTACCAAGTTACTATACCAAATCTTCAGAACTATTGTAGCAATGCTCAGAACTGCAATAATTTTCTTACATTTCTAAGAAACATTTGTTGGTCCTTTGAAATATTCAGAAAATGAAAATGAAAATCGGCCATAACTTTTAAAATACTGGATATAGAGCATGAAGTTTCTAGACGAAATCTTTAGAACTCTGGGGGGCTATCCGGAACTATAATAAAATGTTTGGATTTCGGAAAAAAATTTTAGTACTTATACCGGCTGTAGGGTACCAAGTTACGATACCTAATCTTCAGAACTATTGTAGCAATTCTCAGAACTGCAATAATTTTTTTACATTTCTAAGAAACTTTGAAATTGGTACTTAGAAATTTTCAGAAAATGAAAATGAAAATCGGCCATAACTTTTAAAATACTGGATATAGAGCATGAAGTTTCTAGACGAAATCTTTAGAACTCTGGGGGGCTATCCGGAAGTCTAATAAAAATTCTGGATTTCCGAAAAAGAATTTTTAGTACTTATACCGGCTGTAGGGTACCAAGTTACTATACCAAATCTTCAGAACTATTGTAGCAATGCTCAGAACTGCAATAATTTTTTTACATTTCTAAGAAACATTTGTTGGTACTTTGAAATTTTCAGAAAATGAAAATCGGCCATAACTTTTAAAATACTGGATATAGAGCATGAAGTTTCTAGACGAAATCTTTAGAACTCTGGGGGCTATCCGGAAGTCTAATAAAAATTTTGGATTTCCGAAAAAAAACTTTAGTACTTATACCGGCTGTAGGGTACTAAGTTACTATACCAAATCTTCAGAACTATTGTAGCAATACTCACAATTGCAATAATTTTCTTACATATCTAAGAAACGTTTGTTGTTACTTTGAAATTTTCAGAAAATGAAAATGAAAATCGGCCATAACTTTAAAAATACTGGATATAGAGCATGAAGTTTCTAGACGAAATCTTTAGAACTCCGGGGGCTATACGGAACTCTAATAAAATTTTTGGATTTCCGAAAAAAAATTTTTTAGAACTATACCGGCTGTAGGGTACCAAGTTACTATACCAAATCTTCAGAACTATTGTAGCAATACTCAGAACTGCAATAATTTTCTTACATTTCTAAGAAACATTTGTTGGTACTTTGAAATTTTCGGAAAAAGAAAATCGGCCATAACTTTTAAAATACTGGATATAGAGCATGAAGTTTCTAGACGAAATCTTTAGAACTCTGGGGGGCTATCCGGAACTCTAATAAAATTTTTGGATTTCCGAAAAAAAAATTTTAGTACTTATACCGGCTGTAGGGTACCAAGTTACTATACCAAATCTTCAGAACTATTGTAGCAATGCTCAGAACTGCAATAATTTTTTTACATTTCTAAGAATCTTTGAAATTGGTACTTAGAAATTTTCAGAAAATGAAAATAAAAATCGGCCATAACTTTTAAAATACTGGATATAGAGCATGAAGTTTCTAGACGAAATATTTAGAACTCTGGGGGGCTATCCGGAACTCTAATAAAATTTTTGGATTTCCGAAAAAATTTTTGTACTTATACCGGCTGTAGGGTATCAAGGTACTATACCAAATCTTCAGAACTATTGTAGCAATTCTCAGAACTGCAATAATTTTTTTACATTTCCAAGAAACATTTGCTGGTATTTCGAAATTTTCAGAAAATTAAAATCCTCCATAACTTTTAAAATACTGGATATAGAGCATGAAGTTTCTAGACGAAATCTTTAGAACTCTGGGGTGCTATCCGGAACTCTAATAAAATTTTTGGATTTCCGAAAAATGTTTAAGTATACCGGCTTATACCGGCTGTAGGGTACCAAGTTACTATACCAAATCTTCAGAACTATTGTAGCAATGCTCAGAACTGCAATAATTTTCTTACATTTATAAGAAACATTTGTTGGTACTTTGAAATTTTCAGAAAATGAAAATGAAAATCGGCCATAACTTTTAAAATACTGGATATAGAGCATGAAGTTTCTAGACGAAATATTTAGAACTCTGGGGGGCTATCCGGAACTCTAATAAAATTTTTGGATTTCCGAAAAAATTTTTAGTACTTATACCGGCTGTAGGGTACCAAGTTACTATACCAAATCTTCAGAACTATTGTTGCAATACTCAGAACTGCAATAATTTTTTTACATTTCCAAGAAACATTTGCTGGTATTTCGAAATTTTCAGAAAATGAAAATCCTCCATAACTTTTAAAATACTGGATATAGAGCATGAAGTTTCTAGACGAAATCTTTAGAACTCTGGGGTGCTATCCGGAACTCTAATAAAATTTTTGGATTTCCGAAAAATGTTTAAGTATACCGGCTTATACCGGCTGTAGGGTACCAAGTTACTATACCAAATCTTCAGAACTATTGTAGCAATGCTCAGAACTGCAATAATTTTCTTACATTTATACGAAACATTTGTTGGTACTTTGAAATTTTCAGAAAATGAAAATGAAAATCGGCCATAACTTTTAAAATACTGTATATAGAGCATGAAGTTTCTAGACGAAATATTTAGAACTCTGGGGGGCTATCCGGAACTCTAATAAAATTTTTGGATTTCCGAAAAAATTTTTAGTACTTATACCGGCTGTAGGGTACCAAGTTACTATACCAAATCTTCAGAACTATTGTTGCAATACTCAGAACTGCAATAATTTTTTTACATTTCCAAGAAACATTTGCTGGTACTTCGAAATTTTCAGAAAATGAAAATGAAAATCGGCCATAACTTTTAAAATACTGGATATAGAGCATGAAGTTTCTAGACGAAATCTTTAGAACTCGGGGGGCTATACGGAACTCTAATAAAATTTTTGGATTTCCGAAAAAAAATTTTTAGTACTATACCGGCTTTAGGGTACCAAGTTACTATACCAAATCTTCAGAACTATTGTAGCAATACTCAGAACTGCAATAATTTTCTTACATTTCTAAGAAACATTTGTTGGTACTTTGAAATTTTCGGAAAAAGAAAATCGGCCATAACTTTTAAAATACTGGATATAGAGCATGAAGTTTCTAGACGAAATCTTTAGAACTCTGGGGGGCTATCCGGAACTCTAATAAAATTTTTGGATTTCCGAAAAAAAAATTTTAGTACTTATACCGGCTGTAGGGTACCAAGTTACTATACCAAATCTTCAGAACTATTGTAGCAATGCTCAGAACTGCAATAATTTTTTACATTTCTAAGAATCTTTGAAATTGGTACTTAGAAATTTTCAGAAAATGAAAATAAAAATCGGCCATAACTTTTAAAATACTGGATATAGAGCATGAAGTTTCTAGACGAAATATTTAGAACTCTGGGGGGCTATCCGGAACTCTAATAAAATTTTTGGATTTCCGAAAAAATTTTTGTACTTATACCGGCTGTAGGGTATCAAGGTACTATACCAAATCTTCAGAACTATTGTAGCAATTCTCAGAACTGCAATAATTTTTTTACATTTCTAAGAAACTTTGAAATTGGTACTTACAAATTTTCAGAAAATGAAAATGAAAATCGGCCATAACTTTTAAAATACTGGATATAGAGCATGAAGTTTCTAGACGAAATCTTTAGAACTCGGGGGGCTATCCGGAACTCTAATAAAATTTTTGGATTTCCGAAGAAAAAAAATTTTAGTACATATACAGGCTGTAGGGTACCAAGTTACTATACCAAATCTTCAGAACTATTGTAGCAATGCTCAGAACTGCAATAATTTTCTTACATTTCTAAGAAACATTTGTTGGTCCTTTGAAATATTCAGAAAATGAAAATGAAAATCGGCCATAACTTTTAAAATACTGGACATAGGGCACGAAGTTTCTAGACGAAATCTTTAGAACTCTGGGGGGCTATCCGGAACTATAATAAAATGTTTGGATTTCCGAAAAAAATGTTTAGTACTTATACCGGCTGTAAGGTACCAAGTTACTATACCTAATCTTCAGAACTATTGTAGCAATTCTCAGAACTGCAATAATTTTTTTACATTTCTAAGAAACTTTGAAATTGGTACTTAGAAATTTTCAGAAAATGAAAATCGGCCATAACTTTTAAAATACTGGATATAGAGCATGAAGTTTCTAGACGAAATCTTTAGAACTCTGGGGGGGCTATCCGGAAGTCTAATAAAAATTCTGGATTTCCGAAAAAGAATTTTTAGTACTTATACCGGCTGTAGGGTACCAAGTTACTATACCAAATCTTCAGAACTATTGTAGCAATGCTCAGAACTGCAATAATTTTTTTACATTTCTAAGAAACATTTGTTGGTACTTTGAAATTTTCAGAAAATGAAAATCGGCCATAACTTTTAAAATACTGGATATAGAGCATGAAGTTTCTAGACGAAATCTTTAGAACTCGGGGGGGGCTATCCGGAAGTCTAATAAAAATTCTGGATTTCCGAAAAAGAATTTTTAGTACTTATACCGGCTCTAGGGTACCAAGTTACTATACCAAATCTTCAGAACTATTGTAGCAATACTCAGAACTGCAATAATTTTTTTACATTTCCAAGAAACATTTGCTGGTACTTCGAAATTTTCAGAAAATGAAAATGAAAATCGGCCATAACTTTTAAAATACTGTATATAGAGCATGAAGTTTCTAGACGAAATATTTAGAACTCTGGGGTGCTATCCGGAACTCTAATAAAATTTTTGGATTTCCGAAAAAAATGTTTAAGTATACCGGCTTATACCGGCTGTAGGGTACCAAGTTACTATACCAAATCTTCAGAACTATTGTAGCAATGCTCAGAACTGCAATAATTTTCTTACATTTCTAAAAAACATTTGTTGGTACTTTGAAATTTTCAGAAAATGAAAATGAAAATCGACCATAACTTTTAAAATACTGGATATAGAGCATGAAGTTTCTAGACGAAATATTTAGAACTCTGGGGGGCTATCCGGAACTCTAATAAAATTTTTGGATTTCCGAAAAAATTTTTAGGACTTATACCGGCTGTAGGGTACCAAGTTACTATACCAAATCTTCAGAACTATTGTTGCAATACTCAGAACTGCAATAATTTTTTTACATTTCCAAGAAACATTTGCTGGTATTTCGAAATTTTCAGAAAATGAAAATCCTCCATAACTTTTAAAATACTGGATATAGAGCATGAAGTTTCTAGACGAAATCTTTAGAACTCTGGGGTGCTATCCGGAACTCTAATAAAATTTTTGGATTTCCGAAAAATGTTTAAGTATACCGGCTTATACCGGCTGTAGGGTACCAAGTTACTATACCAAATCTTCAGAACTATTGTAGCAATGCTCAGAACTGCAATAATTTTCTTACATTTATAAGAAACATTTGTTGGTACTTTGAAATTTTCAGAAAATGAAAATGAAAATCGGCCATAACTTTTAAAATACTGTATATAGAGCATGAAGTTTCTAGACGAAATATTTAGAACTCTGGAGGGCTATCCGGAACTCTAATAAAATTTTTGGATTTCGGAAAAAAAATTTATTTAGTACTTATACCGGCTATAGGGTACCAAGTTACTATACCAAATCTTCAGAACTATTGTTGCAATACTCAGAACTGCAATAATTTTTTTACATTTCCAAGAAACATTTGCTGGTACTTCGAAATTTTCAGAAAATGAAAATGAAAATCCTCCATAACTTTTAAAATACTGGATATAGAGCATGAAGTTTCTAGACGAAATCTTTAGAACTCTGGGGGGCTATCCGGAACTATAATAAAATTTTTGGATTTCCGAAAAAAATTTTTAGTACTTATACCGGCTGTAGGGTACCAAGTTACTATACCAAATCTTCAGAACTATTGCAGCAATGCTCAGAACTGCAATAATTTTTTTACAATTCTAAGAAACATTTGTTGGTACTTGGAAATTTTCAGAAAATGAAAATCGGTCATAACTTTTAAAATACTGGATATAGAGCATGAAGTTTCTAGACGAAATCTTTAGAACTCGGGGGTCTATCCGGAACTCTAATAAAATTTTTGTATTTCCGAAAAAAATTTTTTTTTACTTATACGGGCTGTAGGGTACCGAGTTACAATACCAAATCTTCAGAACTATTGTAGCAATGCTCAGAACTGCAATAATTTTCTTACATTTCTAAGAAACATTTGTTGGTACTTTGAAATTTTCAGAAAATAAAAATGAAAATCGGCCATAACTTTTAAAATACTGGATATAGAGCATGAAGTTTCTAGACGAAATCTTTAGAACTCTGGGGGCTATCCGGAACTCTAATAAAATTTTTGGATTTCCGAAAAAAAAATTTTAGTACTATACCGGCTGTAGGGTACCAAGTTACTATACCAAATCTTCAGAACTATTGTAGCAATACTCAGAACTGCAATAATTTTCTTACATTTCTAAGAAACATTTGTTGGTACTTTGAAATTTTCAGAAAATGAAAATCGGCCATAACTTTTAAAATACTGGATATAGAGCATGAAGTTTCTAGACGAAATCTTTAGAACTCTGGGGGGCTATGCGGAACTATAATAAAATGTTTGGAATTCCGAAAAAATTTTTTAGTACTTATACCGGCTGTAAGGTACCAAGTTACTATAGCTAATCTTCAGAACTATTGTAGCAATTCTCAGAACTGCAATAATTTTTTTACATTTCTAAGAAACATTTGTTGGTCCTTTGAAATATTCAGAAAATGAAAATGAAAATCGGCCATAACTTTTAAAATACTGGATATAGGGTATCAAGTTACTATACCAAATCTTCAGAACTATTGTAGCAATGCTCAGAACTGCAATAATTTTCTTACATTTCTAAGAAACATTTGTTGGTACTTTGAAATTTTCAGAAAATGAAAATGAAAATCGGCTATAACTTTTAAAATACTGGACATAGGGCACGAAGTTTCTAGACGAAATCTTTAGAACTCTGGGGGGGGCTATCCGGAACTCTAATAAAATTTTTGGATTTGCGAAAAAAATTTTTTAGTTCTTATACCGGCTGTAGGGTACCAAGTTACTATACCAAATCTTCAGAACTATTGTAGCAATGCTCAGAACTGCAATAATTTTCTTACATTTCTAAGAAACATTTGTTGGTCCTTTGAAATATTCAGAAAATGAAAATGAAAATCGGCCATAACTTTTAAAATACTGGATATAGAGCATGAAGTTTCTAGACGAAATCTTTAGAACTCTGGGGGGGGCTATCCGGAAGTCTAATAAAAATTCTGGATTTCCGAAAAAGAATTTTTAGTACTTATACCGGCTCTAGGGTACCAAGTTACTATACCAAATCTTCAGAACTATTGTAGCAATACTCAGAACTGCAATAATTTTCTTACATTTCTAAGAAACATTTGTTGGTACTTTGAAATTTTCGGAAAAAGAAAATCGGCCATAACTTTTAAAATACTGGATATAGAGCATGAAGTTTCTAGACGAAATCTTTAGAACTCTGGGGGGCTATCCGGAAGTCTAATAAAAATTCTGGATTTCCGAAAAAGAATTTTTAGTACTTATACCGGCTGTAGGGTACCAAGTTACTATACCAAATCTTCAGAACTATTGTAGCAATGCTCAGAACTGCAATAATTTTTTTACATTTCTAAGAAACATTTGTTGGTACTTTGAAATTTTCAGAAAATGAAAATCGGCCATAACTTTTAAAATACTGGATATAGAGCATGAAGTTTCTAGACGAAATCTTTAGAACTCTGGGGGCTATCCGGAAGTCTAATAAAAATTTTGGATTTCCGAAAAAAAACTTTAGTACTTATACCGGCTGTAGGGTACTAAGTTACTATACCAAATCTTCAGAACTATTGTAGCAATACTCACAATTGCAATAATTTTCTTACATATCTAAGAAACGTTTGTTGTTACTTTGAAATTTTCAGAAAATGAAAATGAAAATCGGCCATAACTTTTAAAATACTGGATATAGAGCATGAAGTTTCTAGACGAAATCTTTAGAACTCGGGGGGCTATACGGAACTCTAATAAAATTTTTGGATTTCCGAAAAAAAATTTTTAGTACTATACCGGCTGTAGGGTACCAAGTTACTATACCAAATCTTCAGAACTATTGTAGCAATACTCAGAACTGCAATAATTTTCTTACATTTCTAAGAAACATTTGTTGGTACTTTGAAATTTTCGGAAAAAGAAAATCGGCCATAACTTTTAAAATACTGGATATAGAGCATGAAGTTTCTAGACGAAATCTTTAGAACTCTGGGGGGCTATCCGGAACTCTAATAAAATTTTTGGATTTCCGAAAAAAATTTTTAGTACTTATACCGGCTGTAGGGTACCAAGTTACTATACCAAATCTTCAGAACTATTGTAGCAATGCTCAGAACTGCAATAATTTTTTTACATTTCTAAGAATCTTTGAAATTGGTACTTAGAAATTTTCAGAAAATGAAAATAAAAATCGGCCATAACTTTTAAAATACTGGATATAGAGCATGAAGTTTCTAGACGAAATATTTAGAACTCTGGGGGGCTATCCGGAACTCTAATAAAATTTTTGGATTTCCGAAAAAATTTTTGTACTTATACCGGCTGTAGGGTATCAAGGTACTATACCAAATCTTCAGAACTATTGTAGCAATGCTCAGAACTGCAATAATTTTTTTACATTTCTAAGAAACATTTGTTGGTACTTTGAAATTTTCAGAAAATGAAAATCGGCCATAACTTTTAAAATACTGGATATAGAGCATGAAGTTTCTAGACGAAATCTTTAGAACTCTGGGGGGGGCTATCCGGAAGTCTAATAAAAATTCTGGATTTCCGAAAAAGAATTTTTAGTACTTATACCGGCTCTAGGGTACCAAGTTACTATACCAAATCTTCAGAACTATTGTAGCAATGCTCAGAACTGCAATAATTTTTTTACATTTCTAAGAAACATTTGTTGGTACTTTGAAATTTTCAGAAAATGAAAATCGGCCATAACTTTTAAAATACTGGATATAGAGCATGAAGTTTCTAGACGAAATCTTTAGAACTCTGGGGGGGGCTATCCGGAAGTCTAATAAAAATTCTGGATTTCCGAAAAAGAATTTTTAGTACTTATACCGGCTGTAGGGTACCAAGTTACTATACCAAATCTTCAGAACTATTGTAGCAATACTCAGAACTGCAATAATTTTCTTACATTTCTAAGAAACATTTGTTGGTACTTTGAAATTTTCGGAAAAAGAAAATCGGCCATAACTTTTAAAATACTGGATATAGAGCATGAAGTTTCTAGACGAAATCTTTAGAACTCGGGGGGCTATACGGAACTCTAATAAAATTTTTGGATTTCCGAAAAAAAATTTTTAGTACTATACCGGCTGTAGGGTACCAAGTTACTATACCAAATCTTCAGAACTATTGTAGCAATACTCAGAACTGCAATAATTTTCTTACATTTCTAAGAAACATTTGTTGGTACTTTGAAATTTTCGGAAAAAGAAAATCGGCCATAACTTTTAAAATACTGGATATAGAGCATGAAGTTTCTAGACGAAATCTTTAGAACTCTGGGGGGCTATCCGGAACTCTAATAAAATTTTTGGATTTCCGAAAAAAAAATTTTAGTACTTATACCGGCTGTAGGGTACCAAGTTACTATACCAAATCTTCAGAACTATTGTAGCAATGCTCAGAACTGCAATAATTTTTTTACATTTCTAAGAATCTTTGAAATTGGTACTTAGAAATTTTCAGAAAATGAAAATAAAAATCGGCCATAACTTTTAAAATACTGGATATAGAGCATGAAGTTTCTAGACGAAATATTTAGAACTCTGGGGGCTATCCGGAACTCTACTAAAATTTTTGGATTTCCGAAAAAATTTTTGTACTTATACCGGCTGTAGGGTATCAAGGTACTATACCAAATCTTCAGAACTATTGTAGCAATTCTCAGAACTGCAATAATTTTTTTACATTTCTAAGAAACTTTGAAATTGGTACTTACAAATTTTCAGAAAATGAAAATGAAAATCGGCCATAACTTTTAAAATACTGGATATAGAGCATGAAGTTTCTAGACGAAATCTTTAGAACTCGGGGGGCTATCCGGAACTCTAATAAAATTTTTGGATTTCCGAAGAAAAAAAATTTTAGTACATATACAGGCTGTAGGGTACCAAGTTACTATACCAAATCTTCAGAACTATTGTAGCAATGCTCAGAACTGCAATAATTTTCTTACATTTCTAAGAAACATTTGTTGGTCCTTTGAAATATTCAGAAAATGAAAATGAAAATCGGCCATAACTTTTAAAATACTGGACATAGGGCACGAAGTTTCTAGACGAAATCTTTAGAACTCTGGGGGGCTATCCGGAACTATAATAAAATGTTTGGATTTCCGAAAAAAATTTTTAGTACTTATACCGGCTGTAAGGTACCAAGTTACTATACCTAATCTTCAGAACTATTGTAGCAATTCTCAGAACTGCAATAATTTTTTTACATTTCTAAGAAACTTTGAAATTGGTACTTAGAAATTTTCAGAAAATGAAAATCGGCCATAACTTTTAAAATACTGGATATAGAGCATGAAGTTTCTAGACGAAATCTTTAGAACTCTGGGGGGGCTATCCGGAAGTCTAATAAAAATTCTGGATTTCCGAAAAAGAATTTTTAGTACTTATACCGGCTGTAGGGTACCAAGTTACTATACCAAATCTTCAGAACTATTGTAGCAATGCTCAGAACTGCAATAATTTTTTTACATTTCTAAGAAACATTTGTTGGTACTTTGAAATTTTCAGAAAATGAAAATCGGCCATAACTTTTAAAATACTGGATATAGAGCATGAAGTTTCTAGACGAAATCTTTAGAACTCTGGGGGGGGCTATCCGGAAGTCTAATAAAAATTCTGGATTTCCGAAAAAGAATTTTTAGTACTTATACCGGCTCTAGGGTACCAAGTTACTATACCAAATCTTCAGAACTATTGTAGCAATACTCAGAACTGCAATAATTTTTTTACATTTCCAAGAAACATTTGCTGGTACTTCGAAATTTTCAGAAAATGAAAATGAAAATCGGCCATAACTTTTAAAATACTGGATATAGAGCATGAAGTTTCTAGACGAAATCTTTAGAACTCGGGGGGCTATACGGAACTCTAATAAAATTTTTGGATTTCCGAAAAAAAATTTTTAGTACTATACCGGCTGTAGGGTACCAAGTTACTATACCAAATCTTCAGAACTATTGTAGCAATACTCAGAACTGCAATAATTTTCTTACATTTCTAAGAAACATTTGTTGGTACTTTGAAATTTTCGGAAAAAGAAAATCGGCCATAACTTTTAAAATACTGGATATAGAGCATGAAGTTTCTAGACGAAATCTTTAGAACTCTGGGGGGCTATCCGGAACTCTAATAAAATTTTTGGATTTCCGAAAAAAAAATTTTAGTACTTATACCGGCTGTAGGGTACCAAGTTACTATACCAAATCTTCAGAACTATTGTAGCAATGCTCAGAACTGCAATAATTTTTTTACATTTCTAAGAATCTTTGAAATTGGTACTTAGAAATTTTCAGAAAATGAAAATAAAAATCGGCCATAACTTTTAAAATACTGGATATAGAGCATGAAGTTTCTAGACGAAATATTTAGAACTCTGGGGGGCTATCCGGAACTCTAATAAAATTTTTGGATTTCCGAAAAAATTTTTGTACTTATACCGGCTGTAGGGTATCAAGGTACTATACCAAATCTGCAGAACTATTGTAGCAATTCTCAGAACTGCAATAATTTTTTTACATTTCTAAGAAACTTTGAAATTGGTACTTACAAATTTTCAGAAAATGAAAATGAAAATCGGCCATAACTTTTAAAATACTGGATATAGAGCATGAAGTTTCTAGACGAAATCTTTAGAACTCGGGGGGCTATCCGGAACTCTAATAAAATTTTTGGATTTCCGAAGAAAAAAAATTTTAGTACATATACAGGCTGTAGGGTACCAAGTTACTATACCAAATCTTCAGAACTATTGTAGCAATGCTCAGAACTGCAATAATTTTCTTACATTTCTAAGAAACATTTGTTGGTCCTTTGAAATATTCAGAAAATGAAAATGAAAATCGGCCATAACTTTTAAAATACTGGACATAGGGCACGAAGTTTCTAGACGAAATCTTTAGAACTCTGGGGGGCTATCCGGAACTATAATAAAATGTTTGGATTTCCGAAAAAAATTTTTAGTACTTATACCGGCTGTAAGGTACCAAGTTACTATACCTAATCTTCAGAACTATTGTAGCAATTCTCAGAACTGCAATAATTTTTTTACATTTCTAAGAAACTTTGAAATTGGTACTTAGAAATTTTCAGAAAATGAAAATCGGCCATAACTTTTAAAATACTGGATATAGAGCATGAAGTTTCTAGACGAAATCTTTAGAACTCTGGGGGGCTATCCGGAAGTCTAATAAAAATTCTGGATTTCCGAAAAAGAATTTTTAGTACTTATACCGGCTGTAGGGTACCAAGTTACTATACCAAATCTTCAGAACTATTGTAGCAATGCTCAGAACTGCAATAATTTTTTTACATTTCTAAGAAACATTTGTTGGTACTTTGAAATTTTCAGAAAATGAAAATCGGCCATAACTTTTAAAATACTGGATATAGAGCATGAAGTTTCTAGACGAAATCTTTAGAACTCTGGGGGGGGCTATCCGGAAGTCTAATAAAAATTCTGGATTTCCGAAAAAGAATTTTTAGTACTTATACCGGCTCTAGGGTACCAAGTTACTATACCAAATCTTCAGAACTATTGTAGCAATACTCAGAACTGCAATAATTTTTTTACATTTCCAAGAAACATTTGCTGGTACTTCGAAATTTTCAGAAAATGAAAATGAAAATCGGCCATAACTTTTAAAATACTGTATATAGAGCATGAAGTTTCTAGACGAAATATTTAGAACTCTGGGGTGCTATCCGGAACTCTAATAAAATTTTTGGATTTCCGAAAAAAATGTTTAAGTATACCGGCTTATACCGGCTGTAGGGTACCAAGTTACTATACCAAATCTTCAGAACTATTGTAGCAATGCTCAGAACTGCAATAATTTTCTTACATTTATAAGAAACATTTGTTGGTACTTTGAAATTTTCAGAAAATGAAAATGAAAATCGGCCATAACTTTTAAAATACTGTATATAGAGCATGAAGTTTCTAGACGAAATATTTAGAACTCTGGGGGGCTATCCGGAACTCTAATAAAATTTTTGGATTTCCGAAAAAATTTTTAGGACTTATACCGGCTGTAGGGTACCAAGTTACTATACCAAATCTTCAGAACTATTGTTGCAATACTCAGAACTGCAATAATTTTTTTACATTTCCAAGAAACATTTGCTGGTATTTCGAAATTTTCAGAAAATGAAAATCCTCCATAACTTTTAAAATACTGGATATAGAGCATGAAGTTTCTAGACGAAATCTTTAGAACTCTGGGGTGCTATCCGGAACTCTAATAAAATTTTTGGATTTCCGAAAAATGTTTAAGTATACCGGCTTATACCGGCTGTAGGGTACCAAGTTACTATACCAAATCTTCAGAACTATTGTAGCAATGCTCAGAACTGCAATAATTTTCTTACATTTATAAGAAACATTTGTTGGTACTTTGAAATTTTCAGAAAATGAAAATGAAAATCGGCCATAACTTTTAAAATACTGTATATAGAGCATGAAGTTTCTAGACGAAATATTTAGAACTCTGGGGGGCTATCCGGAACTCTAATAAAATTTTTGGATTTCCGAAAAAATTTTTAGTACTTATACCGGCTGTAGGGTACCAAGTTACTATACCAAATCTTCAGAACTATTGTTGCAATACTCAGAACTGCAATAATTTTTTTACATTTCCAAGAAACATTTGCTGGTACTTCGAAATTTTCAGAAAATGAAAATGAAAATCCTCCATAACTTTTAAAATACTGGATATAGAGCATGAAGTTTCTAGACGAAATCTTTAGAACTCTGGGGGGCTATCCGGAACTATAATAAAATGTTTGGATTTCCGAAAAAAATTTTTAGTACTTATACCGGCTGTAGGGTACCAAGTTACTATACCAAATCTTCAGAACTATTGCAGCAATGCTCAGAACTGCAATAATTTTTTTACAATTCTAAGAAACATTTGTTGGTACTTGGAAATTTTCAGAAAATGAAAATCGGTCATAACTTTTAAAATACTGGATATAGAGCATGAAGTTTCTAGACGAAATCTTTAGAACTCTGGGGGCTATCCGGAACTCTAATAAAATTTTTGGATTTCCGAAAAAAAAATTTTAGTACTATACCGGCTGTAGGGTACCAAGTTACTATACCAAATCTTCAGAACTATTGTAGCAATACTCAGAACTGCAATAATTTTCTTACATTTCTAAGAAACATTTGTTGGTACTTTGAAATTTTCAGAAAATGAAAATCGGCCATAACTTTTAAAATACTGGATATAGAGCATGAAGTTTCTAGACGAAATCTTTAGAACTCTGGGGGGCTATGCGGAACTATAATAAAATGTTTGGAATTCCGAAAAAATTTTTTAGTACTTATACCGGCTGTAAGGTACCAAGTTACTATAGCTAATCTTCAGAACTATTGTAGCAATTCTCAGAACTGCAATAATTTTTTTACATTTCTAAGAAACATTTGTTGGTCCTTTGAAATATTCAGAAAATGAAAATGAAAATCGGCCATAACTTTTAAAATACTGGATATAGGGTATCAAGTTACTATACCAAATCTTCAGAACTATTGTAGCAATGCTCAGAACTGCAATAATTTTCTTACATTTCTAAGAAACATTTGTTGGTACTTTGAAATTTTCAGAAAATGAAAATGAAAATCGGCCATAACTTTTAAAATACTGGACATAGGGCACGAAGTTTCTAGACGAAATCTTTAGAACTCTGGGGGGGGGCTATCCGGAACTCTAATAAAATTTTTGGATTTGCGAAAAAAATTTTTTAGTTCTTATACCGGCTGTAGGGTACCAAGTTACTATACCAAATCTTCAGAACTATTGTAGCAATGCTCAGAACTGCAATAATTTTCTTACATTTCTAAGAAACATTTGTTGGTCCTTTGAAATATTCAGAAAATGAAAATGAAAATCGGCCATAACTTTTACAATACTGGATATAGAGCATGAAGTTTCTAGACGAAATCTTTAGAACTCTGGGGGGGGCTATCCGGAAGTCTAATAAAAATTCTGGATTTCCGAAAAAGAATTTTTAGTACTTATACCGGCTCTAGGGTACCAAGTTACTATACCAAATCTTCAGAACTATTGTAGCAATACTCAGAACTGCAATAATTTTCTTACATTTCTAAGAAACATTTGTTGGTACTTTGAAATTTTCGGAAAAAGAAAATCGGCCATAACTTTTAAAATACTGGATATAGAGCATGAAGTTTCTAGACGAAATCTTTAGAACTCTGGGGGGCTATCCGGAAGTCTAATAAAAATTCTGGATTTCCGAAAAAGAATTTTTAGTACTTATACCGGCTGTAGGGTACCAAGTTACTATACCAAATCTTCAGAACTATTGTAGCAATGCTCAGAACTGCAATAATTTTTTTACATTTCTAAGAAACATTTGTTGGTACTTTGAAATTTTCAGAAAATGAAAATCGGCCATAACTTTTAAAATACTGGATATAGAGCATGAAGTTTCTAGACGAAATCTTTAGAACTCTGGGGGCTATCCGGAAGTCTAATAAAAATTTTGGATTTCCGAAAAAAAACTTTAGTACTTATACCGGCTGTAGGGTACTAAGTTACTATACCAAATCTTCAGAACTATTGTAGCAATACTCACAATTGCAATAATTTTCTTACATATCTAAGAAACGTTTGTTGTTACTTTGAAATTTTCAGAAAATGAAAATGAAAATCGGCCATAACTTTTAAAATACTGGATATAGAGCATGAAGTTTCTAGACGAAATCTTTAGAACTCGGGGGGCTATACGGAACTCTAATAAAATTTTTGGATTTCCGAAAAAAAATTTTTAGTACTATACCGGCTGTAGGGTACCAAGTTACTATACCAAATCTTCAGAACTATTGTAGCAATACTCAGAACTGCAATAATTTTCTTACATTTCTAAGAAACATTTGTTGGTACTTTGAAATTTTCGGAAAAAGAAAATCGGCCATAACTTTTAAAATACTGGATATAGAGCATGAAGTTTCTAGACGAAACCTTTAGAACTCTGGGGGGCTATCAGGAACTCTAATAAAATTTTTGGATTTCTGAAAAAACAAATTTTAGTACTTCTACCGGCTGTAGGTACCAAGTTACTATACCAAATCTTAAGAACTATTGTAGCAATGCTCAGAACTGCAATAATTATTTTACATTTCTAAGAATCTTTGAAATTGGTACTTAGAAATTTTCAGAAAATGAAAATAAAAATCGGCCATAACTTTTAAAATACTGGATATAGAGCATGAAGTTTCTAGACGAAATATTTAGAACTCTGGGGGGCTATCCGGAACTCTAATAAAATTTTTGGATTTCCGAAAAAATTTTTGTACTTATACCGGCTGTAGGGTATCAAGGTACTATACCAAATCTTCAGAACTATTGTAGCAATGCTCAGAACTGCAATAATTTTTTTACATTTCTAAGAAACATTTGTTGGTACTTTGAAATTTTCAGAAAATGAAAATCGGCCATAAATTTTAAAAGACTGGATATAGAGCATGAAGTTTCTAGACGAAATCTTTAGAACTCTGGGGGGGGCTATCCGGAAGTCTAATAAAAATTCTGGATTTCCGAAAAAGAATTTTTAGTACTTATACCGGCTCTAGGGTACCAAGTTACTATACCAAATCTTCAGAACTATTGTAGCAATGCTCAGAACTGCAATAATTTTTTTACATTTCTAAGAAACATTTGTTGGTACTTTGAAATTTTCAGAAAATGAAAATCGGCCATAACTTTTAAAATACTGGATATAGAGCATGAAGTTTCTAGACGAAATCTTTAGAACTCTGGGGGGGGCTATCCGGAAGTCTAATAAAAATTCTGGATTTCCGAAAAAGAATTTTTAGTACTTATACCGGCTCTAGGGTACCAAGTTACTATACCAAATCTTCAGAACTATTGTAGCAATACTCAGAACTGCAATAATTTTTTTACATTTCCAAGAAACATTTGCTGGTACTTCGAAATTTTCAGAAAATGAAAATGAAAATCGGCCATAACTTTTAAAATACTGTATATAGAGCATGAAGTTTCTAGACGAAATATTTAGAACTCTGGGGTGCTATCCGGAACTCTAATAAAATTTTTGGATTTCCGAAAAAAATGTTTAAGTATACCGGCTTATACCGGCTGTAGGGTACCAAGTTACTATACCAAATCTTCAGAACTATTGTAGCAATGCTCAGAACTGCAATAATTTTCTTACATTTATAAGAAACATTTGTTGGTACTTTGAAATTTTCAGAAAATGAAAATGAAAATCGGCCATAACTTTTAAAATACTGTATATAGAGCATGAAGTTTCTAGACGAAATATTTAGAACTCTGGGGGGCTATCCGGAACTCTAATAAAATTTTTGGATTTCCGAAAAAATTTTTAGGACTTATACCGGCTGTAGGGTACCAAGTTACTATACCAAATCTTCAGAACTATTGTTGCAATACTCAGAACTGCAATAATTTTTTTACATTTCCAAGAAACATTTGCTGGTATTTCGAAATTTTCAGAAAATGAAAATCCTCCATAACTTTTAAAATACTGGATATAGAGCATGAAGTTTCTAGACGAAATCTTTAGAACTCTGGGGTGCTATCCGGAACTCTAATAAAATTTTTGGATTTCCGAAAAATGTTTAAGTATACCGGCTTATACCGGCTGTAGGGTACCAAGTTACTATACCAAATCTTCAGAACTATTGTAGCAATGCTCAGAACTGCAATAATTTTCTTACATTTATAAGAAACATTTGTTGGTACTTTGAAATTTTCAGAAAATGAAAATGAAAATCGGCCATAACTTTTAAAATACTGTATATAGAGCATGAAGTTTCTAGACGAAATATTTAGAACTCTGGGGGGCTATCCGGAACTCTAATAAAATTTTTGGATTTCCGAAAAAATTTTTAGTACTTATACCGGCTGTAGGGTATCAAGGTACTATACCAAATCTTCAGAACTATTGTAGCAATGCTCAGAACTGCAATAATTTTTTTACATTTCTAAGAAACATTTGTTGGTACTTTGAAATTTTCAGAAAATGAAAATCGGCCATAACTTTTAAAATACTGGATATAGAGCATGAAGTTTCTAGACGAAATCTTTAGAACTCTGGGGGCTATCCGGAAGTCTAATAAAAATTTTGGATTTCCGAAAAAAAACTTTAGTACTTATACCGGCTGTAGGGTACTAAGTTACTATACCAAATCTTCAGAACTATTGTAGCAATACTCACAATTGCAATAATTTTCTTACATATCTAAGAAACGTTTGTTGTTACTTTGAAATTTTCAGAAAATGAAAATGAAAATCGGCCATAACTTTTAAAATACTGGATATAGAGCATGAAGTTTCTAGACGAAATCTTTAGAACTCGGGGGGCTATACGGAACTCTAATAAAATTTTTGGATTTCCGAAAAAAAATTTTTAGTACTATACCGGCTGTAGGGTACCAAGTTACTATACCAAATCTTCAGAACTATTGTAGCAATACTCAGAACTGCAATAATTTTCTTACATTTCTAAGAAACATTTGTTGGTACTTTGAAATTTTCGGAAAAAGAAAATCGGCCATAACTTTTAAAATACTGGATATAGAGCATGAAGTTTCTAGACGAAATCTTTAGAACTCTGGGGGGCTATCCGGAACTCTAATAAAATTTTTGGATTTCGGAAAAAAAATTTATTTAGTACTTATACCGGCTGTAGGGTACCAAGTTACTATACCAAATCTTCAGAACTATTGTAGCAATGCTCAGAACTGCAATAATTTTTTTACATTTCTAAGAATCTTTGAAATTGGTACTTAGAAATTTTCAGAAAATGAAAATAAAAATCGGCCATAACTTTTAAAATACTGGATATAGAGCATGAAGTTTCTAGACGAAATATTTAGAACTCTGGGGGGCTATCCGGAACTCTAATAAAATTTTTGGATTTCCGAAAAAATTTTTGTACTTATACCGGCTGTAGGGTATCAAGGTACTATACCAAATCTGCAGAACTATTGTAGCAATTCTCAGAACTGCAATAATTTTTTTACATTTCTAAGAAACTTTGAAATTGGTACTTACAAATTTTCAGAAAATGAAAATGAAAATCGGCCATAACTTTTAAAATACTGGATATAGAGCATGAAGTTTCTAGACGAAATCTTTAGAACTCGGGGGGCTATCCGGAACTCTAATAAAATTTTTGGATTTCCGAAGAAAAAAAATTTTAGTACATATACAGGCTGTAGGGTACCAAGTTACTATACCAAATCTTCAGAACTATTGTAGCAATGCTCAGAACTGCAATAATTTTCTTACATTTCTAAGAAACATTTGTTGGTCCTTTGAAATATTCAGAAAATGAAAATGAAAATCGGCCATAACTTTTAAAATACTGGACATAGGGCACGAAGTTTCTAGACGAAATCTTTAGAACTCTGGGGGGCTATCCGGAACTATAATAAAATGTTTGGATTTCCGAAAAAAATTTTTAGTACTTATACCGGCTGTAAGGTACCAAGTTACTATACCTAATCTTCAGAACTATTGTAGCAATTCTCAGAACTGCAATAATTTTTTTACATTTCTAAGAAACTTTGAAATTGGTACTTAGAAATTTTCAGAAAATGAAAATCGGCCATAACTTTTAAAATACTGGATATAGAGCATGAAGTTTCTAGACGAAATCTTTAGAACTCTGGGGGGCTATCCGGAAGTCTAATAAAAATTCTGGATTTCCGAAAAAGAATTTTTAGTACTTATACCGGCTGTAGGGTACCAAGTTACTATACCAAATCTTCAGAACTATTGTAGCAATGCTCAGAACTGCAATAATTTTTTTACATTTCTAAGAAACATTTGTTGGTACTTTGAAATTTTCAGAAAATGAAAATCGGCCATAACTTTTAAAATACTGGATATAGAGCATGAAGTTTCTAGACGAAATCTTTAGAACTCTGGGGGGGGCTATCCGGAAGTCTAATAAAAATTCTGGATTTCCGAAAAAGAATTTTTAGTACTTATACCGGCTCTAGGGTACCAAGTTACTATACCAAATCTTCAGAACTATTGTAGCAATACTCAGAACTGCAATAATTTTTTTACATTTCCAAGAAACATTTGCTGGTACTTCGAAATTTTCAGAAAATGAAAATGAAAATCGGCCATAACTTTTAAAATACTGTATATAGAGCATGAAGTTTCTAGACGAAATATTTAGAACTCTGGGGTGCTATCCGGAACTCTAATAAAATTTTTGGATTTCCGAAAAAAATGTTTAAGTATACCGGCTTATACCGGCTGTAGGGTACCAAGTTACTATACCAAATCTTCAGAACTATTGTAGCAATGCTCAGAACTGCAATAATTTTCTTACATTTCTAAGAAACATTTGTTGGTACTTTGAAATTTTCAGAAAATGAAAATGAAAATCGGCCATAACTTTTAAAATACTGTATATAGAGCATGAAGTTTCTAGACGAAATATTTAGAACTCTGGGGGGCTATCCGGAACTCTAATAAAATTTTTGGATTTCCGAAAAAATTTTTAGGACTTATACCGGCTGTAGGGTACCAAGTTACTATACCAAATCTTCAGAACTATTGTTGCAATACTCAGAACTGCAATAATTTTTTTACATTTCCAAGAAACATTTGCTGGTATTTCGAAATTTTCAGAAAATGAAAATCCTCCATAACTTTTAAAATACTGGATATAGAGCATGAAGTTTCTAGACGAAATCTTTAGAACTCTGGGGTGCTATCCGGAACTCTAATAAAATTTTTGGATTTCCGAAAAATGTTTAAGTATACCGGCTTATACCGGCTGTAGGGTACCAAGTTACTATACCAAATCTTCAGAACTATTGTAGCAATGCTCAGAACTGCAATAATTTTCTTACATTTATAAGAAACATTTGTTGGTACTTTGAAATTTTCAGAAAATGAAAATGAAAATCGGCCATAACTTTTAAAATACTGTATATAGAGCATGAAGTTTCTAGACGAAATATTTAGAACTCTGGGGGGCTATCCGGAACTCTAATAAAATTTTTGGATTTCGGAAAAAAAATTTATTTAGTACTTATACCGGCTGTAGGGTACCAAGTTACTATACCAAATCTTCAGAACTATTGTTGCAATGCTCAGAACTGCAATAATTTTTTTACATTTCCAAGAAACATTTGCTGGTACTTCGAAATTTTCAGAAAATGAAAATGAAAATCCTCCATAACTTTTAAAATACTGGATATAGAGCATGAAGTTTCTAGACGAAATCTTTAGAACTCTGGGGGGCTATCCGGAACTCTAATAAAATGTTTGGATTTCCGAAAAAAATTTTTAGTACTTATACCGGCTGTAGGGTACCAAGTTACTATACCAAATCTTCAGAACTATTGCAGCAATGCTCAGAACTGCAATAATTTTTTTACAATTCTAAGAAACATTTGTTGGTACTTGGAAATTTTCAGAAAATGAAAATCGGTCATAACTTTTAAAATACTGGATATAGAGCATGAAGTTTCTAGACGAAATCTTTAGAACTCTGGGGGCTATCCGGAACTCTAATAAAATTTTTGGATTTCCGAAAAAAAAATTTTAGTACTATACCGGCTGTAGGGTACCAAGTTACTATACCAAATCTTCAGAACTATTGTAGCAATACTCAGAACTGCAATAATTTTCTTACATTTCTAAGAAACATTTGTTGGTACTTTGAAATTTTCAGAAAATGAAAATCGGCCATAACTTTTAAAATACTGGATATAGAGCATGAAGTTTCTAGACGAAATCTTTAGAACTCTGGGGGGCTATGCGGAACTATAATAAAATGTTTGGAATTCCGAAAAAATTTTTTAGTACTTATACCGGCTGTAAGGTACCAAGTTACTATAGCTAATCTTCAGAACTATTGTAGCAATTCTCAGAACTGCAATAATTTTTTTACATTTCTAAGAAACATTTGTTGGTCCTTTGAAATATTCAGAAAATGAAAATGAAAATCGGCCATAACTTTTAAAATACTGGATATAGGGTATCAAGTTACTATACCAAATCTTCAGAACTATTGTAGCAATGCTCAGAACTGCAATAATTTTCTTACATTTCTAAGAAACATTTGTTGGTACTTTGAAATTTTCAGAAAATGAAAATGAAAATCGGCCATAACTTTTAAAATACTGGACATAGGGCACGAAGTTTCTAGACGAAATCTTTAGAACTCTGGGGGGGGGCTATCCGGAACTCTAATAAAATTTTTGGATTTGCGAAAAAAATTTTTTAGTTCTTATACCGGCTGTAGGGTACCAAGTTACTATACCAAATCTTCAGAACTATTGTAGCAATGCTCAGAACTGCAATAATTTTCTTACATTTCTAAGAAACATTTGTTGGTCCTTTGAAATATTCAGAAAATGAAAATGAAAATCGGCCATAACTTTTAAAATACTGGATATAGAGCATGAAGTTTCTAGACGAAATCTTTAGAACTCTGGGGGGGGCTATCCGGAAGTCTAATAAAAATTCTGGATTTCCGAAAAAGAATTTTTAGTACTTATACCGGCTCTAGGGTACCAAGTTACTATACCAAATCTTCAGAACTATTGTAGCAATACTCAGAACTGCAATAATTTTCTTACATTTCTAAGAAACATTTGTTGGTACTTTGAAATTTTCGGAAAAAGAAAATCGGCCATAACTTTTAAAATACTGGATATAGAGCATGAAGTTTCTAGACGAAATCTTTAGAACTCTGGGGGGCTATCCGGAAGTCTAATAAAAATTCTGGATTTCCGAAAAAGAATTTTTAGTACTTATACCGGCTGTAGGGTACCAAGTTACTATACCAAATCTTCAGAACTATTGTAGCAATGCTCAGAACTGCAATAATTTTTTTACATTTCTAAGAAACATTTGTTGGTACTTTGAAATTTTCAGAAAATGAAAATCGGCCATAACTTTTAAAATACTGGATATAGAGCATGAAGTTTCTAGACGAAATCTTTAGAACTCTGGGGGCTATCCGGAAGTCTAATAAAAATTTTGGATTTCCGAAAAAAAACTTTAGTACTTATACCGGCTGTAGGGTACTAAGTTACTATACCAAATCTTCAGAACTATTGTAGCAATACTCACAATTGCAATAATTTTCTTACATATCTAAGAAACGTTTGTTGTTACTTTGAAATTTTCAGAAAATGAAAATGAAAATCGGCCATAACTTTTAAAATACTGGATATAGAGCATGAAGTTTCTAGACGAAATCTTTAGAACTCGGGGGGCTATACGGAACTCTAATAAAATTTTTGGATTTCCGAAAAAAAATTTTTAGTACTATACCGGCTGTAGGGTACCAAGTTACTATACCAAATCTTCAGAACTATTGTAGCAATACTCAGAACTGCAATAATTTTCTTACATTTCTAAGAAACATTTGTTGGTACTTTGAAATTTTCGGAAAAAGAAAATCGGCCATAACTTTTAAAATACTGGATATAGAGCATGAAGTTTCTAGACGAAATCTTTAGAACTCTGGGGGGCTATCCGGAACTCTAATAAAATTTTTGGATTTCCGAAAAAAAATTTATTTAGTACTTATACCGGCTGTAGGGTACCAAGTTACTATACCAAATCTTCAGAACTATTGTAGCAATGCTCAGAACTGCAATAATTTTTTTACATTTCTAAGAATCTTTGAAATTGGTACTTAGAAATTTTCAGAAAATGAAAATAAAAATCGGCCATAACTTTTAAAATACTGGATATAGAGCATGAAGTTTCTAGACGAAATATTTAGAACTCTGGGGGGCTATCCGGAACTCTAATAAAATTTTTGGATTTCCGAAAAAATTTTTGTACTTATACCGGCTGTAGGGTATCAAGGTACTATACCAAATCTTCAGAACTATTGTAGCAATGCTCAGAACTGCAATAATTTTTTTACATTTCTAAGAAACATTTGTTGGTACTTTGAAATTTTCAGAAAATGAAAATCGGCCATAACTTTTAAAATACTGGATATAGAGCATGAAGTTTCTAGACGAAATCTTTAGAACTCTGGGGGGGGCTATCCGGAAGTCTAATAAAAATTCTGGATTTCCGAAAAAGAATTTTTAGTACTTATACCGGCTCTAGGGTACCAAGTTACTATACCAAATCTTCAGAACTATTGTAGCAATGCTCAGAACTGCAATAATTTTTTTACATTTCTAAGAAACATTTGTTGGTACTTTGAAATTTTCAGAAAATGAAAATCGGCCATAACTTTTAAAATACTGGATATAGAGCATGAAGTTTCTAGACGAAATCTTTAGAACTCTGGGGGGGGCTATCCGGAAGTCTAATAAAAATTCTGGATTTCCGAAAAAGAATTTTTAGTACTTATACCGGCTCTAGGGTACCAAGTTACTATACCAAATCTTCAGAACTATTGTAGCAATACTCAGAACTGCAATAATTTTTTTACATTTCCAAGAAACATTTGCTGGTACTTCGAAATTTTCAGAAAATGAAAATGAAAATCGGCCATAACTTTTAAAATACTGTATATAGAGCATGAAGTTTCTAGACGAAATATTTAGAACTCTGGGGTGCTATCCGGAACTCTAATAAAATTTTTGGATTTCCGAAAAAAATGTTTAAGTATACCGGCTTATACCGGCTGTAGGGTACCAAGTTACTATACCAAATCTTCAGAACTATTGTAGCAATGCTCAGAACTGCAATAATTTTCTTACATTTATAAGAAACATTTGTTGGTACTTTGAAATTTTCAGAAAATGAAAATGAAAATCGGCCATAACTTTTAAAATACTGTATATAGAGCATGAAGTTTCTAGACGAAATATTTAGAACTCTGGGGGGCTATCCGGAACTCTAATAAAATTTTTGGATTTCCGAAAAAATTTTTAGGACTTATACCGGCTGTAGGGTACCAAGTTACTATACCAAATCTTCAGAACTATTGTTGCAATACTCAGAACTGCAATAATTTTTTTACATTTCCAAGAAACATTTGCTGGTATTTCGAAATTTTCAGAAAATGAAAATCCTCCATAACTTTTAAAATACTGGATATAGAGCATGAAGTTTCTAGACGAAATCTTTAGAACTCTGGGGTGCTATCCGGAACTCTAATAAAATTTTTGGATTTCCGAAAAATGTTTAAGTATACCGGCTTATACCGGCTGTAGGGTACCAAGTTACTATACCAAATCTTCAGAACTATTGTAGCAATGCTCAGAACTGCAATAATTTTCTTACATTTATAAGAAACATTTGTTGGTACTTTGAAATTTTCAGAAAATGAAAATGAAAATCGGCCATAACTTTTAAAATACTGTATATAGAGCATGAAGTTTCTAGACGAAATATTTAGAACTCTGGGGGGCTATCCGGAACTCTAATAAAATTTTTGGATTTCGGAAAAAATATTTAGTACTTATACCGGCTGTAGGGTACCAAGTTACTATACCAAATCTTCAGAACTATTGTTGCAATACTCAGAACTGCAATAATTTTTTTACATTTCCAAGAAACATTTGCTGGTACTTCGAAATTTTCAGAAAATGAAAATGAAAATCCTCCATAACTTTTAAAATACTGGATATAGAGCATGAAGTTTCTAGACGAAATCTTTAGAACTCTGGGGGGCTATCCGGAACTATAATAAAATGTTTGGATTTCCGAAAAAAATTTTTAGTACTTATACCGGCTGTAGGGTACCAAGTTACTATACCAAATCTTCAGAACTATTGCAGCAATGCTCAGAACTGCAATAATTTTTTTACATTTCTAAGAAACATTTGTTGGTACTTGGAAATTTTCAGAAAATGAAAATCGGTCATAACTTTTAAAATACTGGATATAGAGCATGAAGTTTCTAGACGAAATCTTTAGAACTCGGGGGTCTATCCGGAACTCTAATAAAATTTTTGTATTTCCAAAAAAAATTTTTTTTTACTTATACGGGCTGTAGGGTACCGAGTTACAATACCAAATCTTCAGAACTATTGTAGCAATGCTCAGAACTGCAATAATTTTCTTACATTTCTAAGAAACATTTGTTGGTACTTTGAAATTTTCAGAAAATAAAAATGAAAATCGGCCATAACTTTTAAAATACTGGATATAGAGCATGAAGTTTCTAGACGAAATCTTTAGAACTCTGGGGGCTATCCGGAACTCTAATAAAATTTTTGGATTTCCGAAAAAAACATTTTAGTACTATACCGGCTGTAGGGTACCAAGTTACTATACCAAATCTTCAGAACTATTGTAGCAATACTCAGAACTGCAATAATTTTCTTACATTTCTAAGAAACATTTGTTGGTACTTTGAAATTTTCAGAAAATGAAAATCGGCCATAACTTTTAAAATACTGGATATAGAGCATGAAGTTTCTAGACGAAATCTTTAGAACTCTGGGGGGCTATGCGGAACTATAATAAAATGTTTGGAATTCCGAAAAAATTTTTTAGTACTTATACCGGCTGTAAGGTACCAAGTTACTATAGCTAATCTTCAGAACTATTGTAGCAATTCTCAGAACTGCAATAATTTTTTTACATTTCTAAGAAACATTTGTTGGTCCTTTGAAATATTCAGAAAATGAAAATGAAAATCGGCCATAACTTTTAAAATACTGGATATAGGGTATCAAGTTACTATACCAAATCTTAAGAACTATTGTAGCAATGCTCAGAACTGCAATAATTTTCTTACATTTCTAAGAAACATTTGTTGGTACTTTGAAATTTTCAGAAAATGAAAATGAAAATCGGCCATAACTTTTAAAATACTGGACATAGGGCACGAAGTTTCTAGACGAAATCTTTAGAACTCTGGGGGGGGCTATCCGGAACTCTAATAAAATTTTTGGATTTGCGGAAAAAATTTTTTAGTTCTTATACCGGCTGTAGGGTACCAAGTTACTATACCAAATCTTCAGAACTATTGTAGCAATGCTCAGAACTGCAATAATTTTCTTACATTTCTAAGAAACATTTGTTGGTACTTTGAAATATTCAGAAAATGAAAATGAAAATCGGCCATAACTTTTAAAATACTGGATATAGAGCATGAAGTTTCTAGACGAAATCTTTAGAACTCTGGGGGGGGCTATCCGGAAGTCTAATAAAAATTCTGGATTTCCGAAAAAGAATTTTTAGTACTTATACCGGCTCTAGGGTACCAAGTTACTATACCAAATCTTCAGAACTATTGTAGCAATACTCAGAACTGCAATAATTTTCTTACATTTCTAAGAAACATTTGTTGGTACTTTGAAATTTTCGGAAAAAGAAAATCGGCCATAACTTTTAAAATACTGGATATAGAGCATGAAGTTTCTAGACGAAATCTTTAGAACTCTGGGGGGCTATCCGGAAGTCTAATAAAAATTCTGGATTTCCGAAAAAGAATTTTTAGTACTTATACCGGCTGTAGGGTACCAAGTTACTATACCAAATCTTCAGAACTATTGTAGCAATGCTCAGAACTGCAATAATTTTTTTACATTTCTAAGAAACATTTGTTGGTACTTTGAAATTTTCAGAAAATGAAAATCGGCCATAACTTTTAAAATACTGGATATAGAGCATGAAGTTTCTAGACGAAATCTTTAGAACTCTGGGGGCTATCCGGAAGTCTAATAAAAATTTTGGATTTCCGAAAAAAAACTTTAGTACTTATACCGGCTGTAGGGTACTAAGTTACTATACCAAATCTTCAGAACTATTGTAGCAATACTCACAATTGCAATAATTTTCTTACATATCTAAGAAACGTTTGTTGTTACTTTGAAATTTTCAGAAAATGAAAATGAAAATCGGCCATAACTTTTAAAATACTGGATATAGAGCATGAAGTTTCTAGACGAAATCTTTAGAACTCGGGGGGCTATACGGAACTCTAATAAAATTTTTGGATTTCCGAAAAAAAATTTTTAGTACTATACCGGCTGTAGGGTACCAAGTTACTATACCAAATCTTCAGAACTATTGTAGCAATACTCAGAACTGCAATAATTTTCTTACATTTCTAAGAAACATTTGTTGGTACTTTGAAATTTTCGGAAAAAGAAAATCGGCCATAACTTTTAAAATACTGGATATAGAGCATGAAGTTTCTAGACGAAATCTTTAGAACTCTGGGGGGCTATCCGGAACTCTAATAAAATTTTTGGATTTCGGAAAAAAAAATTTTAGTACTTATACCGGCTGTAGGGTACCAAGTTACTATACCAAATCTTCAGAACTATTGTAGCAATGCTCAGAACTGCAATAATTTTTTTACATTTCTAAGAATCTTTGAAATTGGTACTTAGAAATTTTCAGAAAATGAAAATAAAAATCGGCCATAACTTTTAAAATACTGGATATAGAGCATGAAGTTTCTAGACGAAATATTTAGAACTCTGGGGGGCTATCCGGAACTCTAATAAAATTTTTGGATTTCCGAAAAAATTTTTGTACTTATACCGGCTGTAGGGTATCAAGGTACTATACCAAATCTTCAGAACTATTGTAGCAATTCTCAGAACTGCAATAATTTTTTTACATTTCCAAGAAACATTTGCTGGTATTTCGAAATTTTCAGAAAATTAAAATCCTCCATAACTTTTAAAATACTGGATATAGAGCATGAAGTTTCTAGACGAAATCTTTAGAACTCTGGGGTGCTATCCGGAACTCTAATAAAATTTTTGGATTTCCGAAAAATGTTTAAGTATACCGGCTTATACCGGCTGTAGGGTACCAAGTTACTATACCAAATCTTCAGAACTATTGTAGCAATGCTCAGAACTGCAATAATTTTCTTACATTTATAAGAAACATTTGTTGGTACTTTGAAATTTTCAGAAAATGAAAATGAAAATCGGCCATAACTTTTAAAATACTGTATATAGAGCATGAAGTTTCTAGACGAAATATTTAGAACTCTGGGGGGCTATCCGGAACTCTAATAAAATTTTTGGATTTGCGAAAAAAATTTTTTAGTTCTTATACCGGCTGTAGGGTACCAAGTTACTATACCAAATCTTCAGAACTATTGTAGCAATGCTCAGAACTGCAATAATTTTCTTACATTTCTAAGAAACATTTGTTGGTCCTTTGAAATATTCAGAAAATGAAAATGAAAATCGGCCATAACTTTTAAAATACTGGATATAGAGCATGAAGTTTCTAGACGAAATCTTTAGAACTCTGGGGGGGGCTATCCGGAAGTCTAATAAAAATTCTGGATTTCCGAAAAAGAATTTTTAGTACTTATACCGGCTCTAGGGTACCAAGTTACTATACCAAATCTTCAGAACTATTGTAGCAATACTCAGAACTGCAATAATTTTCTTACATTTCTAAGAAACATTTGTTGGTACTTTGAAATTTTCGGAAAAAGAAAATCGGCCATAACTTTTAAAATACTGGATATAGAGCATGAAGTTTCTAGACGAAATCTT
Organism: Sicus ferrugineus; assembly: GCA_922984085.1. NCBI lineage: Eukaryota > Metazoa > Arthropoda > Insecta > Diptera > Conopidae > Sicus > Sicus ferrugineus. The sequence continues at coordinate 31,545,271 of OV277349.1, forward strand.
TAGAACTCTGGGGGGCTATCCGGAAGTCTAATAAAAATTCTGGATTTCCGAAAAAGAATTTTTAGTACTTATACCGGCTGTAGGGTACCAAGTTACTATACCAAATCTTCAGAACTATTGTAGCAATGCTCAGAACTGCAATAATTTTTTTACATTTCTAAGAAACATTTGTTGGTACTTTGAAATTTTCAGAAAATGAAAATCGGCCATAACTTTTAAAATACTGGATATAGAGCATGAAGTTTCTAGACGAAATCTTTAGAACTCTGGGGGCTATCCGGAAGTCTAATAAAAATTTTGGATTTCCGAAAAAAAACTTTAGTACTTATACCGGCTGTAGGGTACTAAGTTACTATACCAAATCTTCAGAACTATTGTAGCAATACTCACAATTGCAATAATTTTCTTACATATCTAAGAAACGTTTGTTGTTACTTTGAAATTTTCAGAAAATGAAAATGAAAATCGGCCATAACTTTTAAAATACTGGATATAGAGCATGAAGTTTCTAGACGAAATCTTTAGAACTCGGGGGGCTATACGGAACTCTAATAAAATTTTTGGATTTCCGAAAAAAAAATTTTAGTACTATACCGGCTGTAGGGTACCAAGTTACTATACCAAATCTTCAGAAATATTGTAGCAATACTCAGAACTGCAATAATTTTCTTACATTTCTAAGAAACATTTGTTGGTACTTTGAAATTTTCGGAAAAAGAAAATCGGCCATAACTTTTAAAATACTGGATATAGAGCATGAAGTTTCTAGACGAAATCTTTAGAACTCTGGGGGGCTATCCGGAACTCTAATAAAATTTTTGGATTTCGGAAAAAAAATTTATTTAGTACTTATACCGGCTGTAGGGTACCAAATTACTATACCAAATCTTCAGAACTATTGTAGCAATGCTCAGAACTGCAATAATTTTTTTACATTTCTAAGAATCTTTGAAATTGGTACTTAGAAATTTTCAGAAAATGAAAATAAAAATCGGCCATAACTTTTAAAATACTGGATATAGAGCATGAAGTTTCTAGACGAAATATTTAGAACTCTGGGGGGCTATCCGGAACTCTAATAAAATTTTTGGATTTCCGAAAAAATTTTTGTACTTATACCGGCTGTAGGGTATCAAGGTACTATACCAAATCTTCAGAACTATTGTAGCAATGCTCAGAACTGCAATAATTTTTTTACATTTCTAAGAAACATTTGTTGGTACTTTGAAATTTTCAGAAAATGAAAATCGGCCATAACTTTTAAAATACTGGATATAGAGCATGAAGTTTCTAGACGAAATCTTTAGAACTCTGGGGGGGGCTATCCGGAAGTCTAATAAAAATTCTGGATTTCCGAAAAAGAATTTTTAGTACTTATACCGGCTCTAGGGTACCAAGTTACTATACCAAATCTTCAGAACTATTGTAGCAATGCTCAGAACTGCAATAATTTTTTTACATTTCTAAGGAACATTTGTTGGTACTTTGAAATTTTCAGAAAATGAAAATCGGCCATAACTTTTAAAATACTGGATATAGAGCATGAAGTTTCTAGACGAAATCTTTAGAACTCTGGGGGGGGCTATCCGGAAGTCTAATAAAAATTCTGGATTTCCGAAAAAGAATTTTTAGTACTTATACCGGCTCTAGGGTACCAAGTTACTATACCAAATCTTCAGAACTATTGTAGCAATGCTCAGAACTGCAATAATTTTTTTACATTTCCAAGAAACATTTGCTGGTACTTTGAAATTTTCAGAAAATGAAAATGAAAATCGGCCATAACTTTTAAAATACTGTATATAGAGCATGAAGTTTCTAGACGAAATATTTAGAACTCTGGGGTGCTATCCGGAACTCTAATAAAATTTTTGGATTTCCGAAAAAAATGTTTAAGTATACCGGCTTATACCGGCTGTAGGGTACCAAGTTACTATACCAAATCTTCAGAACTATTGTAGCAATGCTCAGAACTGCAATAATTTTCTTACATTTATAAGAAACATTTGTTGGTACTTTGAAATTTTCAGAAAATGAAAATGAAAATCGGCCATAACTTTTAAAATACTGTATATAGAGCATGAAGTTTCTAGACGAAATATTTAGAACTCTGGGGGGCTATCCGGAACTCTAATAAAATTTTTGGATTTCCGAAAAAATTTTTAGGACTTATACCGGCTGTAGGGTACCAAGTTACTATACCAAATCTTCAGAACTATTGTTGCAATACTCAGAACTGCAATAATTTTTTTACATTTCCAAGAAACATTTGCTGGTATTTCGAAATTTTCAGAAAATGAAAATCCTCCATAACTTTTAAAATACTGGATATAGAGCATGAAGTTTCTAGACGAAATCTTTAGAACTCTGGGGTGCTATCCGGAACTCTAATAAAATTTTTGGATTTCCGAAAAATGTTTAAGTATACCGGCTTATACCGGCTGTAGGGTACCAAGTTACTATACCAAATCTTCAGAACTATTGTAGCAATGCTCAGAACTGCAATAATTTTCTTACATTTATAAGAAACATTTGTTGGTACTTTGAAATTTTCAGAAAATGAAAATGAAAATCGGCCATAACTTTTAAAATACTGTATATAGAGCATGAAGTTTCTAGACGAAATATTTAGAACTCTGGGGGGCTATCCGGAACTCTAATAAAATTTTTGGATTTCCGAAAAAATTTTTAGTACTTATACCGGCTGTAGGGTACCAAGTTACTATACCAAATCTTCAGAACTATTGTTGCAATACTCAGAACTGCAATAATTTTTTTACATTTCCAAGAAACATTTGCTGGTACTTCGAAATTTTCAGAAAATGAAAATGAAAATCCTCCATAACTTTTAAAATACTGGATATAGAGCATGAAGTTTCTAGACGAAATCTTTAGAACTCTGGGGGGCTATCCGGAACTATAATAAAATGTTTGGATTTCCGAAAAAAATTTTTAGTACTTATACCGGCTGTAGGGTACCAAGTTACTATACCAAATCTTCAGAACTATTGCAGCAATGCTCAGAACTGCAATAATTTTTTTACAATTCTAAGAAACATTTGTTGGTACTTGGAAATTTTCAGAAAATGAAAATCGGTCATAACTTTTAAAATACTGGATATAGAGCATGAAGTTTCTAGACGAAATCTTTAGAACTCTGGGGTCTATCCGGAACTCTAATAAAATTTTTGTATTTCCGAAAAAAATTTTTTTTTACTTATACGGGCTGTAGGGTACCGAGTTACAATACCAAATCTTCAGAACTATTGTAGCAATGCTCAGAACTGCAATAATTTTCTTACATTTCTAAGAAACATTTGTTGGTACTTTGAAATTTTCAGAAAATAAAAATGAAAATCGGCCATAACTTTTAAAATACTGGATATAGAGCATGAAGTTTCTAGACGAAATCTTTAGAACTCTGGGGGCTATCCGGAACTCTAATAAAATTTTTGGATTTCCGAAAAAAAAATTTTAGTACTATACCGGCTGTAGGGTACCAAGTTACTATACCAAATCTTCAGAACTATTGTAGCAATACTCAGAACTGCAATAATTTTCTTACATTTCTAAGAAACATTTGTTGGTACTTTGAAATTTTCAGAAAATGAAAATCGGCCATAACTTTTAAAATACTGGATATAGAGCATGAAGTTTCTAGACGAAATCTTTAGAACTCTGGGGGGCTATGCGGAACTATAATAAAATGTTTGGAATTCCGAAAAAATTTTTTAGTACTTATACCGGCTGTAAGGTACCAAGTTACTATAGCTAATCTTCAGAACTATTGTAGCAATTCTCAGAACTGCAATAATTTTTTTACATTTCTAAGAAACATTTGTTGGTCCTTTGAAATATTCAGAAAATGAAAATGAAAATCGGCCATAACTTTTAAAATACTGGATATAGGGTATCAAGTTACTATACCAAATCTTCAGAACTATTGTAGCAATGCTCAGAACTGCAATAATTTTCTTACATTTCTAAGAAACATTTGTTGGTACTTTGAAATTTTCAGAAAATGAAAATGAAAATCGGCCATAACTTTTAAAATACTGGACATAGGGCACGAAGTTTCTAGACGAAATCTTTAGAACTCTGGGGGGGGCTATCCGGAACTCTAATAAAATTTTTGGATTTGCGAAAAAAATTTTTTAGTTCTTATACCGGCTGTAGGGTACCAAGTTACTATACCAAATCTTCAGAACTATTGTAGCAATGCTCAGAACTGCAATAATTTTCTTACATTTCTAAGAAACATTTGTTGGTCCTTTGAAATATTCAGAAAATGAAAATGAAAATCGGCCATAACTTTTAAAATACTGGATATAGAGCATGAAGTTTCTAGACGAAATCTTTAGAACTCTGGGGGGGGCTATCCGGAAGTCTAATAAAAATTCTGGATTTCCGAAAAAGAATTTTTAGTACTTATACCGGCTCTAGGGTACCAAGTTACTATACCAAATCTTCAGAACTATTGTAGCAATACTCAGAACTGCAATAATTTTCTTACATTTCTAAGAAACATTTGTTGGTACTTTGAAATTTTCGGAAAAAGAAAATCGGCCATAACTTTTAAAATACTGGATATAGAGCATGAAGTTTCTAGACGAAATCTTTAGAACTCTGGGGGGCTATCCGGAAGTCTAATAAAAATTCTGGATTTCCGAAAAAGAATTTTTAGTACTTATACCGGCTGTAGGGTACCAAGTTACTATACCAAATCTTCAGAACTATTGTAGCAATGCTCAGAACTGCAATAATTTTTTTACATTTCTAAGAAACATTTGTTGGTACTTTGAAATTTTCAGAAAATGAAAATCGGCCATAACTTTTAAAATACTGGATATAGAGCATGAAGTTTCTAGACGAAATCTTTAGAACTCTGGGGGCTATCCGGAAGTCTAATAAAAATTTTGGATTTCCGAAAAAAAACTTTAGTACTTATACCGGCTGTAGGGTACTAAGTTACTATACCAAATCTTCAGAACTATTGTAGCAATACTCACAATTGCAATAATTTTCTTACATATCTAAGAAACGTTTGTTGTTACTTTGAAATTTTCAGAAAATGAAAATGAAAATCGGCCATAACTTTTAAAATACTGGATATAGAGCATGAAGTTTCTAGACGAAATCTTTAGAACTCGGGGGGCTATACGGAACTCTAATAAAATTTTTGGATTTCCGAAAAAAAATTTTTAGTACTATACCGGCTGTAGGGTACCAAGTTACTATACCAAATCTTCAGAACTATTGTAGCAATACTCAGAACTGCAATAATTTTCTTACATTTCTAAGAAACATTTGTTGGTACTTTGAAATTTTCGGAAAAAGAAAATCGGCCATAACTTAAAATACTGGATATAGAGCATGAAGTTTCTAGACGAAATCTTTAGAACTCTGGGGGGCTATCCGGAACTCTAATAAAATTTTTGGATTTCCGAAAAAAAAATTTTAGTACTTATACCGGCTGTAGGGTACCAAGTTACTATACCAAATCTTCAGAACTATTGTAGCAATGCTCAGAACTGCAATAATTTTTTTACATTTCTAAGAATCTTTGAAATTGGTACTTAGAAATTTTCAGAAAATGAAAATAAAAATCGGCCATAACTTTTAAAATACTGGATATAGAGCATGAAGTTTCTAGACGAAATATTTAGAACTCTGGGGGGCTATCCGGAACTCTAATAAAATTTTTGGATTTCCGAAAAAATTTTTGTACTTATACCGGCTGTAGGGTATCAAGGTACTATACCAAATCTTCAGAACTATTGTAGCAATTCTCAGAACTGCAATAATTTTTTTACATTTCCAAGAAACATTTGCTGGTATTTCGAAATTTTCAGAAAATTAAAATCCTCCATAACTTTTAAAATACTGGATATAGAGCATGAAGTTTCTAGACGAAATCTTTAGAACTCTGGGGTGCTATCCGGAACTCTAATAAAATTTTTGGATTTCCGAAAAATGTTTAAGTATACCGGCTTATACCGGCTGTAGGGTACCAAGTTACTATACCAAATCTTCAGAACTATTGTAGCAATGCTCAGAACTGCAATAATTTTCTTACATTTATAAGAAACATTTGTTGGTACTTTGAAATTTTCAGAAAATGAAAATGAAAATCGGCCATAACTTTTAAAATACTGTATATAGAGCATGAAGTTTCTAGACGAAATATTTAGAACTCTGGGGGGCTATCCGGAACTCTAATAAAATTTTTGGATTTCCGAAAAAATTTTTAGTACTTATACCGGCTGTAGGGTACCAAGTTACTATACCAAATCTTCAGAACTATTGTTGCAATACTCAGAACTGCAATAATTTTTTTACATTTCCAAGAAACATTTGCTGGTATTTCGAAATTTTCAGAAAATGAAAATCCTCCATAACTTTTAAAATACTGGATATAGAGCATGAAGTTTCTAGACGAAATCTTTAGAACTCTGGGGTGCTATCCGGAACTCTAATAAAATTTTTGGATTTCCGAAAAATGTTTAAGTATACCGGCTTATACCGGCTGTAGGGTACCAAGTTACTATACCAAATCTTCAGAACTATTGTAGCAATGCTCAGAACTGCAATAATTTTCTTACATTTATAAGAAACATTTGTTGGTACTTTGAAATTTTCAGAAAATGAAAATGAAAATCGGCCATAACTTTTAAAATACTGTATATAGAGCATGAAGTTTCTAGACGAAATATTTAGAACTCTGGGGGGCTATCCGGAACTCTAATAAAATTTTTGGATTTCCGAAAAAATTTTTAGTACTTATACCGGCTGTAGGGTACCAAGTTACTATACCAAATCTTCAGAACTATTGTTGCAATACTCAGAACTGCAATAATTTTTTTACATTTCCAAGAAACATTTGCTGGTACTTCGAAATTTTCAGAAAATGAAAATGAAAATCGGCCATAACTTTTAAAATACTGGATATAGAGCATGAAGTTTCTAGACGAAATCTTTAGAACTCGGGGGGCTATCCGGAACGCTAATAAAATTTTTGGATTTCCGAAGAAAAAAAATTTTAGTACATATACAGGCTGTAGGGTACCAAGTTACTATACCAAATCTTCAGAACTATTGTAGCAATGCTCAGAACTGCAATAATTTTCTTACATTTCTAAGAAACATTTGTTGGTCCTTTGAAATATTCAGAAAATGAAAATGAAAATCGGCCATAACTTTTAAAATACTGGACATAGGGCACGAAGTTTCTAGACGAAATCTTTAGAACTCTGGGGGGCTATCCGGAACTATAATAAAATGTTTGGATTTCCGAAAAAAATTTTTAGTACTTATACCGGCTGTAAGGTACCAAGTTACTATACCTAATCTTCAGAACTATTGTAGCAATTCTCAGAACTGCAATAATTTTTTTACATTTCTAAGAAACTTTGAAATTGGTACTTAGAAATTTTCAGAAAATGAAAATCGGCCATAACTTTTAAAATACTGGATATAGAGCATGAAGTTTCTAGACGAAATCTTTAGAACTCTGGGGGGGCTATCCGGAAGTCTAATAAAAATTCTGGATTTCCGAAAAAGAATTTTTAGTACTTATACCGGCTGTAGGGTACCAAGTTACTATACCAAATCTTCAGAACTATTGTAGCAATGCTCAGAACTGCAATAATTTTTTTACATTTCTAAGAAACATTTGTTGGTACTTTGAAATTTTCAGAAAATGAAAATCGGCCATAAATTTTAAAATACTGGATATAGAGCATGAAGTTTCTAGACGAAATCTTTAGAACTCTGGGGGGGGCTATCCGGAAGTCTAATAAAAATTCTGGATTTCCGAAAAAGAATTTTTAGTACTTATACCGGCTCTAGGGTACCAAGTTACTATACCAAATCTTCAGAACTATTGTAGCAATACTCAGAACTGCAATAATTTTTTTACATTTCCAAGAAACATTTGCTGGTACTTCGAAATTTTCAGAAAATGAAAATGAAAATCGGCCATAACTTTTAAAATACTGTATATAGAGCATGAAGTTTCTAGACGAAATATTTAGAACTCTGGGGTGCTATCCGGAACTCTAATAAAATTTTTGGATTTCCGAAAAAAATGTTTAAGTATACCGGCTTATACCGGCTGTAGGGTACCAAGTTACTATACCAAATCTTCAGAACTATTGTAGCAATGCTCAGAACTGCAATAATTTTTTTACATTTCTAAGAAACATTTGTTGGTACTTTGAAATTTTCAGAAAATGAAAATGAAAATCGGCCATAACTTTTAAAATACTGTATATAGAGCATGAAGTTTCTAGACGAAATCTTTAGAACTCTGGGGGGCTATCCGGAACTCTAATAAAATTTTTGGATTTCCGAAAAAATTTTTAGTACTTATACCGGCTGTAGGGTACCAAGTTACTATACCAAATCTTCAGAACTATTGTTGCAATACTCAGAACTGCAATAATTTTTTTACATTTCCAAGAAACATTTGCTGGTATTTCGAAATTTTCAGAAAATGAAAATCCTCCATAACTTTTAAAATACTGGATATAGAGCATGAAGTTTCTAGACGAAATCTTTAGAACTCTGGGGTGCTATCCGGAACTCTAATAAAATTTTTGGATTTCCGAAAAATGTTTAAGTATACCGGCTTATACCGGCTGTAGGGTACCAAGTTACTATACCAAATCTTCAGAACTATTGTAGCAATGCTCAGAACTGCAATAATTTTCTTACATTTATAAGAAACATTTGTTGGTACTTTGAAATTTTCAGAAAATGAAAATAAAAATCGGCCATAACTTTTAAAATACTGTATATAGAGCATGAAGTTTCTAGACGAAATATTTAGAACTCTGGGGGGCTATCCGGAACTCTAATAAAATTTTTGGATTTCCGAAAAAATTTTTAGTACTTATACCGGCTGTAGGGTACCAAGTTACTATACCAAATCTTCAGAACTATTGTTGCAATACTCAGAACTGCAATAATTTTTTTACATTTCCAAGAAACATTTGCTGGTACTTCGAAATTTTCAGAAAATGAAAATGAAAATCCTCCATAACTTTTAAAATACTGGATATAGAGCATGAAGTTTCTAGACGAAATCTTTAGAACTCTGGGGGGCTATCCGGAACTATAATAAAATGTTTGGATTTCCGAAAAAAATTTTTAGTACTTATACCGGCTGTAGGGTACCAAGTTACTATACCAAATCTTCAGAACTATTGCAGCAATGCTCAGAACTGCAATAATTTTTTTACAATTCTAAGAAACATTTGTTGGTACTTGGAAATTTTCAGAAAATGAAAATCGGTCATAACTTTTAAAATACTGGATATAGAGCATGAAGTTTCTAGACGAAATCTTTAGAACTCGGGGGTCTATCCGGAACTCTAATAAAATTTTTGTATTTCCGAAAAAATTTTTTTTTTACTTATACGGGCTGTAGGGTACCGAGTTACAATACCAAATCTTCAGAACTATTGTAGCAATGCTCAGAACTGCAATAATTTTCTTACATTTCTAAGAAACATTTGTTGGTACTTTGAAATTTTCAGAAAATAAAAATGAAAATCGGCCATAACTTTTAAAATACTGGATATAGAGCATGAAGTTTCTAGACGAAATCTTTAGAACTCTGGGGGCTATCCGGAACTCTAATAAAATTTTTGGATTTCCGAAAAAAAAATTTTAGTACTATACCGGCTGTATGGTACCAAGTTACTATACCAAATCTTCAGAACTATTGTAGCAATACTCAGAACTGCAATAATTTTCTTACATTTCTAAGAAACATTTGTTGGTACTTTGAAATTTTCAGAAAATGAAAATCGGCCATAACTTTTAAAATACTGGATATAGAGCATGAAGTTTCTAGACGAAATCTTTAGAACTCTGGGGGGCTATGCGGAACTATAATAAAATGTTTGGAATTCCGAAAAAAATTTTTAGTACTTATACCGGCTGTAAGGTACCAAGTTACTATAGCTAATCTTCAGAACTATTGTAGCAATTCTCAGAACTGCAATAATTTTTTTACATTTCTAAGAAACATTTGTTGGTCCTTTGAAATATTCAGAAAATGAAAATGAAAATCGGCCATAACTTTTAAAATACTGGATATAGGGTATCAAGTTACTATACCAAATCTTCAGAACTATTGTAGCAATGCTCAGAACTGCAATAATTTTCTTACATTTCTAAGAAACATTTGTTGGTACTTTGAAATTTTCAGAAAATGAAAATGAAAATCGGCCATAACTTTTAAAATACTGGACATAGGGCACGAAGTTTCTAGACGAAATCTTTAGAACTCTGGGGGGGGCTATCCGGAACTCTAATAAAATTTTTGGATTTGCGAAAAAAATTTTTTAGTTCTTATACCAGCTGTAGGGTACCAAGTTACTATACCAAATCTTCAGAACTATTGTAGCAATGCTCAGAACTGCAATAATTTTCTTACATTTCTAAGAAACATTTGTTGGTCCTTTGAAATATTCAGAAAATGAAAATGAAAATCGGCCATAACTTTTAAAATACTGGATATAGAGCATGAAGTTTCTAGACGAAATCTTTAGAACTCTGGGGGGCTATCCGGAACTATAATAAAATGTTTGGATTTCGGAAAAAAATTTTAGTACTTATACCGGCTGTAGGGTACCAAGTTACGATACCTAATCTTCAGAACTATTGTAGCAATTCTCAGAACTGCAATAATTTTTTTACATTTCTAAGAAACTTTGAAATTGGTACTTAGAAATTTTCAGAAAATGAAAATGAAAATCGGCCATAACTTTTAAAATACTGGATATAGAGCATGAAGTTTCTAGACGAAATCTTTAGAACTCTGGGGGGGGCTATCCGGAAGTCTAATAAAAATTTAGGATTTCCGAAAAAAAATTTTTAGTACTTATATCGGCTGTAGGGTACCAAGGTACTATACCAAATCTTCAGAACTATTGTAGCAATGCTCAGAACTGCAATAATTTTTTTACATTTCTAAGAAACATTTGTTGGTACTTTGAAATTTTCAGAAAATGAAAATCTGCCATAACTTTTAAAATACTGTATATAGAGCATGAAGTTTCTAGACGAAATATTTAGAACTCTGGTGTGCTATCCGGAACTCTAATAAAATTTTTGGATTTCCGAAAAAAATGTTTAAGTATACCGGCTTATACCGGCTGTAGGGTACCAAGTTACTATACCAAATCTTCAGAACTATTGTTGCAATACTCAGAACTGCAATAATTTTTTTACATTTCCAAGAAACATTTGCTGGTACTTCGAAATTTTCAGAAAATGAAAATGAAAATCCTCCATAACTTTTAAAATACTGGATATAGAGCATGAAGTTTCTAGACGAAATCTTTAGAACTCGGGGGTCTATCCGGAACTCTAATAAAATTTTGGATTTCCGAAAAAATCTTTTTTTTAATTATACGGGCTGTAGGGTACCGAGTTACTATACCAAATCTTCAGAACTATTGTAGCAATGCTCAGAACTGCAATAATTTTCTTACATTTCTAAGAAACATTTGTTGGTACTTTGAAATTTTCAGAAAATAAAAATGAAAATCGGCCATAACTTTTAAAATACTGGATATAGAGCATGAAGTTTCTAGACGAAATCTTTAGAACTCTGGGGGGCTATCCGGAACTCTAATAAAATTTTTGGATTTCCGAAAAAAAAAATTTTAGTACTATACCGGCTGTAGGGTACCAAGTTACTATACCAAATCTTCAAAACTATTGTAGCAATACTCAGAACTGCAATAATTTTCTTACATTTCTAAGAAACATTTGTTGGTACTTTGAAATCTTCAGAAAATGAAAATCGGCCATAACTTTTAAAATACTGGATATAGAGCATGAAGTTTCTAGACGAAATCTTTAGAACTCTGGGAGGCTATGCGGAACTATAATAAAATGTTTGGAATTCCGAAAAAAATTTTTAGTACTTATACCGGCTGTAAGGTACCAAGTTACTATACCTAATCTTCAGAACTATTGTAGCAATTCTCAGAACTGCAATAATTTTTTTACATTTCTAAGAAACTTTGAAATTGGTACTTAGACATTTTCAGAAAATGAAAATCGGCCATAACTTTTAAAATACTGGATATAGAGCATGAAGTTTCTAGACGAAATCTTTAGAACTCTGGGGGGCTATCCGGAAGTCTAATAAAAATGTTGGATTTCCGAAAAAAAATTTTAGTACTTATACCGGCTGTAGGGTACCAAGTTACTATACCAAACCTTCAGAACTATTGTAGCAATGCTCAGAACTGCAATAATTTTCTTACATTTCTAAGAAACATTTGTTGGTACTTTAAAATTTTCAGAAAATGAAAATCGGCCATAACTTTTAAAATACTGGATATAGAGCATGAAGTTTCTAGACGAAATCTTTAGAACTCTGGGGGGCCATCCGGAACTCTAATAAAATGTTTGGATTTCCGAAAAAAATTTTTTGTACTTATACCGGCTGTAGGGTATCACGTTACTATACCAAATCTTCAGAACTATTGTAGCAATGCTCAGAACTGCAATAATTTTCTTACATTTCTAAGAAACATTTGTTGGTACTTTGAAATTTTCAGAAAATGAAAATGAAAATCGGCCATAACTTTTAAAATACTGGACATAGGGCACGAAGTTTCTAGACGAAATCTTTAGAACTCTGGGGGGGGCTATCCGGAACTCTAATAAAATTTTTGGATTTGCGAAAAAAAAAATTTAGTACTTATACCGGCTGTAGGGTACCAAGTTACTATACCAAATCTTCAGAACTATTGTAGCAATGCTCAGAACTGCAATAATTTTCTTACATTTCTAAGAAACATTTGTTGGTACTTTGAAATTTTCAGAAAATGAAAATGAAAATCCTCCATAACTTTTAAAATACTGGATATAGAGCATGAAGTTTCTAGACGAAATCTTTAGAACTCTGGGGGGCTATCCGGAACTATAATAAAATGTTTGGATTTCCGAAAAAAAATTTTAGTACTTATACCGGCTGTAAGGTACCAAGTTACTATACCTAATCATCAGAACTATTGTAGCCAATAGTCAGAACTATTGTAGCATTTCTCAGAACTGCAATAATTTTTTTACATTTCTAAGAAACTTTGAAATTGGTACTTAGAAATTTTCAGAAAATGAAAATGAAAATCGGCCATAACTTTTAAAATACTGGATATAGAGCATGAAGTTTCTAGACGAAATCTTTAGAACTCTGGGGGGCTATCCGGAACTATAATAAAATGTTTGGATTTCCGAAAAAAAATTTTATTACTTATACCGGCTGTAGGGTACCAAGTTACTATACCAAATCTTCTGAACTATTGTAGCAATGCTCAGAACTGCAATAATTTTTTTACAAATCTAAGAAACATTTGTTGGTACTTTGAAATTTTCAGAAAATGAAAATGAAAATCGGCCATAACTTTTAAAATACTGGATATAGAGCATGAAGTTTCTAGACGAAATCTTTAGAACTCGGGGGGTCTATCCGGAACTCTAATAAAATTTTTGTATTTCCGAAAAAAATTTTTTTTACTTATACGGGCTGTAGGGTACCGAGTTACTATACCAAATCTTCAGAACTATTGTAGCAATGCTCCGAACTGCAATAATTTTCTTACATTACTGAGAAACATTTGTTGGTACTTTGAAGTTTTCAGAAAATGAAAATGAAAATCGGCCATAACTTTTAAAATACTGGATATAGAGCATGAAGTTTCTAGACGAAATCTTTAGAACTCTGGGGGGCTATCCGGAACTCTAATAAAAATTTTGGATTTCCGAAAAAAAAATTTTAGTACTTATACCGGCTCTAGGGTACCAAGTTACTATACCAAATCTTCAGAACTATTGTAGCAATGCTCAGAATTGCAATAATTTTCTTACATTTCTAAGAAACATTTGTTGGTACTTTGAAATTTTCAGAAAATGAAAATCGGCCATAACTTTTAAAATACTGGATATAGAGCATGAAGTTTCTAGACGAAATCTTTAGAACTCTGGGGGCTATCCGGAACTCTAATAAAATGTTTGGATTTCCGAAAAAAAATTTTAGTACTTATACCGGCTGTAGGGTACCAAATTACTATACCAAATCTTCAGAACTATTGTAGCAATGCTCAGAACTGCAATAATTTTCTTACATTTCTAAGAAACATTTGTTGGTACGTTGAAATTTTCAGAAAATGAAAATGAAAATCGGCCATAACTTTTAAAATACTGGATATAGAGCATTAAGTTTCTAGACGAAATCTTTAGAACTCGGGGGGTCTATCCGGAACTCTAATAAAATTTTTGTATTTCGGAAAAATTTTTTTTTTACTTATACGGGCTGTAGGGTACCGAGTTACTATACCAAATCTTCAGAACTATTGTAGCAATGCTCAGAACTGCAATAATTTTCTTACATTTCTAAGAAACATTTGTTGGTACTTTGAAGTTTTCAGAAAATGAAAATGAAAATCGGCCATAACTTTTAAAATACTGGATATATAGCATGAAGTTTCTAGACGAAATCTTTAGAACTCTGGGGGGCTATCCGGAACTATAATAAAAATTTAGGATTTCCGAAAAAAAAATTTTAGTACTTATACCGGCTCTAGGGTACCAAGTTACTATACCAAATCTTCAGAACTATTGTAGCAATGCTCAGAATTGCAATAATTTTCTTACATTTCTAAGAAACATTTGTTGGTACTTTAAAATTTTCAGAAAATGAAAATCGGCCATAACTTTTAAAATACTGGATATAGAGCATGAAGTTTCTAGACGAAATCTTTAGAACTCTGGGGGGCTATCCGGAACTCTAATAGAATGTTTGAATTTCCGGAAAAAAAATTTTAGTACTTATACCGGCTGTAGGGTACCAAGTTACTATACCAAATCTTCAGAACTATTGTAGCAATGCTCAGAACTGCAATAATTTTCTCACATTTCTAAGAAACATTTGTTGGTACTTTGAAATTTTGAGAAAATGAAAATGTAAATCGGCCATAACTTTTAAAATACTGGATATAGGGAACGAAGTTTCTAGACGAAATCTTTAGAAATTGGGGGGGCTATGCGGAACTATAATAAAATGTTTGGATTTCCGGAAAAAATTTTTAGTACTTATACAGGCTGTAGGGTACCAAGTTACTATACCAAATCTTCAGAACTATTGTAGCAATTCTCAGAACTGCAATAATTTTCTTACATTTCTAAGAAACATTTGTTGGTACTTTGAAATTTTCAGAAAATGAAAATGAAAATCGGCCATAACTTATAAAATACTGTATATAAGGCATGAAGTTTCTAGACGAAATCTTTAGAACTCTGGGGGGGTCAATCCGACACTAATAAAATTTTGAATTTCCGAAAAAAAATGTTTAGTATTTATACCGGCTGTAGGGTACCAAGTTACTATACCAAATCTTCAGAACTATTGTAGCAATGCTCAGAGTTGCAATAATTTTCTTACATTTCTAAGAAACGTTTGTTGGTACTTTGAAATTTTCAGAAAATGAAAATGAAAATCGGCCATAACTTTTAAAATACTGGATATAGTGCATGAAGTTTCTAGACGAACTCTTTAGAACTCTGGGGGGCTATCCGGAACTCTAATATAATTATTGGATTTTCGAAAAAAAAAATTTTAGTACTATACCGGCTGTAGGGTACCAAGTTACTATACCAAATTAATACATTACCATATGCATAAACTATTACTTTTAATATCTAAATTGCTTTTATAAATATTCCTACTTGCAATTCATATATTCTTAGAGTTCCATACGAACTGATATTAGAATGGAAACTAATCTAAAAGTTGAAGGACAAAAAAAAAAGAAAATAGTCTCTGATTACAGTAATTGAGAACAAAATTCACTCAAATATGGTCGATACACTATAGTTAATTATAATACTTAAAGAAATGCCAATGTATTCCGTTGCAGCGGTGGAAATGTTCATCCAGACAGTGGAGAGAAAACTCTCCACTTATATAATCAAAGTTTTTCGTTTGCTGGCGATGATTAAGAATCCCAAGTCACAAAGTAATACTTTTATTTCTATTTAATTTGCAGTCTTATGGTTTTATACCAAATCGAATTTTAATTTAGTGCATTTGCAAATAACTTTAGCGGAAGCTTTACATATTTTCAACAAATTATCCAGTTTTAACTTGCGCACTCATCAGCACGCGACCGCCTTCACTTCGATATTCTACTCAACTCTGCTCAGTATAAATTTTCTGTGGCTTCACCACCGACAATGCAGGCATTGCTGTCTCCCTCCCTCCCATCATGTTCTGCACTCTAAGCAGGTCCCGTAGTATGGCGTGATGCGAAGTTCATGTAAAAAAAACCTTCTAGAACATTCGATCCCGCCACAATACGAGATCCGCTCTCTCAGCCACATGGTGGGGACAGGCAGACACCGATATCTGCATTGCGGCACGGCGAAATGGAACGCCTGTGAATGCAGATCACAGAGTGACCTCACAAAACAGGTGGTGTTCATCACTTTGAGCCGGAACAACAGCTGGAGAAGGCCACCAACCAGGTTCTACCTCAGCCACTACCACATATCTTTGGCGTGAAAAACCCCCATCGGGGTGCCCTTCAAGGTTTCAAGCCGATAACAGGAGTTCGCCAACACTTCGACCACTCTAGCCGGCACACCCGTTGGTGCTAACTTAGCGCAGAAGTGGGTTGCCTAATTACTAAGTGGAAAATTTCGGCGGGTCACCTTTTGACCAACCTTGAAGGACCGAACCCTCGACCTGAGGTTATGTGTTCGGGTGTTTTCCGTAAGAGCGTCCTGTATCCGTTTTCTCACCGACTCGTGAATTATCTCTCGCTCATCGGAGCGATTCCTCCTAACTGAGCCGTCGTTTAATTTTCCCAAATTCCTCAATACATTGAACTCTTTACCGTGAGTAATCATGTGTTGTCCGAAAAGCACAAAGTAAGGCGCATAGCCAATTGATTGGTGGAGACTGTTTCTTAGCGCACAGTTGATGCTACTGAGATATTCGTCCCATAGCCTCTGGTCTGATCTCACATAAGAGCGGAGGGCTTCGTTAATCGATCGATTAACCCTCTCTGAGGCGTTAGCCTGAGGGGAATACACGGCAGTAAGAACGTGTTTAACTCCAAAATTATCAAAAAACTTGGCTATGTCTTTACTTATGTTTTCAAGAATGAACTCGACTTCAAATTTAAGTACAACATTCCTTTTCTTCACAATACGTGATGCCAATTTACAAAGCGGCCTTTAAAGTAATGTAACAAATACACGTGTACCTCCGTAAGTCTAGAAGGTAAATCACGCGTTAACCGAACCATTCGAAATTTATTACATTAAAATTCTCACTCACCTGACTCCGGACAGTTACCTTGTGACGCCAAAGCAACGTGCCGAATTGGTGCATAACTTGAAAACTTAAATTATAATTATAATAATTTGATATATTACATAGGCTCCTTTCTTACACATTGTGTCTTACCTGTAATACATTCCCTAAAACCTTTAATACATTACCATATGCATAAACTATTACTTTAAGAATCTAAATTGCTTTTATAAATATTCCTACTTGCAATTCATAGATTTTTAGAGTTCCATACGAACTGATATTAGAATGGAAACTAATATAAAAATTGAAGGACAAAACAAAAAAGAAAATAGTCTCTGATTACAGTAATTGAGAACAAAATTCACTCAAATATGGTCGATACACTATAATTAATTATAATACTTAAAGAAATGCCAAAGTATTCCGTTGCAGCATTAGAAATGTTCATCCAGACAGTGGAGAGAAAACTCTGCAGACAAATATACCACAAAACACCAGCTATTCGAACTGCAGCTCCAACACGACGCTTATAAATCAGATTTCCAACTCGACTGCGTAGCCTCATTTGGACAACCAACTCCGCTACATCCCTGCTCCGATGCAGCTACTCAAGACTTGGCTGCTCCTGCAGTAGATGCTCAGAGGATGAACCACAAAACTAACGTCCTGATGAGAAGCGTTTTATGCGCTTTTATATAATCAATATATGGAAGTTTTTCGTTTGCTGGCGATGATTAAGAATCCCAAGTCACAAAGTAATACTTTTATTTCTATTTAATTTGCAGTCTTATGGTTTTATACCAAATCGAATTTTAATTTAATGCATTAGCAAATAACTTTAGCGGAAGCTTTACACATTTTCAACAAACTATCCAGTTTTCACTTGCGCACTCAGCAGCACGCGACCGCCTTCACTTCGATATTCTACTCAACTCTGCTCAGTATAAATTTTCTGTGGCTTCGCCACCGACAATACAGGCATCGCTGTCTCCCTCCCTCCCATCATGTTCTGCACTCTAATGTTCATGTTCTACACTCAGGTCCCGTAGTATGGCGTGATGCGAAGTTCATGTAAGAAAAACCTTCTAGAACATTCGATCCCGCCACAATACGAGATCCGTTCTCTCAGCCACATGGTGGGGAGAGGCAGACGCCGATATCTGTATATATCGTGTGAATGCAGATCACAGGGTGACCTCACAACATATATATGTATATATATATATGTATATATATATATGTATATATATATATATATATATATATATATATATATATATATATATATATATACACATATATATATATATATATATATGTGTGTGTGTATATATGTATATATGTGTATATATATATGTATATACATATATATATATGTGTGTGTGTGTGTTTTTTTTTGTATAAATTAGGTGGAAAGCATCAAAAGCCAATGTGCGAGACTTTAACACGCTAAAACCACCTCCCCCAGGTCTGACTGTCCTCCCGGAACTACCGTCAAGTATTACGTCGGGAGGCAGAGGGAGCAACAAGCTCAATCACGTGATAGTCCGTCTGTCCCTGTCCGACAGTTGGTCAAAGTCACTGAGTGTCCCTATCGTCTTGGTTCAAGGCCCCAACTGAACCAGTCCTTCTGCCAGTTATCCGCGCTCTCTCAGTGCTCCTCAGCTTCGCATATAAGCAGGCAGCGAATCGGCATACGGCTGTCCATGTTGCCACCGAGGATAGCATCGCATCAACAAGATTTGTTGCGTTCAGTTCTGAACCGTGCGTGTCGCTGACCAATCTCCTTTCCGCAGCAAAGCGCGGGCACTCAAACAGTAAATGCTGCGGGTCTTCCACCACCTGCGGACATACTGGACAATGCGGCGAATCGTCATTTCCGAATCGGAACAAGCTACTCCGAAAAACGCCATGGCCCGTGAGGAACTGTGTTAGGTAATAGTTCAGCTCCCCGTGCGTGCGACTAATCCATTCATTAATGTTTGGGATCAGAGTGTGTGTCCACCGCCCTTTGCTGGACTCGTTCCATCGCCTCTGCCACATTTCCAAGGAAAGTGCTCTCTCACGTGATACGTCAACACCCAAGTTCTTTTTTGTGTAGCAACATTGAGCCTCCTGCGCCATAATATCCATTGGGATAATGCCAGCCAGAACAAAAGCCGCATCGTCCGAGACTGTTCGGTGTGCGCTTATTATGCGCAAGGCGCTAAGCCGATGGACTCTATTAACGAGCTTCCAATTAGCCACGGTCTTTAATGATTCGGCCCAAATAGGCGCCGCATACATCAAAATTGACGTAGTAACCCTAGTCAGGAGCTGTCTCTTTCCGCCTTTCGGGCCGCCAACGTTTGGCAACATCCGCGCTAGTGACGCGTGACAGGCTGCGGCTTTTTTGCAAGCATACTCCGTGTGTTGCCGAAACTTGAGGCGATCATCGATCAACACTCCTAAGTATTTAATTGCGCGCTGGGAATTTATTGTTGCCTCTCCCACTTTTAACTGTGCCACTTCCACTTTTTTGCGACTGCTTATGAGTACCGGTCTTATTTTCCGCCATCATCAAGCCAGTCGAATTAAGCCAGCTGCGTACAGTTTCGACGGCCATGTGCGCCTTTTCCTGGATTTGGCTTATATGTTTCGCCACCACTACTACAGCCAAGTCGTCAGCAAAGCCGATGATGTTAACTCCTTCAGGGACCGGAAGTCTTAGAACTCCATCATACATTAAGTTCCATAGCAGGGGTCCGAGAACTGAGCCCTGAGGAACGCCAGCTGTTATGGAAAAGCGCTTTATTCCCGTGTCACTGTCGTAGAGCAGCACCCTGTTGCTGAGGTAGCTGCTAACTATTTGGAGGAGGTAGCCCGGGACTGCTTTTTCACGTAGCGCCCGTAAGATGCAGTGCCACGGCGCCGTATTGAAGGCGTTTTTCACGTCGAGCGTGATGACAGCACAGTACTGCTTGGAGCCACCTCTCCCTCTAGTGCCACGAATTGCCTCTCTAGCCAAAGACACTACTGCAGTGATAGCATCAATAGTAGAGCAGCCTCTGCGAAATCCATATTGGCTTCTACTGAGACCCCCAGCGCCTTCTGCATAGGGACGCAGCCTTTCATATATAATTCGCTCTAGCATTTTTCCGACGCTATCAAGAAGGCATATTGGCCTGTATGACGACGGTTCTCCCGGTGGCTTGTCGGGTTTCGGGATCAGAACCAGCTTTTGAACTTTCCAAGCACTGGGGAAGATTCCTTGTTGCAGGCAAATTTGGAATACCCTTACGAACATGTGCGGGTGTCTCAGTACTGCTGCTCTCAGTGTCGCATTTGGAATCCCGTCGGGTCCTGGTGCTTTGTTCGGCACAATTCGTTTAGCGGCCTCGCTGAATTCAGTGGTCGATATTTGGACTTCGGTAAACTCCTGTGGCTGAAGTCGGGAATATTCACCTTCTGGATGCTGAGGGAATAGAGTCGAAACTACCCGAGCCAGCAAATGCGGGCACCTCACTTGCGCTTGCCGACGGGTTTTTGCCATTACAACCCTATATGCACCTCCCAATGGGTTCGCATTCGCTTCTTCACACAGTGCTTTGAAGCTTCTGATTTTTTATTTGCGAATCGCATCACGAAGTTTCCTCCTTGCCTTCGAAAACTCAACCTTACGCCGCTCTCTGTCTAGTGATTGCCTGCAGCGCTGGAAACGTCGTCTTGCCTGAAGGCATTGCGCTCGGAGCATTGCTATCTCGTCGCTCCACCAGTGGACTGATCGTCTTCGATTTTTACCCTTGCGCTTAATCATTGCGGCGTTACAGGATTTAACGAGCTGTTCTATAAATTGCGCAGCCAGTTCTTCAGCTCGTGCCGACCACTCGCGATCCTCGGTGAGCACAATGTCAAACACCTCCTTATCTAACGAGCTGGCTTTCCAGCCAAGCTGTCAATGGCACCGCGCCCTCTCTCTGCTGTTTGCCTGGTGGATGTTAATCACAACCGCTTGATGGTCGCTATATGTAAAATCCTCGCTCACCCTCCACTGAATTTTCTGCGCCTAAGAAGTGCTGGCGAAGGTTATGTCTATCACCGAGTTTCTGCCATCTCTCCGAAAGGTACTCACAGAACCAGTATTCAAAAGAGTAATGTTGAGCCCCGAGAAGACTTCTAGTAGAGCCCTTCCTCTTGCGTTGGTGGTTATGCTACCCCAGTCCACGGCCCACGCATTAAAGTCGCCTGCTATAATTACTGGGTGTTGATGTCTGGCTTCTGACGCGATGTTCTCCAGTAGAAGCTCGTATTCCTCCCAAGACATGCTCGGCGCCGCGTAACAGCTGTAAAGATGAATGCCAGCTATCGCAGCATAAGCAAATCCCTTGCATATACATTGGGAGACACCTTGGATGGGGTGCTGGCCGCACGCCCAGATCACCGCCTTTCGAGTTTCGTCAGTAATCCATGAGTCCTTAGCACCATTCGGGGTCTTGTAAGGTTCGCATAATAGAGCAACGCCCGCCTTAGTCTCAGGTATTTTTTGCTTTAGCAGATCCTGTGCAGCTTCGCAGTGATTTAAGTTGATCTGGAGGACAATCATTTTCGCTGCTCTGTGCTGGCTCTCCTGTAGACTGGGCAACGGCTACTGCCCATCGCATGGTCTGCCGGCTCACACCGGCGCGCGCAAAGAAGGCATTTCGGTTTGTTCTTGCAATCCTTCGCAAAATGACCTTCGCTACCACATTTCCAGCACAGTTTTGACCGGTCAGGGTTCTTACACCCGTTGCTTATGTGGCCAAACTCGAGGCAACGGAAGCACCTCAGGGGGCAGCTCAACTCACGAAGGCGGTAAACTACCCATCCGATTTTTATTTTCTCTTCCTCGAGGGCTTTCTTTGCTGTAGTAATCGGAAGATTTACCAACGCGGTTTTAGTTCCTCTAAACGCAGAGCGCAGCGATTTCACAGCGTTAGTTCCTACGCTCTCTCCATATTTCTGCTGGAAGGCTTTTAAGACGTCTTCCTTAGTGGTGATCTCGTCTAAGTCCCTGCATTCAATAGTCACCTCTTGTGACATTGCTCTCACTTCGGCTTCTTCGCCTAGATAGGACATCAACAGCTTTTTAAAGTCGTCGGACTCTGAGCTAGATTTTTACTCCAATTGGAACAGCATTTCCCCTTTCTGTATTCTTCTGATTCGACGAACGCCCTCTCCTACTCTCTGGAGGCTGGGCTCCTCTCTAATCTTGCGTAGAATATCTGCGTAGCTCGTCGTGCCTCGCGTTGACACAACAATAGCATCAGGTTTCTGTTTTTCCAGCCTGCCTTTATTTAGACCCTTTTTCTTTACTTGAGTCCACTCCGAATCGCCGTCGCGTTCGGTGATTTTATTCTTAGCCGCCTCTTGCGCTACGCTTCCAACGGTAGCTGTTTCCGCTGGCTTACTCTTCTTAGCTACTGGCTGCACTGCCTTGGGTTCATCCCGACTCCTCTTCGAACCATCTTGCTTCATGCGCTTGACTATTGGAGACGTTTGAGTCCAGCTCACCCTGTGCGCCTTCGCGCCGCTTTCACCGCTGACTGCATTTCGCTTTGTAGGAAGCTGCCTACTTACACTGCCTCCCTCGGTAATTTCCCTCTCCAAATTGCTGAAGAGAGAAGCAATGGAGCCGATAAGGTTCCGCATCGGTTGGTGGATTGATCGCCGGCCGTCACCAATCATATCGGCCAAACGATTTACGCTCTTTCCCAACCTCTCCAGTGTCGAGAGATTCGCCTCAGATGGGGTGCTATGACGATCACCATTGGTTGGCGACTCTGCGCTTGCAGCCGCCATTGCAGTGCTTTCAGGTTCTACTCTTACCGGGGATCGACCAATCAAGGAGCTCCTTTCAAACGGATCCGCCATTGGAGTAGATACCTCTAGCTTTGTAGTAGTTACGCCCGCCTCTCGGTTTGTCCTCACCATGAGCCGCTATATCTGCACTCTTCTTGCACGCTGCAACAGGTGGCGTGGCCGCAATCGGAGTTGCCATAGTTTTGACAAAAACCGAAAGCTTCCTCTTTTAGCATGGACACCACCCACTGATTCGGCAATGCAGTTCCTTTCTAAGAATTTGTGAACTGCCAAGCCGCCGGCGGGTGTAAGAACGGGAAGAAACGGCTACAATTTAATGATAACACCTTTTCACTCACCCAAAAGTCGCGCGGGAGTTTTGACTTAAAATGTTGCCAATAAGTTTTCTTCATCCAGTTTGTAATAAGTAAAAATCCAGAGTTAGCAAAAAGTAATGCTTGAGTCGCTTATGTGTCCCAGCCAGCACTCGCGTTATGCACTCGCGTTATGCACTCGCGTTGCTAGACTTTCGCACTCGATTTTTACACCACTTGACTAATTTCCAACCACGATTTCTTTAGCAAATTGCACTATAAGCCAAGAGAGGGTTCAAACACGTCCGATCTCACCAAGAACTCAGAGATCCGCGTGTGTGTGTGTGTGTGTGTGTGTGTGTGTGTGTGTGTGTGTGTGTGTGTG
Source organism: Sicus ferrugineus (assembly GCA_922984085.1). Taxonomy (NCBI): domain Eukaryota; kingdom Metazoa; phylum Arthropoda; class Insecta; order Diptera; family Conopidae; genus Sicus; species Sicus ferrugineus. Next base: position 31,569,131 of record OV277349.1, read on the forward strand.
TGTGTGTGTGTGTGTATCAATATGTAAAATAGTGTAAAACACACAAACACACGCGCGAGCACGGCTTAGTGCAAAAATAATAATATTGCAAAAATAATAATAAAACGAAGTACTGCAGAGTAGTGTCCTTTCCGAGAGTGGGACTGTGATTTTTCCCGATAAGGAGGCGAGAAAAAGGTACTCTATAAGTGATTTTAACGCACAAAATCTTACCGCTAAATGTCCATCGCGGGGAATAAGTCCAGAAAATAATTTGTCGCAGACAGGCGGAAACTCGCAACCATCCGTCCCACGATATGACCTGTACAAAGTAATGTACCATATTCAATAGTATGCATCGCGTAGAAGAGCATGTGATGCTGGCACCGGGCATACAATGTGCACAGCCAACGAAAAACATGCAAAAACATGGAGTTCACTGACCATTGCCGCAAAACCTACCTCCTCCCGAAGCACCGATGTCATGCAGGAGGCCTGCCAATGCTGAAATGAGAGGGGGATATGCAGTCTGAAAAACCACACATTCGTCTGTTCGTTTGTTATCACTTTTTCACAGCCAGGAAACACAAAAAACAAAAATATATAATTTTTTGGTAAAAAAATAACGTCTGAAATGGCCTTAATTTTGAATGGGAAGGAATTTTTTAACGGAACGTCGTATACACAATATTAACATTGTGTAAGATTAGTGGGATGAAAAATAAATTTAATAATAAGATAAAATATATCGAAATATGTATTTTACTTAAAAACTTATTTATTTACACATAAAGTTGTCATGATAATGAATCGGAAAATCTTAACTGATTTACCCAATGTGAATAGGCAGAGCATGTGCCTTTGTGCGAACTTCCAGATAACTTGGAAATTTGGTTTTTATACAAATACTTAACCATATAGAAATAAAATGAATACATAAGGCGTGAAATCGGTAAACAACCACAACTACTTTTATTACATACGGAATATAAAAGCACATAGTTTTAAAAAATATAAAGTGTATATCTAATAAACAGTGTAAGATTTTTAAGCATAATTCTATTTCGAAACATATAGCACCATTGCAAAAATCTATCTAGAGATATTACCCAAATGTTTGCCAAAAATGGGCGTGATTCGCCTACTTATATTATACAAAAGTTGTCAACTGACGAAATTATTACTTTTTATAGCTACTCGGGTGTGGGTTTAGAGTTTGGCCGGGTCGAAGACAACACTTTTATTTATTTTATGAAATTACCTTTTAGCAGTTAAAAGGAATAAAATAATTAATAGTTTCTTGGTGTTCCGAGGGATGACGAATTTCCGTCATCTCTCGTCAAATTTTTTCTGTTGACAAACCGGTTTCGGCGTTGTGCCATCTTCAGTGTCGTTTTTTGTACTAAGTGGTTCCGCTGTCCCGTTCGTACTTATATTCGCCAAGAAAGAATATACAAACACGGAGTTACTGTCAATCCATCTACAACTGGCAGAGCGAATACCGATCGACACCTTAATGGACCTATTCGACCAAATAAAAACAGAAATCAAAAAGACAATGGAACGAAAATACAAAGCATTAAACAAAAAACTCGACAAACTCATACAACAGCAGAAATCCAGAAGCAACCATCACAACACGGAGCACAAGTTCCACGCCAGGTTTGTGAACTTAACGGATATCACCATTAACAGACAAGAAGCACAAATACTAGAAAAGGGCCTTAAACATAACGTACAAGACCATAATAAAAGGAGAGACTTCGAGCAAATTATCGTCGACGCAGAAATGGCCATATCACTACTACCAAACGAGGAGCAGGAACATGCAAGACACATATGCAGACAAATAATTGAAAAAGAAGTCATACCCAAGGAAACAGGAAAGCAGAGCAACGAAAATAAAATTGTAAGAAGCTTAAGAAAAAAATTAAAGGCAAACGATATTATCACAACAAAGGCAGATAAAGGGAACACCACCGTACTAATCAACAAAGATGAATATATAAAGAAAACGGAGCAGCTAATATAAGAAACGAACTGCAAAAAAATAGGAAAGGACCCCACCGAAGAATATCAAGCAGCAATAAGAGATGCTATTAAAAAAGCGCCAAAAATAATAGAACCAAACCAGGCTCATTATCTAACACTCATGAATTCTTCAGCTCCTCCAATGATCGCATTGCCGAAAATCCACAAACCAGGCACTCCAATGAGGCCAATCAACCACAGATCGGCAACGGAATACAAGCTGTCAAAATACCTAAAGACGATACTGAAAGACACATTAGAACTGCCCAACAAATACACAATAACGAACACGATGGAATTAATCAAAAAACTGAATGAATTAGATATCACTAAAAACACCAAATTAGTATCATTCGATATTAAAGACCTATATCCGTCAATACCAATAACAGACACAATGAATACCTTATTTAAAACATTACTCGACAAGACAAAAAGCAGAGACATCTCAATACAAATCACGAACACTCTAAGAACCACACTGCAACAGAATTATTTTAAATTCAACAACAACATATATAGACAAACGAGCGGATTAGGAATGGGTAACCCAACTTCAGCAATCCTCATGGAGGTATTCATGCAAAACCTCGAGGAGCAATACATGGAGCAACTAAAGACCAACCTAGGAGTAACGTTCTATGCAAGGTACGTTGATGACATCATATGCCTACTAAATGAGAACAACGAGGAACAGATATTGGACTATCTCAACAAACAACACAAAAACATAAAATTTACAATGGAAACAGAAAAAGGAAGAAAAATAAATTATTTGCACATAACTGGAGTACGAAATATACAGGAAGCTTACAGCCACAGACACAATAATACGCAATACATCAAACCACCCTCAGCAACACAAAAATGCTGCGCTTAGACAATTAATAACTAGACTTGAGCGAATAACTTTAACAAAAGAGGCGTTAAAAAAAAAGCTGAACACAATATATGCAATAGCGACAAATAATGGATACACGAAAGACCTGGTGCACAAGATCAGAAGAGACACTAGAAAAACAAAAATAGACAAAAAAGAGAAGTACAAAAAGATTTGGACAGTATTAACTTACACGGGAAGATCTACATACAAATTAGCTAAGTTCTTTCAAAAACATAACATTAACACAGCATTTAGAACAAGAAATAACTTGGGACGAATATTACAAACCAACACAAATGAAGAAGACCCATTAAACAAGCAGGGCGTGTACAAGCTGACCTGCGCATGCCAATACAGCTACATAGGACAAACTGGACGTAAGATAAAAACAAGATTCCGCGAACACATAAGAGACTACAACAAAAAGGCACAAAAACCAAGCGCAACACCGGAATCAAACTACGCAAACCATATGTTTGACAATAAGTGAACACCGACACACATAAAAAAGACAATCACGCTACTACACGTACAACATAAAGGATAACGTTTAAACATATTAGAAAACATGAACAAATAAACACCGCGTCCGACGTGATATTCGAACCCCTAAAACTAATCTTCAGAAAAAGGAACATAAATACAGAAGCAATGAGAAGAACAGAAACACATTAAAAAAATTATTAATTAAAAAAATTAATTAAATTAAATTAAACATTTAACATAACAACATAATTAAACATTAAATTAACAATTAAAAAAACAATTAAGAACAATAAGCTACCTACGCGAAAAAACAGTATCAACCAAACCAACAGCACAGTAATAGTAAAAAAAAATCTAACCTAGCTACCTGCTCACAAAAAACAAAGGACTCAAATATCCGGAACACAGAGATAACAACAGGATACCTGCGCCCAAAAAAGAAAATACATGAATATAAGTACGAACGGGACAGCGGAACCACTTAGAACGAAAAACGACACTGAAGATGGCACAACGCCGAAACCGGTTTGTCAACAGAAAAAATTTGACGAGGGATGACGGAAATTCGTTCCAAAATACATCAAATAATTAATAATCGGAGAGAAGTTCGAAAATATCAAACAAATTTTTTTGACAATTTTAATAAAGTACCTCTACCAATAAATACTTAGTGTGTCCATGCAAGAAACGCTGGTACAGAATTCTCGGAAATTGGTACAGAATTGCCACTAATTTTGGACGATTTTACAATTGTATCAAGAAAATGCACATATACTATGGTAGAGAGAGTGTCGAATCTCATTATCTCTGCACGCTTTGATAAGAATCATTCGGTAATATTCGTTCGTTACGTTCACTGTTGTCCGCCTATGTTCGTTAATACAACTTTGTAATCGAACCATAATGTAAGTTTTATTATTAATATTATCTCAAAGTTTTATTATTTATACTACCATAGGATGCCAATCTCTGCATTAAAACTATTTTTATAAGTTTAGTGCGACTGCTGCCTGAATATTGTTGTAGCATAGTTTGGTGTACTTTGAGTAAAGTTGATGTAAGCCGGATTGTAAATGTTAAAAAAGATTTACGCTGTATATAATAATAATTGCTGGCTTTAATTCCTCCTATGCTCCTTTGAGGTTTTTATTCGAGCGTTGTTTATTTAATGTTGTTATCACAGGACCAATTACGGTTGTAATGAGGCAATCACAAGATGCTTGACGTGTTCCAACTTGTGCGGAAAGTCATGTTGATTTTAGTAATAAGAAACCTTTTAAAAAATATGTGTATTCATTTGTGTTATTTATGTCAGTTTGATTATACCCTACCCTACCCCGTTTGTAACGCAGAGAAGGAGACGAGATAGATATAGAAAAGTATATATATTCTTTCTCAGCGACACCTCCTGAATCGATTCATCTGTCTGTCTGTTGAAATCACGACTGCAGGTGAGCGAAAAGAGATATCGCGATGAAATTTGGCACAAATATTCTTTGTGATGTAGGGCTGTTTGGGATTGAAAATGGGCGAGATCGGTAAACAGACACGCCTACTTTACATACGGAATTTAAAGGCACCTCGTTTCAAAAAATTTTATAATCTGAATATTTCATAAGCCGTGAGAGATATTAAGGTATAATTTTATTCCGGAACATATAGCGCCATTACTAAAATTTTCACAAAAAGTGGGCGTGACACGCCCACTCATAACGAAGTTGGCAATATCTCATGAAATGTATAAGACATTGTAATGCAATTATGCCACGATGTATCCGTAGGCATTACCAATAACCTTGCCAAAAATGGGCGTGCCACGAACACTCATACAAAAGTTAGCAATATCTTGTAAACCTTGTAAGATATTAACACGTAATATTATCACGAGGTATCTACAGGTATTACCAATTTGTATAAAAAAATGGGCGCGGTCCGCCCACTTATACAAAAGTTGTCAATATCTCATAAACGGTTCAAAATATTAATAAGTAATTCTATCTAGCAGTATCTAGAGACATTACAAAAACATATGCCCGAAATGGGCGTGGTCCGCCTACTTATACAATAGTTGTTAAGTCTCGAAATTATAATTTTTTGAGTTACTCGGGTTTAGGGTATTTAGATTTCGGCCAGGCCGAAGACAACACTTTTACTTGTTTTATATTCACAAATATTACTCTACACATTGTTTAATTCAATCTGCAATACTACGTTTACATCGACCTCGAATGAGAATATTGAATCAGTCATTCGCAAACCGTTCACATCGCCTTTCTCATTCGTTTTGATAGAACCATCAGCTGTTCTGAAAAATCGATTGAAAATAATTTTGTCATAATAGTCAAATAATTTATTGATTGCGAAAAATGGAAAAATTAACAAAAACAGCATTATTAATTTCAACTATGCAAACAGAAAGTCTTGCAACAATTTGTAACGCCGATTTTATACATTTGTATACATTTAAATTGGAATTCACTATTCATTATAGATACCGTTTCCTTTATGTTAATGTGGGTTGTCCCCACAAATGTAAAACGTCTAAAACAGCTGATTGCAATTATTTACCTTCCATTTCTACTGTTTTTGTTTTGGGAATTTTTTGATCCCAACTATAGGGTGTTTCAAAATCTTTATTTTGTTCTCATTCGATTCTCATTCAAAACGAATGAGATGGATTCTCATTTGTCAAATCGTATGGAAATTATTCTCATTCGGCTTCTCATTCGCGAAATCTGACCCGAATGAGTCATTCGAGGTCGATGTAAACGTAGTATAAGGGACTACCATGTAGATACAGTTAAATAAATAAATAATTTTGAAAAGTTAAATGGCTCTATTTATGTTATCTTAATAATATTATGTAATTTTTTAATTATTGCAGAAAACGAATGGGAACTGTCAAATAATAAATCTTGGATGCGGCTTTGATACTCTTTTTTTTCGTTTACGCGATACTACTTTTCAGGTAAACAATTTTATTGAATTGGATTTTCCTACAGTTACCGCACGTAAATGCTACACAATTAAACGCAACAAAGTACTTCTTTCAAAAATTCATAATGAAGATGGTGAAGTACGACTTAGCCCTACAGACCTGCATGGTCCTAACTATCACTTAATGGGTGTCGATTTAAGAAGTATTGATGAGGTTGAAAACAAATTACAACAGGCAGAAATAGATTATTCCGTACCATCAATATTTCTTGCCGAATGTGTTCTTGTTTATATTGAAGCACAAAATTGTAGAAATTTACTTCAGTGGATTACAAACAAGTTTCCGACAGCAGTATTCGTCAATTACGAAATGGTAAGTGATCCTTACTAATTAAAAGAAGTTTGTAAAATGAATGTATGTATTATTAAGATGAACTACTGACCACGACAGCTCACTGACAACGACTGACTGCTCTTATCGACTGCTGTCTGCTGCTTACATACATCTCGCATCGTCTGCTGCCTGCGACTCACGATCGCTCGTTGCCGAAAGCGAATGATGACTCCTTTGAATGGCCATTCCTCCTTCCTGACTGTCATCCGACCCGGATGACACAAAACCATCATCTGTTGATTGCCGCCAGGGTTTCATATAATCACAACTTGTAGATGTTGAATTTGGACCTTCGAACTCCGCTGCCTTGCTGACTTCATAACGCCCTCCTCGTTTCACCTTGGTTACTTCATACGGGCCCAAATATTCACTTGCTATCTTTTTCCCCGCTACGAATTGAGTTCTTTTAATCGCCACCAGGTCACCCATTTTGTGTTCGACTAAGCCTTTGCACTTTTTGTCGTGCTGCTTCTTATAGTTTTCTTGCGCTTTTAGTATTTGTTGTTTAACCCCCTCTCTTAGGTGTCGCCGCTCCTCGTCAAAACTATTTACCAGTTCCTCTTCTAACGTTTCAAGTAATCTGTCGTCGACCTTCGCTCTCATTTTCAAACCGAAAAGTATTTCAAATGGTGTTGATTTTGTTGTACTGTCAAAGCCAGTTGTCATTTTGTCAAAGCCAGCTGGCAGGCAGTGTGTTTGAAAACGTGGAACAAATCGCATATCGGTGTTTAAAGAATTTTTTCAATAAAATAAAATTATTATTTAGTGCTGTATAATAATATTTATAAAGCGAAAACAAAAATGTTATTCGATTTGTTATGGAGTGACTCAGACCAGGAAAATGACGAGGAAACAAACATTCCAGCCAGGGTACGCAACCCAGCATTGAGAAGCAGTGCATGCATTTTAGATATGCCGGATAAGGAGTAAGTAATCTTTGCGTTAATAAGTTAGGAGTTATTTGGATTATTGGAAAACTATTGATAATTATTAAACGGGCAACAACAAAACGCTAAATACATTTTTATGCAAAAATGCTATACCTGCAGTGCTATAGCGGTATATTCAAAAAATGCAATAAAAAAAAATGCAACGAAATCGGACTAAATAACCCTTGTAATTGTCTTTGAAAAGGTCAGGTAAACAAATTTGCAAAAGGGTTATCTGTCCTTTTTTTCACCCATTAACGTTTTCGAAACCGTTTACCATCATAAGTTCGCTAAAAAATTCTCAGGAAAACTCATTACCTAAAACCCTTTGATACAATTACAGATTTCGCTCGCATGAATAAAGAATGCTTCATGCAAATTTTAAATGAAGTTGGTCCCAAGTATCCTGCAGCGTCAAGGACAAGAAAAATTCCACCAATTACAAAATTGGCAACTTTTTTACGTTTCGTGGCAACTGGCAGTTACCAGAAGGTTGTCGGTAATGAAAATGTAGCGTCCATGTCTCAGAGTAGAGTCTCTCAAACGATTTCAGAGACTTTAGATACTTTTAAGAACCATATGTGCGCTAAGTGGATCCGCTTCGAAATATCACCCGAGGAAGAGCTGCTTACTAAGCAACAATTTGCAAGTAAATTTGAGATTCCAGGCGTCATAGGCTGTGTGGATGGCACACACATAAAGATAATGTCCCCTCCTCAGGAAGCGAAACATTTATATTTTAATAGGAAGGGCTTTTATAGCATTAATGCACTTTTGGTAATAAATGAAAAAATAATTAAATAATTTATGCATACGTATTTATAAATTTATGCTTTTTTCTCCTTTGCAGATTTGTGACGATATGGTCACGATATGGTCATAAAGTATATCGATGCAAGACATCCGGGTGCAAACCACGATTCGTTTGTGTGGAGGGTGAGCGGTGTCGAAGCACATATGGCATCGACGTATGAAGCTGGGAAAAGGAATACGTGGTTGTTAGGTAAGAACCTTTAATATTTTTTTTTTAAATCGATTGATTTAAAATCGATTTAATTGATACAATACCGTTTAAGGAGATTCCGGTTACCGTTTGCTACCCTATTTAATGACTCCATATCGACACCCTGCACAGAGGCACGAAGTGGGGTACAACATCAGGCACTGCAGAGCACGGAATGTAGTAAAAAATCGCTTCCGTTGCTTACTTGGAGAAAGAGGCTTTCATTATTCCCCATCGATGGCCACAAAAATTATAGATGCATGTTGTGTATTGCACAACATTTGCATTTATTATAAAAATGAGGGGAATTAGATGAGGAAGTCAACGATGAGACTGACCACCACGACGTTGCGGAAGAGAGGCCAACGAGAGCAGCCAACGCAGTTCGAGACCGACTGGCAAGGAGTATCATACACTAAGCTTAATATTGAAAACAATATGTAAATAAATAAATAAACTACATTCAAGTCAATTTGAATTGAATTTGTTTATTTAATTTCAATATCATAACTGAGTAAGCATTAAAGCTATGATAAGAAATTGAAGAAAATTAAGTCAACATAACTATTTTAAAAAAATTAAAGAAAAAAATATCACATTTGTTTGCAATCACATTTCATTGTAAATTCAGCAGCGCATCTGCTGCTTGTCCACGCCGCAGTGTCTCCGACAGCATATTCGCCATTTGTTCCAACGCCCTTGCGCTTGCCAATTGAGCGTTGGTTTGCTCCTTCATAATCCGACTTAGTTCTTTTATTTTATTCACTACTGCAAGCAGCGTGCGGTTTTGCTCGCGTAGGAGAGACATAATTTCTTCTTTTCTTGGTCGACGTCTTATTGGCCTGCTCGTTTGTTCCAAGTTCTTGGGTTCGCCCGTTCCACTTGGCTGAACTATTTCCGAAATTGTACACACTTCATATATCGGAGGAGTATTTTCCGCACTCTCTATTTCTTCGGTAGGTTGAAGAATGGCTGTAATTTTAATAAGCAAATATTTGAAACTTTAAAATTTTACATTAATGGAAATACTTACATGGCGGTTCTTCAAGCTTCTCCGTTACCTTCTGTTGAAGGCCATGAGCGCACTCGCGTGGTATAGTGGCTGTAAAATAATCCATTATTTGAACCGTTTCCTCCTCGATGTCGGTGAGACCAACGTTTACAAACGGGCCGCCACCAGTTCTGTTTTGTTCGGCTGCTATTCTCGAGAGCTTAGTTTTTGCTCTCACTTTCATATCGGACCATACCTGAAGATATAAGCAATTATTTATATGTATACACTAACATTTCAGAGATAACTAACCTTCCGCCATTCAGGTGTTGACCTTATCGGTGGACCAAGAATGTTCAATGTTACCCTTAATTTCTCCCATTCCTTGTCGGAAGTGGCTTTGTCGCTCCCAAATACGGGAGTCCCTTTAGCCAACAATGGGCTTTCCCTCATCACTTCGAGCAATTTTTTGAACTGCTCGTTCGTCGTTATTCTGCAAGATTGATAAAAATCGCGTTTGTATCTATATGCAATCAATCACTTCTAAACAAATTGCACTTACCGTTTCTTTGAAATTTCCATTAAGTTTATTTTGTAATAATTATTTAAATTATTTTATTTATTTTTTTTTAAACGCAAAATAAAAATGAAATTAAAAATGAAAAAATAAAAACAAATAAAAAATTAATAAACAAAACACTACCGCATTCGTCGAGCTCTACGCACAAACTGTGCGAACGGCAGCATTTTAGCTTCCGCTTCTCTACAATGGCCACCACGAGCGCTTCTGTTGTTACAAAATACCATTTTCCAACGTAAGCACGTAAGAAGTATGCAATTGTTGTTGTAAACTCAGCTGTACAGTAGCGTCAGCGGTGTGTATTTTGTGCACACATTTTGATCAGCTGTTTTACGAATATAACAAAGAGGAACGTAGAAGAGCCATACCGTTCGCAGATACAAAATAAGGCCCTTAATGTTATCCACACTTATTTCGGTATTAATAAGTCCTATAGGTTTTGTTTTTGTGGTACCAAGTCCAAACAATACCGAGCTACTCGGCTGTAAACTCAAATTACTAATCTTTTTCCAATAGACACTTTCTTGAATCAATGATACGTCGGCACCGGTGTCTATTAAGCATTCTATTTGCGTACCACCCAGCCACACCGATTTAAATCGTGTTTGGTTTTTAACTATATTCACCTTCTTTTCAACAGTTTTACTTGTATTAAAATATTTCGCGATATGCCCAAATTGGTTGCATTTGAAGCACTTTGGAGCAGTGTTACAATCACTTTTTTGATGCTCCTTGGAGCCACAATTAAAGCAATGTTTTTGTTTGTCAACTGCTGTTTTGCTCATTACATAATATTTATTTTTATTATGTGTTTCTGCCTCGTACTGCTCCCGTAGTTGTTTAAAGGACTTTGCATTGTATAAATTAACTTTGAAATTTTCGGCTACATTTATACCATCCACTATGTAACGTATCGTTGCGCGCTCCTCAATGTTGGCTAGAGCTGCAATACGTTTCATATTTAAAACGTACTCATAAAATGACTCCAAATTTTTCTTTCTTGTTTTAGCCAGCATTTGGTGTACTTCGAAACTGCCATACTCGCGCTCAAATTCTACAATTAGCGTAGCCTTTAACTACTCATAGCCAGACACACTTTCGGTTTCTATAAATGATCTTGCCACACCTGTGATTTTGTTTCTTGCGTGCACATACATTTGTTTATCACGTAGGCCATAAACGTCCGCATTTTCCGCAAATATTTCGAACCACTTTTTCACTGGTATGTTTTCCCCATCGAAATCACTAAGAATTTTTGCAAACGTGTCCACTGTAACTACTTAGTGAACACTCTTCACTTCTGTGCTATCATGTGGTGCATCTGACTCGCTTTGACTTCTTGTATTTTCTCTCTCTTTCACTTTAATATTTTCACTTCGTGCTTCTCTTGATTTTGATCTCGTTTTATACGTATTCCTCTGTTCGTTTTCAAGATTACTTGCTGGTTCGCTTTTTTCACTCATTTATGCATGTTCTATTTACTACTAAATAATAATGTACACCAATGCTCTTGGGTAAATGCATGCAGTTATCTTCTTCAACCCGTATATTTTGTTATTGCAATATTTTCTTGAATATTATTCGCTGTATGATATTCCCGTTAGGGTTTTTACCGAAAGTAAATTTGTTTCTTCGATGAAAAAAAACATGTGATGACTCATGTGCCTTCCAAACAAATATTTTGTCAAATTTTGGTGATTTCACTGCACTTGCTATTTGATTTCAACAATTAACTGATTTCAGCGACTATTGAACGCCAGATTGAGCCCTCAAATGTAATGGGTAAAAATAATTATGTTTATTTGATAATTAAAGGTAATGGAAAATAATTATGTCTATTTGATAATTCAAGGTAAATGATTAAATGTAATGTACAATAATTAATGTTATCGACCGATGACAACCGACGACGACTGATCTACTGAACTACTGACCACGACTGCTCACTGACAACGACTGACTGCTCCTATCGACTGCTGTCTGCTGCTTACATAGATCTCGCATCGTCTGCTGCCTGCGACTCATGATCGCTCGTTGCCGAAAGCGAATGATGACTCCTGTTGTTACACACACACACACACACACACACACACACACACACACACACACACACACACACACACACACACACACACACACACACACACACGCACGCACGCACACACACACACACACACACACACACGCACACATACACACACGCACACTGAAAAACATCGGTGTCTAATCTCGTCGAGATCGGACGTGTTTTTAAGTGGCTCCGCATTAAAGTGTTTTTTCCAGTGGTAAAACTCTATTGCCGAGTTTCATAAAACGTGTGGTGGAGGGCCAACGCGTCCCTTTTCGCTTCGCGAGTGCTGGTGAAATCACACATCTTAGATGCTAGCCCGGTCTTCGGGTCAAGCAATTCAGTGCTAAGAATTGTAAAATTTTTGCAATCTTAACAAGTGCAACATTGGAGTTCCCGCGCAACTTTTGTGCGAGTGAAATAAGTTAAGTGGATAAACATATTGATACCTACGGTTGTTGCCTGGGAATTGAGACCAAACAAAGCAGAAAAGAGCTTTGTTGCATTTATTTATAAAACAAGCAAAGCTCTGATCATACTGTGGTTCGTGCCCGTGCTAAGCTTGTGTGTCTGAGTTATGCTGCTGGAAGGTTCTAGTCCATGCTAGTTCTTAGCTCCAAGATGAACTCCGACAGACAAACGGGAACAACAAATAAAGGCGTAAGAGACAACAATGATGGGGGGCAGAAGGACCAATCAGGTATGTGCAACCCATTTCAGAAGAGTACCCGCACGGCGTGGTCGCCATTGAAAATTTCTGCGGAATTGGTGACGCCCACGCGATCGAATTCGTCACCGCCATGTATTACAGCTGTAAAAGATGGTGATTCGGAGCGCATCTCACCGTTTGAGAAAATGGGAAGGAAGATAGGGGAATTGGTAGAAATGATCGGCGGAGGCAGGCGTTCAATTCACCAGCCAATGCGTGATTTAATCGAAGGTATTGCCAAGCTGTACGAAGCCATAGAACATACTGCTAAAAATGGCAGACGACTAGATGGAGGCATGGAGGATGGCAAGGAAAATGGCAGGAGAAACACCATCGAAAGCGGTTGTCAGACGTCACCTCTTATGAAGAAAAAGCAGGCGTCTGCAAACAAGAGGAGCAGAGAAGACCCTCTGTCGATTCAATCAGTGGCCAAAAAAAATAAGTCGACTGAAGCTGAAAGCTCTGTCAGAGTGGGCCGGCAAACAATCGCCGCAGAAGCTCAAGCAGACGCGGAAGACAGCGCTCAGTGGACGTTAGTAAGCTCACGGAAGCCGGAAAAAGTACGCGAAAGAGGCAATAAGAAGCCAAGACCGGAGGCGATTGTCATTGCGAAGAAAGGCGCCCTTTCATATGCTGAAATACTGGGAAAAATGAAGGCAGACACCAATATAGGAGAACTCAGCCAGGCCGTAACAAAGATACGACGTACACAGAAAGGTGAACTTCTTCTGCAGCTGAACGAATCCGGTGAAAAGGCAGAAAAGGTCAAATCTGCCATCGGCGCCAGCTTAGGCGAGGAAGCAACTGTACGGGGACTGACACAACGAGTAGTGCTCGAGATTAAAGACATCGACGAAGTCACCACAAAAACCGATGTCTTTCAGTCAATCGTGGAAAAATTTAGGCCGACAAACTTCGGGCAGGAGGATGTGCTCAGCCTACGGAGGGCTTATGGAGGCACCCAGACAGCAGCAGTCAGGGTCACAAGAGAAAATGCTGACATCATCATAAAGTCGGAAAAAATAAGGATAGGCTGGGTTAACTGCCGCGTGTGGGAGCAGAGAACGCTAACCAAATGCTATAGGTGCCTCGAATTCGGGCATATAGCAAGGCACTGCAAAAATGAGATCGACCGATCTAAGTGCTGCAGGAGATGCGGTAAGGAAGGACATATTGCTACGGTATGCAAAGAGGAGCCTAATTGCATGTTCTGTACAGCTGACAGCACAAGAGATCCAAAACACATCGCTGGAAGCAGCCGTTGCCCCGTGTTTAAGATGGCGGCAACCGGAAACCCAAAGAAAGTGGACAGGAAAGTGGTGGAAATAAAAGAACACGGCAATAGCACGCATGAAGCTATTGCAAATTAATCTGAACCATTGCGAAGCAGCGCAGGATCTCCTAAGGCATACCATTTAAGTCTGTGGACCTGGCTATTCTGAGTGAGCCCTACTCCTGTGGGACAGATTTGAGATGGGCAGTTGACTCTGCGGGAAAGGCAGCTATCTGGAATTGCAATCCGAACCGAAGGCACATGACGCTTCGGAAAAAGGAGCCAGGATTCGTCTGTGTGGAAATGGAAGGCAAGTTTATATATAGCTGCTATATCCCTCCTAGTGTGGATATCAACGAATTCAATGCCAGAGTGGATGCCCTAGTTAATGACGCGCGTTTAAGGAACCCGGTACTAATCGCTGGCGACTTCAATGCCTGGACTTGCGAGTGGGGCTGCCCAAGATCTAATGCGCGTGGAAGAAGTCTGCTAGAAGCCCTCTCTTCCATGGACGTAATTTTATTAAATTCTGGAACAGAGCACACTTACAGTAAAAATGGTGCGGCGTCTATCATAGACATATCCTTCATAAGCAGCAGCCTCTACATGTCGACAAAATGGCGCCTAAGCGGATGTTATACCCATAGCGACCACCGGGCTATTGAGATAGACGTCATGAACTCACAAGAGGATAATTGGGCTCCCACTCGGCCAAGACGTCCGCGCTGGAAGACGGAAACGTTCGACAGCGAAGCGTTTATGGAGGCTATTGGTAGCCACTCTATAGACGGTACGGCAGAGGAGGCTTCGACGCAACTCATGGCCTTGCTGAGAACCGCATGCGACGCTGCAATGGTGCGCAAATCGAACTCAAAGCGCAGAAACCCCGCATACTGGTGGAGCAACGACATCGCTAAGCTGCGAAGCGAGTGTAAATATGCCAGACGTGTATGTCAGAGAGCACGAGATACGACAAACTCTGAAACAAGCAGGCTTACATATAAAAACAAGCGCAAGCAGCTTAAAAGGGCCATCCAAGAGAGCAAACGTCGATGCTTCTTGGAGATTTGAGAGGAGATTGAAAACAATCCCTGGGGCTTTGCTTATAAGCTGGTGCTGAAAAAGCTTCAACGAACAGCGCAACCATCGTGCCCCGATGCGCTGAAGGAGATAATAAAATGCCTTTTTCCTGAACAGGCACGCGTTAACAGGATCCTGTTAGCACGCAGTAACCGGAACATAAGCGTTATAAGGGAAGAAGAAGTAATCCTAGCTGCAAAACAACTTAAGTTGAGCAAAGCACCTGGCCCAGATGGAGTGCCCAATATTGCTGTGAAGGCAGCCGCATTGAAAAGGCCGGACCTATTTCAGAGCGTCTTCAATAAATGCATCCTAGAGGCGGTATTTCCGAGAGCATGGAAGCGGCAGAAACTGGTGCTTATACCTAAAAAAGGACAGCTGAACACAGCAGCGTCTTATCGGCCGCTCTGCCTGCTGGATTCAGTAGGCAAGATGCTGGAACACGTGCTGAAAGGCAGAATAGAGGCAGAGGTAGACGCTGGACTTTCTGCTCTCCAGTTTGGCTTCAGGAAAGGACGGTCGACAACAGACGCGCTGCGGCTGGTTAAAAATACTGCTCAGGGAGCTATGGAAGGTACACGGTGGCGCGGTGGCTCCAAACAATACTGCCTCATCATAACGCTCGACGTAAAGAACGCGTTCAATACTGCGGATTGGCAGAAGATACTGCTGTCGGCGAGGAAGCTTGGAATATCCGACTATCTGCTGAACATACTCGACAACTATCTGGACGATCGTGTTCTGATATATGACACCACAGAAGGCGAAAAATCATATATGATACGGGGAGGCGTACCACAGGGGTCTGTTCTTGGACCTCTCCTGTGGAATATTATGTACAATGACATCCTGGAATTAAGCGTGCCTGCTGGAGTAAAAATTGTTGGCTTCGCCGACGATGTTGCAATAACAGTCGTAGCAAAAGAAATAACAAGCGTAAAGGAGGCAGCAGAAATTGCTATAGCGAAAGTAAAGAACTGGTTGAGCTCAGTGGGTCTCACATTGGCCGAGCATAAGACGGAAGCAGTTCTGGTGAGCAGCAGGAAGAAGGTGGAATTCCTGGAAATTACCGTTGGTAACAACGTGATTTTGTCGAGACCATACATAAAATACCTAGGAGTCATGATTGACCGCCGGCTGACTTTTAAAGCCCACCTGGAGTACGTGCAGAGTAAGGCATCTGAGGTTGTAACCGCACTATCCCGCATAATGCTTAATATAAGAGGGCCTAGTCAGAGGAGAAGACAACTCTTAGCTAGTGTAGTTAAATCTACAATACTGTATGCTGCAGATATCTGGGAGAGCGCACTACAAGTTAAAAGCTCTGCGCGAGGCGTAAAGGCGGTGTACCGCATGTGTGCGCTAAGAGTCTGCTGCGCATTCCGTACAGTTTCTGAAGATGCAGTGCTAGTGATATCTTCATCGATTCCGCTGGATTTTTTGGCTAAAGAAGCAGCCGCTAAGGTATCGGGGGCCATGCATGATATGGCAGAAGCGAGGCAATCCTCCATCACAGAGTGGCAGACAAGATGGCAGGGCGCGGAAAGCGGAAGGTGGACAAATCGGCTGATCCCACACTTAGAGCCGTGGATACGAAGAACCCATGGCGATACGAATTTTTACCTTACCCAAGTACTCAGCGGGCACGGGTGCTTTAAGTACTATCTGCACAGGTTTGGTTATGAGCAGGATCCGTTCTGCGATCGCTGCAAAGCTCCAATAGTTGAGGATGCCGAGCACGTGTTTTTTAGCTGTCCACGGTACCAAACAGCGAGAGAGGCTTTACAAACAATCGTAGGTACGCACATTACACCTGGCAACATCGTTGGTCTGATGCTGACAGACGCAACGTACTGGGATGCAGTAAGCCGGATGGCGGCATTCGTAATGAACGAACAAAGAAGGCTCGAACAGCTGAGAAGAGTAGCTGAAAGAAATGGCTAGGTACAAGCACACGCGCTCACGCACACGCGCGCGCACACGCATACAGCGCGCACACATGGCATAAATTACGCTCACATACACGTAGTAGTCTGATGTCAGCGGGACAAGGAGACAGTACTTGACCGACTAACGGGGTGTAAACTGAGACGTTAGGGCTAGATGACTGTCTACAATTGGACAGACACGAACGTTTGAGTTTTAAACTCTTTCTGCCTCCCGACGTAATACTTAGCGGTAGTTCCCGGAGGACTGACAGACAGGGGGGAGGGGTTTTAGCGTGGTTAAAGTCCCGCACGCAGGCTTTCGATGCTTTCCCCTCATGGAAAAAAAAAAAAACACACACACACACGCACACACACACACACGCACGCACACACACATACACACACACACACACACACACACACACACGCGCGCACACACACACACACACACACTTGTGTGAGATGCTCTTACTGATGATCTACTGAACTACTGACCACGACTGCTCACTGACAACGACTGACTGCTCCTATCGACTGCTGCCTGCTGCTTACATACATCTCGCATCGTCTGCTGCCTGCGACTCACGATCGCTCGTTGCCGAAAGCGAATGATGACTCCTGTTGTTACACACAGGAGATGCTCTTAAACACAGGCTCGGAGCACACTTTCAGCAAAAATGGACTAGGTTCAGTAATTGACATTGCCTTCATAAGTACCGGACTCTTTCCAAGGACGAAGTGGCAAATTAGTGACTGCTACACACACAGCGATCATCGGGCAATTGAAATTGAGATCCAGAAAAGCTCAAGAGTAATCCCAAGCGCAGCAGAAACGAAGAGTATTAGTTGGAAGACTGAAACTTTCGAATGTGACATGTTCAAGCACTGGCTGGCACAAGCATAAGCGGCACTGCGGAAAAAGTTGCAATGCAACTTTCAAACATAATGAAAGCAGCCTGCGATGCAGCAATGTCGCGTAAAATCAACAGGACGAGACGCAGGCCAGCGTACTGGTGGAATGACAGTATAGCTGCCGTACGCAAGGAATGTATCCATGCAAGAAGAAGGTGTCAAAGAGCAAGAAATACTGAAAATTATGAGAGCAGCAGGCAGCTTTATAAAAAGCAGAGGAAAATGCTAAAAGCAGCGATACGAGAAAGTAAAAACATGAGCTTTCTGGAACTATGCGACGATGCCGAAAAACACCCCTGGAGGTTTGCCTATAAGCTGGTACTAAAGAAGTTAAAGAGGACCAAACAGCCAACTAATCCTCGTGTTATGGAGGATATAGTTAATACCCTTTTTCCCGGGCAACCACGCTTTCACAGGACACAGTTAGAAGAGGATGCTATACAAGCTGTGCCAATGGTAACAGCGTCGGAAGTGGAGCAAGCGGCCGGAAACCTGAAGTTAAATAAAGCGCCTGGGCCTGACGGAGTGCCAAACATAGCCCTCAAAACGGCCGCGTTAAACCAAACGGAATTGTTGAGAGGCGTATTTGATGTTTGCATGCGAGAAGGGACCTTTCCTAAACAATGGAAGCGGCGACAGCTTGTACTGCTCCCAAAGGGCGAGAATCCAGCTGGTCCATCGTCGTACCGTCCTTTGTGCATGCTGGACTCTGCAGGTAAATTTCTAGAACTGATAATTAAGGAGAGATTGTTAACTTCGGCGAATGAGCGAATATCCAAAATGCAATATGGGTTCAGGAAGGGTCAGTCAACAACTGATGCACTGCAGTTAGTTAAAAATATCGCAGAGAAAGCTATCGAGGGGAAACGTTGGCGTGGCGGCGCCAAGCAGTATTGTCTCATCGCTACACTAGATGTAAAAAATGCATTCAACTCTGCAAACTGGCAGAAAGTCCTAGAGTCCGTCAGAGCTTTTGAAGTACCAGCTTATTGGTATAATATCGTGTCCAGCTACTTGAGTGAACGAGTGCTGCTATACAACACATCAGAGGGCCCTAAAGAGTTTGAGGTAACGGGAGGAGTTCCTCAAGGATCAGTGCTTGGACCACTCCTATGGAACATGATGTACAACGCGGTGCTGGAATTGAGTGTGCCTGAGGGAGTATAAATTATAGGGTTTGCGGACGATATTGCGGTGGTAGTCGTCGCAAAACACCTGACGGAAGTCAAGGAAGCCACTGAAGCAGCAATAGCCACAATAAGGAACTGGTTAGCAGTCGTGAAGCTGAGACTCGCTGATCATAAGACGGAAGCGGTTCTGGTTAGCAGTCGGAAAAAGGTCGAGTGTCTTAGGGCCTTATTTTGTATCTGCGGAACGGTAGCGACGGCAGAGCTTCTGCTTCTGTTCCCGTTGCTGTTAAAACCGTATTTTGTAACTCTTACGTTCAGCCCCGTTGAGCGCACTGGGCTTTACGTCTTTTGCGTTCCAATCAGCTGGTATGGAAATGCTGTGTATTTGGTGTACACAAAGCCGACATTCACACGTCTCTTTCCTTCTTATGATTAGATGCATGCAATGAATTTGTTCTTATACCTGTTTTCTTTTGCCTCGATCAACTTTTGTTTATCAAAGCCAGCTGGCAGGCTTGTGTGTTTGAAAACGGGGAACAAATCGCAAATCGATGCTTAGAGCATTTTTTTAATAATAATGCAAAATTTTTATTTTGTGCTGTACTTTTATAAAGTAAAAATAAAAATGTTATTCGATTTGTTATGAAGTGGCTCAGACCAGGAAAATGACGAGGAAACAAACATTCCAGCCAGGGTACGCAACCCAGCATTGAAAAGCAATGCATGGATTTTAGAGGTCACTTCAAAGAAAATTGCAGTTACACTTTCTTCGAAATTTCCATTATATTATTTTATAATAATTATTTAAATTATTTTATTTAATTTTTTTATTACAAAAAAAATACCTTAAATAAAAATAAAATGAAAAAATAAAAACAAATAAAAAATCAATAAACAAAACACATCCGCACTCGTCGAGCTCTACGCACAAACTGTGCGAACGGCAGCATTTTAGCTTCCGCTTCTCTACAATGGCCACCACGAGCGCTTCTGTTGTTACAAAATACCATTTTCCAACGTAAGCACGTAAGAAGTATGCAATTGTTGTTGTAAACCCAGCTGTACAGTAGCGCCAACAGTAGCGTCAGCGGTGTGCATTTTGTGCACACGTTTTGATCAGCTGTTTTACGAATATAACAAAGAGGAACGTAGAAGAGCCATACCGTTCGCAGATACAAAATAAGGCCCTTAATGTCAAAGTTGGTGACTGCATCATCGTAACCAAACCATACATAAAATATCTCGGAGTGATGATAGATCATCGACTGACATTTAAAGCCCATCTGGAGTACGCGCAACGCAAGGCAGCGGAAGCTATAACAGCACTATCCCGAATAATGCTCAACACCCGAGGTCCGCGGCAACGCGGAAGGCAACTTCTAGTAGCTGTGGTTAAGTCCATAATATTATACGCGGCACTAGTATGGAAAGAAGCTTTGTGGAAAGTCAGCTACGCACGCGGTTTGAATGCAACGTACAGATATTGTGCGCTAAGGGTCTCTTGTGCATTTCGGACAGTCTCGGCAGATGCAGCTCTGGTGATTGGAGGTTTGATACTTTTGGATTTGATGGCTAGGGAAGTGTCAATAAGGGCAAATGCAGTGGCAAGCGACAACCGCGCGACACCTACAGACAGCGCGCAGCGCGAAGCGCGGCAAGCTACCATTGAAGAGTGGCAGGCGATATGGCAAAGCTCAGAAAATGGAAGGTGGACTCACAGACTCATTTCTAGTTTGGGACCATGGTTATCCAGAACACATGGAGAAATTGACTTCTACATAACCCAGATCCTAAGTGGACACGGCTGTTTTAAGGCATATCTCTACAGATTCGGATATGAGCGCGATCCATTATGTGAGTATTGCGGAGCAGCGATAGTAGAGGATGAGAAGCATGTATTCTTCGAATGTCCCAGGTATGATTCGCGTAGGAACGAACTACAGAGACTGGTAGACCAGCCTATTACGCCAGAAAACCTAGTGAGCCATATGCTAAAGGACAACGAATTTTGGAACGCAGTGAGCCGAATAGCCGCGTTAATAATGTCAGAGCAACGAAGGCTCGAGCAAGCAAGGAGAGCGCTTGAGAGTAATGGCCCATAAAGCCTTCCCCCCACGATGTAATGCTTAACGGCAGTTCCGTGGGGCGGACGAATACGAGACGAGGTGGTTTTAGTGAGTAAGAGTCTCGCACAACTGACTGCTCAGAGGACCTAGCAGCAGAGCCCATGATGGGTTTCCACCTGACAAAAAAAAAACAAAAAAACACACACACATATATATATATATATACATATATACATACATACATATATATATATATATATATATATATATATATATATATATATATATATATATATTTATATATATATATATATATATACATATATATATATATATATATATATATATATATATATATATATATATATATATATATATATATATATATAAATAAATAAATATATATATATATATATATATATATATATATATATATATATATATATATATATATATATATATATATATATATATATATATATATATATATATATATATATATATATATATATATATATATAATAAATATATATATATATATATATATATATATATATATATATATATATATATATATATATATATATATATATATATTATATATTATATATTTTTTTTTCTTTCTTTCTTTTTCAATCGATTTAGCCCTGTCCATCCATCTATCTGTCTGTTGACATCACTTACGGGAGAACGAAAAGAGATACCGCAATGATGTCACAAATATTCTTTGTTATCTAGGGCAGTTTGGGATTGGAAATGGACGAGATCAGCTCACAACCACGCCTACTTTACATACGGAATTTAAAGGCAACTCGTTTTACAAAAATGTTATAAGGTGAATATCTCATAAACCGTGTGAGATATTAAGGTATAATTATATACCGGAAAACGTAGCGCCTTTATAAACATTTTTTCAAAAAATGGGCGTGGTCCGCCCACTCAAACAAAAGTAGGCAATATTTTATGAACGGTATAAGATATTAAGACGTAATTTTATCACGACGTGTATGGAGGCATTACCATTACCTATCTGTTTAGCAAACGTGGCACGCCCACTCATACAAAATTTGTCAATATATCATAAACGGTAAAAAATATTAATATGTGATTTTATCCCGGGGTAGAAGGAGACATTAGCAAAATGTTTGCGAAAAATGAGCGTGGTCCGCCTACTTATTCAAAAGTTGTCGAAATTATTGGCAATAAATTTTGTTTTTCTTCGTCATTTTCCAATAGATTTATTGATTGCCTGATACTGTAGCTGAAGCTCTAAACTTGCTTGCCACTGCTTAATTAATTTGTTCTGTTGTTCTCTCTTGATTTGGATAAATAATTTTCATAAATATTAAAATTCCTGTCTCTGGTGAGAAATTGAAGAATGCAAGCGGTGGTTCGATCAAACGTGATACACGTAGCAACAGAACTGGCAACAACTCGAACAAAGCTAGTCCGTTGATGAGTCCCGTTACACCTGCTGGCAATGCAAATAATTCTCTCTGCTGTGTAGTTGAGTCGTCAAACACATCTGGATTAGGCAGAAAGCTAGCTGAACTACGTGAGAGTATCGTCGAGCAGGTTGGAGCAACTATTCGTCGCTCTGAGGAGAGAGTCATGGAAAGGTTTGGAGAATTAAATGCTATGATCTCCAACATTAAGTCTGAGTTGCGAGGTATATTGCACGTGTAGCTGCAATTGAGGCTGCTGCTGATAACGTCACTGAGTTGAGATCGGAGGTTTTAAATTTAAGAAGTCGACTCTCTAATTTGGAGAATGAGGCGATCTCTACTGACAATAATTTCTGGCATTCCTATCGCCCAACAAGCAAATCCTCTGCCAATTTTCCCTAGTATTTGCAGTGCAGTTGGGCTCACCATTTCTGTTCCTACCTTACGTGATGCTTTCAGTGTGAAAAAAGAAATTAATGCTGCTAATGCTTATGCTACTGGTAATGGAATTATGGTCATGAAGTTGGGGTCAGCTCGCAATCGATCTACTCTTACGATTGATTTCAACTTTTTGCCGTCGGCATCATCGAGCGCTTAATCTTTCTGACCTGGGACTCTTAGGAGAAGGTAAAGTTTTCATATATGAAAGTTTGCCGAAAGCGAGTCGTGACGTTGTATCGCATGCCATAAAGTTGAAACGTGAAAAAAACTACACGCTGCTTACTCAATTCGAGGAAATATTTATGTAAAGTCCAGTCCTGACGGTGCCCCTGTACTTGTTCATGACGTTGAAGGTGTTGATGTTATTGCTGGCTTAATGATTAATGATTATTGATTATTATAAGTTATATTGGATTCTACACTACATTATTAATACTTATAATTAAGGTGCAATGATTTTATACATTTCTCTTCATTACTTTTTCCTCATATATTTTTCCTACTCTACTATAATTTCTCTTTCTTACTCTATTTTAAGATCTCTGCGAGTACTTGCTGTTGTGTTTTTTTTTCTGCCCTCATTATTTTGTTTACTGTTTTGATTTCTTGTCAGACTTTTCTGTTGATTTCTCTCATTTTTCGCAGTGTTAACTAATTCGAATTTTTCTGATGGCGTTGGAAGTTGCCACCGTACACTTACCAATGTCTTCTGTAGCCAACATAAGGGTTTTAATATTGTATACTTTAATGCTAGGAGTCTGAATAACAACAAGTTGGATTACATAAGAGATGTTTTTGCAAATTCAGTCATTGATGCTATTTGTGTGTCTGAAACATGGTTTCAACCTGATTTAGCTGATTCCTCTATCAAGCTATGCAATTTTAATGTATTTCGTAACGACAGGTTGGACAAGAGAGGTGGTGGTGTGGCGATATACGTAAAATCTAAATATAATTGTGAACTCGTTTATTGCTCTAGTAATTCGGTTGTTGAATATCTATGTGTTGTTATATCTGGTCCCACATCTAAAATACTTATTTCGTGTGTGTATAGTCCGCACAAGTGTTGTGACCTCGAGCCCTTTTTTGCGTATATATCGTCGATCTCTGTCTCATATGATTCAATAATAGTATGTGGTGATCTCAATGTCAATTTGCTATGTGATGACAGTAGTTCTACAAATTTTTGTGATCTAGTCTCTTTATGTGGTCTCTCCATTGTAAATGGCTCTGTGCCTACACGATTTGGCCACAATGTAAGTCCAAGTTTACTTGACTATTTTCTTGTTTCTGACTGGCGATATACGTAAAATCTAAATATAATTGTGAACTCGTTTATTGCTCTAGTAATTCGGTTGTTGAATATCTATGTGTTGTTATATCTGGTCCGATATCTAAAATACTTATTTCGTGCGTGTATAGTCCGCACAAGTGTTGTGACCTCGAGCCCTTTTTTGCGTATATATCGTCGATCTCTATCTCATATGATTCAATAATAGTATGTGGTGATCTCAATGTCAATTTGCTATGTGATGACAGTAGTTCTACAAATTTTTGTGATCTAGTCTCTTTATGTGGTCTCTCCAATGTAAATGGCTCTGTGCCTACACGATTTGGCCACAGTATAAGTCAATATAAGTTGCAAAGCGCGTTATGACGGTTAAGTCTTCTGCTATCGGTGAGCATGGTATCCCGATTCAATTTATTAAATTAATTTTGCCGTTTATCGTTTTGCCACTTACTGATCTTATTAATGAGATAATTACTACTTCTACATTCCCTTCTCTATGGAAGCTTGCTACTGTCCTTCCAATTGCTAAGAAATCTGCACCCGTTGAACTATCTGATTTTCGTCCAATTAGTATCTTGGCTGCACTGTCTAAGGTATGTGAAGGCCTTCTAGCTGAACAAATAAACCTTTATGTTGGTGAAAGACATCTGATGCATCCTCTACAGCCGGTAATTTCGGCCTAAACATAGCTGTGTCACTGCAATGCTTAAAATCTTAGAGGATATTCGAATAGCTTTTGATAAGCAGCAAGTGACTTTACTTTGTCTTTTGGATTTTTCCAAAGCATTCGACAGTGTAAATCATGCACTACTTTGTCAAAAATTGCTCAGCCTATTCTCTTTTCCAGTAAGTGCTACTAAATTAATAAAGAGTTGTCTTACAGATCGCTCTCAGCGGGTCAAAGTTGGCAATGCCTACTCTAGTTTTAAGCGTGTGTGTGTTGGTGTTCCACAAGGATCTGTTTTGGGTCCCTTTTTATTTTCTTTATTCATAAATGGTATTTTCTCCATGCAATATTCATCAATGCATGCATATGCGGATGATGTCCAATTGTATCTTTCTAATTGTGTCGATATGATTCATGACTTGTGCTTCAGGGTGAATGATGATTTAAAACGTGTAAAAAGTTGGTCTGAGAATAATCTTCTTCAATTAAATTCTTCCAAGTTGTTTGTGTTACCTATTTCTAAGGCTAGTTTAGACCTTTCCTGTATTCCTCCTATATATCTCGATAATTCTGTTCTTAGGTTTGTGACAAAAATTAAAAATCTTGGTCTTGTTATTAACTCTTCTTTAACCTGCATAGATCATATTATTGGGTCCTTGAATACGTTCTCGCTGTTTTTTTTACAAAATAAAAGCTTTCTTTAAATTATAAGGAACAAAAACATTTCACTCAAAGTATTGCCCATCACTAGCGACCACTTTCTCCCATCTTTCTGGCAGTAAATGAATTGCGCGTCGGAAAAACGACATTTTTTTTGAGGCTATCCAAGAATCGATCCATTTGTTAGCTTCTTCATAAGAATGAAAGCACTGGTCAGCTAGCCATGTGCCATCGAACAGAATAGGTGAAAATCAGAAGGGTCTATGTCAGGTGAATACAGCGGCTGGGGTAGAACTTCCCATTGAAGCGTTTCCAGGTAGTTTTTCACTGGTTTTGCAACATGAGGCCGAATGTAGCAAAATCACTTTTTCGTGTCTCTGCTCGTATAGCGGCCGTTTTTCTTTTAAGGCTCGACTTAAACGCTTCAATTGAAGTCGATGGCGCTTCCCCGTGATAGTCTCATTCGGTTTGAGCAGCTCATAATAAATTACACCCTGCTGATCCCACCAAATACAGGGAATAAGCTTCGAACCATGGATATTTGGTTTTGCAAACGATGTTGATGCATGGCCGGGCTTATCCTACGATTTTCTACGCTTTGGATTATCGTACTGTATCCACTTTTCATCGCCAGTCACGATGCGGTGCAAAAAACCTTTTCTTTTCTGCCGTTGAAACAGTAGTTCACACGTGAGAAAACGCTGTTCGTCTAAATTCATACGGTACCC
Organism: Sicus ferrugineus; assembly: GCA_922984085.1. Classification (NCBI taxonomy): domain Eukaryota; kingdom Metazoa; phylum Arthropoda; class Insecta; order Diptera; family Conopidae; genus Sicus; species Sicus ferrugineus. The sequence goes on from OV277349.1 coordinate 31,595,742, forward strand.
AATGTCCTTGCTTCTGGAATATTCCTAAAACTTTTAAACGTTTTGAAACAGTTGACTTATCTACTTGTAATGTTTTTCCAAGTTCTGCCAGCGTCTGACATCGGTCTTGATCGAGTAATTCCCCCAACTTTTTGTCTTCAAATTTTTTCGGTGCTCCAGAACGTTCTTTATCCTCAAGTTCAAAATCATTATTTTTGAAGCGTCGAAACCAGTCTCTGCATGTCGTATCCGACAAAGCATTGTCACCATAAGTCTCAACAAGAATTCTATGTGCTTCAGCTGCAGATTTCTCTTGAATAAAGTAGTGCAATAAAATTCCCCGCAAATGCACTTTATTTGGCACAAAGGTAGACATTTTCAGAAATAAGAAAAAATTACTTTCTTTACATTAAAGTGAAACACCATACACTGAAATTTAAGATTAGATACACTACTGTCTTGCATGTGTGTAACCATTCGAAATTCCACAAACGGGGTACTGCTACTGCCATCTTTGAAGAAACAGCGAGAATTTATTCAAGGACCCAATAACTCCGTGGTTAGTAAAGCGTATTATACTTAGTATTACTTAGGAACTTACGCTATTCTTCAGAATGTTTTCCTATAGCTATTAGACGTAAACTAATATTACAATTAATCATGCCAATCTGGACTTACACGGAGTTAATTTATCATAAATTTAATTCTAAATCGTCCCACAAACTTGATGTGTTATTCAATAACGTTTCATGCATGGCCTTAAGAAATTTGACCACCTCTCAAGTTTTAGATATTCCTTGCTTGGATAAGTTTTGGATATTCCTTGCTTTGGTAACTTCCAAAATTGCACTAACTACAGGAATTGTATTTTTTTACACCAACTCATTATCTCATCGACTCCTTTTTATCTCTATGAAAAGTTATGCTTTGGTTATTCTTCCCACTCGAGTGGTCTTATTATACCTCTCTTCAGAAGGCTGGTTAGGAATCATTTCCTAAATTAATTATAGATGAACTAATTTTGTCAGCAAATCTTGCAGTTGTGCTCTGTAATGTCTATTTCGATTTCCTGCTCTGTTTGCATCTTGTCTCCTATCTTCTAATCTTCTCTTCTCTATAACTTCTTGTAATACTTACTATCTTCACATCTATATAAATATTACTAAACATACTTCTTTGTATAATGTTTAATTTTTAAGTAAAATTGTACAACTCATAGTATGCTGCAAATGCGCTATAAAAGAGCTTGACTCTTAGTGTGCTCTCCATTTATAATAATAATAATAAATTGAAATTGAAATTGAAATTGAAATATACATTGCAAACACAATTTTACCAGCAACAGGTATAAAAAACATATAGATATTTAACACTTCAAACCAAAAAATATCCATATATCAACCTCCACTTGAACTTAAACCCCTTAAAAAATTTTTATGTAGTTCCAAACCATAAACAACAATCGGACACTAGATGGAACAAATTAAAAGAAACATTACAAACAGATTCTCCAGCCACAAAGCCAAAGAAGAAATTCTGAAAATATGCAAACATTTCCAAAATATTTTCCATTTAGAAGACGAAAAATTAACTGTAAACAATTTCTACAAACGAAACATTGGACAATAGTCCAGTGTACATAAAAAACTATCGTCTACCCTTCACAAAAAAAAAATATCATTAATTTAGAATTAGAAAAATTACAAAAATCTGATATTATGTCTGGAGTACAAACGATAAACCGCCGTTTTCCATTAGATGGCGCCAGCAATAAATTCTGGTCACGAATGTCAGATCAGAAACGTCACATGGTAAGGTTAGGTCATCTGTCAACAAATCCTCGTCAGTACATCTGTGAATTTTTAGCGGTGTCATATTTTTTTTTTGTGCGCGGAAAATTTGAGCCAAATGAGCGTCGTTTGCGGGAAGTTTTGTTATTTGCATTCAATTCGAAAAAATCTGCGGCTGAAGCGCATCAAATAATTGTAAAAACTTATAGCGAGGCTTCTATTAGTGAAAGAACATTACGCAAATGGTTTCAACGCTTCAAAAGTGGTGATTTCAGCGTGGATTAAAAATCTTCAAGTATCACTCTCTGGATTAGATTCTAACGCATTTCTATACGTTGATGATATAATACTAATGCTCATTGCATTAAAACTAAATCCATTAAAATGTCAATTTTTAAAACCGAAGTTTTATATCTTGGACATTTAATTACTCCCCGTGATGTAACAGCTGAAGGATCCTGTCGGCTCTACGGAGACTACCGTCAATTAAACAAGATCACCGTCCGTGACGCATATCCACTACCGCAAATACAAGCGATCCTAGACAAGCTGCGAGAAACCATGTACATCAGTAGCAAAGATTTAAAAAACGGCTACTGGCAAATCCCTTTAGAGAGGACATCCCGGACCTACACGTTGTTTACTGTACCTGACCGCGGCCTCTTCCAGTGGAGCATAATGCCGTTCGGCCTGCACTTTGCACCAGCCACCTTGCAGAGAGTACTGTATACAGTAATCAGTCCGGAGCTCGAACCATTTGCCTTTGCGTACCTCGATGATATCATCGTGCTGGGGAGAACCTTACAAGAGCATCTGCACAATTTAAAAATAGTTTTTGAACGGTTAAGAAATGCAAATTTACGAGTAAACTTCGAGAAGTCAAGGTTTTGCCAAAAAGAACTACGCTCTTTGGGACACTTTGTCACGGAACAAGGCGTCCGTACTGACCCAGAGAAAATCAGAGCCATTCAAGAACTGTAACCCATTGAAATATCAAGGAGCTGCGACAAGTGTTGGGAATCGTTGGATGGTATCACCGATTCATTACAGAATTTTTAAATATAGCCGCGTCACTCACGCAGCTGCTAAAGACGAAGGTACGCTGGTATTGCGAAGAAGAACACCAGGCTGATTTTGTAAAACCCCAGAAGGCACTCACTACTGCTCCCGTTCTCCGATGCCCAGACTTTACGAAACTTTTTGTACTGCAGACAGTTGCGAGTGATACCGATGTAGGAGCCGTCTTAACGCAGAAACAAGAATAGTCTCCCTTGCATGTTGTGGAATAGTCTCCCTGCGCATGTTTTCCCACCCACTTATAACGTCGATGCTTTTAAAAGAGGTGTAAATCGACACTACTCCCACTTTTCCCCTTCCCACTAACCTTTACCCTTCTAACCAACGAATGCTTTGCATGGATAGGGGGCATCCCCTGAGCTTGGTTTTATCTGCCATAAAAAAAAAAAAAAAAAAAAAAAGACGAGCACGAAGTAGTCATCGTATATGCCAGTCGAACACTGACAGAGTTGGAAAGAAAATACTCCACTACAGAGAAAGAGTGTTTAGCCCTATTATTTGGAGTGAGAAAACTCCGTCCATATTTAGAAGGATACACATTTACAGTGGTCACCGACCACTACTCGTTACGCTGTTTGCACACCCTTCAGAATACATCTGGTCGTTTAGCCCGGTGGGCACTCGAGCTCCAACTATACGATTTTACTGTCGAATATAGGAAAGGAGCACTAAATATTGTGGTCGACACCCTATCCAGACTAACACTGCCTTCACCGAACTCTGTATTAAACGTACAAACCATAGACTGGTATGAAAACCAGATGATAAAAACATTATCCGAACCAAGAAAAAAACCAAAACCGCGTGGAACATAAACTGTACCGGAAATCCGCAAAAGGCGACACCGAACATTGGATACTACCGTATGCATTCCTCGCACACAAAGGCTAGAAGTGTTCAACGAGATCCACGACCAGTCGGCAGCCGGATATCTGGGATACAGTAAAACGTTATGGCGAGTTCGAGAACACTTCTGCTGGCCGAATATGCACTGTGATATCCGCAATTATGTTCGCTCCTGCTTAACCTGCGCACAATACTAATACAGAGAGAACTGTGAGAATGATGACAACGACTAAGTCTAAATGACAGTGGCAAATTGTGTCCTCTGACTTCATCGGTTCAAAAGGGCACACCACCCTATTATTCTTTGTAGACAAATTCATCAAATGGGTAGAACCTCTCTCGCCAATCGACTGCCAGTGCCGTATACCAGTTTCTAAAAGAAAGAGTTATATACCGATTTGGCTGCCCAGAAGTTCTCATTACAGACAATGGAACACCCTACACCAGCTCACTAATTAAAAAGCTTACCAACAAGTATATAATACGATATAAGCTCACGGGTGCATATGCACCTCAGGTGAATCCGACTGAGCGCACAAACAGAGTCATTAAAACAATGATGCTCATGTATACAAAAGAGGACCATCGTGAGTGGGATGCCAAAATACCTGAGATAATGTTCGCAATAAATACGGCAGTGCATAACTCCACTCAACAAAGTCCGTCAGAACTGAATATGGGAAGAAATCCGCGTCCTCCGAAAGGCCTGGCAACTCCGAGTGATGAACCCTTTACCCCACCAAATTTTGCACAACTGTATCACATCTCTGCTAAGATCGATACGAACAGACGGAATGTCAGTGTCGTACATATAATCACGTCGGAATAAAGGCCAAAAAATCCTGAGTCCGAATTCTGAAATTTTTGAACTCCTTGGGCTCGATATTGTTCAAGAACGACTGTGTTGTTTGCATTAACTTATACAGAAGTTGGATATATGCGAATTGCTCTATCCAATTCAAAATCGCTAGATACTTGCAGGTTGAGGACTGCCTTAGCTCCTCAGATAGGTGGAAACTGAAACACATCTCCAAAAACCATAATGTTGATTTCACCAAATGGTTCATTTTCCTTATTTGTCAGTTGTCGGAAGCTAGAATCGATCATGCACAGCCATTTCGTATTAAACCTTGGAAATCTAATCGATGAACAGGAATTCGATGTCCTTCCACTGATTCCGCAAGTTCGATAACTTCATCTTAGGGTTCTACCTCAATAATTTCTTCTTGATTTTCAAGAACTTTAAAAGCATGTGCCTGCCTGATTGATGCATTTTCAAAGTGTCCGTCTCCTGCACGATGTATTTCGAGGTATGCATTCATTTGTCTCAATTGCGCTTCTCGACCAAGCCTCGCGTGCATTGTTATATTCATCAATTAATTCATCCTCTTAGTAAAATTGTACATATTGAGCAGGCTATAGAAATAATATTCTGGATCCGTCGACATTTGAAGGAATGGCACTCGTACAACAGCTCGAACAATTCTAATTACTATTTGAGTGATATTTGCCAGCATGATGAGTCTTCGTCTTGTTGGTTGCTCTTCCTCTTCTGCATCAATGCTTTCTAAAATATTTCCCTCTTTCGTTACTTAAATGGCTCAAAATTCAATTCAAGAAGGCATATGTGTCTACTGCGAAATCATAACCGTGCTCTTGTTGTCTTGGACGATTTGCATATCGCTCAAATATGTTTGAGCAAAGTCGATATGTACTGCTTGATTATCCTCGAATCTCAGCACTTGATATCGTTGATCAGGTTTTCTTGTATTGAAGAACACACACTTTCTTAAACTTGAACGAAGTGGCAGAGTCGATAAACACATTCTGATGTGGAAAGTTGTCACTCTTTCAAAATCCGTTTGCATGATTTGAAGTGCTTTCTTGTGATATGAGTTTCATCGCTACGAATTTGACGAATGGCTTGAGCTACACCTTCGTTCACATCTGCTGGTTCCGCCTTTGAAATATACTTGGCATGTAGTGGGCAATAGATTCATTTGATCCGCACGGTTGCATGTCCATATTGGCATTCCAGAACATTCGACATGATTATAATTATTGACCCATTTTTCGTTCACTGTTCGCTCTAAAGTGCAAAAGGTTCTTCATTCTGAATAAACTCGTCTGAACTCGGCGGACACAACAAGAGTTTGTTGACATGGCTCGCGAAGAAAAGCAAATCGACATGTATCAAAGTTGTTTTTGTGGCATGTTTGAGTATGACGATGAATTTGGTTGCGTTTGACGAGTGATCTTAAATCTGGATCTTCTTCGCTTGCGGCATGAGATTACTTGATCGATGTACTCAAGTACATCTGGACTTCCTTGGTTCTGAAATCAGTTCATGTCCAGAAATCGATGACATTTCCACAAAGAAGTTTGTCATTTCGTTTGCTGTTTCATGAAAGCATCGACACGACGAGAAAAATGTCGGTTCAACACAACAGGATACGACTCAATCAAACGCTGCACTTCATCAAGATTTAAGTGGCTAAGATCTTAATTGAGTCTGCCATCTGCAATCAAACAAGATTTGCGCATGTCAAGTCAATTCAAATCATTACAGGTCAAAGTACTCAACCAAGTTGCAGGACTAAGACAACGTATAAATGCAATCAATTCGTTGTGAGCTGTTCGTCAATATGATACCGATCTTCTGAGATCCTTTAAATATAAATGAATGCCCTCGACAGCACCTTCGTCCTCGTATAGCTCTGCCACGTGCCGACCGCCGACTGCACTCGAAGATATTTAAACATCGATAGTGCATAAAACAAATAGTCTGTTCTTTGAAAACGAATATCCGAGCCTAAAGTTCGCTGCTTGAAATGTACTAGAAAAATTCCAATGGCGTAATTTTTACCGGGTGCTCTTCGTTCAAGCCATTGTTGCTATATGGAGGGAGAACCACGAAAATTCCTCTGCTTTCAACAAATGCATAGTTCGGCAAATAATACGATTGCGAAGGAATTCGTGAATAGTATCGCATTCGATGACACAGGCTTTTCCATTTTTTTCACCGAATGCGAATTGGTGAATTAAAACTTGTTGTCATAACACATAAGACCATATGCACTGCCAGCAACAAACTATCGATGTTTGAAAATTCCAACATTATGTTGGGCAAATAATGAGTTTATCGAATCATAAAGATTTAGGGAACTAATTCCATCGATTTCCCTGTCGTATAAACTGCCATTGAAGGCGCCATTTAAATCATCATATTCAATAAAAAAGGCTTTGTCAAACATCAGGATGTCTTACAACATCAAGGTTTCAGATTCCTAAATAGCCGCGATTGTCAGTTGGAAAGGCGCCTAGTTGATTTCTACTTTCCCAATCAATCCATTCGTAAAACCCATCACCTACAATTATGCTTCGAAATCAAATATTTGTATTCCATTGGCTTGGTGGAAGAATGGTAGCACGAATTAAATTTGCCACGACCATGGCAAAACATTGATAGAATACAATGTTTTTATTTCATTCATTTCATTTCCGGATAGAAAGATGTTTTAATTTCTTTGATTTCAGGAAGCACGTACGATTCGTCATAAATCAATAATTCGCATGTAGGTGCTGCGAGCTGGAGCATCAGCTTGGTCATCAGGTTTGTTTGGACGTCCTGGCTAAGCTGGAATAACATGAGTGACATCCTGAGTATTTAATCGCTCAAATCGATATACTCTTACATCCTTATAGATGGGATGGGATGGGTGAATTGCATCGCTCGTATTGCATCGTTCGTAGTGGTCGCTCGTGGTCGAAATATCGACCAATAACAATTCCCATTTTTAATTAATTCTTTTTAATAAATTTCTGTGAAACGTATATTACATTATAATAATAATAATTAAAGAAAATCAAATTGGAAAAAGCAAACAATAAGTTTATTTATTCGTTTTGTAACGAGCCTTCTTGTCTTCTTCTATGGCTTAAATTAGCTCGCCGGGATTCTAAGGTTCGATTACAAGATAGTAGTTTTATAATAGGTTCAATATCTTTATTCACCTTATAACTAACTTATTTTAACTGTTCTATGTAGCTTTTCTTTTGTAAATAGTAAATTCAGCTGTCAATAATACCGTGTCTTCGTTGTCGCTGCTGGTTCTTTGGCGAGCTAAATTCTCGAGATTGTCGTTGTCTTGTTGGGATGTTTCGAGATCCCTGGTGATTTATTTGAGATCGACAGAGTTCTTGAAAAGGGCAACACAGTATTTGGAGAATCCTTGCGCAACCGAAAAAGGTGATAGTGCGGTGTATGCTGATGGGTGGGCATGCATGTTTCGCCAAATGACACCGCAACAACAAATATATGCCAAACAAGCGGTCGATGAAATGATCCTGGGACGGGTAAATCGTGGGACTACTTAAAAAGCTTGTTCAGTTCGCAATCAACTAGCATCTCTTTTTCAAGAACCAGCACGCCACTTGGTTCGCATTTAGTTGCAACTCCCGTAGTAGACCCAGCGTACGCCAACATAAGCGATGTCTTCAACGACACCCAACTCTTCGAGATTTTGCTATTGGTTCACTCCCTTCGGGTGTAGGGTATATTCACTTTTTACTTTTACATTTATTACCTTGATATATTTATAATATAATATATTAAAGGCACTACGAAAAGGTTGTTGCGATTGTTTTAATTGGTTAATTGATTGACAAAATCGTTGTCAGTAGTAGGAATATGGGGTTTCTGTGCCAATGGCACCACCCGTGTGGTGGCACCATCTAAGAGGCGCTGTGTGTGTGTGTGGGGGGGGGGAGATGGTGTGGAAGCAGGGAGAGGGAGGGGAGAGACGTGCGTTATGGTATGTGAGTATTGGGAGTATTGGGGTCCGTATCTTGGCACGCATGCGGTTGGCGTATAGAGATGTTTGAGGAAAATTTGTCACCTCTGTTTTAGCTGTGCAGTAATGTATTGAAATTTAATGTAAACATTGAGCGGACGGATTGAATTGTGACTTTGGCAGGCATGCATGATCCGAACCGTGAGGCTGGCGGCTGGCGGTCGGTCGATCCGACGGTCGGTTGGGAGATGGTGAGGAATAAGGGAGAGGGAGGGAGAGACGTGCGTTATTATATGTGAGTATTGGGAGACCAGCAGCGGCAAGATGCTTGCCTTTGGAATAGTTGTTGTAGGATATCATAATAAGATTTTTTATTGCTGAGGTGTGAATGGATGAGGGTGGGATTTTTATAAGTCAAGCGATTGTGGCTTGTGTGTCGCATAGGGTTGATCAGCGAAGTTATTTTAGAAAATATAGAGTACGCTGTAGTTGTTGTTGTTGTTGTTGTTGTAGTTTTAATGTTTGCATGTAGGATACAGAGCTGTGGGAACGAGTACGGGCGCGAGTAGCGTCTGCGTAAGCAGAGGTTGTGTTGTTAGTAGGAAGTGTAATAAAATGTTAAGTGGCTGCGTGCTCCGCATCCTGGCACGCATGCGGTTCGCGCAGAGAGATGTTTGCGGAAAATTTGAAGCCTCTGTTTTGGCTATGCAGTATTTTAAATACCGCAGACGGGTCGACAATTTTAATTTATGACCTCACAAAGAATACCGGCACAGGCGGTCGAACAAATTAGTGTCAAGAATTTAAAATATATTGCTTGCACCAACGCGTGGCTAAAGTGTAGTAAAACTTAATGTAAACATAAAGTGAACGGATCGAAGTGCGGCTTTGCGTGTATGCATGATCTGGAGCGTGGAGCTGTGTAAGCAGAGGTAGCATTGTGGATGTTGTTGTTGTTGTAGTTTTTTTTATTTAATTGCTTGAGATCGAATTGTGGCTTGACTTGAATTTGCTAGGAATTAAATTAATGTAAATATTTCCGAAGAATACGATAAAATTTTACGACTGAGCCGAACATGATTGAACATATACAGATTTTTTAATCTCAATTTTACAAGGGTTCAGCTGGAGTATAAAGGACTGAAATTTATAATCAGACTTCATTCAGAAAAAGGATTTTGAAAGAGAGAAAAATTTTGAAAAATTAAAAAGTGCACAGAACATTTTAAAAAGTAAAAGCTTTTAAAGAAAGCGAAATACTTATAAAAACATTTAAACAGAAAAGCGACCAAAACCATTTAAAAAAATGCACTGCGTTTAAAAATACAACATTTTAAAAAATAAAAACCTAAATAAAAAATTTCAAAAAGTGCACAGAACATTTTAAAAAGTAAACCCGTTTTAAAAAATTGAAAGAAAGAAGATATTTTAGAAAAACTTAAAAAACATTTTGAAATGTGGAAAATTTAAATCTACAAAATTATAAAATATCATCAACAACAAAAACAATAACAACAACAAAACTCAAGAACCAACAACAACTACATACAAGAGTGTTAACTAAAAGTGGAAAAAGAAAACTTCGCATTATTTGTGAGGTAAATAAATTTATAAAACAAATATAATAAAATATTTGTTAATAACAGTAACTAGTAATTAAATAGTAATATAGGTATAATTATAATTGTAATATTTATAATAATTATAATAATAATAGTAATAATGATAATGATAGTAATAATAATAATAATAATAATAAATAAATATATTGTAACGAACCTTCTTGCCTCTTTCTATGGCTTGGATTAGCTCGCCGGGATTCCAGGGTTCGATTACAAGACAAGAGTGTGTTATTAGGTTCAATATCTTTATTCACCTTAATCTAACTTGCTTTAACGTTTGTATTGTGTTTGCTTATACAAATGGTAGTTGCACTAGGAGTAATATAATGCCGCTGGTACCTCTATGCGTTTTAAGACCACCGATGATTGACTGAATGTATAAACACTTGATACTTCGCTGAGTCTTCGTTTTTGATATCTCACTGCGTTTTTGAGTTCGCTGTTGTTTGCCGCGTTGCTCGTATTTTACTGTGTTTTAAGATCTCTGGTGTCCTGTGGGTTGTTGATATCTCACTGCCTTTTTGAGATCACTGGTGTTATGGTATGTTGTTGATATCTCACTGCGTTTTTGAGATCACTGGTATTCTGCTGGGTTGTTGATATCTCACTGCGTTCTTGAGTTCGCTATTGTTTGCTGCGTTGCTCGTATTTTACTGCGTTTTGAGATCTCTGGTATCCTGTTGGGTCGTTGATATCTCACTGCGTTTTTGAGATCTCTGGAATTCTACTGGGTCTCACTGCGTTTTTGAGATCGCTGGTATTCTACGGGGTCGTTGATATCTCACTGCGTTTTTGAGATCACGTATTCTGCTGGGTTGTTGATATCTCACTGTTTTCTTGAGTTCGCTATTGTTTGCCGCGTTGCTCGTATTTTACTGCGTTTTGAGATCTCTGGTATCCTGTTGGGTTGTTGATATCTCACTGCGTTTTTGAGATATCTGGAATTCTACTGGGTCTCACTGCGTTTTTGAGATCGCTGGTATTCTACGGGGTCGTTGATATCTCACTGCGTTTTTAGATCACTGGTATTCTGCTGAGTTGTTGATATCTCACTGCGTTTTTGAGATCTCTGGAATTCTACTGGGTCCACTGCGTTTTGAGGTCCCTGGTGATTGCTGCGTCTCTTTACGAGTATTTACAGGAGGGCAATTGAGCCACTGCGACTGTGAATTCGCCTCTTTACGAGTATTAACAGGAGGGCATTTGAGCCACTGCGACTGTGAATTCGACTCTTTACAAGTACTAACAGGAGGGCATTTGGGCCACTGTGACTGTGAATTCGACTCTACGAGTATTAAAAGGAGGGCATTTGAGCCACTGCGAATGTCAATTCGACTCTTTACGAGTATTAACAGGAGGGCATTTGAGCCACTGCGACTGTGAATTCGTTCCTTTGCGAGTATTAACAGGAGGGCATTTGAGCCACTGGGACTGTGAATTCGACTCTTTACGAGTATTAACAGGAGGGCATTTGAGCCACTGCGACTGTGAATTTGTTCCTTTGCGAGTTTGACCAGGAGGGCATGTGAGCCACTGCGACTGTGAATTCGACTCTTTACGAGTATTAACAGGAGGGCATTTGAGGCACTGCGACTGTGACTTCGACTCTTTACGAGTATTAACAGGAGGGCATTTGAGCCACTGCGACTGTGAATTCGTACTCAAACTTTTATGCAATTCCTTGCTGTGAATTACCACGCTTGCTGTCGCGCTAGTTAGATGGATCTCAGCTGGTACTTACTGTGTGTCTCAGAAATTATGACGCGGCGGCAGCACTTTCCTACGCTTGTTTACACTGATTTCGAATTCACTGTTTTCGACTGCGCAACTTGCAGCGAATAGAATCACGAACTCAAGGCTACGCCTGCTTGAACACTTTGCACTGAATCGCTCTCTCTAAATTACACGAGTTCTGCCAAACTGACTGCACTGAACTGAACTGAGCTGACCGACTGACCCAACTGAAACAACTGCATCCCGAGTTCTGCTTTGCAGCCGGTTTTATACCTTACCGGCTTTTCTTCTAGAAGGTTCTATTCTAACGGAGTACGGTAATTCGTATTCCGCTAAGCCGTTTTCCTTATTTAATTTTGTATAAATATATATTTAAAAAACCTCTTTTTCTAGGTTATCGAATTATTCGGTGAGTGAACTTCCCTGCCGTCTCCGTACATACGCGGGGTTTTTTGTAGCACATAAGCTGTGCAAAGTGGGATATAGCTTGGATCAGCTGAGCGTTGGTCTTATGTATTCACTGTACCTCTTATGTTGTGTAGTGTACGAATCGAGCTATCACTACGCACCGTGATTCGATTTCTCACTCTGACTGCTCTACTCGCCGGTATTCATGCATGCTGTCAGCGGCCATCCCGCTCTGCCGCTCGGTTTGTCTTGCATGTGTTATGCACACCACGCTACTTTCTGCAAATTTCTCCGCTGTCCGTTGGTTTGATGGTAATTATTTTCTTTGCTATACGCCAAATTTTAGTTTGTCAAAAATTTGGGTCGTCCACTCCCCTCGTACTTCGCGGAAGAAAAAAAAAGGAATCTTTTTCCCCTTTTTGCACGCTATTTCTTCTTTTTTCCCAGTAAAATTTCAATTCATATTGTAAAACAACTTCGGTTTGCATTTAATGACAAATTCATACAGTTCCAAATTTCTTAATTTCAACCAAAAATTCTTACTTCGGCTCAAATTTCTTAATTTTAACCAAAATTCATGAAATCTCCACTTTCTTAATTTTCAAAATAAAAAAAATCATATTCAGTCTTTTTATTTTTCCGTGGTTCTACTGTAAGCTTAGCGTCCCGCTTAACAAGTGTTTTTCTGTCACTTCCTCGTTTTTGTTCCCTGTGCAAGAATCTTTTGTTTGCCTGTTTTCAACGTGCCGGTGAGGATCGCCCCAATTTGTGTGCGTGATTTCCTCCCTCATTTTACTTTTGTGTGTGTAACCCCCTTTAGCAACTTGAACACTGATCCCAGTGTTTCTTGGATGGGGTTACGCGATTTTGGTTTTTCTGACCAGAAATTACTTCGGCTATCAAAAACAGCTGACCGCTGTAATGTTTTTGCAACTCAAATAAATTGGTCACATCGTTTGTGCGCGGACTTTCTTGTTTTTTTTTTCTTCGTTCTTCCCAAACAAAACCATCGTTTTGGAGCACCATAGCGTTCGTTGATGGAGTACCGGATAACCCCCTTCATTGATACGAGGTAATTCCTGTGCAATTTCCAACTGCATTTTTACTTGGGTATTTTAGAAACATATAAAGCGACTGTTTATTTTCTACGAGGATAATAAGAGTTTCGTGATGAAGTAGTTTAATAACTATGTAAATATGTCGCATTTTTAAGAAGTAGCCAATTGCACTTTTTGTTACAGCCTAAAATATGCAGTATACATGATTTTTTTTCCTCGGAAGAAGGAACCCGAGGTTTGCGAGACCTATTTCCAGGTAAAATCTTTCAAAATAGTTTTGATTTCTTCTAATGTGTTATTTCTTGCAGATCGCATGCCTGTCCATGATAAATTTCTTGGTCACCTTGTTGGTTCTTTTCAATGCAGATTTATTTGTATGCGTTAAAAGGTTTAATTTAGTGTTAACTGCTAATAAATTGCATAATAAAACGTTTCTTCGCTTGTTTAGCCGTCAAAGGGGTCTTCTCCTTTTCGTGCTGCCTTGATCCTCCAGAGAAGAGTGAGGTGATCATTTCGCTAATTTCAGGCATTGCATTTGTCATTTTTGGGAAATAGAGATTTTCCCTTTCTTTCTTTATTTCTGGATCACTAATCATTTTGGGTAGAATCAGCATAAGAGAATAAAGAGGAAATCAGTAATCTTCCATTGATCACGTGTTTGGAAAGACTTGAAACGTGTAAGGGTCTTCAGCCTTTGGGGTTGATCTCAACGCGAAACGGTTCGTGAAAGTAGCCTGGGTAGAGCACCTCCAAAACAAAGCTCTCCGACGGGACGCTGCTAACGCTTCTGTATTACTTTTTCCGTAGCTCAGCCTTTGTTTTGATTCGCGAAGCTGATAGCCGGGAGGACAATTCGTTGTAAAATAATGCCTTCCTTTCTTCCGGTGTGAATTCGGCGAATATCAAGTGCTCGCGAACGTGTGAATGTTCTCGAGTTGTTTGTTTTCCGTCCGATGGAAGGCCACACCCTTCTGCTTCTTTTCATTGCCTGCGGCACGGGTGTCCACCTGCGGCCTGTCGTAATTCTGCCGCCGCGTTTGCGGATTCCGCCTATGTTTTGCTCTCGGGTCGTTGTTGAATTCTTCGCTGGCTGTGGCTATTTTTGCTGAAGCCGGCTTTCCCTTCCTGTAGTCGGATTCTGGCTGACAGTTTTTGTAGTCGGGTTCTGGCTGACCTTTTGTCCCGCGTTTGTTTGTCCTCGCCTCCGGTTTCGTTTTGGCGTCAGCGTCTGTGGTTGGCCGGTTTCCTGTACCAGATGTTTGCCGCCAGAAGCTTCCTCGGAAGTATGGTCACTTTGCGCTGCCGCCTGTTGGTACGCCTTTGCCCGCTCACATGGGCCGTTCTCGTCCGAGTCTCACCTTTTTTATAAACGGACGATCACTAGTGACACGAACCCAATTACCTGGTATGGGCCGTCGAACTTTGGAGACAATTTCGCCGCAATGCTGTTTTTTGCTTTTGACAGCGGGTGCTGTCGAACAAGTACTGACTGCCCAATTTGCGGTTCCTATTGTCAGCGTCTCAAGTTATAGTGGTGCGCCTGGTCCTGCGTTGCCTTTTCCAAATTTCTCACCACCAACTTGAAAACTTCTTTTACGGTTTTCCCTTTCTCTGTGGGTTGTATGGCTTCCTGACCGCTGCCCGGTGTTTGCTCGTTGTAGTAGGTTCCCGGAAGTCTTGGTTCTCGTGCTTGTGTGAGATATACTGGGCTGTATCCTGTGGTCTCGAATACGCTGCTATTGATGGCCAGCGTAATTTCTGGAAGCAGTTCGTCCCAGTTCCGGTGCTTGTTGTCCGATAGTTATTCTATTACCGTTTTTATCGTCCTGTTGATTCTCTCCGTGTGATTCTCGGAACGCTCGCTGCAATTGTTCTGTTTAAGCTTTTCGTAAGGGTATCATTTCAGTCCATTTTGAAAATTTATCAAAGAATACTGGTAGAGCTGTGTTTTCGTGTGAAGAACGTATCGCCTAAGGTTCTTCTGCCAATTGGGTGAGCATTTTCCCTGCCGCCTTCTGCTGGTTCGGCATGTAACGTTGGCACGATTCACATTGCCGCACATATCTTCTAGTATCGTGAAACATTCCTGGCCAGTAATATTTATTCGTTAGCTGGCATATGGTCTTACGGACTTTTCCGTGGCCAGCGCACGGATGGTCGTGATTTTCTTTAAGTACTCTGTCTCTCATTGTCCTAGGCACGCATAGTTTCCACGGCGTGCAGTCCTCGTCCCCGAGTCGATTCGGAATATGACGGTATAGCTTCCCATTCTCCAAGGTAGTCTGGGAACTTCTCCGGATTTTGTTCCACTTCTCTGACCTTTGCTTGTAACCACTTGCAGGGCTGTTCGCGTGTCTCCTCTGTTGCTACTCTGCCGACGGTTTCTTACGGCTGTCGGTATAGTGCATCCGCGATCACATTCAACTTCCCCTTCTGGTACTGGATGTCAAAAGAAAACTGTTGGAGCTCCAAGGCCCATCTCGCTAGTCTCCCGAAAGGGGCTCTCTATAGAGTTTAGCCACTTGAGCGACAGATGATTTGTGACCACTGTGAATCGGGAGCCTCAAGGTAAGCGCGCATCTTGCGAATACCCGACAGTATGGCCAGGCATTCCTTCTCTGTTGCCGAGTAATTCTCTTCGGCCTTGTTGAGATGTCGGCTGGCGTAAGCGATAGAGCGCTTCTGACCCTCCAGTAGTTGTGTAAGCACGGCTCCAAGTCCAAAGTCGCTCGCATCCGTTTGAAGTTGAAAGTTCTTGTTAAAATCTGGACACCCCAGTATTGGTGCCTCCGTGAGTTTTTGCTTGAGGGTTTCGAACGCTTCCTCTTGTGCCTCGCCCCATTTTCAATGTTTTCCTTTCCGTAGTAGCGTGGTCATTGGCTGGACGGTCTTCGCGAAATCCGGCACGAACCTGCGGTACCAGGAGGCAATGCCCAAGCATCTTCGTAGTTCTCTGGTGGTGGTTGGTGGTTTTAAATTCTGTATCGCAAAAATTTTATCTGGGTCTGTCTGGATGCCTTGTTGGCTTACCACATGCCCCAGGTATTTCAGTTCTTTCTTAAAGAACTCACATTTGCTGACGTTGAGCTTGAGATTTGCCTGTCTCAAACGCTGAAAACCTCTCGAAGATTTGCAATCTGCTCTTCCGCGGACGAACCTGTCACAATTATGCCGTCCAGGTAGGCGAAAACTTTAGGTTCCAAATCGGGACCGATAACCTGGTCCAGAGATACGCTGGAAAGTGGTTGGAGCCGAATGTAGCCCGAAGGTCATCACCCGCCGCTGGAAAAGTCCTCTTCTAGGTACAGTAAACGCCGGGTATTGCTTACTGTCCTCCGCCATTGGAATCTGCCAGTACCCGCTCTTTAAGTCAAGGTAACTGATATACTGTGCATCTCACAGCCGCATATACCCCATTCCGAGAATGTGTTGAATTCTCGGAATGGGGTATGCATCTGGAATCGATCAGGCGTTCAACTGGCGGTAGTCTACGCACAACGGCCATTCACCAGACTTCTTTCTCACCAACACGATTGGTGCGCTGTATGGACTGCTTGAGGGTTCTATGCAACCCTTCTCTAGGAGTTCATCGATATCCTTGTCAATGACAGCCTGCATCGCCGGATTTCTGGGAAAGTATAGGACGCTCGTCCTATAAAACAACGCTCCACTATTTTATGCTCCGTAATATTGGAGACGCTTTTCAGGGTTTCAAACTTCTTCATTTCTTCCTAAAGAAAACTCGTGATGTCCTCTGGTTGTTTAGGTCCTGATTCCTGTGCTGATGTACAAATGACTGGCTCTTCCGGCTTCTCCTGCTTGTCCGTCGGGCCCAAAGCCACGGTTTCGCTTTCGAAGGCGAGTGTCGCTCCTATCCCGCACAGAAAATCCATTCCGAGGAGCAAGTCGTGTAGGACTACCGCCAAAACAAGGAAGGACAACGCGCATGTACAAATTCCCATTGGGTTGAAATGCCTTGAGTAGTCCCTTGATTGAGTCCCATTTGCGCGACCATCATACCTCACTGACCATTTCCTCACCTTGGCGATAACGTCAGGGTACGAATGACGCTCAATTATTTCCCGCAGGTTGCTGTCCATCACCCGTAGGGTGTTTACGCTCCCGCGGCCAATCGGGCTGCATTCCCTCGTTAGAACATCCATCATCAGTGCCTTCGGCAGGTCTCTCGGATCCGGTGTTGCGCAACCGTCTTCCGCTGGGTATATATGTGCTTTGATATATATATATATATATATATATATATATATAATAATCCGTAATATTGGATATTATATATATATAATATTATATATATATAATAATCCGTAATATATATATATATATATATATATATATATATATATATATATATATATATATATATATATATATATCGATATATATATGCATGCACGCCAACTCTTATATGCTGAGTATGTTAAAATAACCAACGATGATGAAATGATGGTTGAAATAAAATCATTTCACTGAAAACTGATAATGGTTAATCGAACCGAAGAGTTGACTAATATTTATAATGATATGCACGACCAGCTACGGAAAAAAATTTCCGAGTTTCAGGAGAGGGACAGTGGCTGGTCGCTGCTTAAAATACGCCACTTGGAGGTGAATGTTAATCAGTATCGGCCTCTGAAGGGATCGTCGTATATCCCACTACCCAGAAAGCTGCAGGAGAAGCATGCGTGTGTTAATGTTAAAAATAACGACGTATATTGTTTTAAATGGGCCATACTTTCTGCATTACAAACAATTAACGTTCATACCGAAAAACCACAATTAAATAATATAAATAATATTGAAGAGTCTTTAATAGTATTGGAGAATGGTGTTATATTGAACTTCAGCGCACCAATCCTTCATTGCACCAATCCTGCCAGAAACAAGTCCTGTGTGTCGCCTCAGTCGCGCACTCCGCATATCCTTTTTTTGCCACCAACTGGCGACGGATTGCACCAATCCTGTCAGTTGTGTGTCCTCCGTAATCCTTTTGCCATCTACGGGTGACGGACACACCACCGGACAGCGGTATATTCATGCCGCGTCAGCGAACGTCGTTCACTTCGTCAACGGACACATCGTCATCTCACCACCTCCAACACCACCGGCACACTCACCATCGTGTCTACACCCCATAGTTTAAGGATCTGAAGTGTAAATAAAGTGAATTTCTTAAATTAAAGGTCCGAAATACAAATTATTTCTGCCGCGATCCTGGACACGCCACGTGCGATATCCAAAGCGAAAACATCGTGACAGTGTCGTGAGGCCTATGACTCCCTTGAGTCCGGCAGAACTCAGACATCAGTCTGAGCACAATGTCTGTCACATTTGTTCACAGCCATTGGTGGCAGATAGGGTGGCAGATCATTGTCATTTAACGGTATAGCATAGGGGACCGGCGCATAACGAGGACCCCTTTTTTGATAATTGATTTTTCAAATTGCACATTTTATCCCTATATTTTTCCACAATTTTTCTGGCAATGACTGCCACTTATTTATTAATTCCAGTTTGGATACATTGCCGCAAAATCTTACGCCTAATGATTTTAACGCAGTACGCCGAATGTACCCAGACGACGAAGAATTTAATCTTCTTAGGAGGAAAGGTGTATTCCCGTATGAATACGAATATGAATTCAGTTCATCGCCTGCAAGAAACCAGCCTTCCTACTCGGGCTGATCTCTTCAGTCGATTGACTGCTACAGAATGTGCAGTGGAGGATTATGAGCATGGTCAAAGAGTTTGGCAAGTTTTCAATTGTCAAACTCTGAATTAATACATGATACTCTATATGAAAACATATGTACTTATTTTGGCAGAAATTTTTGCAAATTTCAGAAATGTCTGCAAAAATATTTACAATCTGGATCCCTGTCAGTACTAAACGGCTCAAGGTTTGTCTTGGGATGAAATGTTGAAAACAACCAATATAGAACTGGAGCTGCTTACTGACGTAGACATGTATCTTTTCGTTCAGAAAGGCATACGGGGCAGCATTGTTCAATGTAGCAAGAGGCATTCAAAGGCTAATAATAAGTATATGACGGATTACGATCCAAGTAAGCCGGCAGAATACCTAATGTATTTGGATGCCAATAACCTATACGGTTGGGCAATGTCGCAATATTTACCGTAGGGGGGATTTAAATGGGATTTAAATGGGATTTAATAATTTTAACGTAAGCAGCAGTCTTTCAATGCCAGAGGATTCGTCCACTGGATACATTTTGGAAGTAGACTTGGACTACCCCCAGAGTTTACATGACGCGCATAATGATTTACCATTTTGCGCTTAAAATAAAACTGTGGGTAGCTCCAAGTGTACAAAGTTGATTGTTGATTAAACCAACAAGACTAATTATATAATTCACTATAAAAATCTACAGCAATGACTTCAAAATGGACGAATTTTAAAGAAAGTCCACAAGGCATTGAAATTTAAATAGTCTTGTTGGTTAAAACAATATATTGACTTAAATACCCATCACCGCAGTTTAGCCAAAACACTTTTGAAAAGAATTTTTTCAAACTGCTAAATAATGCGGTGTATAGGAAAACGTTGATGATGAAAACGTTGGAAAATATTGATAAACGGAAAGATGTCAAGATTGTGAATAGCTGGGAAAGTCGAGGAAGGCGATTGGGAGCTCGCGCACTAATTGGCAAACCCAATTTTCACACCTCTTCACAATTTACTGAAGACATGATTGCGATTCAAATTAGTAGGATTCACACCGTTTCTAACAAGCCCATCTACTTGGGATTTTCGGTGCTTGAATTGTCAATGTGGAAGATGTATAACTTCCACTACGACTTCATGGTACCGAAATTCCAACAGAGTCTTGTATTGAACTATATGGATACAGGTTCATTCATATATTCAATCAAGACTCTAGATTTTTATAGGGATATTCGGTACATCCCAATATATATAATAATGTATATGATTAATTAATGTATATAATTTTCCCCTTAGGAATGCTAAAGTCCTCGACATGATGAAGGATGAGAGTAAGGGGAAAATAATGAGGGAGTTCAAAAAGTCTGTGTTAGAAAGGTTAAGGCTTAGTGATTATATGAATTATTTAGTAAATAAGAATATATACAATATTCTTGCTACATGTATATATTTAGAAGTAGGATGCATGACATATATACACGATTAGTTCATAAGATAGCTTTATCCACACTTATGCGTGGGGTCATCACAAAATAGACTTAGAAATGCATTTAGATATAGATGAAGATATTTTTAATAATCTAAACTGTTAATAAGTGTAAAATAATTTGGAATAAAAGAAAACAATTTAATTTTATAAATAAAAAATGCAAATATGAAATTATAATTTATTAATTTTCTTTCTTTCTTTTATTTATTGATGGAACTTAGGAATTTTCTTAACAGCAGAGCATTTTGAAGGGCACAACAGCCATTATAGGAATGGAACATCCTTTGTAGTAAGTATGTATCTCGAAGAGTTTCAAAGTTGCTGCAGCCGAATTCTTCAACGTTAAATACGGGCTCGTTTAAAATTTCTTTAACCCATTTGGATTTTTAATTTCCTTTAAAGTACACGGGTATATTTTTAAGATTTTGCTTCATGAAATATTTTACACTACAATAGTCGATGAAGCCATCATTCCATGTGAAACCATGGTGATTACGATATAACCAGTGTATTTGTTTTTGGGACTGATGTGTTAATTTGTTAAATCTATATGGTGGTTTTATAATAAAATTCTGATACTCATTAAAGCTGTAGGTGACTGCCAACTCTTTGACTATAAATTCCTTAAAATTGCCTTTGAATCCCTGCACATCCAGAGTAATAAATTTGTCATTCTCCATTTTCACTTAGACGACTTTTTTAATTTCACCAGTCGTTGGTGTATATCCAATTATTTTGTCGTGTATGAGTACGCAATAGGCTGATGTGTTGGCTGGAATATTCTTTGATGTCTTAAAGTCAATTGGTATATCAATCGGGCCACGTTTAATCGCTTCGTTTTGATGACTAATATCCACTACAATTATCGGTGCAGTATCTTTGAAATTTCCAGGCAGCAACAGAGGTTGAGATTCAGGATTAAAATAGCTTTGTTAAAATTTTGTGTACGTATTTAATTTTATTATTTATTATCTTATTTAATATTTATTATTATTTCTTGTTTTATTTAATATTTATATTAATATTTATTATTTTATTTTTGTTAATAAAAATAATTCTATATTTATTTTCATTTTCAGTGTATTTAATTTGGTTTTATTTTAAATATTTGAATATTTCTAGGTTAGCAAGTCAACTTATCCTAATTTACTGTTCGATATCCTTTTAACTCATAACATAGCTTGTGTAGTCACAGATTTTCTTGTAAAATTGTATAAACTACTTTGAGTTATAAATAATAACTCAACTCAAGTAAAAAACCTCTGATATCGTTTCGTTCGTGGTCTCTATATCAACTTTCGCATCAATTATAGCACCTATCAGATGAGACAAACAGCTATCTTGCTTTAAACCATTTAAACCAGCTATCTTGCATTAAACCATTTCCTTTGTATGTCGTTGATGATTCATCATAACGGCATAATGTTGTTCATCATAGCGGCTATCTGGTCTATCATAACAGATATTAGATCAGATCAGTTACAACTGATAGCAGATCAGGTTATCGACTATCAGATCAGATCAGATCTAGCATATCAGCTGACAGATCAGATGTATCAACTATCATACAAGATCAGGTGCAACAGCTATCAGCTATAAGATCAGATCAGTTAAATCAGTGCTATCAAGATCAGGTGCTGTCCTAATCTGAAAATGTAGGTAATCGACTCTTTTATGGTGTTTTTATATTCAAATTTATTCCTACAATTTCTTAAATCTAACAGTTTTTGTGCCTAATATCTATATTTATATTTTAGTTTATTATTTTGTTTGTAAATTGAATGTAATAAATAACATATTTTTCTTATTGGCTGATATTGATTAATATTGAACTCCAGCCTTCCTCTTCTCTTTCCTGAAAATCAGAAGATTTTTTGCAAATCTGATAAATCATATTATTGTAGCTGCTTTCGATATGTTTTCTTTATGAAAGTCTTTTTTTTTTTTGAACGATTTTACATCCACAACCATATATTCTTCACTACTCATCTTCACATACTTACAAAATATCTCTAAATTGAACTTATAGCCCAAGTGCTTTTCGAGTAAATCTTCCAGAGCTTTTATAATTATGCCTTTTTTAACTGTAAATAACGTTTCTGGAACCAGCAAACCCTTGTTCTCATTTTCGAACATAAGCCTTTCAATCCTTTCATTGAAGGCTGACTTTATTGTTTTAAAGTGCTCATTAATCGGGATGCCAGAATTTTTTTTATGTTTATTGTGATTGTCCTAATGTGATAATTCCAGTCTTTCTTCATAACGTTCTCATTGCAATCGGAACAAATTGAAAAGTTTTCATTATGAATACGTTTTACAGGTGAAGCACAGCTTCTGCGTCGAGCTGTCAAGTGGGGGATTTCCAGTCTCTCTTTGGTTCTGGACAGCAACGAGAAAAGATCGATTGTTAATTATTGAATCAAAGAAATTATTGAAATTGTATAGCCTCAACTACAAACAATATTGCTGGTACTACACATGAACAGGCAGAGTTGGCGAACTTGCAACTACAAATTGAAATTCTTTGCAAAAAATTAGAGCTGCAGCAGCTTACAGAAGTAATGCATGGACCTCAAGCACCAAAATTTGATTTCCATGCTCTCGAAGCTATAATTGAGCCTTTCAGTGGCGACCAGGCCACAAATGTGCCGAAAATGGATCGCCGATATGGAAGAAATTTTTGACATGCAAACCGCCAGTGAGCACGATAGATTTTTTAGCTTACGACGTTTATTGACAGGGACTGCCAAACTTTTTTCCGGAACCATCATGGCTCGTACGTACGACTAACTGAAAGCTGAACGAATTCATGAATTTGGCCGACCAATTTCGACAACAGAGGTGATCAGGTTACTCAAAAACCGTAAACTAAAGGCGGAAGAGAGTGTGAAGCGGTATATCTTCGCAATGCAGGAAATAGCAGCTCAGGCTAGCATACCCGAAGACGATTTGATCGATTTTATAATACAAGGCGTAAACGATAAATCCAACAACCTGGCCATTGTTATGAGAGCTAAAACCATCAGTGACTTAAAGCGGTTGGCAGAACGTTATGAGCGAGTTCGTCCGGCAGAGGCAAATCGACCAAAAGCAGCTCAAGCGCAAAACTAACTCCAACTCCGGACATCGAGCAAATCAGATGTTATAATTGCTCTAAATTTGGCCACTATCAGAGCCAATGCCAACAACCACAACGTCCACGTAACGCCTGTTTCACATGCCACCAACCAGACCATGTGCACAAAGTTTTCCCGATGAAGAAGAAGCCACCAGCCACTAGATGCGATGGGAATCAGAATATTGAATATCTTGAACCACACCAGATGGTAAGTGTTGCCTTCGAGTTAAGAAATAAGTGCACCGCAGTTAATGTTGTTTCTCTTCTTGATTCGGGTAGCCCTAAAAGCTTCATTCGCCGCAACCTTGTACCGATCAATATTAATTATAAACACAAATCAAGTTTCCGTGGTATGGGCAATTCTTACATACATACATTCGGAGTATTAACCTGTAAAATAAAATTCAACAATATGGAAATATCTCATGATGTTTTTGTCGTGCCGGATAGTGAAGCACTATTGCCATTAATAATTGGCCGAGATATTTTAAATAAATTTGGCATATTTTTGTTTAGAATAAAAGAAAATAAAGAAACGAAACCAAACAACATTAAAAATTAATATAACAATACTATGTGTAGTGCACTTATTTTGTCGAATCATTCTAAAAATAATGGTGTAAGTCCAGCGCTCTACTCCGGAAAATTACCTTTGAATCGCAATTTGGGGATAATACACGAAGAGAAAGAAAAAGAAGTTGAAATCGAGTGTCACGCGAATGAAAATTTTGAAAACCGAAATAAAACCAAAGAAGAAATTTCAGAAGTTCACGTGAGAGAGATAGCTGATAACGAAAATTTAGAAATTAGGAAGTTAAATAGTGAATGTCTTCAGAAGGTAAATGCAAGCGATAGTTCAAAAGTTACGGCCTTAGAGGAATTCGGGGAGCACTTAGGCGTTCAACTGACGTATAATCAGGACCCTAGAGATTTTGCATACCTTCTTCAAATTTCATGTGCATGTGAACCATGTGATTTCACAGATTAACTAACAATTAATGAATGTTTAACCGTGAATCAAATAGCGAGTATAGAAAAAACCATAAGCGATAAATATACTCATTCGCCAGTAGAACCAAAGACAACTGATTACAGCATGCAAATCCGATAATCCGATTACTGCATGACGTTCCGATTTACTGCACTCCTCGCCGCCTCTCTTTTAGGGAATGCAAAGAAGCTTGAAAAATTGTAAATAATCTGCTGAAGAAGAATATAATTAGGCCAAGCAATTCACCTTATGCATCTCCAATAGTTTTAGTTAAAAATAAAAATGGGGAGACACGATTATGTGTAGATTTCCGAGCACTTAACAAGCTAACAGTTCGTGATAATTTTCCGCTGCCTCTCATCGAACACTGTTTACAATATTTCGTCAATAAAAAGTACTTTCGTACACTAGATTTGAAAGATGGTTTTCACAATATAAAAGTTCACGAAGATTCTGTGAAATTCACTTAATTTGTAACGCCTTTTGGACAATACAATTATACCCATGTGCCTTTCGGATTAAAAAATTCGCCCGCAGTCTTCCAAAGACGTATCATAATGGTCCTTAAACCTGTAATTGATAAAAGGCTCATCGTAGTATACTTAGACGACATCAGCACTGCAACATCTAACTTTCAAGAGCACCTTGAAATCTTAGGAACAGTACTAGAACTATTAAAAGAAGCTAATTTAGAATTGAACCTTAAAAAATGTCGCTTTGCTTTTGAGGACATAAATTACCTTGGCTACACAATAAACATGATGAGCACGAAAGATGTACAGCGTTGCCTGGGACTATTTTCATATTTCCGACGTTTCGTAAAAGATTTTTCTCGGATCGCAAGGCCAGTAAGCATGCTCTTGAAAAAGAGTGCCCGTTTTAATTGGAGTGAAGAATGCAATAAAGCATTCGAGTATTTAAAAGACCGTCTTGCTGAGGCACCAGTGTTAGTTATATTTGACCCAAGCAAAGACACAGAGTTACATTGCGATGCCAGTTCGTACGGATTTGGCGCAGTCCTCCTGCAAAGACAAACAGATAAACAATTTCACCCAGTAGCATATTTCTCTAGATGTACAACTGAGGCCGAATCAAAATTAACAAGCTTTGAACTCGTAACTTTAGCTATTGTCACCGCCATTGATCGATTTCATATGTTTCTATATGGATTACCATTCACAATTGTAACAGACTGCGCAGCGCTATCGCAAACACTTAGTAAAAAAACGTTAACTTACGTATAGCGAAAAGGGCACTTTTATTAGAAAATTACAACTATAAAGTCCAACATAGACCAGGGGAAAAATTAGCTCATGCAGACGCCCTCAGTAGAGTCCAAATGTCAGTAGCTGTAATATCCGAAGATATAGATCTCGCAATACAGATAGCCCAGGCTAGAGACAAAAATATAGAGCTTTTGCGAAATAGATTAGAACACGAAGATTTACCGAACTATGTTCTTGAAAATGGTTTAGTTTTTAAAACTGACAACGAACAACGACGTGCTAGTACCCAGAGAACTCGAAGAAAACATTATGCGACTAATTCATGAAAAACATGGACACTTGGGCATAACGAAATGCGCAAAACAAATTAGCAAGCATTACTGGTTCAGCAATATGAAAAAAAAATTGAACCGATACATACGAAACTGTCTTAAATGTATTTAGTACTCAGCACCTCATAGGAAAAATCAGAGAAACTTATACCAACTTCCGAAGACTCCGAGACCATTTGACACACTTCACATTGACCACTTCGGTCCTCTGCCATCAAACAGGTCGCGGCATAAACATGTGTTTGTTGTAGTCGACGCATTCACAAAATTTGTAAAACTCTATCCCGTGAACACACCAGGAACAAAAGAAGCCTGCGAAACACTCCTTAAATATTTCTCATATTACAGTAGGGCCCGCCGAATATTAAGCGACCGCGGCACTTGTTTTACTTCAGAAGAATTTAAAAACTTCACAGAAAGCAGAAATATAGGGCATGTTAAAGTTTCAGTAGGATCTCCTCAATCAAACGGCCAGGTAGAAAGGGTTAACAGGGATTTAAAAGCACTGCTTGCAAAATTATCTGAATCGGCGGGTCATGATGATTGGAAAGCTAAGCTAATAGAAGTTGAATACGCATTTAATAATACAAATCACACATCAAGAAATATATCTCCTAGTAAACTTTTGTTTGGCTTTGAACAAAGAGGCAAAATTCTAGACGAAATAACTGAATATTTAGACTCGGAATATGGAAGCAAAGAAAACGTAAATCTAGAGGAATTAAGAGCCAGAGCATCCGAGGGAATACAAAATAGACAAGTAGCCAATTTAAACCAATACAATGCTCATCATACTAGCCCTCGTTTATTCAAAGTCGGCGATTTCGTTGTAATTAAAAATGTAGACACAACAATAGGCACAAACAAAAAGTTAATACCCAAGTATCGTGGCCCTTATGTAATTAAAGAAAAATTAGACCATGATCGATATGTGGTAGAAGATATCGATAAATTCCAAATTCCGTATAATGGCATATTAGACGCCACTAGATTAAGAAAATGGGTGGAACCGAGTGGAGAGCTGGACAAAAATATTTCAGAACTTGAAGGCAGCACTTATTAAGTAAAGTTTACAAAACAATCGGGTCGATTGTAATGTCAAGATGGCCGATTGTAGTGATATGTACATAGCTATATGCATAAGTTGATAGTGTAAACCCTGTTAAGCACTTGTGTAACAGGGCCCTTAGGTTAAGTGGAAGACACCTGATGATAAAAAGGTCGAGCTGTCAAGCGGGGGATGATTTCCGGTCTCTCTTTGGTTCTGGACGGCAACGAGAAAAGATCGATTGCTAATTATTGTATCCGCTGCTTAATGAAATCCTTCCGCTGTTTACTAAAAAAGTAGAGTTCTGTTTGTAAGACCATAGCGCGCAGACCGCCGCTGAGTTTAAGTGAATAATAAAGGACACTTGAAGGCATTCCGGTCTTTTCATTGGGGGGATCCACATCATCCGTTTTCAGCAGGACACCGCAACATTTTGGCGCAGCCGGATTTTCGAGCCGAGGATCGCTCGAAGGAAAGTAAAGCTAAGTGAGTGAAGATTTTGCTGAAAATTGTGCGCAAGGTAATTCAATGAACACGTCATTTGCCTGGGTTTGAGTCAAGTTAGATACTCCTGTCTCAGTTTGTTTATCACTGTTGTACAAATTATAATTCAACCAAAAAGACTTCTGTTCCAGGTCGTGGTTTTTCATTTTTGAATCTACAGTTACTCTCACATTAGTTGAAGTTGGTAACGTATCCACAATCGTTTCCGATGTCGGACTTACAGTTACTCTCACATCAGTTAAAGTAGGTAACTTATCCACAGCCGTTTCCGATGTCAGACTTACAGTTACTCCTTCATTCGACGACGGTAACGTATCCACAACCGCTCTCGATGTAGGACTTACAGTTACCACTTCATTCATTAAGGTTGGTAACGTATCTACAATCGTTTCCGACGTCGGACTTTCTGTTACCACGTCATTTGGCCTTAAGTTACTATTTGTGTAGGGTTCCCAGACTATTGGCCTTGTCTGGGCCCTCTGAGGTTTCCCTGAAACCTGTCCCAATTCCTTTTCGCCTCACAATCTTTTACAATATGCCCTGATGCATTCGAATTCGGGTTTTCGAACCTTCTCTGACTCTGCTGTTGGATCGGATCTGGTTGCCAATTCCGCTGTGGTTGGTTCCTTGTCACTTCCACTCTCCGGTTCGACTGACCTCGGTAACTATTAAATGGCTCTCTCGTGTAGTTATTTGCTCCGTGGTCCTGTGCCCGTTGATTTCCGCACCTCCAGTCTGTCTCATGCCCATATTTAAAACACTTCTGGCAATACGGAGTGTTTTCCCTCACCAGACAGTTTTCCCTCGTATGTCCCCTTTTATTGCAAAATAAGCAAATTATTTTTTTCCTGTGGCCCCTTCGGCATGTTTTGCATTGCCTCCGGCCTTTCCAACCGTTTCTGCGCAGGAGGTCTTATGTGGGAATCCAATAAATTCATATTACTTTGCAATAAATTCATATTACTTTGCATTTGCGTGGTTGCTTGTTGACAGAGAGAACTGTGCGGTTTCATTCGTTAATGGAGGCTCTCTTGTACTCTCTGTTAAATCTTTTCTATTCAGCAATTTCCTCAGCTTCTTGTTTTCGTATTCCACGTTTTTTATTAATTCCTCCTGAAATATTCAGAAATGGTTGAGATAGCCACAGATACATTCAATACGATACAAAGGGGTAGTTCTCTCTGTCAACAAGCAACCACGCAAATGCAAAGTAATATGAATTTATTGCAAAGTAATATGAATTTATTGGATTCCCACATAAGACCTCCTGCGCAGAAACGGTTGGAAAGGCCGGAGGCAATGCAAAACATGCCGAAGGGGCCACAGGAAAAAATAATTTGCTCATTTTGCAATAAAAGGGGACATTCGAGGGAAAACTGTCTGGTGAGGGAAAACACTCCGTATTGCCAGAAGTGTTTTAAATATGGGCATGAGACAGACTGGAGGTGCGGAAATCAACGGGCACAGGACCACGGAGCAAATAACTACACGAGAGAGCCATTTAATAGTTACCGAGGTCAGTCGAACCGGAGAGTGGAAGTGCCAAGGAACCAACCACAGCGGAATTGGCAACCAGATCCGATCCAACAGCAGAGTCAGAGAGGGTTCGAAAACCCGAATTCGAATGCATCAGGGCATATTGTAAGAGATTGTGAGGCGAAAAGGAATTGGGACAGGTTTCAGGGAAACCTCAGAGGGCCCATACAACGTCAATAGTCTGGGAACCCTACACAAATAGTAACTTAAGGCCAAATGACGTGGTAACAGAAAGTCCGACGTCGGAAAAGATTGTGGATACGTTACCAACCTCAATGAATGAAGTGGTAACTGTAAGTCCTATATCGAGAACGGTTGTGGATACGTAGGAGTAACTGTAAGTCTGACATCGGAAACGATTGTGGATAAGTTACCAACTTCAACTAATGTGAGAGTAACTGTAGATTCAGAAATGAAAAACCACGACCTGGAACAGAAGTCTTTTTGGTTGAATTATAATTTGTACAACAGTGATAAACAAACTGAGACAGGAGTATCCAGCTTGACTCAAACCGAGGCAAATGACGTGTTCATTGAATTACCTTGCGCGGAGGCTATAAATGGAAAACTCATTTTACTGGTGAATACGGGAGCGGATACAAGTCTGATAAAGAAGTTTCGTTAAAGGATGGTACAATTGTAAACCAGGAGAATACGAAGAGTTTAAGCGGAGCATTTGGTGGATGCGTGACCACTAAAGGCTCACTGATAGTGAAGCATAATGAAAATGAAAACCTCGATTTTACGCTGCATATAGTATCCTCAGAGCAGGGAGTGCCAGCAGATGGCATAATTGGCAGGGACAATCTATGTAATAGGTCAATTATAAACACGGTTACTAAGCAAGTAACGTTTATAGATGAGAAAAAGAAACACATCGAGACCCTGGTTATGCGGTCAAGGGAGGTATTAGATCAAATTTTATATAATAAAGATTCAAAAGTAATGGCAAGGACTATTAGAACAGTTCCATTTAAGATTAGAACAAATATTCCGGAGATAATAGTGCACAAACAGGTAATTGTTCCCGGAGTGTATATGGGGGAGACATTAGTAAAAGTAAAAAGGAACGTAGTTTACGTTCCAGTATTGAATTCAACAGATAGGGATGTAGTAATAGGCAGTGATTTTAGACCGGTGTTTTCTAGTTTCAATAAATTTGAAACACCGCGTGTTAGTAGAATAAATAGAGTAGGGGAAATAGTATGCGCGACTTTCCACGATATTTTTCTACTGGAAGGGGATGAATTATCCTGTACGCCGGTATTAAAGCATGAAATACCGACCAGGCACGACCAATCACCGATTAATCAAAAGCAGTATAGGTTACCGCAGGTCCATAGGGAGGAAGTAAACAGGCAGGTGCGGAAGCTGTTAGATGACGGGATTATATCCCCCAGCAAATCGCCTTGGAATTCGCCATTGTTGCTAGTACCACAGAAAGCCGCAAAAGTCAGCAAAAATGGCGTTTGGTGATTGACTTTAGGAAGTTAAATGACGTTACGATTAAGCAGGTTTTCCCTATACCTAGGATTGAGGAGATTTTAGAGCAGTTAGGACATAGTAAGTATTTCTCAACACTAGATCTTGCTAGTGGGTATCACCAGGGTTTTGATTGAAGAAAAAGATAGAGAGGAAACCGCGTTTAGCTCAGAATTGGGTAATTTTGAATTCAGTAGGATGTCTTTTGGTTTAACGGGGGCGCCCGCGACGTTTCAGAGGATAATGAACAATATTCTCACTGGGCTTCAGGGAATAGATTGTTTTGTTTATTTAGATGATATAGTAATATATGGTAGGAATTTATAACAGCATGAGGATAGGCTATTTAGGGTGTTTAGCGCCCTTAGGGAAAATAATTTAAAATTAAACACAGAAAAGTGTCAGTTGTTAAGGCGAGAAATAGTCTATTTAGGCCATAAGTGCTCTGAGCAGGGTGCACCGCCCGACCCGCAGAAGGTTGAGTGTGTAAAGAATATAAAACCTCCCAGGAGCAAAGAGGAGGTGCAGGCATTCTTGGGGTTAGTCAACTATTATATAAAATTTATTGGAAGCATGGCAAAAATCGCCTTGCCAATTAACAAATTACTGAGAAAGGATGCCAAGTTCCAATGGTGGGAGGACTGTCAGAAAGCGTTTGATAAGCTGAAAGAAGCGGTAATTTCACCACCGGTATTGATATACCCGGATTTTAACAGGGAATTTCTATTGACCACCGATGCTAGCGGCGAAGCTCTAGGGGCCGTGTTGTCGCAAGGGAAAATTGGCGAGGATAAACCGATAGCTTTTGCTAGAAGAGCGTTGAGTGACACCGAGAAGAGATACTCAACTATAGAAAGGGAATTATTGGCTATTGTCTGGGCTACACGAAATTTCAGAGCGTATATTCTGGAAGACCTTTTAAGATAGTGACAGACCACCAACCATTGAAGGGTATGCGAATTTGAAGGATCAGACTTCTCGCCTAGGCAGGTTTAGACATAAACTATCGGAATACGAATTCGAAATTTTATATAAACCCGGTAAGAAGAATTTGAATGCAGACGCATTAAGCAGGATCCTGCAGGTAAATAATGGTATTGTTATCGTACAGACTCGCTCAAAAGCGAAAGCAAAGGAACATGATGAGGTAGACAGTTCACGTCAAAAATTACAGAAAGGGTACGCAACAACGTGCGATGCAGAAAAGGGAAGATCTAATAATGCAGTATTGCTATCAGACCCTAAGGAGATAGAAACGGTAATGAGAGATTTCCACGGTTCACCGTTAGGAGGCCATCAGGGGGCAGTGTAGACTTATTTACGCATTAGGCAAGAATACAGGTGGCCAGGCATGCAAAAGCAGATTAAAGAATATGTTAAAACATGTCCCAAATGTCAAGTCAACAAAAGTTCAAAATTGACGAAAATGCCACTAGTATTAACAGACACGCCAGTGCGGACTTTTGATAAGGTTTACATGGACATTGTGGGTATTTTACCAGAAACTGTGTCCGGTAATAAGTACATCCTAACATTTCAGGCTGATTTTTCAAAATTTATGACATGCACAGCTATCCCTGACGCGGAAGCAAGCACCGTAGCTAGAGCTTTTTATGATGAGGTAATAACGCGGTACGGAATTCCACGCGTTCTGGTAACGAATAACGGTACTAATTTCACATCAAAATTATTTTCCGAAACTTGCAAACTTTTGGGAATTAAAAAATTACACACAACACCGTACCATCCGCAAGCTAATGGCTCATTAGAAAGAAGCCACATACCTTTAGCGGAATATTTGCGTAGTTTTGCTAAAGAAGACGGGTCGAATTGGGATCAATGCTTAACTGCAGCTATGCATGTTCATAACCACACACCCCACATTACGACCAAACAAACACCGTTCCGTACTTTATTTGGATTCTATACAGAGATGCCGACTAACTTAAGAAGAAAGTGTAGTCCGGTATATAATGCCGAAGATCCGAATAAAGTATTAAAATTTAAAATACAAAGAGCTCACGAAATCGTGAGAAAGAATCAGGATTTAGCGAAACGAGTAGCTAAGAGGCAGTATGATAATAAGCTAAATTTAGTAGAATTTAAGGTAGGAGATAACGTTTTCATTAAGAATCAAACTAGGAAAAATAAGTTTTCTCCAATATGGGTAGGTCTCTACAAGGTTAAGAAAATAAAGAGTCCAATTACTACGTTTTTGGAGATCAAGGGGAAAGACAAACCCTTTCACAATAATCTCCTTAAATTGTATAGCAACAGGCATAGTGTGTAGGAGTGTATAAAAAATTAGAAATTAGGATAGTAGCAAGTAGTTTGTATATAACTATAGTATAAATAATGTTTAGGAAAAAGAAACGTCAAAAAGGAGTCCGTAAAGGAGGCAAAATGCGAATCATAACTTTTGTGTTGATGATCCTGGAGGCGCTGATGAAGACATATTCGGCGATAGAAACAGAAAATTTAATGGAAACACCACTGGTATTTGAAAAGACTAACCAGGCAATGTTCTTCAAAGATACCTGGACATTAATAACAACTGTTGAACGTAGCAATTTCCAAGGGATAATAAACGGATTATGAGACTACATCAGTAAGATGCAACACTTTTGTGAAAATTTAAATAAACAGCCATAGATAATCAAGTTTGCAGAAGCTTGTAGTAATTTAAACCGCCCATTGAAAGCAACAATTGATCAATTAATACATAACGAAGAAATAATAGAGCAAACGTATAAGCATCAAAGAAGGAGTAAAAGAGCATTAGAATTCGTAGGAGATGCATTAAATTGGGCATTTGGTATGATGAGTCAAAAGGATGCGAATGAAATTTTCAATCACTTGGAAAATATAGATAGTCATCAATCAAAAACGTACAAGCTGATGGAACAACAAGTTACAGTGATGGAATCAAATTACAAAAAAATTCAGAATCACTAAAGCAGTCAGCTGATGACATATGTAAACTCCAGAATGAACTAGCGAAAACAATCAATTACCAAATACAAATAAATAATAATAACGAACGGAGAATGGCTCAAGTGGAGAATTTGCTACGAACACTAGAGATACACGCATCGATACAGGCTAGCTTAGTAGAGATACAGGGAAAACAACCAGTCGAAATACAAGTTCTTGATGATTTGTATAAGGGAAGACTTCATCCGTCAATACTAAGAGAAGCAGATCTAAAGGAAATCGTAGGAAAGTTAGATTTGAAGAACAAGGTAAAGTGGTTGTTAACCGATTTGTTTAGAATACACCAGTTAGCCACAGTGGATACGTTGACGACAGGTGAAAATATATTAATAAAAGTAACGATACCTTTACCTGAAGAGGAAGTTTAAACCGTATACAAAATTTACCAAGTGATAATTTTCACGAATACAACGTATGATCTCACAGTTAAGGGCGGAAAAGGAAAAGGGCGAAACTTAAGACCAATAATATTATCAGATCATAAAAGTTTCAGGCAAACGCTGGAAGCAAGGGAGAGGAATATCGAATACCTGTAAGCAGGAATTAAGCAGGCGGAGATCACTCAAAGAATCCAATACAAACAGCACGTTCATGAACCAACGCAATTGGAGCTACGCCGGCACAGGAAGACAGGACAACTTAAACCACCTGATAATACTGGAGGCGCGAAGTTAAAATGTGTTGCGGACTCGTCACCAATTGCCAGTGTGTAAGTTCCAGCGGCCAGGTTCAAGAACAGAAATAAAATAAAACAAACCTCTGGAGAACAAACAAATCACAGAAAACCAATTCCAACATAGAGAAGAAAAAATATAAATAAAGCATTTCTTTTTTAAAATAACAGTTTCTGTTACTCTTTATTATTCATTATTAGGAAATTTACTATTATTACATTATTAGGAAATCAAATAATGAATAGATCTTAGTCCTGTCGAAGTTCCTCGTGTAGGTGGCGGAGAGCGTTGGCCATCGAGTCCAGGTCCCAATATTGCTCTCCTAAGAGGTTCAAGGTGCCAGTGATGTAGTTTGACAGCGGGAACTTGTAGTATTGAACCGGAAACATTTTGTATTGCATTTGGTTTTAGGAGTCTAAGGTAAACTGTGTACGGTACCGTTTAATTCGTCGCGTATTTATGCAATATTCGCGAAAAATGCAATATTCGCGAAAAATGCAATATTCGCGAAGCGATTTTGAAGAGCAGTAACTGATATTAGGGGGCGCTCAGTAAGCAACGCCTAATACTAACTTGCAATTGCGTTATTGTTACTACAAAACAGATGCCAATACAAGGTATACGAGCGGAGTTGAGTCACATGTAAGGCCTACCTAAAACTGAGGGAAATGAATATATATTTGTTTTTCTGTTTATCTTAACCAACAGGAGATAAATATATACTGGACAATATATTGACCAGGATTCAATGTTTGCGCACCAAAACATAATAAAAGAATAAAAAAAAAATTAAAAACCCTACTCACAAACTAACCCTAATTGTTGAAAAGAATGAGGGAAAAAGAATATATAAAAAAGAGAAAATATATAAAAAAAAACAAAATGGTATAGAAATTAATATTAAAATAGAATAAAAAGAAATTGATTTAAAAAAAAAGGAAAAATACAGAAAGAGAAAACGATGTAGAGTAAAATAAGAGAGAAAAAAATTTAAAGAAAAAAAAAGAGAAAGACAAGAAAATATAGAAACAAAGGAAAAAATTTACTAACACAACTACTTTAAACTAACCACTAACTTTTAACTACGTGCGTTTCAATAAGCAAAAACTTGCTTACTTAGACGCAAATTACATTTGTACAAGAAAGGGTACAAATTACCTCGTTGTTCCAAAACAGCAACGTCCCAGGTTTTTGAAAACCAAAGAAATTCTAACCCCAAAAAAGAAAAAAAAACCTGAGGAAGATTTGTTTCAAGCCGTTTTAGGGCATTGCTCCCCGCAAGCACATTATGCTTGCGACGCGTTTAATTGCGGCCGTTTAATTACGTAAACGGTAGAATATTTCAAAGGGAAAGAAAAAGAAAAATCGTTTCAGCAAGCAAGAAAATTTGCTTATTAAAACGAAGTTTAAATGAGAAAGAGGAAAAAAAAATTATATTGTAATTAAGTTGAAAAATAATTTATAATATCATTGTTGGCTTTGCTTTCAGTATTAAACGAAGTATCGAGAAGAACACACGCGTTTTCAGTTTGCTCCGCTCACGGCCTCGATACGCCCGCAACATTTGTGGTCCTTCGAGCCGGATACCGCAAAAATTAATACATAACCGCAAAGCGAATCGATTGCTTGGTGGAGCAAATATCATTGCTGAATCTTGGAAAGTATTCAGGCTGAATCTTAAAAACATTGTGAAACTTTTCTTATTCTCTTTGTGCGGGCCCGCTACTTGAGAAACCGATTTGCTTCGTTGTGCGCCCGTTTCGGTTCACTCAGTAGAGTTTTGTTCATTGCTTAGCGACAAAATGTCAAGCAAAAATCAAAAAACACGTGATTCCGCACTGAACGCTCTAAAGCGATATTTGAGCAAAAGCAGCCAGGTTCCGCACGAAACAGACATTGAATCGATTTCCAGCTATCAACAACTATTAGCAGAGCAGTGGAGTCGATTCAATTTAGCTCAAGACTTGGTTGAAGCCGCGTGTGGAACCGAGCAGTTTCCAGAAGAAGAGGAAGCTCGTATCGAAGCTGAAGCAGTGTATTCAACAGCGGCTGCTGAAAGCACTTATCGAGCCTCCAACAAATGAAGTCGTCACGTGTCCAGTTTTATCACATATTCGATTACCAAAAATGGACTTGCCAACATTTAATGCTAAGCTAATACGGAAGCTAAGCTAATACGGAATGGCAAGCTTAAGTTTGACCAATGGGCAAAGGCTCCATTATCTCCGAAGCTGCTTAAGAGGGGAAGCGCTGAACTTAATCAGCAGTCTTAAGGTTTGCGACGCGAACTACAACGAAGCATGGAAGATACTAAAATCGCGATACAAGGTAATGCGCATAATTGTGGAAGGTCATCTCTATTCGATAACGAGCTTGAGCAAAGCCGGCGCTGACTCCGCTAAGTCTATTAAAGAAATCTTAGACCCTATTCTACAACATACATCAGCTTTAAAGGCTTTGGGTCGACCAGTTCATTTGTGGGACGACTGGCTTGTTCATGTGGCCGTACACAAATTATCGCTTGAAACAAGGAAGCATTGGGAATTGTCGCTTCAAAACGACGAACTACCTACGTTCGATGATTTAAAGTGTTTCCTTGAGGCAAGATGCCGTTCTCTTGCCATGTTGACAACCAACGTCACCACAAGCGTTGCGCCATGCAGAATACCTGCAAAGGGTGATCCTAAAAAGGCTACTTACGTACTTTATGTGGTAGATCAAAAGCGCAATTCTTCCGTAGTGTGTACTCATTGCAAAGGTGAACACAAAATCTACGACTGTGCAATATTTTCCAACCTGGGATCGAGCGCCAAGTTGAAATCCATCAGGGATGCTGCAGCCTGCTTAAATTGTTTAAGTGCGGGCCACATAAAAAGGAAGTGTCGCAGCTATTGTTGGACTCACGTACGTTCTGAACATAATCCAGCTGATTGTGCATCGAGAGGCGTCGAACCAGCTGAACTTATACAACACGAGCTGTGGTGGAGCGGCCCATCATTTTTGAAAGGGTCTGATGAGTTTTGGAATAAAGCTACACCTGCTGAGTACACTACAGAACTTGAGGCTCGTAAAGAATTGAACGTTCACGTCGCCTCGCTGAGCGAACCGTGGTCGCTTATAACAAACTATTCTTCATATTGCAAGCTGAAAAGAGTTACCGCGTATATTATACGTTTTTTTTCTAAGTTAAAGGCTTCAACTCAAGTAAAGTCCTCTACAATTATTGGGCCGCTAACCTACCAAGAGGTCCTCGACGCAGAATATGCATTAATAAGGTACACTCAAAATTACTATTTTGCTAATGAAATTTCCTGTTGTAGAGATAATAAACCAATATCGCTCCGAAGTAGCCTTCTACGCTTACAGCCGTTTTTGGACGGAAACCGAATTTTGCGCGTAGGAGGAAGAATAAGCCGCGGCTTAGCTTCTGTGTATGTGAGGCATCCAGTGATATTGGCCAAGAATTGTCCACTCGCGAAGCTGAGTGTAGGCTCGATACATGCCTACACATTACATGCTGGGCCTCGAATAATGCAAACAGTGCTGCAGCGTCGGTTTTGGATTATCTCCGCACGTAACTTGATACGCGGAGTATATCGCAAATGCGTGAAATGCGCTCGCCTGAATCGCAATCTCTCGCAACAATCTATGTCGGATTTACCACTGCATAGGGTCACTTATGCGCGCAGTTTTCAGTGTAGTGCCGTGGACTTGGCGGGCCCTTATTTGTACAAATTCTCGCAAGGTAGAGGCGCAAAATCGATTCGAGGATATATTTGCTCATTCATTTGCATGAGCACAGGGGCTATGCATTTGGAGCTCGTGGGAGATTTATCTACAGCCTCATTTGTTAACAGCTTTAAAAGATTTATCAACCGCCGTAAGTCAATGCACTCCGATAACGGCACGAACTTCGTTGGAGCGGAAAGGGAGCTGAGAATCCTCTTTGAGCGATGCATGGCTGACGATAAGCTAAGAAATTTCTTCAATGAGTCCAGCATAGAGTGGCATTTCAATCCACCCAACACGCCGCACATGGGCGGTTATTGGGAGATTGGCATCAAACGCGTTAAATACCACCTTAAACGCACGATATCTGACGCTCTGATGACCTATGAAGAGTTTAACACATTGCTCACCGAAATCGAGGCCTGCGTCAATTCGCGCCCTTTATGCGCCCATCCAACAGATGCCGACGACTTAGATTGTCTTACACCTGGTCACTTCATTGTGGGCGAACCGCTAAAGTCTATACCCGATCCCGGGACGCAAGATTTTAAAGGCAACTTGCACCAACGCTGGCATGCTATCTGTCAGATGAGGCAACATTTTTGGCGCCGCTGGCGAGATAAGTATCTCGTTAGTTTACATCGTCGCTCTAAATGGTTTCGTTCTTCACCTAACTTGGAGAAAGATGACATCGTTATCGTCCTCAACGAAGCCACCCCTCCACCAAAATGGAAATTGGCCAAGGTCATAAAATGCCATCCTGGAGAGGACGGGCGCGTGAGAGTCGTTACATTGAAAACTGCCGATGGGGAGCTTGTTCGGCCAGTCGTAAAACTTTGTCTTTTGCCAACAAAGGGTGATATTTTTGCAGAAACCTAATGTTATAATTAGTTGACGTAATTTGAATTGTTAAAATGAAATGTAACTTTTCTGTATTCATTTAATTGAACATTGAAATGTATTTAAATGGTTCGAGGCCGCCGGTATGTTAGCTTTGCTTTCAGTATTAAACGAAGTATCGAGAAGAACACACGCGTTTTCAGTTTGCTCCGCTCACGGCCTCGATACGCCCGCAACAATCATGTTATGGAATTTTCAAGAAAATATTATTAGAAACTTATATTTATTGAAAATACGATTACATAAATTGTATAGTTTTAAATAGAAAATTCGTATTAAATATAATTAAAATTCAATATTACAATATGTACCTGCTAATTTGTAGCATTATACCGATAAATAGAATTAAGACACAGAACCATAACAACATCGAGCAAACAGCTACAAACAACGACCATAAAAACGGCGAGCAAACAACAAGAGCAACGGCGACAAAAACTCCAACACTCGAATGTCGCTGATATGCTGCTGACTTGATCCAGAAATGTCATTAGCGTCTTTTGCGGAAACTCCAAAATTTGAATGCCGCTGCGTACCAATTAATTTCCTGGATGTTGTCACCAATCTGAGAGGCAATGAACAGACCACACCACAGTTTATCTCGAGACAATAAGTCATCTCTTTTCTCTAACACCGAACTAAGCTGCAGTCTGCCACAACTACGGATATTACACTACATCACTACCGAGCATGATTCTGCTTAATTGCACTTTTATACACAAACTCCGTCCAAACAATCGTTGAAGAAGGCGGATTGATCGCACATGACGAATCTAATTAGGAAGTTGGAAAAGATGCAATGAAAATAGCAATGAAGTTGGCTCCAGTTTTATTTCTCTGCTTGAAATGTAGTTGGGCCTACAAACCGGTGGTTATGGTGCACGGAATACTTCCGGGCTCAGAGTCCATGCTGTTGGTGCTGTTGGTTCGCCAAGTGGAACAGCAACATCCAGGAACCAGGATCTACAATTGTAATGGGTACAGCGTTTGGTACAACTTAGAGAGTACATGGAAACAAGTCCAGGAGCTGCGTGACTTCACACACAACAATCACAACCACAACACATGTGAACAACGAGGATACACTAAGGTAGATTTAAGT
This sequence comes from Sicus ferrugineus, assembly GCA_922984085.1. Classification (NCBI taxonomy): domain Eukaryota; kingdom Metazoa; phylum Arthropoda; class Insecta; order Diptera; family Conopidae; genus Sicus; species Sicus ferrugineus. The sequence continues at coordinate 31,635,878 of OV277349.1, forward strand.
TAGATAATATTAGAGAATTAAAATAAACCACTCCTGTATCATATTGTACAGAAAAAAATTAATATCGCTTCACGATAGGGTGGAGGGATGTTGTATGTCGCACACCGTCAAGGCAAGAACATTGGCACTTGTTAATAACTCAGTTAGTGAGTTTGTTTTGGGAAGCTCCGAAAGCCAAGCTAGCAACCAGCACTCTGCATGGTAGCAAGTGTGGAAGCTAATTATAAGCTCCTGGCAAATCTCTGGAAAGCCAAGATAGTAACCAGAACCAGTGTGGAAACAAATAGCTTTTCTCGAGCTGAAACCAAGCAGCTTTAGGAATAAATAAAATTAGCTAAAACAAAAAGCAAAGAGCAAACGCGGAATCCCAATTTAATTCTGCCGACGTTAATATTGGCAAATATGAATATTAAGAATTGCGACATACCGGTCCACTTTAGTTTCGTCGACGGCTACGCCGACCGAGCTTAAGTGGAAATAAGAAAATGTTTGAAAGTAGAGTTCTGTTTGTGAGACCATAGCGCGCAGACCGCCGCTGCACTTAACATTTTATTACACTTCCCACTAACAACACAACCTCTGCTTACGCAGACGCTACTCGCGCCCGTACTCGTTCACACAGCTTTGTATCCTACATGCAAACATTAAAACTACAACAACAACAACTACAGCGTACTCTGTATTTTCTAAAATAACTTCACTGATCAACTCTATGCGACACACAAGCCACAGTCGCTTGACTTATAAAAATCCTACCCCCATCCATTCACACCTCAGCAATAAAAAATCTTATTATGATATCCTACAACAACTATTCCAAAGGCAAGCATCTTGCCGCTGCTGGTCTCTCAATACTCACATATCATAACGCACGTCTCTCCCTCCCTTTCCCTTATTCCTCACCATCTCCCAACCGACCGTCGCATCGACCGACCGCCAGCCGCCAGCCTCACGCCTCGGATCATGCATGCCTGCCAAAGTCATAGTTCAATCCGTTCGCTCAATGTTTACATTAAATTTCAATACATTATTCCACAGCTAAAACAGAGATGATAAATTTTCCTCAAATATCCCTATGCGCCAACCGCATGCATGCCAAGATACGGAGCCCAATACTCACATACCCTAACGCACGTCTCTGCCCTCCCTCTCCCTACTTCCTCATCATCTCCCCAACCGACCGTCGGTCCAGCTGCCGCTCATATAGTCTTTCTCACTCTTACACAAACTACGCCCACTGTCTCGCTCCACACACACACACACACACACACACACACACACACACACACAGCGCCCCTTAGGTGGTGCCACCACCGAAATACACGGCTGGTGCCATTGGCCCAGAAACCCCATATTCCTACTACTGACGACGATTTTGTCAATCAATTAACCAATTAAAACAATCGCAATAACCTTTTCGTAGTGCCTTTAATTTATTATATTATAAATATATAAAGGTAATAAATGTAAAAGTAATGAAATAATAGCAAAATCTCGAAGAATTGGATGTCGTTGAAGACATCGCTTATGTTGGCGTACGCTGGCTCTACTACGGGAGTTACAACTAAATGCGAACCAAGTGGCGTGCTTGTTCTTGACAAAGAGATGCTAGTTGATTGCGAACTGAACAAGCTTTTTAAGTAGTCCCACGATTTACCCTTCCCAGGATCATTTCATCGACCGCTTGTTTGGCATATATTTATTGTTGCGGTGTCATTTGGCGAAACATACCCACCCATCAGCATACACCGCACTATCATCTTTTTCGGTTGCGCAAGGATTCTCCAAATACTGTGTTGCCCTTTTCAAGAACTCTGTTGATCTCAAATAAATCATCAGGGATCTCGAAACATCCCAACAAGACAACGACAATCTCGAGAATTTAGCTCGCCAAAGAACCAGCAGCAACAACGAAGACACGGTATTATTGACAGCTGAATTTACTATTTACAAAAGAAAAGCTACATACAACAGTTAAAATAAGTTAGTTATAAGGTGAATAAAGATATTGAACCTATTATAAAACTACTATCTTGTAATCGAACCTTAGAGTTCTTGAATACCATAAGGGTAGCAAGAACTTTTGGTCGTTCGTGGGGAGGGTGAAGAATCAGACGCGATCGTCTATTCCAACTCTCCTCAAGGACGATCAGATCTTCACTCACTCGGTTGATAAGGCAAACTTATTAGCCAAAATGTTTGCTGAAAACTGCTCTCTTCCTGAGAGTAGCCAACCACTACCCGTGGTCGACGGTGTGTCTCATATTATGCCTGAGATGCACTTTCGAACGCGGGCTGTTAAAAGAGTGCTTGTAAACCTCAACGTCAATAAATCCTCGGGGCCGGATGGCATTTCAGCCCACGTGTTGAGAAAGTGCGCCTCAACATTGGCTCGCCCATTGCGCAATCTGTTTAACTTATCGTTCACTTCAGGAGTTTTTCCTAGTTCCTGGAAGATTGCCAATGTGCAGCCAGTTCCCAAAAAAGGTGAGGCTACGAATCCTGCCAATTACCGGCCCATAGCAATCTGTTCAATGCTCTCCAAAGTTATGGAGAGCGTCATAAATTTTAACCTGATGAGGTATCTAGAGAGCAACCAATTGGTCAGCGATCGCCAGTACGGTTTCCGTGCTCACCGCTCCACAGGCGATTTGATGGCGTTCCTCACTGAGCGGTGGAACAGCTGTGTTCACCAATTCGGTGAGAGTAAGGTTGTTGCTTTGGATATCTCCAAGGCATTTGACCGAGTGTGGCATAAAGCACTCGTGTCTAAACTGGCTGCTTATGTTGTCGGTAATACATTAACTCGATGGATATCGAGTTTCCGCAGCGGCCGTTCTATTCGGGTTGTGATAGACGGCTTTGCTTCCGAAGAGCACTCCATAAATGCTGGAGTTCCGCAGGGTTCGGTCCTGTCTCCAACACTTTTTCTCATTTTTATCAATGACCTTCTGTCATTGACATCAAACCCCGTCTACTCGTTTGCTGATGACAGCAGCATTTGTCATTCATATTCATTCTCCAGGCGTCCTTCTCTTCTGGAGATCAATAGAAAACGCAGAATTATGAATGACACACTCCAATCTGACCTCAACAAAATCCAGGAGTGGGGTCAAGCGAATCGGGTCGATTTTAATGCGCGGAAGACCCAATGCTGTTTGTTGACCCACAAGCGTCTGGCGGGCGACAACTTTCCACCTTTAAATATGGGTGGTGTGGATATTAATGAGTCGGAGGCTCTTGATGTTCTGGGCATGTCAATCCAATGTGATCTTCGCTGGAACGATCACATCTTTGACGTGTCGAAAGAAGCAGCCAAGTGCTTAGGCTTTTTAAAGCGGTGCAAGAAATACTTCACTTCAACCGACCTTCGTTGTATCTACACCACTTATATCCGTCCGAAAATGGAGTACAACTCGCATATTTGGTCTGGAGCTTCGAAAACATATCTTCAGCTTCTGGACCGTATACAAGGTCGTGCGATAAAACTTATAGGGGACAGTAGGGTATCCAGCTCTATTGAAACCTTGGGATGTCGTCGGGATGTGGGGTGTGTAACCTTATTTTACCGTTACTTTAATGGTAACTGTTCCTCTGAAGTAGCCAGCCTGATCCCTTCGGTTCAGGTATTCAACAGATCTACTCGGCTTTCCAGAGCGGTGCACCCCTTTTACGTTTCGATCCCGTTCCATCGCACTACCCACTACCGCGATAATTCGTTTTTCGGTCGCGCAGTTAAATTGTGGAATAGTCTCCCTGCGCATGTTTCCCACCCACTTATAACGTCGATGCTTTTAAAAGAGGTGTAAATCGACACTACTCCCACTTTTCCCCTTCCCACTAACCTTTACCCTTCTAAACCAACGAATGCTTTGCATGGATAGGGGGCATCCCCTGAGCTTGGTTCTATCTGCCATAAAAAAAAAAAAAAAAAAAAAAAAAAAAAGAATCCCGGCGAGCTAATCCAAGCCGTAGAAGAAGACAAGAAGGCTCGTTACAAAACGAATAAATAAACTTACTGTTTGCTTTTTCCAATTTGATTTTCTTTAATTATTATTATTATAATATAATATACGTTTCATTGAAATTTATTAAAAAGAATTAATTAAAAATGGGAATTGTTATTGGTCGATATTTCGACCACGGGCGACCACTACGAACGATGCAATACAAGAGTCATGCTCCACCCAAGGCGTATTGGAATAACTTACTTCCGGTTGATATTCTCGGTGAAATCGCTGTACTAACTAAACTAGAACGTCGTTTGCTTCAGTGCATCATTCCGTATGTCAAAGTTATGAAATTTCCATGCAGATTTGGCCTATACGTTTTCAAAGGACATGCAACATTATTTGCTCTCGATATTTTTTTTTATGACAGATGAAACCAAGCTCAGGGGATGCCCCCTATGCACAGCATTTGTTGGTTCCGAAGGGATGACAGGTTAGTGGGAAGGAGAAAAGAGGGAGTAGTGACGGTTTACACCTCGCTTAAAGGTTTCGACGCTTTAAGTGGGTGGGAAGACATTCGCGGGGAGATTATTCCACAATCTAACGACGCGACCAAAAAACGAATTCCCACGATAATGCGTGGTTCGTTGTAACGGAATCGCGACATAAAAGGGGTGTACCCCTCTGGAAAGCCGAGTAGTTCTGCTAAATACCTGAACCGGAGGAATCAGGCCGGCTACTTCATTGGAACATTTACCATGAAAGTGAAATGAAAATGAAAATGAAACATAAAATAAAGATACACACCCTACATCACGACGATGATCCAAGGTTTCAATAGAGCTGGATACCCTACTGTCTCCTATAAGTTTTAACGCACGACATTGGACACGGTCTAGAAGCTGAAGATATGTTCGCGAAGCTCCAGACCATATATGCGAATAGAACGTCCATTTTCGGACGGATATAGGTAGTGTAGATACAACGAAGATCGGTTGGAGTGAAGTATTTCTTACCGCTTAAGAAAGCCTAAGCACCTGGCTGCTCCTTTCGACACGTCAAAAATGTGATCGTTCCAACGAAGATCGCATTGGATTGACATGCCCAGAACATCATGAGCCTCCGACTCATTAATATCCACACCACCCACATTTAGAGGTGGAAAGTTGTCACCCGCTAAACGCTTATGTGTCAACAGACAGCGTTGGGTTTTACGCGCATTAAAAGCGACCCGATTAGCTCGACCCCACTCTTGGATTTTATTGAAGTCAGATTGGAGTGTGTCATTCATAAATATGCGTTTTTCAATGATCTCCAGAATAGAAGGACGCCTGAAGAATGAATATGAATGACAAATCAGCAAACGAGTAGACGGGGTTTGATGTCAATGACAGAAGGTCATTGATGAAAATAAGAAAAAGTGTCGGAGACAGGACCGAACCCTGCGGAACTCCAGCATTGATGGAGTGCTCTTCGGAAGCAGAGCCGTCTATCACAACCCGAATAGAACAGCCGCTGAGGAAACTCGATATCCATCGAGTGAATGTATCACCGACACCATAAGCAGCCAGTTTAGACACGAATGCTTTATGCTACACTCGGTCAAATGCCTTGGAGATATCCAAGGCAACAACCTTACTCTCACCGAATTGCTAAACACAACTGTTCCACCGCTCAGTGAGGAACGCCATCAAATAGTCTGTGGAGCGGTGAGCACGGAAACAGTACTGGCGATCACTGACCAATTGGTTGCTCTCCAGATACCTCATCAAGTTAAAATTTATAATTCTCTCCATAACTCTGGAGAGCACTGAGCAGATTGCTATGGGCCGGTAATTGGCAGGATTCGTAGCCTCACCTTTTTTGGGAACTGGCTGCACATTGGCAATCTTCCAGGAAGTGGGAAAAGCTCCTGAAGTAAACGATGAATTAAAGAGATTGCGCAATGGACGAGCCAGTGTTGAGGCGTACTTCGCAATACATGGGCTGAAATGCCATCCGGTCCCGAGGATTTGTTGACATTGAGGTCTGCAAACACTCTTTGTTTGCATTGTGATGTCGCGCTTTTGTCGCGCCGGTGAATGCGTTGGTGAATGCACCGATGAATGCGTCCTTGTCGCGCCGGTGAATGCGCTGGTGAGTGCGCTTTTGTCGCGCCGGTGAATGTGCTGGTGAATGCGCTGTGCCGCGTTCACGTCGCGCCTGTGTCGGGCTGATGTCGCGTTGATGAACGCGGCGATGACTGTGCCTGTGTCGCGTGGATGTCGCGCCTGTGTCGCGCTTTTGTCGCGCCGGTGAATGCGCTGGTGAATGCGAGTGCCTTCGGCAGGATGAACACCCGTACACCTAAAGCAAAGAAGGGGTCAGGAGCTACTGCACAACTTACCAGATTTGAACTTGGAGCCACTATGCTGTCCAGGCCACTGCCTGCGAAGAACTTACCCACTGTCTGCTGTGCACGCTCTTTTATACCTTTTCCTGTGCGTACTTTCTTGTTGATTTCGTTGTTCCCACCTCGATGGTTGTTACACCACGAACAGCTGTTATTTCGAGGTGACCAGGTATCCAGTATCCGTAGGTGAAATTTCCAGCTACTAAATCTAATGTTAACTACTTTACAATTAGTTTCAATTAATCCTCAGCGAAATATAACTCTTAAAATATTCAGTTCTGTTCATATTCATTTCATTCATTACAAAATTAATGTTTACTTAAAAACATGTAAGAGTGTTGTCTTCGGCCTGGCCGAAATCTAAATACTCTACACCCGAGTAACTGAAAAAATTATAATTTCGCCACTTAACAACTTTTGTATAAGTAGGCGGACCACTCCCATTTCGGGAAATATTTTTGTGAAATGTCTCTAGGTACTGCTAGATAGAATTACGAAGGTATTAAAATTTTGAACCGTTTATGGGATATTGACAACTTTTGTATAAGTGGGCGGACCACGCCCATTTTTTGTATACAGATTGGTAATACGCGTAGATAGCTAGTGATTAAAATTATAAAATCGTATTAATATCTTATACCCTTTACAAGATATTTACAAGTTTGGTATTAGTGGGCGTGGCACGCCCATTTTTGGCGAGCTTATTGGTAATGCTTCCCTATATATCCTGATAAAATTACGTATCAATATCTTATACCGTTCATTAGATATTGCCAACTTTGTTATCAGTGGGCGTGGCACGCCCATTTTTTTCAAACGCTTTAGTAATGACGCTATATGTTCCGGAATAAAATTATACCTTAATATCTCACACGGTTTATGAAATATTCAGATTTCAAAATTTTTTGAAACGAGGTGCCTTTACATTCCGTATGTAAAGTAGGCGTGGTTGTTTACCCATCTCGCACATTTTCAATCCCAAACAGTCCTACATAACAAAGAATATTTGTGCCAAATTTCATCGCGATATCTCTTCGTTCTCCCGTAATCGTGATTTCAATAGACAGACAGACAGACAGACAGACGGACGGACAAGGCTAAATCGATTCAGGAGGTGACGCTGAGCAAGAATATATATACTTTTCTATATCTATCTCGTCTCCTTCTCTGCGTTTCAAACGGAAGAACAAAGTTAATATAAAGCGTAAATAGCTTGGTTTGTGACGAGTACCTGTGGTGTCGCGTCACAAGGTGCAAGAACATTCACATCATACTTGCTGTGATGTGAAGTTCAAAAAAGGTCCAGAATATTTTTGTTTTGCCCATCAACGCAGGGAAAGTGCGTTGGTTCCTTCACTAATTGAGTCAAATTATTAGACTCAGCAAATAACTCAACATACAAACCCTCGGGTGTCGTGTGACTCGAATGACGTAGCCAATTGGAATTATGAACATTGAAATCACTAGCAACAACAATTTCACATTACATTAGTGGAATCCATGCGGAATTTTGTCATCGCCACCCACTGTAAGGAAGTGTAACGTCGGCTGTACAAGCGGCCACGCGTACGTGGCAAGCAAAGCAAAACACGACAAGACAAGTGTTATGCCTTTATCTTGCCGCGCTTTAGCCCACGGTGCACTCACAGCCGCCGGCACACTTAACGGGACCACGAAGAAGGAGGAGGAGTGAAAATGAACGAAATGCTGAGCTTTACTGAGCTTTACTGCTGAGAGCATAAATAAGCCCCTCGCTTGGTTCTCTGCATTCCGTTTGATAGACTGTTTTGCTATTATATATTTATATTTTTGTGATATTTATGTTTTTTGAATTTTCATGTATTGTGTGTTTTGGTTTTCTATTGTATTGTTGTAGGACGTGGTTGGTTTTTTTTTCTATTTCTATGCCGCGAGCACTGTTTGTAAAAAATTGCACTGCGGTGGGCAGCGGCATCCACCTTCGACCACGGTCGATATTTTTTAAGTCAGCGATAAGTTGCCTAAAATGCTTCCTCCATCGAGCACAGATGTAAGAAATGTTGTAGTGACTAAAACTCTGAAGAATTTATATATACACACACAGATTAAGTATATGCATAACCCATCTATAAGGATGAAAGAGTAAATCGATTTGAGCGATTAAATACTCAGGATGTAATCCATGTTATTCCAGCTTTGCCAGGACGACCAAACGAACCTGATGACCAAGCTACTGATGCTCCAACACGCAGTACCTACATGCGAATTAATGATTTATCACGAATCGTACGTGCTTCCTGAAATCAAAGAAATGAAAACATCTTTCTATCCGAAAATGAAATGAATGAAATGAAAACATTCTATTCTATCAATGTTTTTCCTTATTCTATCAAATGTGAAATCGATGGAATTAGTTCCCTAAATCTTTATGATTCGATAAACTCATTATTCGTCGAACATAATGCTGGAATTTTCAAACATTGATAGATTGTTGCTGGCAGTGCATATGGTCTTATGTGTTATGACAACAAGTTTTATTTCACCAATTCCCATTCGGTGAAAAAAAATGGAAAAGCCTGTGTCATCGAATGCGATACTATTGACGAATTCCTTCGCATTCGTATTGTTTGCCGAACTATGCATTCCGATGCCGGTACACAATTTTCAGTTAGTGTCATCAATGTTGTGGTCAAAGAATAAGTTGTATCAATTCAGCAATATTTAGAGGCACATCCACCGATACAGGTAGATGAAGAAGTTCCTACCAAAAATTAACCATAACCAGAGCCAGTAAATGTGTCGCAATTCAAGTGAATCGAGAGTTGAAAGCAGAGGAATTTTCGTGGTTCTCTTTCCATATAGGAACAATAGCTTGAACGAAGAGGTAAAATTTACGCCCGGTAAAAATTACGCCATTGGAATTTTTCTAGTACATTTCGAGCAGCGAATTTTAGACTCGGATATTCGTTTTCAAAGAACAGACTATTTGTTTTATGGACTATCGATGTTTAAATATCTTCGAGTGCAGTCGGTGGTGAATGCACGTGGCAGAGCTATACGAGGACGAAGGTGTTGTCGAGGACATTCATTTATATTTAAAGGATCTCAGAAGATCGGTATCATATTGACGAACAGCTCACAACGAATTGATTGCATTTAAACGTTGTCTTGGTCCTCCAACTTGGTTGAGTATTTTGACCTGTAATGACTTCAATTGACTTGACTTGCGCAAATCTTGTCTGATTGCAGATGGCAGACTCAATTAAAATCTTAGCCACTTAAATTTTTTTTTTTTATATCAGAATCTAGCAGTAGCCCTTAAGAGGTCAATCTCTTTTTTCCATGATTGGCGACTGTTGAAATTGGTGACAGAGGGAGCGGAAGGGACAGGAACTTTTCGCATTATACTCATTCTACATACTCCGGCAAGTGTTGCGAAGCAAAGCTTCCTAAGAACAGCTATTTTTGCTTATTTTATTATTGCAAACACTGCCGGAGTCAACGAATGGTTCTTATTTTTCACAATTAGCGCTAGGCGAGGCCTTAAGTACGCATTAGAATTTGAGACGTCACGATAAGGAAAGTAAAAACCATGCGCATGGCGGGACTCGAACCCGCGTCCCCAGAAACCGATGGCTAGTGTGCCACACACTACACCTCCAAGCCACCGAGAACCGCAAGTCTTGATGAAGTTTAGCGTTTGATTGAGTCGTATCCTGTTTTGTTGAACCGACATTTTTCTCCTCGTGTCAATGCTTTCATGAAACAGCAAACGAAATGATAAACTGCTTTGTGGAAAAGTCATCGATTTCTGGACACGAACTGATTTCAGAACCGTGGAAGTCCACATGTACACCTTGTAGTATGAAATGAAAATGCTCTATCTTTTGAAACTCCAGATGTACTTGAGTACATCGATCAAGTAATCTCATGCCGCAAGCGAAGAAGATCCAGATTTAAGATCACTCGTCAAACGCAACCAAATTCATCGTCATACTCAAACCATTCGTCAAATTCGTAGCGATGAAACTAATATCACAAGAAAGCACTTCAAATCATACAAACGGATTTTGAAAGAGTGACAAGTTTCCGCATCAGAATGTGTTTATCGACTCTGCCACTTCGTTCAAGTTCAAGAAAGTGTGTGTTCTTCAATACAAGAAAACCTGATCAACGATATCAAGTGCTGAGATTCGAGGATAATCAAGCAGTACATATCGACTTTGCTCAAACATATTTGAGCGATATGCAAATCGTCCAAGACAACAAGAGCACGGTTATGATTTCGCAGTAGGCACATATGCCTTCTTCAATTGAATTTTGAGCCATTTAACGAAAGCGGGAGATATTGTAGAAAGCATTGATGCAGAAGAGGAAGAGCAACCAACAAGACGAAGACTCATCATGCTGGCAAATATCACTCAAATAGTAATTACAAATGTTCGAGCTGTTGTACGAGTGCCATTCCTTCAAATGTCGACGGATCCAGAATATTATTTCTATAGCCTGCTCAATATGTACCATTTTACTAGGAGGATGAATTAATTGATGAATATAACAATGCACGCGAGGCTTTTCTTGGTCGAGAAGCGCAATTGATACAAATGAATGCATACCTCGAAATACATCGTGCAAGAGACGGACACTTTGAAAATGCATCAATCAGGCACATGCTTTTAAAGTTCTTGAAAATCAAGAAGAAATTATTGAGGTAGAACCCTCAGATGAAGTTATCGAACTTATGGAATCAGTGGAAGGACATCGAATTCCTGTTCATCGATGAGATTTCCAAGGTTTAATACGAAATGGCTGTGCATGATCGATTTTAGATTGCGACAACTGACAAATAAGTAAAATGAACCATTTGGTGAAATCAACATTATGGTTTTTGGATATGTGTTTCAGTTTCCACCTATCTGAGGAGCTAAGCAAGTCCTCAACCTGCAAGATTTATTCTAGGAACTAATTTGTGGAGACTCAGCCTTGCGGAGTTGACGGGGAACATATGACAAGGCGACATTTGCCAATCTTTTGAATTATCTACGCGTCAGTGAGTTAAAGGCCCCACATTTTTATCTATTAAATGCAAGTGTTGACAGAAGTATCTAGCGATTTTGAATTGGATAGAGCAATTCGCATATATCCAACTCCTGTATAAGTTAATGCAAACAACACGTGCGTTTTGTTGAGGAATTCACAGATATTAGTATGAGACATCAATTTCCCAGAATTTATTTTGCGGAGACGCGTTTTGCATATTATTGTTGTTGTTTAAAATTTAAGAGAGGTGAATCGCTATGGCAGAGGAGTATAAAAGGAGCAACAAGTTATTACAGAACTTCATTAATCGTTTGATTCTCCAAGACATCAAGTCGTGTGAGCTCCAAATAACTTTTGAGATACTCATATATTTTATACAGTTTAAAATTATTAAATAAATAACTTATAATTATATTTATAACTAAAAAATAAAAAAGGTATTTAATTATTTACTATTATTCAAATTGGAGAGATAAAGCGCATTAGTTGGAAAAACTAAAACCCGGAGCATTCACAAAGCGTACATTAAAGTGTAAAACTAAAACTTAAAGTTTTATAAAGAACGCTCACAATTTTAAGGAGACTGAAGTGAGATCTACTTTATTAATATTATTACGAAAACTATCAACAACACCGTCACAGTCACCACCAACAACAAAATAAAGAGTTTCATTTGTGATAAGCGTGGTGGTCGTTTCACCGAAAATCGCAACCTTAAACGCCACGTTGAGTCCAAACACGAAAAGCGGGCATTCGAGTTTAACTCATCAAGTTAAAATTTATAATTCTCTCCATAACTCTGGAGAGCACTGAGCAGATTGCTATGGGCCGGTAATTGGCAGGATTCGTAGCCTCACCTTTTTTGGGAACTGGCTGCACATTGGCAATCTTCCAGGAAGTGGGAAAAGCTCCTGAAGTAAACGATGAATTAAAGAGATTGCGCAATGGGCGAGCCAGTGTTGAGGCGTACTTCGCAATACATGGGCTGAAATGCCATCCGGTCCCGAGGATTTGTTGACATTGAGGTCTGCAAACACTCTTTTAACAGCTCGCGTTCGAAAATGCATCTCAGGCATAGCATGAGATACACAATCGACCGCGGGCAGTGGTTGGCTACTCTCAGGAAGAGAGCAGTTTTCAGCAAACATTTTGGCTAATAAGTTTGCCTTATCAACCGAGTGAGTGAAGATATGGTCATCCTTGAGGAGAGTTGGAATATACGATCGCGTCTGATTCTTCACCCTCCTTACGAACGACCAAAAGTTCTTACTACCCTTATGGTATTCAAGAACTCTGCATCTAAGGCGCTGTTCGTAGAGAACTTTTTCGCGCTTTAGAATGGCATTGCACCTATTTCTGGCCTGATGAATGCGCCGATGAATGCGCCCTTGTCGCGCCGGTGAATGCGCTGGTGAGTGCGCTTCTGTCGCGCCGGTGAATGTGCTAGTGAATGCGCTGTGCCGCGTTGACGTCGCGCCTGTGTCGCGCCTGTGTCGCGCTGATGTCGCGCTGATGTCGCGTTGATGAACGCGCCGATGACTGTGCCTGTGTCGCGTGGATGTCGCGCTTTTGTCGCGCCGGTGAATGCGTTGGTGAATGCACCGATGAATGCGTCCTTGTCGCGCCGGTGAATGCGCTGGTGAGTGCGCTTTTGTCGCGCCGGTGAATGTGCTGGTGAATGCGCTGTGCCGCGTTCACGTCGCGCCTGTGTCGGGCTGATGTCGCGTTGATGAACGCGGCGATGACTGTGCCTGTGTCGCGTGGATGTCGCGCTTTTGTCGCGCCTGTGTCGCGCTTTTGTCGCGCCGGTGAATGCGCTGGTGAATGCGAGTGCCTTCGGCAGGATGAACACCCGTACACCTAAAGCAAAGAAGGGGTCAGGAGCTACTGCACAACTTACCAGATTTGAACTTGGAGCCACTATGCTGTCCAGGCCACTGCCTGCGAAGAACTTACCCACTGTCTGCTGTGCACGCTCTTTTATACCTTTTCCTGTGCGTACTTTCTTGTTGATTTCGTTGTTCCCACCTCGATGGTTGTTACACCTCGAACAGCTGTTATTTCGAGGTGACCAGGTATCCAGTATCCGTAGGTGAAATTTCCAGCTACTAAATCTAATGTTAACTACTTTACAATTAGTTTCAATTAATCCTCAGCGAAATATAACTCTTAAAATATTCAGTTCTGTTCATATTCATTTCATTCATTACAAAATTAATGTTTACTTAAAAACATGTAAGAGTGTTGTCTTCGGCCTGGCCGAAATCTAAATACCCTACACCCGAGTAACTGAAAAAATTATAATTTCGCCACTTAACAACTTTTGTATAAGTAGGCGGACCACGCCCATTTCGGGAAAATTTTTTTGTAATGTCTAGGTACTGCTAGATAGAATTACGAAGGTATTAAAATTTTGAACCGTTTATGGGATATTGACAACTTTTGTATAAGTGGGCGGACCACGCCCATTTTTTGTATACAGATTGGTAATACGCGTAGATAGCTAGTGATTAAAATTATAAAATCGTATTAATATCTTATACCCTTTACAAGATATTTACAAGATTGGTATTAGTGGGCGTGGCACGCCCATTTTTGGCGAGCTTATTGGTAATGCTTCCCTATATATCCTGATAAAATTACGTATCAATATCTTATACCGTTCATTAGATATTGCTAACTTTGTTATCAGTGGGCGTGGCACGCCCATTTTTTTCAAACGCTTTAGTAATGACGCTATATGTTCCGGAATAAAATTATACCTTAATATCTCACACGGTTTATGAAATATTCAGATTTCAACATTTTTTGAAACGAGGTGCCTTTACATTCCGTATGTAAAGTAGGCGTGGTTGTTTACCCATCTCGCACATTTTCAATCCCAAACAGTCCTACATAACAAAGAATATTTGTGCCAAATTTCATCGCGATATCTCTTCGTTCTCCCGTAATCGTGATTTCAATAGACAGACAGACAGACAGACGGACGGACAAGGCTAAATCGATTCAGGAGGTGACGCTGAGCAAGAATATATATACTTTTCTATATCTATCTCGTCTCCTTCTCTGCGTTTCAAACGGAAGAACAAAGTTAATATAAAGCGTAAATAGCTTGGTTTGTGACGAGTACCTGTGGTGTCGCGTCACAAGGTGCAAGAACATTCACATCATACTTGCTGTGATGTGAAGTTCAAAAAAGGTCCAGAATATTTTAGTTTTGCCCATCAACGCAGGGAAAGTGCGTTGGTTCCTTCACTAATTGAGTCAAATTATTAGACTCAGCAAATAACTCAACATACAAACCCTCGGGTGTCGTGTGACTCGAATGACGTAGCCAATTGGAATTATGAACATTGAAATCACTAGCAACAACAATTTCACATTACATTAGTGGAATCCATGCGGAATTTTGTCATCGCCACCCACTGTAAGGAAGTGTAACGTCGGCTGTACAAGCGGCCACGCGTACGTGGCAAGCAAAGCAAAACACGACAAGACAAGTGTTATGCCTTTATCTTGCCGCGCTTTAGCCCACGGTGCACTCACAGCCGCCGGCACACTTAACGGGACCATGAAGAAGGAGGAGGAGTGAAAATGAACGAAATGCTGAGCTTTACTGAGCTTTACTGCTGAGAGCATAAATAAGCCCCTCGCTTGGTTCTCTGCATTCCGTTTGATAGACTGTTTTGCTATTATATATTTATATTTTTGTGATATTTATGTTTTTTGAATTTTCATGTATTGTGTGTTTTGGTTTTCTATTGTATTGTTCTAGGACGTGGTTGGTTTTTTTTTCTATTTCTATGCCGCGAGCACTGTTTGTAAAAAATTGCACTGCGGTGGGCAGCGGCATCCACCTTCGACCACGGTCGATATTTTTTAAGTCAGCGATAAGTTGCCTAAAATGCTTCCTCCATCGAGCACAGATGTAAGAAATGTTGTAGTGACTAAAACTCTGAAGAATTTATATATACACACACAGATTAAGTATATGCATAACCCATCTATAAGGATGAAAGAGTAAATCGATTTGAGCGATTAAATACTCAGGATGTAATCCATGTTATTCCAGCTTTGCCAGGACGACCAAACGAACCTGATGACCAAGCTACTGATGCTCCAACACGCAGTACCTACATGCGAATTAATGATTTATCACGAATCGTACGTGCTTCCTGAAATCAAAGAAATGAAAACATCTTTCTATCCGAAAATGAAATGAATGAAATGAAAACATTCTATTCTATCAATGTTTTTCCTTATTCTATCAAATGTGAAATCGATGGAATTAGTTCCCTAAATCTTTATGATTCGATAAACTCATTATTCGTCGAACATAATGCTGGAATTTTCAAACATTGATAGATTGTTGCTGGCAGTGCATATGGTCTTATGTGTTATGACAACAAGTTTTATTTCACCAATTCCCATTCGGTGAAAAAAAATGGAAAAGCCTGTGTCATCGAATGCGATACTATTGACGAATTCCTTCGCATTCGTATTGTTTGCCGAACTATGCATTCCGATGCCGGTACACAATTTTCAGTTAGTGTCATCAATGTTGTGGTCAAAGAATAAGTTGTATCAATTCAGCAATATTTAGAGGCACATCCACCGATACAGGTAGATGAAGAAGTTCCTACCAAAAATTAACCATAACCAGAGCCAGTAAATGTGTCGCAATTCAAGTGAATCGAGAGTTGAAAGCAGAGGAATTTTCGTGGTTCTCTTTCCATATAGGAACAATAGCTTGAACGAAGAGGTAAAATTTACGCCCGGTAAAAATTACGTCATTGGAATTTTTCTAGTACATTTCGAGCAGCGAATTTTAGACTCGGATATTCGTTTTCAAAGAACAGACTATTTGTTTTATGGACTATCGATGTTTAAATATCTTCGAGTGCAGTCGGTGGTGAATGCACGTGGCAGAGCTATACGAGGACGAAGGTGTTGTCGAGGACATTCATTTATATTTAAAGGATCTCAGAAGATCGGTATCATATTGACGAACAGCTCACAACGAATTGATTGCATTTAAACGTTGTCTTGGTCCTCCAACTTGGTTGAGTATTTTGACCTGTAATGACTTCAATTGACTTGACTTGCGCAAATCTTGTCTGATTGCAGATGGCAGACTCAATTAAAATCTTAGCCACTTAAATTTTTTTTTTTATATCAGAATCTAGCAGTAGCCCTTAAGAGGTCAATCTCTTTTTTCCATGATTGGCGACTGTTGAAATTGGTGACAGAGGGAGCGGAAGGGAAAGGGAACTTTTCGCATTATACTCATTCTACATACTCCGGCAAGTGTTGCGAAGCAAAGCTTCCTAAGAACAGCTATTTTTGCTTATTTTATTATTGCAAACACTGCCGGAGTCAACGAATGGTTCTTATTTTTCACAATTAGCGCTAGGCGAGGCCTTAAGTACGCATTAGAATTTGAGACGTCACGATAAGGAAAGTAACAACCATGCGCATGGCGGGACTCGAACCCGCGTCCCCAGAAACCGATGGCTAGTGTGCCACACACTACACCTCCAAGCCACCGAGAACCGCAAGTCTTGATGAAGTTTAGCGTTTGATTGAGTCGTATCCTGTTTTGTTGAACCGACATTTTTCTCCTCGTGTCAATGCTTTCATGAAACAGCAAACGAAATGATAAACTGCTTTGTGGAAAAGTCATCGATTTCTGGACACGAACTGATTTCAGAACCGTGGAAGTCCACATGTACACCTTGTAGTATGAAATGAAAATGCTCTATCTTTTGAAACTCCAGATGTACTTGAGTACATCGATCAAGTAATCTCATGCCGCAAGCGAAGAAGATCCAGATTTAAGATCACTCGTCAAACGCAACCAAATTCATCGTCATACTCAAACCATTCGTCAAATTCGTAGCGATGAAACTAATATCACAAGAAAGCACTTCAAATCATACAAACGGATTTTGAAAGAGTGACAAGTTTCCGCATCAGAATGTGTTTATCGACTCTGCCACTTCGTTCAAGTTCAAGAAAGTGTGTGTTCTTCAATACAAGAAAACCTGATCAACGATATCAAGTGCTGAGATTCGAGGATAATCAAGCAGTACATATCGACTTTGCTCAAACATATTTGAGCGATATGCAAATCGTCCAAGACAACAAGAGCACGGTTATGATTTCGCAGTAGGCACATATGCCTTCTTCAATTGAATTTTGAGCCATTTAACGAAAGCGGGAGATATTGTAGAAAGCATTGATGCAGAAGAGGAAGAGCAACCAACAAGACGAAGACTCATCATGCTGGCAAATATCACTCAAATAGTAATTACAAATGTTTGAGCTGTTGTACGAGTGCCATTCCTTCAAATGTCGACGGATCCAGAATATTATTTCTATAGCCTGTATATATATATAGCCTTCTATAACAATGCACGCGAGGCTTTTCTTGGTCGAGAAGCGCAATTGATACAAATGAATGCATACCTCGAAATACATCGTGCAAGAGACGGACACTTTGAAAATGCATCAATCAGGCACATGCTTTTAAAGTTCTTGAAAATCAAGAAGAAATTATTGAGGTAGAACCCTCAGATGAAGTTATCGAACTTATGGAATCAGTGGAAGGACATCGAATTCCTGTTCATCGATGAGATTTCCAAGGTTTAATACGAAATGGCTGTGCATGATCGATTTTAGATTGCGACAACTGACAAATAAGTAAAATGAACCATTTGGTGAAATCAACATTATGGTTTTTGGATATGTGTTTCAGTTTCCACCTATCTGAGGAGCTAAGCAAGTCCTCAACCTGCAAGATTTATTCTAGGAACTAATTTGTGGAGACTCAGCCTTGCGGAGTTGACGGGGAATATATGACAAGGCGACATTTGCCAATCTTTTGAATTATCTACGCGTCAGTGAGTTAAAGGCCCCACATTTTTATCTATTAAATGCAAGTGTTGACAGAAGTATCTAGCGATTTTGAATTGGATAGAGCAATTCGCATATATCCAACTCCTGTATAAGTTAATGCAAACAACACGTGCGTTTTGTTGAGGAATTCACAGATATTAGTATGAGACATCAATTTCCCAGAATTTATTTTGCGGAGACGCGTTTTGCATATTATTGTTGTTGTTTAAAATTTAAGAGAGGTGAATCGCTATGGCAGAGGAGTATAAAAGGAGCAACAAGTTATTACAGAACTTCATTAATCGTTTGATTCTCCAAGACATCAAGTCGTGTGAGCTCCAAATAACTTTTGAGATACTCATATATTTTATACAGTTTAAAATTATTAAATAAATAACTTATAATTATATTTATAACTAAAAAATAAAAAAGGTATTTAATTAATTACTATTATTAAAATTGGAGAGATAAAGCGCATTAGTTGGAAAAACTAAAACCCGGAGCATTCACAAAGCGTACATTAAAGTGTAAAACTAAAACTTAAAGTTTTATAAAGAACGCTCACAATTTTAAGGAGACTGAAGTGAGATCTACTTTATTAATATTATTACGAAAACTATCAACAACACCGTCACAGTCACCACCAACAACAAAATAAAGAGTTTCATTTGTGATAAGCGTGGTGGTCGTTTCACCGAAAATCGCAACCTTAAACGCCACGTTGAGTCCAAACACGAAAAGCGGGCATTCGAGTTTAACTCATCAAGTTAAAATTTATAATTCTCTCCATAACTCTGGAGAGCACTGAGCAGATTGCTATGGGCCGGTAATTGGCAGGATTCGTAGCCTCACCTTTTTTGGGAACTGGCTGCACATTGGCAATCTTCCAGGAAGTGGGAAAAGCTCCTGAAGTAAACGATGAATTAAAGAGATTGCGCAATGGGCGAGCCAGTGTTGAGGCGTACTTCGCAATACATGGGCTGAAATGCCATCCGGTCCCGAGGATTTGTTGACATTGAGGTCTGCAAACACTCTTTTAACAGCTCGCGTTCGAAAATGCATCTCAGGCATAGCATGAGATACACAATCGACCGCGGGCAGTGGTTGGCTACTCTCAGGAAGAGAGCAGTTTTCAGCAAACATTTTGGCTAATAAGTTTGCCTTATCAACCGAGTGAGTGAAGATATGGTCATCCTTGAGGAGAGTTGGAATATACGATCGCGTCTGATTCTTCACCCTCCTTACGAACGACCAAAAGTTCTTACTACCTTTATGGTATTCAAGAACTCTGCATCTAAGGCGCTGTTCGTAGAGAACTTTTTCGCGCTTTAGAATGGCATTGCACCTATTTCCGGCCTGATGAATGCGCCGATGAATGCGCCCTTGTCGCGCCGGTGAATGCGCTGGTGAGTGCGCTTCTGTCGCGCCGGTGAATGTGCTAGTGAATGCGCTGTGCCGCGTTGACGTCGCGCCTGTGTCGCGCTGATGTCGCGCTGATGTCGCGCTGATGTCGCGCTGATGTCGCGTTGATGAACGCGCCGATGACTGTGCCTGTGTCGCGTGGATGTCGCGCTTTTGTCGCGCCGGTGAATGCGTTGGTGAATGCACCGATGAATGCGTTCCTGTCGCGCCGGTGAATGCGCTGGTGAGTGCGCTTTTGTCGCGCCGGTGAATGTGCTGGTGAATTCGCTATGCCGCGTTCACGTCGCGCCTGTGTCGGGCTGATGTCGCGTTGATGAACGCGGCGATGACTGTGCCTGTGTCGCGTGGATGTCGCGCTTTTGTCGCGCCTGTGTCGCGCTTTTGTCGCGCCGGTGAATGCGCTGGTGAATGCGAGTGCCTTCGGCAGGATGAACACCCGTACACCTAAAGCAAAAAAGGGGTCAGGAGCTACTGCACAACTTACCAGATTTGAACTTGGAGCCACTATGCTGTCCAGGCCACTGCCTGCGAAGAACTTACCCACTGTCTGCTGTGCACGCTCTTTTATACCTTTTCCTGTGCGTAATTTCTTGTTGATTTCGTTGTTCCCACCTCGATGGTTGTTACACCTCGAACAGCTGTTATTTCGAGGTGACCAGGTATCCAGTATCCGTAGGTGAAATTTCCAGCTACTAAATCTAATGTTAACTACTTTACAATTAGTTTCAGTTAATCCTCAGCGAAATATAACTCTTAAAATATTCAGTTCTGTTCATATTCATTTCATTCATTACAAAATTAATGTTTACTTAAAAACATGTAAGAGTGTTGTCTTCGGCCTGGCCGAAATCTAAATACCCTACACCCGAGTAACTGAAAAAATTATAATTTCGCCACTTAACAACTTTTGTATAAGTAGGCGGACCACGCCCATTTCGGGAAAATTTTTTTGTAATGTCTCTAGGTACTGCTAGATAGAATTACGAAGGTATTAAAATTTTGAACCGTTTATGGGATATTGACAACTTTTGTATAAGTGGGCGGACCACGCCCATTTTTTGTATACAGATTGGTAATACGCGTAGATAGCTAGTGATTAAAATTATAAAATCGTATTAATATCTTATACCCTTTACAAGATATTTACAAGATTGGTATTAGTGGGCGTGGCACGCCCATTTTTGGCGAGCTTATTGGTAATGCTTCCCTATATATCCTGATAAAATTACGTATCAATATCTTATACCGTTCATTAGATATTGCTAACTTTGTTATCAGTGGGCGTGGCACGCCCATTTTTTTCAAACGCTTTAGTAATGACGCTATATGTTCCGGAATAAAATTATACCTTAATATCTCACACGGTTTATGAAATATTCAGATTTCAACATTTTTTGAAACGAGGTGCCTTTACATTCCGTATGTAAAGTAGGCGTGGTTGTTTACCCATCTCGCACATTTTCAATCCCAAACAGTCCTACATAACAAAGAATATTTGTGCCAAATTTCATCGCGATATCTCTTCGTTCTCCCGTAATCGTGATTTCAATAGACAGACAGACAGACAGACAGACGGACGGACAAGGCTAAATCGATTCAGGAGGTGACGCTGAGCAAGAATATATATACTTTTCTATATCTATCTCGTCTCCTTCTCTGCGTTTCAAACGGAAGAACAAAGTTAATATAAAGCGTAAATAGCTTGGTTTGTGACGAGTACCTGTGGTGTCGCGTCACAAGGTGCAAGAACATTCACATCATACTTGCTGTGATGTGAAGTTCAAAAAAGGTCCAGAATATTTTTGTTTTGCCCATCAACGCAGGGAAAGTGCGTTGGTTCCTTCACTAATTGAGTCAAATTATTAGACTCAGCAAATAACTCAACATACAAACCCTCGGGTGTCGTGTGACTCGAATGACGTAGCCAATTGGAATTATGAACATTGAAATCACTAGCAACAACAATTTAACATTACATTAGTGGAATCCATGCGGAATTTTGTCATCGCCACCCACTGTAAGGAAGTGTAACGTCGGCTGTACAAGCGGCCACGCGTACGTGGCAAGCAAAGCAAAACACGACAAGACAAGTGTTATGCCTTTATCTTGCCGCGCTTTAGCCCACGGTGCACTCACAGCCGCCGGCACACTTAACGGGACCACGAAGAAGGAGGAGGAGTGAAAATGAACGAAATGCTGAGCTTTACTGAGCTTTACTGCTGAGAGCATAAATAAGCTCCTCGCTTGGTTCTCTGCATTCCGTTTGATAGACTGTTTTGCTATTATATATTTATATTTTTGTGATATTTATGTTTTTTGAATTTTCATGTATTGTGTGTTTTGGTTTTCTATTGTATTGTTGTAGGACGTGGTTGGTTTTTTTTTCTATTTCTATGCCGCGAGCACTGTTTGTAAAAAATTGCACTGCGGTGGGCAGCGGCATCCACCTTCGACCACGGTCGATATTTTTTAAGTCAGCGATAAGTTGCCTAAAATGCTTCCTCCATCGAGCACAGATGTAAGAAATGTTGTAGTGACTAAAACTCTGAAGAATTTATATATACACACACAGATTAAGTATATGCATAACCCATCTATAAGGATGAAAGAGTAAATCGATTTGAGCGATTAAATACTCAGGATGTAATCCATGTTATTCCAGCTTTGCCAGGACGACCAAACGAACCTGATGACCAAGCTACTGATGCTCCAACACGCAGTACCTACATGCGAATTAATGATTTATCACGAATCGTACGTGCTTCCTGAAATCAAAGAAATGAAAACATCTTTCTATCCGAAAATGAAATGAATGAAATGAAAACATTCTATTCTATCAATGTTTTTCCTTATTCTATCAAATGTGAAATCGATGGAATTAGTTCCCTAAATCTTTATGATTCGATAAACTCATTATTCGTCGAACATAATGCTGGAATTTTCAAACATTGATAGATTGTTGCTGGCAGTGCATATGGTCTTATGTGTTATGACAACAAGTTTTATTTCACCAATTCCCATTCGGTGAAAAAAAATGGAAAAGCCTGTGTCATCGAATGCGATACTATTGACGAATTCCTTCGCATTCGTATTGTTTGCCGAACTATGCATTCCGATGCCGGTACACAATTTTCAGTTAGTGTCATCAATGTTGTGGTCAAAGAATAAGTTGTATCAATTCAGCAATATTTAGAGGCACATCCACCGATACAGGTAGATGAAGAAGTTCCTACCAAAAATTAACCATAACCAGAGCCAGTAAATGTGTCGCAATTCAAGTGAATCGAGAGTTGAAAGCAGAGGAATTTTCGTGGTTCTCTTTCCATATAGGAACAATAGCTTGAACGAAGAGGTAAAATTTACGCCCGGTAAAAATTACGCCATTGGAATTTTTCTAGTACATTTCGAGCAGCGAATTTTAGACTCGGATATTCGTTTTCAAAGAACAGACTATTTGTTTTATGGACTATCGATGTTTAAATATCTTCGAGTGCAGTCGGTGGTGAATGCACGTGGCAGAGCTATACGAGGACGAAGGTGTTGTCGAGGACATTCATTTATATTTAAAGGATCTCAGAAGATCGGTATCATATTGACGAACAGCTCACAACGAATTGATTGCATTTAAACGTTGTCTTGGTCCTCCAACTTGGTTGAGTATTTTGACCTGTAATGACTTCAATTGACTTGACTTGCGCAAATCTTGTTTGATTGCAGATGGCAGACTCAATTAAAATCTTAGCCACTTAAATTTTTTTTTTTATATCAGAATCTAGCAGTAGCCCTTAAGAGGTCAATCTCTTTTTTCCATGATTGGCGACTGTTGAAATTGGTGACAGAGGGAGCGGAAGGGAAAGGGAACTTTTCGCATTATACTCATTCTACATACTCCGGCAAGTGTTGCGAAGCAAAGCTTCCTAAGAACAGCTATTTTTGCTTATTTTATTATTGCAAACACTGCCGGAGTCAACGAATGGTTCTTATTTTTCACAATTAGCGCTAGGCGAGGCCTTAAGTACGCATTAGAATTTGAGACGTCACGATAAGGAAAGTAACAACCATGCGCATGGCGGGACTCGAACCCGCGTCCCCAGAAACCGATGGCTAGTGTGCCACACACTACACCTCCAAGCCACCGAGAACCGCAAGTCTTGATGAAGTTTAGCGTTTGATTGAGTCGTATCCTGTTTTGTTGAACCGACATTTTTCTCCTCGTGTCAATGCTTTCATGAAACAGCAAACGAAATGATAAACTGCTTTGTGGAAAAGTCATCGATTTCTGGACACGAACTGATTTCAGAACCGTGGAAGTCCACATGTACACCTTGTAGTATGAAATGAAAATGCTCTATCTTTTGAAACTCCAGATGTACTTGAGTACATCGATCAAGTAATCTCATGCCGCAAGCGAAGAAGATCCAGATTTAAGATCACTCGTCAAACGCAACCAAATTCATCGTCATACTCAAACCATTCGTCAAATTCGTAGCGATGAAACTAATATCACAAGAAAGCACTTCAAATCATACAAACGGATTTTGAAAGAGTGACAAGTTTCCGCATCAGAATGTGTTTATCGACTCTGCCACTTCGTTCAAGTTCAAGAAAGTGTGTGTTCTTCAATACAAGAAAACCTGATCAACGATATCAAGTGCTGAGATTCGAGGATAATCAAGCAGTACATATCGACTTTGCTCAAACATATTTGAGCGATATGCAAATCGTCCAAGACAACAAGAGCACGGTTATGATTTCGCAGTAGGCACATATGCCTTCTTCAATTGAATTTTGAGCCATTTAACGAAAGCGGGAGATATTGTAGAAAGCATTGATGCAGAAGAGGAAGAGCAACCAACAAGACGAAGACTCATCATGCTGGCAAATATCACTCAAATAGTAATTACAAATGTTCGAGCTGTTGTACGAGTGCCATTCCTTCAAATGTCGACGGATCCAGAATATTATTTCTATAGCCTGCTCAATATGTACCATTTTACTAGGAGGATGAATTAATTGATGAATATAACAATGCACGCGAGGCTTTTCTTGGTCGAGAAGCGCAATTGATACAAATGAATGCATACCTCGAAATACATCGTGCAAGAGACGGACACTTTGAAAATGCATCAATCAGGCACATGCTTTTAAAGTTCTTGAAAATCAAGAAGAAATTATTGAGGTAGAACCCTCAGATGAAGTTATCGAACTTATGGAATCAGTGGAAGGACATCGAATTCCTGTTCATCGATGAGATTTCCAAGGTTTAATACGAAATGGCTGTGCATGATCGATTTTAGATTGCGACAACTGACAAATAAGTAAAATGAACCATTTGGTGAAATCAACATTATGGTTTTTGGATATGTGTTTCAGTTTCCACCTATCTGAGGAGCTAAGCAAGTCCTCAACCTGCAAGATTTATTCTAGGAACTAATTTGTGGAGACTCAGCCTTGCGGAGTTGACGGGGAACATATGACAAGGCGACATGTGCCAATCTTTTGAATTATCTACGCGTCAGTGAGTTAAAGGCCCCACATTTTTATCTATTAAATGCAAGTGTTGACAGAAGTATCTAGCGATTTTGAATTGGATAGAGCAATTCGCATATATCCAACTCCTGTATAAGTTAATGCAAACAACACGTGCGTTTTGTTGAGGAATTCACAGATATTAGTATGAGACATCAATTTCCCAGAATTTATTTTGCGGAGACGCGTTTTGCATATTATTGTTGTTGTTTAAAATTTAAGAGAGGTGAATCGCTATGGCAGAGGAGTATAAAAGGAGCAACAAGTTATTACAGAACTTCATTAATCGTTTGATTCTCCAAGACATCAAGTCGTGTGAGCTCCAAATAACTTTTGAGATACTCATATATTTTATACAGTTTAAAATTATTAAATAAATAACTTATAATTATATTTATAACTAAAAAATAAAAAAGGTATTTAATTAATTACTATTATTCAAATTGGAGAGATAAAGCGCATTAGTTGGAAAAACTAAAACCCGGAGCATTCACAAAGCGTACATTAAAGTGTAAAACTAAAACTTAAAGTTTTATAAAGAACGCTCACAATTTTAAGGAGACTGAAGTGAGATCTACTTTATTAATATTATTACGAAAACTATCAACAACACCGTCACAGTCACCACCAACAACAAAATAAAGAGTTTCATTTGTGATAAGCGTGGTGGTCGTTTCACCGAAAATCGCAACCTTAAACGCCACGTTGAGTCCAAACACGAAAAGCGGGCATTCGAGTTTAACTCATCAAGTTAAAATTTATAATTCTCTCCATAACTCTGGAGAGCACTGAGCAGATTGCTATGGGCCGGTAATTGGCAGGATTCGTAGCCTCACCTTTTTTGGGAACTGGCTGCACATTGGCAATCTTCCAGGAAGTGGGAAAAGCTCCTGAAGTAAACGATGAATTAAAGAGATTGCGCAATGGGCGAGCCAGTGTTGAGGCGTACTTCGCAATACATGGGCTGAAATGCCATCCGGTCCCGAGGATTTGTTGACATTGAGGTCTGCAAACACTCTTTTAACAGCTCGCGTTCGAAAATGCATCTCAGGCATAGCATGAGATACACAATCGACCGCGGGCAGTGGTTGGCTACTCTCAGGAAGAGAGCAGTTTTCAGCAAACATTTTGGCTAATAAGTTTGCCTTATCAACCGAGTGAGTGAAGATATGGTCATCCTTGAGGAGAGTTGGAATATACGATCGCGTCTGATTCTTCACCCTCCTTACGAACGACCAAAAGTTCTTACTACCTTTATGGTATTCAAGAACTCTGCATCTAAGGCGCTGTTCGTAGAGAACTTTTTCGCGCTTTAGAATGGCATTGCACCTATTTCTGGCCTGATGAATGCGCCGATGAATGCGCCCTTGTCGCGCCGGTGAATGCGCTGGTGAGTGCGCTTCTGTCGCGCCGGTGAATGTGCTAGTGAATGCGCTGTGCCGCGTTGACGTCGCGCCTGTGTCGCGCTGATGTCGCGCTGATGTCGCGCTGATGTCGCGCTGATGTCGCGCTGATGTCGCGTTGATGAACGCGCCGATGACTGTGCCTGTGTCGCGTGGATGTCGCGCTTTTGTCGCGCCGGTGAATGCGTTGGTGAATGCACCGATGAATGCGTTCCTGTCGCGCCGGTGAATGCGCTGGTGAGTGCGCTTTTGTCGCGCCGGTGAATGTGCTGGTGAATTCGCTATGCCGCGTTCACGTCGCGCCTGTGTCGGGCTGATGTCGCGTTGATGAACGCGGCGATGACTGTGCCTGTGTCGCGTGGATGTCGCGCTTTTGTCGCGCCTGTGTCGCGCTTTTGTCGCGCCGGTGAATGCGCTGGTGAATGCGAGTGCCTTCGGCAGGATGAACACCCGTACACCTAAAGCAAAAAAGGGGTCAGGAGCTACTGCACAACTTACCAGATTTGAACTTGGAGCCACTATGCTGTCCAGGCCACTGCCTGCGAAGAACTTACCCACTGTCTGCTGTGCACGCTCTTTTATACCTTTTCCTGTGCGTACTTTCTTGTTGATTTCGTTGTTCCCACCTCGATGGTTGTTACACCTCGAACAGCTGTTATTTCGAGGTGACCAGGTATCCAGTATCCGTAGGTGAAATTTCCAGCTACTAAATCTAATGTTAACTACTTTACAATTAGTTTCAATTAATCCTCAGCGAAATATAACTCTTAAAATATTCAGTTCTGTTCATATTCATTTCATTCATTACAAAATTAATGTTTACTTAAAAACATGTAAGAGTGTTGTCTTCGGCCTGGCCGAAATCTAAATACCCTACACCCGAGTAACTGAAAAAATTATAATTTCGCCACTTAACAACTTTTGTATAAGTAGGCGGACCACGCCCATTTCGGGAAAATTTTTTTGTAATGTCTCTAGGTACTGCTAGATAGAATTACGAAGGTATTAAAATTTTGAACCGTTTATGGGATATTGACAACTTTTGTATAAGTGGGCGGACCACGCCCATTTTTTGTATACAGATTGGTAATACGCGTAGATAGCTAGTGATTAAAATTATAAAATCGTATTAATATCTTATACCCTTTACAAGATATTTACAAGTTTGGTATTAGTGGGCGTGGCACGCCCATTTTTGGCGAGCTTATTGGTAATGCTTCCCTATATATCCTGATAAAATTACGTATCAATATCTTATACCGTTCATTAGATATTGCCAACTTTGTTATCAGTGGGCGTGGCACGCCCATTTTTTTCAAACGCTTTAGTAATGACGCTACATGTTCCGGAATAAAATTATACCTTAATATCTCACACGGTTTATGAAATATTCAGATTTCAACATTTTTTGAAACGAGGTGCCTTTACATTCCGTATGTAAAGTAGGCGTGGTTGTTTACCCATCTCGCACATTTTCAATCCCAAACAGTCCTACATAACAAAGAATATTTGTGCCAAATTTCATCGCGATATCTCTTCGTTCTCCCGTAATCGTGATTTCAATAGACAGACAGACAGACAGACAGACAGACAGACAGACAGACAGACAGACGGACAAGGCTAAATCGATTCAGGAGGTGACGCTGAGCAAGAATATACACTACCGGCCAAAAGTTTCGAACCACCACTCCTGTTCATAGAAAATCGTGTGGCATTTCTTTATTATTGTATAAATTTTGATTTTTTCTTTTTTAATAGGATGGTTGTAAAGTGATAATTGTAATATGGAACCCAAAATGGATTTACGGCGTTCATTGTTTAACTGCATGCTCAAACAATACACTAAGTCAAGAAATTGGGGTTTTTTGTTTATTGCACTTGCCATACAAAATCGAGAAAAAGGGTTATAAAAAACGTTTTTCAGGTACTCAGGGTATTTTTTTTTTTATGGGGTAATTACTACAGGTAATTATGAATAATTATCACCTTCCATTTTTTACCCTAGGTCAAGTATAAAAAGCTGACCCAGAATATTGACAGCATTATTTGTTCCTCAAGATTCAAACTGATCAAACGTTAAAAAAAGCTAAGCCATGCCAAAAAAAAAGATTGACATAAGATCTGCAGTGATTACTCTTTATAAGGAAGGCAATTCCGAGCGGATAATAGCGCACAAATTAAAAATTTCGAAAAGTTCTGTGCATCGCACCATACAAAGGCACACGGATTATGGAACTCTTGAGGACCTTCCGCGGTCCGGAAGGCCAAGATCGACAACAAATCGTGAAGATAGAGCAATAGTAATATCAAGCAGACGAAACAGAAGAAAAACGGCTCCAGAAATACAAGCAGAGATCAATAACAGTCGATCAAACCCGGTGTCACTAACAACTGTAAAAAGGCGTCTAAGAGATGCTGATCTTCATGGAAGGGTTGCTACAAAAAAACCCTTACTTCGACCACGAAATAAAAACAGAAGACTTCAATGGGCTCTAACCTATAAGGAATGGACCGAAGACGACTTCAAAAATGTTCTTTGGACCGACGAATCAAAGTTCGAGCTGTTTGGGTCAAATCGAAGAATTTACGTCAGACGTAGTGCCCAAGAGAAGATGCTGCCGGAGTGTGTAATCCCAACGGTGAAGCACGGCGGCGGTTCCGTTATGGTCTGGGGATGCTTCTCAAGCAATGGAGTAGGCGATTTAATTCGAATCGATGGAATTATGCGAAAGGAGGACTATAGAAAGATACTGGAGCATAATGCCATACCATCAGGCCTACGATTGATCGGCGAAGGATTCGTGATGCAGCAAGATAACGATCCCAAACACAGTTCCAAATTGTGCAGAGGCTATTTAGAGATGAAGCAAACATCTGGAATATTAAAAAATATGATTTGGCCTGCCCAGTCACCCGATCTTAATCCAATAGAGCTTCTATGGGAGGAGCTGGACCGAAAGGTGCGAGAAAAAGCGACTACGTCGAAAGAGGAAATGTGGAATGCATTGTTGGAATCCTGGAACAATATACAACAGGAAACCATAAAGAAATTAATCGCCAGAATGCCAAGAATTGTAGCAAAAGTTATTCAGTGCAAAGGGGGCTTTTTTGATGAAAATTCAGTTTAGACATTTTTGTAAAAATTTTGATAATAAAAATGTTTCTAAAATTTAATTTTAATGTAATTTGAAAGCAAATATAATAAACTTTAAAATGTATAATGAAACTTTTTATTTTTAAAAGCTTTGGATAACTATTAGTAAGATTTGTTGAAATTTTAAGGGTGGTTCGAAACTTTTGGCCGGTAGTGTATATACTTTTCTATATCTATCTCGTCTCCTTCTCTGCGTTTCAAACGGAAGAACAAAGTTAATATAAAGCGTAAATAGCTTGGTTTGTGACGAGTACCTGTGGTGTCGCGTCACAAGGTGCAAGAACATTCACATCATACTTGCTGTGATGTGAAGTTCAAAAAAGGTCCAGAATATTTTTGTTTTGCCCATCAACGCAGGGAAAGTGCGTTGGTTCCTTCACTAATTGAGTCAAATTATTAGACTCAGCAAATAACTCAACATACAAACCCTCGGGTGTCGTGTGACTCGAATGACGTAGCCAATTGGAATTATGAACATTGAAATCACTAGCAACAACAATTTCACATTATATTAGTGGAATCCATGCGGAATTTTGTCATCGCCACCCACTGTAAGGAAGTGTAACGTCGGCTGTACAAGCGGCCACGCGTACGTGGCAAGCAAAGCAAAACACGACAAGACAAGTGTTATGCTATTATCTTGCCGCGCTTTAGCCGACGGTGCACTCACAGCCGCCGGCACACTTAACGGGACCACGAAGAAGGAGGAGGAGTGAAAATGAACGAAATGCTGAGCTTTACTGAGCTTTACTGCTGAGAGCATAAATAAGCCCCTCGCTTGGTTCTCTGCATTCCGTTTGATAGACTGTTTTGCTATTATATATTTATATTTTTGTGATATTTATGTTTTTTGAATTTTCATGTATTGTGTGTTTTGGTTTTCTATTGTATTGTTGTAGGACGTGGTTGGTTTTTTTTTTCTATTTCTATGCCGCGAGCACTGTTTGTAAAAAATTGCACTGCGGTGGGCAGCGGCATCCACCTTCGACCACGGTCGATATTTTTTAAGTCAGCGATAAGTTGCCTAAAATGCTTCCTCCATCGAGCACAGATGTAAGAAATGTTGTAGTGACTAAAACTCTGAAGAATTTATATATACACACACAGATTAAGTATATGCATAACCCATCTATAAGGATGAAAGAGTAAATCGATTTGAGCGATTAAATACTCAGGATGTAATCCATGTTATTCCAGCTTTGCCAGGACGACCAAACGAACCTGATGACCAAGCTACTGATGCTCCAACACGCAGTACCTACATGCGAATTAATGATTTATCACGAATCGTACGTGCTTCCTGAAATCAAAGAAATGAAAACATCTTTCTATCCGAAAATGAAATGAATGAAATGAAAACATTCTATTCTATCAATGTTTTTCCTTATTCTATCAAATGTGAAATCGATGGAATTAGTTCCCTAAATCTTTATGATTCGATAAACTCATTATTCGTCGAACATAATGCTGGAATTTTCAAACATTGATAGATTGTTGCTGGCAGTGCATATGGTCTTATGTGTTATGACAACAAGTTTTATTTCACCAATTCCCATTCGGTGAAAAAAAATGGAAAAGCCTGTGTCATCGAATGCGATACTATTGACGAATTCCTTCGCATTCGTATTGTTTGCCGAACTATGCATTCCGATGCCGGTACACAATTTTCAGTTAGTGTCATCAATGTTGTGGTCAAAGAATAAGTTGTATCAATTCAGCAATATTTAGAGGCACATTCACCGATACAGGTAGATGAAGAAGTTCCTACCAAAAATTAACCATAACCAGAGCCAGTAAATGTGTCGCAATTCAAGTGAATCGAGAGTTGAAAGCAGAGGAATTTTCGTGGTTCTCTTTCCATATAGGAACAATAGCTTGAACGAAGAGGTAAAATTTACGCCCGGTAAAAATTACGCCATTGGAATTTTTCTAGTACATTTCGAGCAGCGAATTTTAGACTCGGATATTCGTTTTCAAAGAACAGACTATTTGTTTTATGGACTATCGATGTTTAAATATCTTCGAGTGCAGTCGGCGGTGAATGCACGTGGCAGAGCTATACGAGGACGAAGGTGTTGTCGAGGACATTCATTTATATTTAAAGGATCTCAGAAGATCGGTATCATATTGACGAACAGCTCACAACGAATTGATTGCATTTAAACGTTGTCTTGGTCCTCCAACTTGGTTGTGTATTTTGACCTGTAATGACTTCAATTGACTTGACTTGCGCAAATCTTGTCTGATTGCAGATGGCAGACTCAATTAAAATCTTAGCCACTTAAATTTTTTTTTTTTATATCAGAATCTAGCAGTAGCCCTTAAGAGGTCAATCTCTTTTTTCCATGATTGGCGACTGTTGAAATGGGTGACAGAGGGAGCGGAAGGGAAAGGGAACTTTTCGCATTATACTCATTCTACATACTCCAGCAAGTGTTGCGAAGCAAAGCTTCCTAAGAACAGCTATTTTTGCTTATTTTATTATTGCAAACACTGCCGGAGTCAACGAATGGTTCTTATTTTTCACAATTAGCGCTAGGCGAGGCCTTAAGTACGCATTAGAATTTGAGACGTCACGATAAGGAAAGTAACAACCATGCGCATGGCGGGACTCGAACCCGCGTCCCCAGAAACCGATGGCTAGTGTGCCACACACTACACCTCCAAGCCACCGAGAACCGCAAGTCTTGATGAAGTTTAGCGTTTGATTGAGTCGTATCCTGTTTTGTTGAACCGACATTTTTCTCCTCGTGTCAATGCTTTCATGAAACAGCAAACGAAATGATAAACTGCTTTGTGGAAAAGTCATCGATTTCTGGACACGAACTGATTTCAGAACCGTGGAAGTCCACATGTACACCTTGTAGTATGAAATGAAAATGCTCTATCTTTTGAAACTCCAGATGTACTTGAGTACATCGATCAAGTAATCTCATGCCGCAAGCGAAGAAGATCCAGATTTAAGATCACTCGTCAAACGCAACCAAATTCATCGTCATACTCAAACCATTCGTCAAATTCGTAGCGATGAAACTAATATCACAAGAAAGCACTTCAAATCATACAAACGGATTTTGAAAGAGTGACAAGTTTCCGCATCAGAATGTGTTTATCGACTCTGCCACTTCGTTCAAGTTCAAGAAAGTGTGTGTTCTTCAATACAAGAAAACCTGATCAACGATATCAAGTGCTGAGATTCGAGGATAATCAAGCAGTACATATCGACTTTGCTCAAACATATTTGAGCGATATGCAAATCGTCCAAGACAACAAGAGCACGGTTATGATTTCGCAGTAGGCACATATGCCTTCTTCAATTGAATTTTGAGCCATTTAACGAAAGCGGGAGATATTGTAGAAAGCATTGATGCAGAAGAGGAAGAGCAACCAACAAGACGAAGACTCATCATGCTGGCAAATATCACTCAAATAGTAATTACAAATGTTCGAGCTGTTGTACGAGTGCCATTCCTTCAAATGTCGACAGATCCAGAATATTATTTCTATAGCCTGCTCAATATGTACCATTTTACTAGGAGGATGAATTAATTGATGAATATAACAATGCACGCGAGGCTTTTCTTGGTCGAGAAGCGCAATTGATACAAATGAATGCATACCTCGAAATACATCGTGCAAGAGACGGACACTTTGAAAATGCATCAATCAGGCACATGCTTTTAAAGTTCTTGAAAATCAAGAAGAAATTATTGAGGTAGAACCCTCAGATGAAGTTATCGAACTTATGGAATCAGTGGAAGGACATCGAATTCCTGTTCATCGATGAGATTTCCAAGGTTTAATACGAAATGGCTGTGCATGATCGATTTTAGATTGCGACAACTGACAAATAAGTAAAATGAACCATTTGGTGAAATCAACATTATGGTTTTTGGATATGTGTTTCAGTTTCCACCTATCTGAGGAGCTAAGCAAGTCCTCAACCTGCAAGATTTATTCTAGGAACTAATTTGTGGAGACTCAGCCTTGCGGAGTTGACGGGGAACATATGACAAGGCGACATTTGCCAATCTTTTGAATTATCTGCGCGTCAGTGAGTTAAAGGCCCCACATTTTTATCTATTAAATGCAAGTGTTGACAGAAGTATCTAGCGATTTTGAATTGGATAGAGCAATTCGCATATATCCAACTCCTGTATAAGTTAATGCAAACAACACGTGCGTTTTGTTGAGGAATTCACAGATATTAGTATGAGACATCAATTTCCCAGAATTTATTTTGCGGAGACGCGTTTTGCATATTATTGTTGTTGTTTAAAATTTAAGAGAGGTGAATCGCTATGGCAGAGGAGTATAAAAGGAGCAACAAGTTATTACAGAACTTCATTAATCGTTTGATTCTCCAAGACATCAAGTCGTGTGAGCTCCAAATAACTTTTGAGATACTCATATATTTTATACAGTTTAAAATTATTAAATAAATAACTTATAATTATATTTATAACTAAAAAATAAAAAAGGTATTTAATTAATTACTATTATTCAAATTGGAGAGATAAAGCGCATTAGTTGGAAAAACTAAAACCCGGAGCATTCACAAAGCGTACATTAAAGTGTAAAACTAAAACTTAAAGTTTTATAAAGAACGCTCACAATTTTAAGGAGACTGAAGTGAGATCTACTTTATTAATATTATTACGAAAACTATCAACAACACCGTCACAGTCACCACCAACAACAAAATAAAGAGTTTCATTTGTGATAAGCGTGGTGGTCGTTTCACCGAAAATCGCAACCTTAAACGCCACGTTGAGTCCAAACACGAAAAGCGGGCATTCGAGTGCGACAAATGTGAGCAGAAACTTACTGACTGAACTTACTCATAATGAAAACTTTTCAATTTGTTCCGATTGCAATGAGAACGTTATGAAGAAAGACTGGAATTATCACATTAGGACAATCACAATAAACATAAAAAAAAATTCAGGCATCCCGATTAATGAGCACTTTGAAACAATAAAGTCAGCCTTCAATGAAAGGATTGAAACGCTTATGTTCGAAAATGAGAACAAGGGTTTGCTGGTTCCAGAAACGTTTTTTACTTGACTTGAGCTTACTTCACTTGAGCTGTAAATTCAATTTAGAGATATTTTGTGAGTATGTGAAGATGAGTAGTGAAAAAGATATGGTTGTTGATGTAAAATCGTTCCAAACCATCGTTTGCTTGCGTCTTACGCGTGGCCGCTTGTACAGCTGACCTTACACTTCCTTACAGTGGGTGGCAATGACAAAATTCCGCATGGATTCCACTAATGTACGTGGCTTGAGGGCGATCTTTTTTCGCGGTCTATGCACATATTTGTACCCACCAACCGCATGTAATGGTACTAAGTGAGACCCAGGTGTCTGAGGGTGCAGATCCACTGGATTTTCACACGCCTGGGTACCATTTACTGCCATTGTTTTCACCACACAGAGGCCTCGCCTTATACATTCGCAGTGATGTTGCGTACCAGCGTCAGCAACACCTTTGCACGATGGATGCCGAATTTAGCTTCATGTGGATTAAGTTCAAAATCCAGTCGCACATCCTGCACTTCTGCTTCATTTATAGAAGCCCGGGTTATGGGAGACTGCCAACTTTTGATAAACTCTGATTCGATTTCTCAAATTCTGGAATAGTATCCGATCAGTTAAATTGTTGTTGATGGTGATTTCAATGTTCATAATTCCAATTGGCTACGTCATTCGAGCCACACGACACCCGAGGGTTTGTATGTTGAGTTATTTGCTGAGTCTAATAATTTGACTCAATTAGTGAAGGAACCAACGCACTTTCCCTGCGTTGATGGGCAAAACCAAAATATTCTTGACCTTTTTCTAACTTCACATCACAGCAAGTATGATATGAATCTTCTTGCACCTCTTGGTAATTCGGACCACGCTACAATTTCTGCTGCCTTCCCATATTCTAGTCTTCAATCCGCTCACCAACCAGCTCCGAAACGGACAGTGTGGCTTTATGAGAAGGCTAATTGAGATGCGTTGAATTGGTAGAAAATATAAAACGCAGCAAAATTGGTAGAAAATATAATTTTATTTGGTATGAGGTCTTTCATACCCAATAAAAGAATTTCCATTAAACCAAAAGACCATTCCTGGTTTAATGCGACTTGCAGACGAGCAGTCAGGTCTAAAGAGGAAGGGATTGGCGTTTAAATAAAACTGTTGATACTAAACTGCTGCGCAATCAGGCCAAAAATAGGTGCAATGCCAATCTAAAGCGCGAAAAATTTCTCTACGAACAGCGCCTTAGACGTAGAGTTCTTGAATACCATAAGGATAGTAAGAACTTTTGGTCGTTCGTGGGAAGAGTGAAGAATCAGACGCGATCGTCTATTTCAACTCTCCTCAAGAATGATCAGATCTTCACTCACTCGGTTGATAAGGCAAACTTATTAGCCAAAAATTTTGCTGATCTCTTCCTGAGAGTAGCCAACCACTGCCCGCGGTCGATGATGTATCTCATGCTATGCCTGACATGCTTTTTTGAATAAGAGCTGTTCCAAGAGTGCTTTCAAATCTCAATGTCACCAAATTCTCGGGACCGGATGGCATTTCAGCCCACGTGTTGAGAAAGTGCGCCTCAACACTTGCTCGTCCATTGCGCAATCTCTTTAACTTATCATATATTTCAGAAGTATTTCCTATTTCTTGGAAGGTTGCCAATGTGCAGCCAGTTCCCAAAAAAGGTGAGGCTACGAATTCAGCCAATTACCGGCCTCAAGCAATCTGTTCAATGCTCTCCAAAGATATGGAGAGAATTATAAATTTTAACTTGATGAGGTATCTGGAGAGAAACCAATTAGTCAGCGATCGCCAGAACGGTTTCCGTGCGCACCGCTCCACAGGCGATTTGCTGGCGTTCCTCACTGAGCGGTGGAACAGTTCTGTTCAGCAATACGGTGAGAGTAAGGTTGTTGCTTTGGATATGTCCAAGGCATTTGACCGGGTGTGGAATAAAGTTTGTGTTTGTGTTTAAACTGGCTGCTTATGGTGTTGGTTATACATTCACTCGATGGATATCGAGTTTCTTCAGCGACCGTTCTATTCGGGTTGTGATAGACGGCTCAGCTTCCGAAGAGCACCCCATCAATGCTGGAATTCCGCAGGGTTCGGTCCTGTCTCCAACACTTTTTCTCATTTTTATCAATGGCCTCCTGTCATTGACATCAAACCCCGTCTACTCGTTTGCTGATGACAGCAGCATTTGTCATTCATATTCATTCTCCAGGCATCCTTCTATTCTGGAGATCACCGAGAAACTCAGAATTATGAATGACACACTCCAATCTGACCTCAGTAAAATCCAAGAGTAGGGTCGAGCGAATCGGGTCGATTTTAATGCGCGTAAAACCCAACCCTGTTGACACACAAGCGTTTAGCGGGTGACAATTTTCCACCTCTAAATGTGGATGCTGTGAGTATTAATGAGTCGTAGGCTCTTGATGTTCTGGGCATGTCAATACAATTCGATCTCCGTTGAAACGATCACATTTTTGATGTGTCGAAAGAAGCAGCCAAGTGCTTAGGCTTTTATAAGCGGTGTAAGAAATACTTCACTCCAACCGATCTTCGTTGTATCTACACCACCTATATCCGTCCTAAAATGGAGTACAATTCGCATATATGGTCGAGAGCTTCGCGAACATATCTTCGGCTTCTAGACCGTGTCCAATGTCGTGCGTTAAAACTTATTGGGGACAGGAGGTTATCCAGCTCTATTAAAACCTTGGAGCGTCGTCGTGATGTAGGGTGTGTATCATTATTTTACCGTTACTTTCATGGTGAATGTTCTTCTGAAGTAGCCAGCCTGATTCCTCGGTTCAGGTATTTAGCAGAACTACTCGGCTTTCCAGAGGGGTGCATCCCTTTTATGTCGCGATTCCGTTCCAACGAACCACGCATTATCGTGGGAATTCGTTTTTTGGTCGCGTCATTAGATTGTGGATTAATCCCTGCGAATGTCTTCCCGCCCACCTACAGCGTCGAAACCTTTAAGCGAAGTGTAAACCGTATCTACTCCCTCTTTCACCCTTCCCACAAATCTATCATTCCTTCGTGAACCAACAAATGCTGTGCATGGTGGTTTGTGCATGGTGCATGGATAGGGGGCATGGTTAGTCTCTCGTAAGGATATGTCACCTGGAGTTCAATATTAATCAGTATCAGCCAATAAGGGAGTCGCTATAAGAAAAATATGATATTTATTAAATTTAATTTACAAACAAAATAATAAACTAAAATATAAATATAGATATTAAGCACAACAACTGTTAGATTTAAGAAATTGTAGGAATAAATTTGAATATAAAAACACCATAAAAGAGTCGATTACCTACATTTTCAGATTAGGACAGCACCTGACTTTGAACTGATAGCACTGATTTAATTGATCGGATCTTAACTGATCTGATATCAGTTGTAACTGATCTGATCTAATAGCTTATAGCTGTTGCACCTGATCTGATGTGATACTTGATACATCTGATCTGACAGCTGATATGCTAGATCTGATCTCATATGATAGTCGATAACCTGATCTGATATTAACTGATCTGATATCAGTTGTAACTGATCTGATTGATCTGATAGCCGATAACCTGGTCTGATCTAATCTGATCTGATAGCAGTTGCACCTGGTCAGATCTGATAGCTAATATACATCACCTGATCTAATCTGACAGCTGATATACAGGATCTGATCTAATTTAACAACTGGTATACAGGATCTGATCTAATCTGATCTGATCTGATAGCTGTTATAACAGACCAGATAGCCGCTATGATGAACAACATTATGCCGTTATGATGAATCATCAACGACATACAAAGGAAATTGTTTAATGCAAGATGGCTGATTGTCTCATCTGATAGGTGATATAATTGATGGGAAAGACCACGAATGAAACGATATCAGAGGTTTTCATTTGTGTGTAGAGTTATTATTTATAACTCAAAGTAGTTTATACAATTCATAGAAAATCTGCAACTACACAAGCTATGTTATGAGTTAAAAGGATATCGAACAGTAAATTAGGATAAGGTGACTTGCTATAAATATTCAAATAATCAAAATAAAACCAAATTAAATACAGTGGAAATGAAAATAAATATAGAATTAGACAAAAATAAAATAATTAATTAATTAATAAATATTAAAATAAAATAAAACGAAATGAACAAATATTAAATAAAATATATTAAAATAAAATAATAAATAATTTATGAAATAAACAAATATGAATTAAAATATAATGAAATAAAAAATAAAACCACATAAATCAAATAAAGAATAGAATATAGAAATTACATAAAATAAGATAAAATAAAATTAAAACAATAAAATGAAATAAAAGAGTAAACAGTAATAAAATAGTAATATAAAACACATTAAAATCATATAAAAATAAAAAATTAACCAATAATAAAGTAATAAACTAATAAATAATAAAATAAAAAATTAACAAATATAAAGAAAAATTCTTAAAATAAATATAAAATAGCATAAAACAGGATAAATTAAAAAAGACAAATAAAACTAAATAACATAAGATAAAATATGGTATAATAAAACAATGTAAAATAAAATAAAAATTAAATAAAATAAAAATAAAAATAACCTGAAAATGAAAATAAATATAGAATTAAACAAAAATAAAATAATAAATTAATAAATAATAAAATGAAATATGTACATAAAATTTCAACAAAGCTATTTTAATCCTGAATCTCAACCTCTGTTGCTGCCTGGAAATTTCAAATATACTGCACCGATAATTGTAGTGGATATTAGTCATCAAAACGAAGCGATTAAAAGTGGTCCGATTGATATTAGAATTGAATTTAAGACATCAAAGAATATTCCAGCCAACGCATCAGCCTATTGCGTACTTGTACACGACAAAATAATTGAATGTAAAAATGGAGAATGACAAATTTATTACTGTGGATGTGAAGGGATTCAAAGGCAATTTTAATGAATTTATAGTCAATCTTCAGCTTTAATGAGTATCAGAATTTTATTATAAAACCACCATATGGATTTAACAAATTAACACATCAGTCCCAAAAACAAGCACACTGGTTGTATCGTAATCACCATTGTATTTTTCAAAATCACAAAATTCCGAATTCACAAATGTTCAAAAGGTTTACAAGGTTTATTCACTTCTTCAATTACAATTTCTCAAAAATCTAGAAATGTTCACTCTGCACGCGTCAACTGTTGAGCAGGAAGTGCCGGTATGGGTCCAGTGGCGATCGCTGGAAACCAGAGAAACTGCGCCAGCTGCCGCGGGGAGAGCCCGCAGCCGAGCTTACTCTCTGGAGAGAGGCGCATCTCATGACCGGAGGCTGACAAGAGAGAGAACTGCAGTTCTCACTCCTGACGCCCTACCGATCGATAAGGGAGCACCTCTGGCGAGCGGCAGTTGGCGTTAACATACCGCGCGCCTTGCAGGACTGCAAACCCTAAACCCCGACAATGTGCGGACATCAGCTCTGGCTTTGTGCAGGAGGGTGTGATGCGCCTCACCGCACGTTCAGCAGCGCATGGAGATCTGGCAAGCGGACAGCCGGTGCGAGCATGCCAAACAGTTTAGGCACACGTGCCGAGCTCGCGCCGTCAGATTTCGTTGCGCGATGGTCTGCTGCAGGAACCGACGGCAGTGGCGCAGCACATGCTGCCCTGCACACAGAGGGCAACACAACTCTCGCTCCCGTCCATCAGCTGGAAGCCTCAAGGCTGGTGACGCCAGTCGTGTCTCCGGGCGGGAACTACGGCATGAGCGCGTCTTGGGGCCGGGTCTAATAGTGAAGGAGGCGCACGTCTTGGAGCCGGCTCTGATGGTGCGCGTGGCATGACGTGCCTCTGGACTCGCACCGACCGGGCGCGAAGTCGGGGGTCTCCGCATCCCACGTAGGTTGGCCTGGAAGTTGGGGCCTGATCGGAGAATGATCCCTCGTGCCGCGCCAAAACACCTTGGAATGCCCGGGCGGGCGGAGTCGCTGAGCGGCGTGCCGTATCAATCGCCTGGGCTTCCTCGGCGGAGACGTCAAGGACGAGGACATCGGTCTGTGGGGATGGCTCACGAGAACAGTGGGCAGTGAGGAATTGCGTGGCACTTTAGGCTGAGGGGGGGGTGGGGTTGCACTGCCCCGGATGGCGCCAGCAAACGTCCTCTCCTGGACCGCACATACTGCCGGCATATTAAATACATGTGGAATTTGTACAGATAAAGTGTTTTAATATGGGCTACACGAGTTTTGGAATAAAAAAAAGGGAAACTCGGACTTCCTGTTCAACCCTGAAGTGGGCATAAATGACTCCTGCGTAGGCTTTTTGTGATGCTTTTTTCAAAAGGCATGGAGTTCCACTTCGGTGTCGGGGGGGCGCTCCACTTCCGGGAGCTTGCTGGAACACAAAAATACGATTATCGCGTCCCAATGGAAGGTATCAACCCCTTGTAGCGCAAGTGCAGCGAGAATATTATTTATTTCGCTCTGCAGGTCTTTAATAGCGCTACCGGTTTCCTTCGTGATGGGCGACAGGCCGAAGAGCTTCTTTAAATGGGCGTTGGTGAGGACGCGCCTGTTCTCGTATCTGTCGGATAGATTTTTCCACGCTTGGGCAAAACCTTCATTCGTGAGAGGGGATTTCTGCACGATTTCTTTCGCTTCGCCCGTAGTCTTTTGGTTCAGGTGGAAAAGCTTCTCAACCGGCGCAATTCTGGTATTCTGTA
Organism: Sicus ferrugineus; assembly: GCA_922984085.1. Lineage (NCBI taxonomy): Eukaryota > Metazoa > Arthropoda > Insecta > Diptera > Conopidae > Sicus > Sicus ferrugineus. The sequence continues at coordinate 31,677,409 of OV277349.1, forward strand.
TATAAAGGGCCGTGAACATATCCCGAAAAGAGGGCTGCGAGAGATAATCGCCGTGGAAGGCTTGGGTGTCGCAAGGTGGTAGGCTAATATTATAGCTAGATTGGGGCATCTCAGTTTGCACCGGCGAAAGGGTCGCTGAAACCGGAGGGGTCGCTGCGGATTCGGCCAGTTGATCAATTTTTCCCGCGCAGCGCAGATATACCGCATAGCATTGGCGCCGCTTTTCCTTTACGCCTTCTAATTCTTTGTCTTTGTCTTTCGTCGAGTCCAACTCCGCAAGCAGCGTTTCATAGGCGCTTTTAATCAGCAGCCACTGTGATCAGATTTCTTCCCGCTGAATTACAAGGGTGTATACGGTGTGGTCCGTGGTGGGTGTCTGGTCGAAGTCCACTTCGAACTCGATCAGAGCATCGGCTATCCTAATGAACGATGCGAGCGCAGCCATTGTATTTCTCGGTTTCGCTTAGGGGCAGCGAAAGAAGTCGCAAAATCAAAAGAAAACGCACCGAAAGCTTATTTCGGAAAAACTTTTTATTTTATTTTAAAAAAAAAGTCGAAAGAATGCTTTCGCGTCGCTAAGCTATTGCATTGGGGCCCGAAGAGCTTGCTGCCGAAGGTTACCCACGTGTTGTCTCCAAAGTGCTTGCAACTAGTTCAAAATTCACTAGTTGAGAAATCTGATGGACCTTCAGCACAATCATTAACAGCCTAGAATGATAATAATCTATATAAAATGCGATATATAAAACACACTTTACTATGTTACCTGGAATCCCATGCTGCTCACATCTGGAACACCTTCGACTGCCGATGTTCCAAACCTAGCAACCGCCTGCTGCTCCATCTCTGTTAGCACGACTGCCTTCGCGTTTGGACCTCCGCCTGTTGTCTGCTGGTGAACTTTCGCCTTGCGCGCTCGCGATCACGGCTAGACCCGTTGCCTTCACTTGATCGAGGGAGTTGCTATAGACTGGAGGCTTAAACAGTATTTCTTAAAATTTATGCTATTGTGAACAAAATCAAACACAACCGCTCAAATATACATTGGTCCAGACGAGCCGGAATGCCGCCGCCCAGGAACCATAGTCACCGATGCCCAGAAACCATCGTCACCGACGCCCAGAAACCATCGTCACCGACGCCCAGAAACCATCGTTTCCGACGCCCAGAAACCATCGTTTCCGACGCCCAAACCCGGCAATAACCATCGTAGACGACCCAATTAGCCACTGAGTCGAGTGCAGCAAGGTAAGTTCACTTTTGTGAATTTAATTTGGCCCCCTCTTTTGGGAAACCTTGGCGCAAGTCTACTTGCGAGATTTAAAAGTGCGTCTCGTACACTTGCTATTGTCCACGGTCCAATTTAAACCCGTGCCCGTCACTTCAACCCCGTAGAGCCATTCAGGCAATACCATTCAGAAAAACCGTTTGTGCAGCAACTGCTTGGCCAGATCTCCCTTCGTGAAAAATTGTCCAAGCAGATTCAATTGCCTCAAATACAACGACAGGCACCATACCCTCTTGCATCGTGAGCATGCTCCACCCTCATCGAATGCTGCACCAGATTCGATCCCACGTGCATCAATAGCGGCGGTTTGAAAACGCTCCGCGTGCTCAGGCCCCTGCCTATTCGAACTTTATACCAAGTTCGACCCATCATGCTTCTCAGCAAGAAAGCCCGCATTCTACGATACGACCTCCCTCGAACATACAGTCCAATCCTCCCCACACTCAACAGCGAAATCATCAGGACACTCATCAAGTGTGCTTCGCTAAATCATCCAAACAGGTATTGTTAGGGACTGCTATGGTAACAATACGCCACCATGGTACATGTTACATCGCTCGCGCCTTAATCGATCCTGGATCTGAAGTATGAAAAGCTTTTTAAGCTCCCCGTGCGGACAATTACCGCTGTAGTTTCAGGTCTCAACGTGACTGTTTCTGCAAAAATATCAAGATCGAGCGATTTTCTCCTGAATTCGCCACTTGATCCCAGCTTTCAAATTAACGTGACGGCGCTCGTGCTCTCACAAATTACAAGGTGTGCCCTCCCACTCGTTACACCGGGCACTTCTCAGTGGCCTCCCTCAAGACATCGAGCTCGCAGATGTCAACTTCTCCAATAGCGAGCAGGTCGACGTCCTTATTGGCGCCGATCTATACACAGCAATACTGCTGGACGGCATTCGCCGTCAAGTGCTGTGTTCACTTATGGCTCAGCAAACCGTGTTCGGTTGGATCCTAACCGGGCCGGTTGCCACCACAGAATCTGCCACAGCAACAATCAAAGTGGCTTACTTCAACGAAGTCTACTTCGAACAACAGTTCGAACTTTTGTGGGAGGTGGAGGAACTTCCCAAAACTAGATTGCTATCCCCCCCAAAAAGTTTTGCGAAGAAAATTTCGTAAAAACAACGCGAAGACGCGATAACGGCAGCTACATCGTGTCACTGCCTTTTAAAGTCGGCTTTCCAGATACGCTCCGCTTAGGGGCCTCAAGACACATTGCGCTCAAACAATATACGCGTCTGGAAGCACGATTAGGCAAAGACGAAAACCTCAAACGCCAGTACCTCAAACGCTAGTACCTTGAGAAAGCACCTCAACGAAGGTCAAAGTAGTCTTCAACGCGCCCGTGCTATAGTCAGATCTGACTTTTTTAATTCTACGTTGGCGTTTCTTTCGCTATGTCTTCAACGGAGACATTAAAAAAATTTATCGCCAAATATTGGTTGACCCAAAGCACACCCCATATCAGCGCATTCTCTTCCGATACCCCCACAATTCCGAACTTATCGATTTCGAGCTTCAAACGGTAACGTTTGGAGTTAATTGCGCCCCTTTCCTTGCCATCCGCACACTTCTCCAATTGGCAGACGGTGTGAAGCACAAGTTTCCGCTTGCGTCACACTCTACAGCATTCCATGTACGTGGATGATGTGTTAGCAAGTACTCATGACTTAGTGACAGCTGCCCAGACCCGTGACCAACTTATAGCTGCCCTCATCTCTGCAGGTTTCTCCCTTCGTAAATGGACTGCCAACCATAAAGGCATTCTGGCAGACTTGCCGGCATCCCATCTACTCAATACCGATTTCCTGACGCTCAAAGATTCCAGCACAGCCAAAATGCTTGGAATTCGCTGGAACGCGACCCATGATGACTTTTACTTCATCCAACCAGCGTACACAAAACGGGAAATGTTGTCTCTGGTCGTCAAGTTGTTCGATCCAGCCGATTTGCTGGCTCCGATCATCGTTGCAGCGAAAATTCTGATTCAACAAGTCTGGTTGGACAAAATCGAATGAGCTGGCATTCTGCCTCACGTAGCTCACGCTAACTGGTTAAATTTTCTACAGAATTACCAGCACATCCGCTCCATCCGCATCCCGCGATGGGTGAGTTACACCCCCGACAGCGAAGTCGAACTGCATGCCTTTGCGATGCCTCACAAAAAGCCTACGCAGGAGTCATCTATACCCGCATCAAGGTCGCTCAGGAAGTCCAAGTTTTTCTTTTGTACTCCAAAACTCGTGTAGCCCCGATTAAAACTTTGTCCTCCCCAGGTTAGAATTGTGTGGAGCCACGTTAGTAGCTGAGATGATCGACACTCTCGTGCCTACGCTGCAGCTGCCCCATTATACGATCTACTGTTGGAGCGACTACACCATTGTTTTGGCCTGGCTGAAGAAATCCCCATGCGTTTGGGCGACATTAGTGGCAAACCGAGTTGCCAAAATCATCGAGAAAGTACCACATTCGCAATGGTTCCATGTGGAATCCCAGGACAACCCCGCGGATTTAGCCAGCCGCGGTGCCACGCCCCAAAATCTCGCTGAGAGCACCCTCTGGTGGAATGGACTTGCTCCTCCACGATAAGGATCGCTGGCCCGAATTCCGCGCTTCAGACGAGAACCCATTGCGCTACCGAGAAGGATCCTCTCGAACGATTTTCGTCGCTGCCGCGAGCTTTACGCGTACACTCATGGGTATATCGATTTCTCCACAACGCTCATCCTGCATTCGCACCCCACCCTGCACCTCCCAACAGGAGAAATAAAGGAAACTAAACGCTGCCTCGCGATATCCTGCCAGAAGATTCATTTTGCGGACGAGTACGCCGCTCTAGAAAACCATACGATGCTGCGATCTAAAAGCAGCTTACTTTCGTTGAACCCCTTTCTCCACACGGACAAGACGATGTGCGTTGGCGGATGGTTGTCCTCGTGTCCCAATTTGCCTTTCGACGAACGGCATCCGATTATCCTGCCATACGGCTGCCAATTTTCGCGATTGCTCATTCGTTTTATACACGAAATCTCTCTACACGGGGGCAACCAATTAGTTCTTCGTCTGGTCCGTACCCAATTCTGGATTCCCAAGGTTAAAACCTTATCAAAACGAGGACTCATACCGGCAAGCCTTGCATCCTACATCGGAAGAAGCAACGAACCCTGTACATGACAGCCCATTATTAACACACTTTCTCATTGCAGATGTTTTTAATTCGACGGCAATATGCGCGATCTCGGAGAGGACGTCTGCTGGCACCACCCGGTGCTGTGCCCCCTACGCCGTCTCAAGCTCCACGCCACCCGTTGTTGCTCACCGTCCTCGGTAGCCGTCCCACCGGCGGATGTCCTCGTGCTCGACGTTTCTGCCGAAGAAGCTCAGGCGATTGCCACTGCACGCCGCTCCGCCGGCCCGGACATTCCAAGCTTTTTTGGCGCTGCACGAGGGACCCTCTTCCGGACAGGCCTCAACATCTAAGCCGATCTATGCGGGACGCGGAGACCTCCGAGTTCGCACTCGGTCGGTACAAGTCCCACGACACCTCTTGCCACGTATACTACCAGAGCCGGTCCCAAAACGTGCGCCTTCACTACCACCATAGCCGGTCCCAAGACGTCCGCCTCCAGCGCCTCCGGCTCCAAGACGCGCTCATGCCGAAGTGCCGGCCCGAAGGCATGCCTGGTGTCCACCAGCCCTGCGGCTTCCGACTGATGGACGGGAGCACGAGTTATGTTGCCCCCGTGCGCTGGGCGGCATGTGCTGCGCCGCTGCCGTCTGCAAACCACCGCGCAGCGGAACTTGACGGCGCAAGCTCGGCATATGTGCATCAATTGCTTGGCACGCTCGCACCAGCTGTCCGCGTGCCGGAGCCCCATGCGCTGCCGAAAGTGCTAGAGGCGCATCATACCCTCCTGCACTAAGCCAGAGCCAATGCGCGGCGCCAGTTGTCGGGGTTTAGGGCTTGCAGTCCTGAAAGGCGGGCGGTATGTTAACGCCAACTGCCGCTCGCCAGGGAGCACCATCGATCGGTAGGGTGTCAAGAGCGAGAACTGCAGTTCTCGTGAGATTGTTCCATAGCCGAGTGGTGCGGCCCCTGAACGAATCCTCACGGTACTGCGTGGTGCGTAGGAGCGGCACCGAAACGCGGAAGGGGTGAGCAGTTTGGGACAGCCGAGTTAATCTATTAAATATCTGGTTCGGTGGAACCAGGTTGACTAATTCCCTCTAGCATCTACCATGAAAAAAACGTTAGAATAACGATACACACCCCACATCCCGACGACGCTCCAAGGGTTCAATAGAGTTGGATACCCTACTATTTATATCAAACCTGTATGAACTATTCAAAAAATTATAGTAGTTTTATAAAACTCATTAAATTACCTTCCGTACGATGTATTAATATCTGTACTTCAGTGACATATTAGTAGTAAATTCTACTTAACATAGACCTCTGAAAAAAAACCTATTTTAATGTTCGAAAACCTTCCACTTTGCCGGTCTGTAACTCACACATGCAACTCTAATAAAAAAAACCAACTGGGTTATAAAAGTCCGGTTAATTTACTATTATAAATTATATGTCCCATAATTCAATTATAGTACGTACCCAACGTACTGCAGTAAACAAAAACTAAACAAAAAAGAAATAAACAAAAAACCAACGTTCTATAGAAAATAAACAAAACTAAAGAAAAAGAACTGAACAAAAAAACCAAATGTACTGCATGCATAGCCACGAAAATGCAGCATAAGCACTTCAAGAGCGCTGACCGCTGGCTATGAATGAAGTACTGTGTAATCGCGTGGTCATCATTTTTTTTACACTAGATAAATTAGAAATCTTTGCTAGTAAATCAGACGATGAATTTAGACAATTGTCGCAATTAAAGCCAAATTGAGAAAACACTACATAATTAATAATATAATATCATGGTCAACTTTTGCGTAAAGACTATGAAAATTATTGTTACAAATCTTGCACGTAATTTCACTTGAGTTTAAAAAAATATGCTTAAAGCATTTAACACATTTCAGAGGAGACGACATGCTTAGTGGAGAGTGGGGGAGTGGGGTCGTGCGAATCGGGTCGACATTAATGCGTGGAAGACCCAATGCTGTTTGTTAACCCACAAGCGTTTGTCGGGCCACAACTTCGCACCTCTAAATATGGGTAGTGTGGATATTAATGAGTCGGAGGCTCTTGATGTTCTGGGCATGTCAATCCAATGCGATCTTCGTTGGAACGATCACATTTTTGAAGTGTCGAAAGGAGAAGCCAAGTGCTTAGGCTTTCTTAAGCGGTGTAAGAAATACTTCACTCCAACCGATCGTCGTTGTATCTACACTACCTATTTCCGTCCGAAAATGGAGTAAAATTCGCATATTTGGTCGGGAGCTTCGAAAACATATCTTCAGCTTCTGGACCGTATGCATTGAAACCTTGGAGCGTCGTCGTGATGTAGGGTGTGTATCACTATTTTACCGTTACTTTCATGGTAAATGTTCCTCTGAAGTAGCCGGCCTGATTCCTTCGGTTCAGGTATTTAGCAGAACTACTCGGCTTTCCAGAGCGGTGCACCCCTTTTATGTCGCGATTCCGTTCCAAAGAACCACACATTACCGTAGGAATTCGTTTTTTGGTTGTATCATTAGATCGTGTAATAATCTCCCTGCGAATGTCTTCCCGCCCACTTACAACGTCGAAACCTTTAAGCGAAGTGTAAACCGTCACTACTCCCTCTTTCCCCCTTCCAACTAACCTGTCATCCCTTCGGAACCAACAAATGCTGTGCATGGATAGGGGGCATCCCCTGAGAATGGTTTCATCTGCCATAAAAAAAAACAAGGTTGCTCATGCTCGTTTAGAAATTCCTTGAGTACCAGGATTTCCGACTATCGACGTTTTCTTTTTTCTCTCTCGTTCAAATACATTTTTTTATACATTATATATGTACTTGCTATTCCGCGGAAGGAGGAAAATGTTAACTTTAAATTTAGCTTGGGAATTCGACCGGCTTGAGATTTGTGACATGGATTTTTTTGGCCACGCACAACTCGTCGAACGAATCTTAAGCAGATTTTGGCATAAGGTAGTTACACTACAAAACTTTCTCTTTTTTCCTTTTGATGATAATCTTTACGCCCTTGTTTTCTAACAATTCACTAGTGGTGGCTATCGATAACCTTCGAGTAATTGACGGGATAGACAGGCCGCGCGAGAATTGAAGTGCGCAAAAGTTTTTTTAACACCCTTTAGCTGGTTCATGTTCTAAGGGAGTGAATTAAGTCGCTTCGAAGTCACCGAGTGCGGCGTACAAGCGAGTTCATAATTATAAAAATTTAAATTCGATTATCACTTTAAGTTTCCTTTTTCCACTGAATTTTTGTTTTACATTTTTTAATCAGAATTAAACGTGATTTTGCACATAACAAACTTGCAGATAAATATGGTTACCACCAAGCAGACCGCATCTGTACATATCTTTTTGTATTTGGGAACAGGAAGTGATTCATTATCATCATTAAAAGTCCTTCGGTGGCAACATATTTTTATTATTTCAATTTCTTTTAATCGGCCGGGACCATCCCTGGAACCATGTCGTTGGAAGGCAGTCCACAGCTCCTGATTCGGAATTCGAGTGACGAGCCTCGATGCACGATTTGTGGTCGTTGCGGCAACGACGGGTGGTAGTCCGCATACTCCACTTATGCAAAGACCTCCGCAATCTGATAGAGTCAGTGTTACTACATCCATGTATGTAAGGCAGATCGTTAAGGAATCAATGCAAGCCATGAGGATAATCTTGCAGCCACCGTCGTCGCCGAGTGTAGATCCGCAATGAGTGGCGTGCAGCGACCACCTGTCGAGGCTGCGGTCCACAACACCGCTACTTGAGACACGACCCTACCGTTTGTTTACCTTGTGAACAGACGTGTCCATTTTCCACCTAGACCAACTAACGCACGGGCAGACATCAATTGCACCTCAGGTTAGAATACGTGGGAATGGAGCATGCGAAGGTGACAACGATAGTTAGAGGAAGGGAATTAGTCAAAGTACCATCCCTTATTTCAGGTTGGCGATTGAAGTTTACAGGGGAAGCCAATGGGGTGAATGTAGACGAGTTCATATACCGGGTGAACGCTCCGACAGGGCAATGCCTAAACGGCGATTTCGGCGCCTTGATGACGTATCTTTTGCTATGGCTTTGGTTTCGTGAATCAATATAGGCCTTCCTGTCCTGACTGATGCCCCTTGCGAGCACGTATTAATCCCATATCATGTTCGATTAGCTCATCACATCATTAGCTCAACAACGGCGAGCAGAAATATTTGGTGCCATGAAAATGAAGAGTACCCATAACGCTAGACGATTGCGCGAGTTCTGGCAACGACTAAAACGACTTAGGAAGGCTGTTATCTCTTCCGAAACCATTAATCCCAACGATTCTAGACCGTTTGGAAACATTGAAATCAACGGTAAAAGACACCTATCCTTGTTAGACAGTGGGACTAGTAAGCATAGTGGGCGGAAGTTTGGCTAATGTCGTGTTGCAACAACCTTCCGAGACGACCATATTCAATGGAAAGGGACGGCCGGTGGGCAACCTCAATCCATAGCGGGTTACTACTCGGCCCGAGTAAGGTTCAAGTCCATCGAGAAGACATTTAAATTTTTGATTGAATTTTACTTGAAGATCTCCGGTCTGGAGGTTTGCGAAGAAGAAGATTCTTCCATAGAAGAATGAATTCTCAGAGAAGACGGCTGAACGAGGTCATAAGTTAGTTCCCTTACTCTGATAAAGAAGGATTAGGTAAGACCACCTTAGTGGATCATGTCATCGACACCGGGGTGACCAAGTCCATAAAACAGAGGTATTATCCAATTTCGCCCACGAAGGAGAAGCTTCTGTGCCAGGAAATTGACCGGATGCTGTCGTTGGGTATGATTGAGGAGACGGGAGGATCGGCTTGGTCTTCTCCGGGAGTGTTGATCGTAAAGCCTGGCAAGTTGCGATTTTGCCTGGATTCGAGAAAATTGAATGTGGTCACCGTCAAGGATGCATATCCTTTGACAAACATAGGCATCTTAAGTAGATTGCCGGCGGTGAACTTTATTTCCAAAGTCGATCTTAAGGACGCATTTTGACAGGTTTGTCTAGAGCAGGACTCAAAGAAGAGGACGGCGTTCACAGTGCCGAACCGACCCCACTACCAATTTACGCTAATGCCTTTTGGGTTGTGCAATGTGCCCCAGACCATGTGTCGACTTATGAACATAGTGACCCCTTATACATTAAAGTCGAGGGTATTCGTGTACCTGGATGACCTTCAGATCCTTTTTTACACTTACGACGAGCATCTGGCTCATTTGTCAGAAGTTTGATCACCGATCACTCCAGCCTGAAGTGGCTGATGGGTCAACGGGACCTGCTGGGACGATTGGCTCAAATGGCTTTAAAGTTGCAAGGATTCAATTTCTCAATCGAGCACCGAAAAGGCAGCGCTAATGTAGTGGCGGAGGCGCTCTCGAATAGAGAGGCGATGGCCGCCATAGAACTCGACAGCGAGCTCATTATTGACTTGGAATCCCCGGCTTTCCAATCGGACGAGTATCGGATTATAAAATAGAAATACGACAGTTCCCCGACTTTAGGGTCATTGGAAACTATCTATACCATAGAAATGAGTTCGCGACTGGTGACGAAGTTGTGGATGACTTAGGCTGGAAAGTAGTGGTCCCTACCGAACTGAGAGAGGGAGTAATTCGGTCCGCTCACGATTTGCCAACCTCTGCAGTTCTAAGACTGCCAATGGGATCCTTTTGCTCGACGGAGCGTCCGTTTCATAAGATTATTGGACCGTTCCCTCGATCTAAGCGGGGATCTAAGATAGGGATCCATTATCGTGGATCACTTCTTAAAATTTACGTTCTTAAAGCCTCTTCGAAAGTTTACCACTCCTCTGATCATTGAGACCTTGCGCGATCTCGTCTTTCATTGTTTTGGGGTACCTGAAACCCTGGTGACCGATAATGGTAGACAATTCATTAGTAGGGAATTCGAAACCTTCCTGAGTAATTATGGTGTGAAGCATGTGTTCACGGTGCCATACGCACCCCAGTTCAATGCCTCGGAGATAATTAACCGCTCCATCTACGGTCGTACTTAGGATCAGAGGATCTGGGACGACTACCTCAGCAGCATCAACTGTGCTCTGCGAAACAGCTTGCATCAGTCCATTGGTTATGCCCCATATTTCGTTCTATTCGGGCACCATGGGCGTGACTATGAGATTCTCAAAAGCATAGATCAACTGCGAGATGGTGGCGGGAGATTATTTCGACAAGACATCAAAAACCGGCAGCACGAACTTGTTAGGGAACGACTCAGAGGGGCGTATGACAAAAACGCGAGGGTGTATAACCTCAGGTCGCGAGTTCGCAGTTTCCGAGTGGGACAGGTTGTGACCAGGAGGTCTTTTCCGCTTAGCAAACAATCCATCCATTTCTGGGCAAGCTCCAACCGAAGTGAAGCAAGGATCACCGAGATCTTAGGCATCTCATGCTACCGATTGGAATGGAACCCCTATGGGAGTGTTCCACGCAAAAGACATTTGGTGAGCGAGTCGCCAAATGCAATAACCTGTTGGTTGAGAGCCATTCCTTTGCAACCCTTCCAGATGCTGCCAGCAACTGTAATGCGTCAACATCTGTTTTGTGAGGTTGCTAAATTTAATTTTTTTTCTCTAAATATAATTTGATTTTGTTAAATCTGGTTGAGTGCGAGCGAGCCTGTGTTCCGGATGGGACAGATCTTCTCCTACTCCGGACACAGGCCAGTTCGCACATAACTAAGAAAAGCACACGTAGAGCGCATACTCTCTTGTTTTCGGCTTGATACTGTTAGCACGCGGTGTTAAAATTCGCACAGACCAATGAGAGGATGCCACGTCTCGCTAAGTTATTTTTGCCACATCGAAGAAAACCAATATTTACCTTATAATGAGAATACACCCAATTCTGTTTTTACACGGTAGATATGTTTCAGACAACCGTTTAAAAAAAACCGTGTAAAAAAGATATGAAGTACATAGAAAAAAGGGGATTAGTTCCATATCCTTCAACCCTGTCAAAAATAGTTAAAATAAATTATTCATAAAAAACAACTATTATGAGTGTCTTTATAAAAGCCAAATTAAATTTTTATATGCATTAATGCATTTTTAAATAATTTGTAAATTAATTAATGCATTTAAATTAATTTTTATATGCATTTTTATCTTATAAAAACAAAAGGCAATTCGACTCTTAAAGTAAAAGTAACATAAATATAAAATTATAGCAGTTCAGGACTGAAAACTCGTGCAAGAAAACAATATAAATTAATTAACAAAAGGTACATAATCCAATTTTTAATGTTAATTATAACAAATTAAAAGTCATCAATACATTATAAACAACAAATAATTTATAAGCAAAAAAGTCAAGGTGATGAAAATAGCAAAGCTGTATTTGCTATCATCATCGGATATCATACACGATCGCTTGCGTAAGATTGGTTCAAAATCGATATCATCACTCGAAATATTTTTTACGTCATTATCACGTTCCAATTGTGAGGTTCTCTTTGTGGTATCGAGGGAGAGCGAAGAATGCAAAGGAAAAAAGAACGGTGACTGAGCTGCGGTCTGAAGTTGGCCACCGGATGGCAAACGAGCCCTTTATAATTTGAACGCGCATCGAACAAGTTTTTGGTTTACTGGCAAAAGAAATTTATTAATAAAATTATAGACTTAATTTATAAAAGAAGTGACATTATATTGCCAAAGAATACTTAATTATTGATAAAACTTACTAAATAATAAAATTAATACTTAATGTAATCGAAACTGAAGTTCGGCTGAAGTGCGTGCAAAGTTTGTAAGAAATGTGGTTTTTTAGTAAAACTATTAACAAACTCCCATTCAAAGCATTTAACATTAATATCCAAAATCCATTTAAAATAATTAAATCAATTAAATAAATATATCACAAAAGCTGGCACTAAATATATTTATAATGAAGTGAAACTCTCTTTTAATACCAGCGTGCAACGAACAAGCCGGGTTTACTGGCAGAAGAAAATTGTTAAATAAATTATAGACTTAAATTATAAATGAAGATATTCTTTTCCTGACTCTTCGATCGTTGAGTCATGTGGCAAAAAAATTTAAGAACAAATCGTTAAAAATTAAATTTCGCTTGTGATTTTTCGAAAAGAATAACTTTACAACTTTACAAATAAAAAAAATAATAAATATATTGAAAATAAAAAAATAATAAATATAAATATATGTGAGAAAACAAGTTATATAATTCTCAAAATTTCTAATACCCTTAAAAGGTATTTTTTTTACACTAAGATTTTACAACAAGAACAGTCAGAAGATAAAACGTTAATTCTTGATATTTCTCAGCATTTTGCTTTAGTGGTGGAGTTGTACAGAGTGTTTTAGTACAGTACCCCAGTAAAAGCACCTAAAGCCAAAATACTCATAAAATAGATTCTCTGCTGACTGTCCACCGGACGGCAAATTTTCTCCTTCGTGATTCAAACGTGCAACGAATAATACCGGTGTAATGAAATTATTAATTCAACGGTTGACTTAAATTATAAATGAATTGGAATTTAAATACCAAAAAGGAAAAACTTACTGAATTATCAAAACTAATATAAACCACGAATTATTGTCTAAGCTTTGGAAACATTGTGAACAAAATGTGAAATATAAAAGCTACATATTTAAATCCTACCGTGAAGCACTGCAATCAAATTCAAATGTGAAGTATTGAAAGTGTTGTAAAATGGACTAACTAACAAGTTAAATATAAAAACTTAGATATATAGAATCATTAAAATGACATTAAAGTATGAAATGATTAAAAAAAACAACAAAAAACTGATAGCAGATGGACTTTCATGGTTAATGGACGAGTAAGACGGGAAAGCATGAGGGGAACTAAACTCCACCTGTGGATAACCATGAAAAGGGTGAACTAAATGAACTGGTAGTATTTGCAGCTAAGTGGGCATGAAACACTAGTTTTCCTCTTGAATATATATATATATTATATATTGAATATATATAGATATATAATATATTATATATTACTTGTACTTTCACGTACTGTCGTTAAAAATTATCCCGGACGAGCCCCAAATATGTGGGATCTTTTACTTGTTGCCATTGAATGTATTCAATTAATTGTTAGTTTAACTGTTTTTATTTAATATTTAAGTATACGTTAACAAGTAAAAGTATTTTAATGAAAAACTGGATGTGCAAAGAAAAGTTCACCGATGCTCGCGTTCACTCGTCTCACGTCTCGTCGTCCAAGCGTCTAAACTTCAACTGCTCGATTCTTCTCAATAGTCCATCTTCGTCTTCTTTGTAGTTAAAGTATATATATATATACTATATATATCTATATATATATATATATATATATATATATACTATATATATCTATATATATATATATATATATATATATATATATATATATATATATATATATATATATATATATATATATATATATATATATATATATATATATATATATATATATATATATATATATATATATATATATATATATATATATATATATATATATATATATATATATATATTTCGCGCTTTAGAGTGGCATTGCACATATTTCTGGCCTGATTGCGCAGCAGTTTAGTATCAGCAGTTTTGTTTAAACGCCAATTTCTAAATGCTTCCTCTTTAGACCTGACTGCTTGTCTGCAAGCCGCATTAAACCAGGAATGGTCTTTTGGTCTAAGGGAAATTCTTTTATTGGGTATGAAAGACCTCATACCAAATAAAATTATATTTTCTACCAATTTTGCCTCAGCATTTATGTTTCTATCCCTGACACACAATTGACAATTGAAACGGCTGAAAAAAGAGTTCAGCGCATCCAAATTAGCCTTCTCAAAAAGCCATACTGTCCGCTTTGGAGCTGGCTGGTGAGCTGATTAAAGACTAGAATATGGGAAGGTATCAGAAATTGTAGCGTGGTCCGAATTACCAAGAGGTGCCAATTTTAATTATGAATATTGAAATCACCAGCAACAACATTTTCACTGTTCGGATACGATTCCAGAATTTTATAAATCGAATCAGAGAGACTGTTATCAAAAGTTGGCAGTCTCTCCAGACCCGGGCTTCTATAAATGAAGCAGAAGTGCAGGATGTGCGACTGGATTTTGAATTTAACCCACATGGAGCTAAATTCGGCATCCGTCGTGCAAAGGTGTTGCTGACACTGGTTCGCAACATCACTGCGAATGTATAAGGCGAGGCCTCTGTGTGGGAAAAACAATGGCAGTAAATAGTGCCCAGGCATGTGAAAATCTAGTGGATCTGCACCCTCAGACACATGGGTCTCACCTAGTGCCATCACGTGCGGTTAGGTGGTACAAATATGCGCATAGACCGCGAAACAATTCGCCCTCAAGACAAGTACATTAGTGGAATCTATGCGGAATTTTGTCATCGCCACCCACTGTAAGGAAGTGTAAGGTCAGCTGTACAAGCGGCCACGCGTACGTCGCAAGCAAAGCAAAACGCGACAAGATAAGTGTTATGCCTTTATCTTGCCGCGCTTCAGCCCACGGTGCACTCACAACCGCCTGCACACCTAACGGGACCAGGAAGGAGGAGGAGTGAAAACAAACGAAATGCTGAGCTTTACTGCGGAGAGCATAAAAAAGCCCCTCGCATGGTTCTCTGTATTTTGGTTCAAGTATTTTCACACTTTTTTTTTAACATCATCAATCCATTTAAAAATATAGAAGTAAAGATTATCCATTTGTTTGCCTTTTAAACGTGGAATAAGTTCGAAGGTCTCGGCCCGGCAATTGAAAATAAAAAAATAATAAATATAAATATATGTGAGAAAACAAGTTATATAATTCTCAAAATTTCTAATACCCTTAAAAGGTATTTTTTTACACTAAGATTTTACAACAAGAACAGTCAGAAGTTAAAACGTTAATTCTTGATATTTCTCAGCATTTTGCTTTAGTGGTGGAGTTGTACAGAGTGTTTTAGTACAGTACCCCAGTAAAAGCACCTCAAGCCAAAATACTCATAAAATAGATTCTCTGCTGACTGTCCACCGGACGGCAAATTTTCTCCTTCGTGATTCAAACGTGCAACGAATAATACCGGTGTAATGAAATTATTAATTCAACGGTTGACTTAAATTATAAATGAATTGGAATTTAAATACCAAAAAGGAAAAACTTACTGAATTATCAAAACTAATTTAAACCACGAATTATTTTCTAAGCTTTGGAAACATTGTGAACAAAATGCGAAATATAAAAGCTACATATTTAAATCCTACCGTGAAGCACTGCAATCAAATTCAAATGTGAAGTATTGAAAGTGTTGTAAAATGGACTAACTAACAAGTTAAATATAAAAACTTAGATATATAGAATCATTAAAATGACATTAAAGTATGAAATGATTAAAAAAAACAACAAAAAACTGATAGCAGATGGACTTTCATGGTTAATGGACGAGTAAGACGGGAAAGCATGAGGGGAACTAAACTCCACCTGTGGATAACCATGAAAAGGGTGAACTAAATGAACTGGTAGTATTTGCAGCTAAGTGGGCATGAAACACTAGTTTTCCTCTTGAATATATATATATATTATATATTGAATATATATAGATATATAATATATTATATATTACTTGTACTTTCACGTACTGTCGTTAAAAATTATCCCGGACGAGCCCCAAATATGTGGGATCTTTTACTTGTTGCCATTGAATGTATTCAAGTAATTGTTAGTTTAACTGTTTTTATTTAATATTTAAGTATACGTTAACAAGTAAAAGTATTTTAATGAAAAACTGGATGTGCAAAGAAAAGTTCACCGATGCTCGCGTTCACTCGTCTCACGTCTCGTCGTCCAAGCGTCTAAACTTCAACTGCTCGATTCTTCTCAATAGTCCATCTTCGTCTTCTTTGTAGTTAAAGTATATATATATATATACTATATATATCTATATATATATATATATATATATATATATATATATATATATATATATATATATATATATATATATATATATATATATATATATATATATATATATATATATATATATATATATATATATATATATATATATATATATATATATTTCGCGCTTTAGAGTGGCATTGCACATATTTCTGGCCTGATTGCGCAGCAGTTTAGTATCAGCAGTTTTGTTTAAACGCCAATTTCTAAATGCTTCCTCTTTAGACCTGACTGCTTGTCTGCAAGCCGCATTAAACCAGGAATGGTCTTTTGGTCTAAGGGAAATTCTTTTATTGGGTATGAAAGACCTCATACCAAATAAAATTATATTTTCTACCAATTTTGCCTCAGCATTTATGTTTCTATCCCTGACACACAATTGACAATTGAAACGGCTGAAAAAAGAGTTCAGCGCATCCAAATTAGCCTTCTCAAAAAGCCATACTGTCCGCTTTGGAGCTGGCTGGTGAGCTGATTAAAGACTAGAATATGGGAAGGTATCAGAAATTGTAGCGTGGTCCGAATTACCAAGAGGTGCCAATTTTAATTATGAATATTGAAATCACCAGCAACAACATTTTCACTGTTCGGATACGATTCCAGAATTTTATAAATCGAATCAGAGAGACTGTTATCAAAAGTTGGCAGTCTCTCCAGACCCGGGCTTCTATAAATGAAGCAGAAGTGCAGGATGTGCGACTGGATTTTGAATTTAACCCACATGGAGCTAAATTCGGCATCCGTCGTGCAAAGGTGTTGCTGACACTGGTTCGCAACATCACTGCGAATGTATAAGGCGAGGCCTCTGTGTGGGAAAAACAATGGCAGTAAATAGTGCCCAGGCATGTGAAAATCTAGTGGATCTGCACCCTCAGACACATGGGTCTCACCTAGTGCCATCACGTGCGGTTAGGTGGTACAAATATGCGCATAGACCGCGAAACAATTCGCCCTCAAGACAAGTACATTAGTGGAATCTATGCGGAATTTTGTCATCGCCACCCACTGTAAGGAAGTGTAAGGTCAGCTGTACAAGCGGCCACGCGTACGTCGCAAGCAAAGCAAAACGCGACAAGATAAGTGTTATGCCTTTATCTTGCCGCGCTTCAGCCCACGGTGCACTCACAACCGCCTGCACACCTAACGGGACCAGGAAGGAGGAGGAGTGAAAACAAACGAAATGCTGAGCTTTACTGCGGAGAGCATAAAAAAGCCCCTCGCATGGTTCTCTGTATTTTGGTTCAAGTATTTTCACACTTTTTTTTAACATCATCAATCCATTTAAAAATATAGAAGTAAAGATTATCCATTTGTTTGCCTTTTAAACGTGGAATAAGTTCGAAGGTCTCGGCCCGGCAATTGAAAATAAAAAAATAATAAATATAAATATATGTGAGAAAACAAGTTATATAATTCTCAAAATTTCTAATACCCTTAAAAGGTATTTTTTTACACTAAGATTTTACAACAAGAACAGTCAGAAGTTAAAACGTTAATTCTTGATATTTCTCAGCATTTTGCTTTAGTGGTGGAGTTGTACAGAGTGTTTTAGTACAGTACCCCAGTAAAAGCACCTCAAGCCAAAATACTCATAAAATAGATTCTCTGCTGACTGTCCACCGGACGGCAAATTTTCTCCTTCGTGATTCAAACGTGCAACGAATAATACCGGTGTAATGAAATTATTAATTCAACGGTTGACTTAAATTATAAATGAATTGGAATTTAAATACCAAAAAGGAAAAACTTACTGAATTATCAAAACTAATTTAAACCACGAATTATTGTCTAAGCTTTGGAAACATTGTGAACAAAATGCGAAATATAAAAGCTACATATTTAAATCCTACCGTGATACCACTTTTAAACGTGGAATAAGTTCGAAGGTCTCGGCCCGGCAATGAAGCGACCGAAAAATGGGGGTGGTGTAAAAACCATAGGTATACCAGCCAGGTAGGTTAGCGAAGAAGGGGCGAGGTGACCACCACCAAAACTTCATCCCGCCTCCCTAGGACATCGAACCCTGGGCGGACACCGACCCTGCGAGAATCCTACCGATTATGTGAGGGTCCGTGCTATTGATAATTCATACCAGTCTTGTGGTGTTAGCTTTGTGCGCAGCAGCCTCAACTCGATTAATTACTTTGGTTTCTGTAACGCGGGTAATTTTTTTTCCTATTGTTCGGGATTAAGAACACCCCCATTTTCGCTGAGCACGGCCGGAATGAGTTCAGCACTCCGCCCCTCGAACAGCAGATCAAAATTGTTTTTTTGTTTCTTTAGTAGTAGTAGTAACTTTACTTTACTTTAGTAGTAGTAACTTTACTTGTACTTCACCCGCCCGCATACGTTAGAATATGTAAATCAAAATATGCATGTCCCACACTTGCTCCGAATGCAAATGTAAATCCGTTTTTAAGCACTCCAACAAGAACATGGAGGGACTGCGACATAAAATCAAAAATTACGCGAAATTTGTCGGCGAGGTTTGCGTCGGCAGCAACAACAATTTATTTTTTCTCGCCACAAATCAAAACTTGTCGCTCACTACGCAGTTGGTTCGCATGTGCGTCGTTATAAGCGGACTATTTATGAAAATATTACCAAAATTACGTCGCACAAAACAATTATTGCAGAATATAAAAAAAAATTTTGCACCAGACCACATTTTTTACAAAACTTAGCATCACAGAAACATTTAGGCCGTCCGCACATTGGATACGTTTTCGTACGAATTTGACTCGTGCGACTATGTATGAAAACGCACGAATGATCCGAACCTTCTAAGTACGTATACGTACGTGTAGTTCCGACGTTCGAAAGCAATCCCAACTTGTTAGGATTTTTCAGAAACGTTCGTACGAATGTAATAAAAAAAAACGTCTGTGTGCCTATGACCACCCGATAGAGGTAAAAACTTATAGAATTTACTAATAGTTAATCAATATTTTGACTAAAGAAATTTTTGAACTTTGGTGCTGCTTACAATGCATTGAATTATTTATATTTGATGCTGCTTACAATGCGATATCACTGACATACTGTCGATTTGACGGAGAAAGACGTATTCAGTGCGCGCACTCAATTCGTACGACCAGTATCGTACGTTTACGTACCATGCAAATTCGTATCCAATGTGCGGCCGGCCTTATCGAAAGCCACGAAACCATATAGCGATGGCATGATAATAAAGAAGTGTGCAATTGAAATGGCTAATCAATTTAATGAGCCGAAGATAGTGGAAAAATTTAACACCGTGGCTTTATCTCATCAAACTGTAGCAAGGAGAGTAGATCATATGGACCAATATCTTTCCAAAAAGGTATTGCATTTAATGGAAAAATGTAAATACTTTTCCTTGTGTTTGGATGAGAGCACTGATTCGACAGATATTAGTCAACTTTTAATATTTGTTCGAACTGTTCAAGAAGATTTCACTGTAAACGAAGAGATCCTTAGCCTAGCATCTCTACATATGACTACTAAAGGTGGCGACATTTTTGAAGCTGTTCATAATTCCGTTGTAAAATATGGAAGATTCGATAATTGTTCCTGTATTGTAACAATTGGGGCGAAAGATATGACGGGAAAACAAACCGG
This sequence comes from Sicus ferrugineus, assembly GCA_922984085.1. NCBI lineage: Eukaryota > Metazoa > Arthropoda > Insecta > Diptera > Conopidae > Sicus > Sicus ferrugineus. Next base: position 31,697,413 of record OV277349.1, read on the forward strand.
CTTTTGTGGACTATTAAAGCAAAACCATGTTAACTGCCCAACATTTCATTGCATAATACACCAAGAACCACTCTGTAGAAAAAGTTACGTCAAGCCAATGCTGTGAAAGTAGCTGTAAAAATAATCATCATTATAAGAGGTGGTAATAGATCTCTGACACATCCTAAATTTTGTGATTTCTTAAATTACATAGACGCTGTATATAGCACTTAACTCTCCATTCAGATATCCGTTGGTTGAGTGCCGTAAAAAGCTTAACACGTTTTTTTGGTCTTCAGAAAGAAATACCAATATTTCTTAAAAATAAAATGAAGTCTGAAACAGAACAGTTTGAGCAAACTTATATGGTCATTGCAAAGGTTTTAAAAGAAAGTTGCAGCTATTCAAATCAACATTTATCAGTAGTGACTTTGCTTTTTTCCTAGTTGCAAAATTGATTTTACTTTTTTTCCTAGTTGCAAAAAATGAAAATTTCGAAGAAATTAATAATTTTGACAGAACATAATTTTCATCTCATTGAAGATATAATCAAGAAATTTTAAGAGCGTTATTTTGATTTTCGAAAATTTTGATCAAGATATTTTACCTTTTAGTCAACCTTTAACTATTAATATTAGAAACTATTTAACTATTATAAAGAAAAATCCGATTTGCAGTTAGAGTTGTGTGATTTGCAAACAGATCCCCTGTTTAGTAACAATTGTGAAACAGTAGAAGGTTTTTAAAATTATTACCAGAAGGAAAGTATTCTCAATTGCGAGACTTTGGCAGTAAAATGGGGTCAATGCTCGGCAGTACTTATCTTTGCGAAAGTACCTTTTCAACAATGAAATTTATAAAATCTAAATATAGAAGTTCCATGACGGACAAATCGTTATCAAATGTACTGCAGTGAACCCAGAGAGGGGCTTATTTATGCTCTTCGCAGTAAAGCTCAGCATTTCGTTTGTTTTCACTCCTGCTTCTTCTTCCTGGTCCCGTCTATGCGCATATTTGTACCCACCAACCGATCCACTGGATTTTCACATGCATGGGTACCATTTACTGCCATTGTTTTTACCGCACAGACGCCTTGCCTTATACATTCGCAGTGATGTTGCGTACCAGTGTCAGCATAATTCCAATTGGCTACGTCATTCGAGTCACACGACACCCGAGGGTTTGTATGTTGAGGTATTTGAGTCTAATAATTTGACTCAATCAGTGAAGGAACCAACGCACTTTCCCTGCGTTGATGGGCAAAACCAAAATATTCTGTACCTTTTTCTAACTTCACATCACAGCAAGTGTGATGTGAATGTTCTTGCACCTGTTGGTAATTCGGACCACGCTACAATTTCTGCTACCTTCCCATATTCTAGTCTTCAATCCGCTCACAAGCCAGCTCCGAAGCGGAATTGTGTTTCAGGGATAGAAACATAAATGCTGCAGCAAAATTAGTAGAAAATATAATTTTATTTGGTATGAGGTCTTTCATACCCAATAAAAGAATTTCCATTAAACCAAAAGACCATTCCTGGTTTAATGCGACTTGCAGACAAGCAGTTAGATCTAAAGAGGAAGCATTTAGGAATTGGTGTTTAAACAAAACTGCTGATACTAAACTGCTGCGCAATCAGGCCAGAAATAGGTGCAATGCCACTCTAAAGCGCGAAAAAGTTCTCTACGAACAGCGCCTTATACGTAGAGTTCTTGAATACCATAAGGGTAGTAAGAACTTTTGGTCGTTCGTGGGGAGAGTGAAGAATCAGACGCGATCGTCTATTCCAACTCTCCTCAAGGATGATAAGATCTTCACTCACTCGGTTGATAAGGCAAACTTATTAGCCAAAATGTTTGCTGAAAACTGCTCTCTTCCTGAGAGTAGCCAACCACTACCTGTGATCGATGGTGTGTCTCATATTATGCCTGAGGCATTTGACCAAGGCATTTGACCGAGTTGTGGCATAAAGCACTCGTGTGTAAACTGGCTGCTTATAGTGTCGGTAATACATTCACTCGATGGATATCGAGTTTCCTCAGCGGCCGTTCTATTCGGTTTGTGATAGACGGTTTTGCATCCGAAGAGCACTCCATCAATGTTGGAGTTCCGCAGGGTTCGGTCCTGTCTCCGACACTGTTTCTTATTTTCATCAATGACCTTCTGTCATTGACATCAAACCCCGTCTACTCGTTTGCTGATGACAACAGCATTTGTCATTCATATTCATTCCCCAAGCGTCCTTCTATTCTGGAGATCATCGAAAAACGCAGAATTATGAATGACACTCCAATCTGACCTCAATAAAATCCAAGAGTGGGGTCGAGCGAATCGGGTCCATTTTGATGCGCGTAAAACCCAATACTGCCTGTTGACACACAAGCGTTTAGTGGGTAACGATTTTCCACCTCTAAATATGGGTAGTGTGGATATTAATGAGTCGGAGGCTCTTGATGTTCTGGGCAGGTCAATCCAATACGATCTTCGTTGGAATGATCATATTTTTGACGTGTCGAAAGGAGCAACCAGGTGCTTAGGCTTTCTAAGCGGTGTAAGAAATACTTCACTCCAACCGATCTTCGTTGTATCTACACCACCTATATCCGTCCGAAAATGGAGTATAAATCGCATATATGGTCGGGAGCTTCGCGAACATATCTTCAGCTTCTAGACCGTGTCCAATGTCGTGCGTTAAAACTTATAGAAAACAGTAGGGTATCTAGCTCTATTGAAACCTTGGAGCGCCGTCCTGATGTAGGGTGTGTATCATTATTTTACCGTTACTTTCATGGTAAATGTTCATCTGAAATAGTCGGCCTGATTCCTCCGGTTCAGTTATGTAGCAGAACTACTCCAGAGGGGTGCACCCCTTTTATGTCGCGATTCTGTTCCAACGAACCACGCATTATCGTGGAAATTCGTTTTTTGGTTGTATCATTAGATCGTGTAATAATCTCCCTGCGAATGTCTTCCCGCCCACTTACAACGTCGAAACCTTTAAGCGAAGTGTAAACCGTCACTACTTCCTCTTTCCCCCTTCCCAATAACCTGTCATCCCTTCGTGAACCAAGGTATGCTGTGCATGGATAGGAACCCTTGAGCTGGGTTTCATGTCATAAGAAAAAATTCTCATTGAAATACCCAATTTTGTTAATATTGTCTAATATTTCAATTAAACATAGTTAAACAGTAATAAATGCTTTTTATTTTGGGCGCGGCCCGCGGATAATTTTTATTTTCGTATTGCGGCCCCTGGGTTCCTAGAGGTTGAAGACTCCTGCTCTACATCATAACGTCGACATATATTATATAGTGCACTACACACATTGTATATTTTTACAACCTTCTGTGGAACATAGGACAATGTTGTTTGTAAGCATTTGAACCGACTTTTTAACACGCCAATAACTCTCTCGATAACATTTCGCGCTTTGGCATGTTGCCTACTAAACAAATGCTGCGAAAATCCTGCATGTGGGTTTCTGTAGGGTCCCCTCAAAGCTCTCAATCCGATACCCAGAATCCCCAAACAGCCAGAATCCACGAACGCCAGTTTCATATCTTGACAGCTCTACTTATGTTGAAAATATACGTAAATGTGTCGTGACTGGCTTGATAGAAGTGCATTTGAAAGGCTCCTCTACTGAAATAGAGGTGGTCATTCTGATGAGGTTTAGTAAGTTTTATGTGGGTGCCATCTATACAACTAATAACTCCTGGTGTTCCAAAATTTTGACTGAAATATAATTTTGATATATGGCACGCTTCCTGACTCATTTTCAATGTAATCAATTTCGGGCAAAGAACTCTTCCTAGTACATTCAAAATCTTAGTTAGAACTTCCAATTCCACATTGAAAACCATTTTCTGCGAGAAATCTCAAAGTTGTGGTGAAAACTGGAAAAACCTACTGTTGTGAAAGAGGAATCTCGACTTTACCTCATAGTACGGCTGAATATCTTCAAGGATATCTTTAAGACTCATTGTAGAGGTGGTCAGACTAAATAAATCTGAATAAGATTAAATCAATATTATAATACATCGCCTACACTGATTCTTGAACGTCAAAAGTATTTGCATAGTCTCTTAAAAAACGCCTTTTGATTATTTCATTTATTTTTTTTTCCTATTCCGTTATTTCTCATCTTTTTAGTTATTTTTATTATTACTTGTGATTTGTGATTCTCAAAAATACAGTAGAATATTTATTACTTTGACAAGACTCAGCTGATTCGAAAGTGATTTCGAAAATTATGAAATCGTGTGATCTTGAGAACACCTTTAAAATTTTCATACGTTTTACAATTTTGGTTACATTTTGAAAAGGAATGAAATACAAAACATGCCTGATTAATATTAAATATTAGTTAATACATTAGATATTAAAATAAATCGTTTTGCAGAAAAAGTAATTAAAAAATGTGAATAATTTATTCACAATTACCTTAATTTAAATAACGGAAGTTACCTGAAAAATGTTCTCTTCAAGGTCAATATGAAGGATAAATTTGGCGACATTATGTTAAACAACTTGCGAAGTCGTGGCTGCAACTTGGCTGGTGTCGAAGCGTGCACTTCACTCGATACACAAATTTCAAGATTTTTGAAATGTGGGTGGACTGGAAGTCGAGGCTGGGATATGGTACAAGTTTACCAAAGTATATATCAAGCGGAAAGACAACGAGTCGAACTTATAGAGATGTTAGATGAAAAAGAGTTACTAATACAATTATCGCAGCACTATTGCCTGGTTGTTGCTTGGATCGGAGAACTATTTAAGGATGTCGAAATCAGGTGAGTTGATTTGCTAAAAAATGTTCGGGTACGTATTGCTTCTTCTAATCAACATTCCACTAACCTATTTTTTGTATTTAATAGTGTGGAAAAACGTATGCCATCACTAAACATCGAATAAGTGCACAATATTTTAAGTTTACAATTTCGTGATGTTGCAAAAATTATATATTTAAAGCTATGTGTGAGTCATTAACCACATCCTTGCAATAAATATATTTATTTTATATATTTATTTCCAGTTCAAACAGACACAATAATTGGTATTATATGGGATACATAAATTGCCCTGATTATCGTTCCAAAGCCAACAAAATATGCAACTAGTGAAATAAAAAAATGCTGCCAATTTAAATAGTTCTAATTCTTTAATACTAATTCTTTAATTAACCATAGATAACTAAACTTAATTCTCAGTTACATTATAACTACACATTCGTCGAGTGGACTACGCATTAAAAAACGGTATAATCTACAGAATTGTTTAATAAAAATAGAAACTTGTTACATTGCACAATAGTGCGGGTAAGTAGGAACTAAATAAGATCAAACTATTTACGAAATACGATTACAAACAGTTGCTACATATGTAACTGAATCAGCTGATTCGAAAGCTATCGCGGCTTTGAACAGTAGAGCAGAACTTAAAACCCGTTATCGCGATTTAGTCGAGATTTGGTCGCGATAGCGGCCTTCATGTCCTGCGCTATGTTTTCCCGTGACTTGTATACTTGGAGATCCACCACCAGCTGTTAAGGGAAATAGTTTAAAATTAATATTACTTATTAATGATTCATGGAAACTGAATGTAGCAAAAGTATTACCTGTACCGGTAATATTACACTTGTCTTTCTTGTGTGCATTCTTTTGGTATACTTACGTTTTTGTTTTTAAATCTATGCAGACCAGTTGCAGTTGTGTGTTCATTTTCACGGCCAAAAGTAAAACATAGTTTGTGTAAAAACAATATGATTAAAATTTATTATAAATCCCTTGAATTTAAAATCAATAATTTAGAAATACAGTACATCACATGGCTCGGTCCAAGTGCCAGACAAGGAAATAACAAATAAAAAATTGATCCTAGTAGTACTAAGAATTAAAGTAAAATTCCGGACCACTTTATATCAGTTAATATGCTGGTTGTAATTAACATACTGGGTGGTAGTAATTAACATACTGGGTGATGCAAAATGATCAAAATGGACAAGCAATCAGCCTACAAAGGGCAATAGCCAACATTAAGAAGGCCCTAAAGACAGGAAAACGCAAGAATATCTGGAGAAAAAGGTGGAAAAGATGGGTGAATTATGGATCACATTTCAACGGTTTGACACGTCTTACGGAGAAATCCGCAGGCCGCTTCAAAGCATCCGTATTTCCAGCAAAACATTGATGGACCGATTGGAGAAAAGTATAACAAAATCTCAAAATCTCAAAAGAAAAGACAAAAAAGAAAAGTATAACAAAATAAAAGAAGATATAGAGGAGGACATAAAGGACATGTCCGCTATCGCGGCCATATCGACCAAAACATTTACTAACGACGTTCCCGGAGCCACGCCAAAACAGGACATGAATGCAGAATCAAAAAATTATTCTAAACCCAAGGAACAAGAGTCAGCAGCAGTTCAACAGGATACTACTACGAAGTTGTGATTACTAACAAAAAGTGTTCAACGAAGTAATACAAAACATGATCGAAAAGGTATTGAATAAGAAAACAAAACACTCATTCAATTACTACAATAGCAAAGAAAAAAATTATCAAATCTTGGCTCATCGTGCGGAAGTTGCACAATCAAAAACTGGAAAACATGGAAGATATTGCAACAATAATTGATGATAATTCGAGATTTATAAAAATCTTTTTCCTGAAAACGAAAGATGAAATATTTTCCGCGTTTCGCGAATACAAGAGTTATGCTGAAAAACAGATTAAACATATCCGACCTGATCACGGTCGCGAATATGTTTCGATGATTTTATGAAATAACCAGACAGCTGTCGACTCCCTACACACCGCAATAGAATGGCATCGCGGAATGAGCCAACAGAACGCTGGTGGAGATGGCCAGGTCCATGTTGGAAGAAGCAAAGCTGGAGGAATCGTATTAGGCGGAAGCTGTACATACAGCGGCTTATTTAAGAAACCGTAGAATGGAAAAGGCAATGAATTGTGGATATAGTAATGTAAGCCTTCATACCATCCACATATATATTACATTCATACCATCCACATATATATAGTATTACATACATCCCACTTTCATATTGTAGCAAATAGACCTAGTAATAAGAGAAATTAAAGTAAGAGCAACTAGAGTTTGTAATAAGAGAAATTATGAGTAAGTTTTTATATAATTTAAATTGAGTAAAGAAGGCGTTTGTTTTAACGAAGAACATAACTGGCGACGAGGAAAAAAAACACTATTTTTTAGTAAACAGCGGAAGGATTTCAGTAAGCAGTGGATTCAATAATTAACATCGATCTTTTCTCGTTGCTGTCCAGAACCAAAGAGAGACCGGAAATCCCCCGCTGGACAGCTCGACCTTTTTATCATCAGCTGTCTTCCACTTAACCTAAGGGCCCTGTTACACAAGTGCTTAACAGGGTTTACACTATCAACTTATGCATATAGCTATGTACATATCACTCAATCGGCCATCTTGACATTACAATCGACCCGATTGTTTTGTAAACTTTACTTAATTAGTGCTGCCTTCAAGTTCTGGAATATTTTTGTCCAGCTCTCCACTCGGTTCCAGCCATTTTCTTAATCTAGTGGCGTCTAATATGCCATTATACGGAATTTGCGTAATTTGGAAGTTATCGATATCATCTAGCACATATCGATCATGGTGTAATTTTTCTTTAATTACATAAGGGCCACGATACTTGGGTATTAACTTTTTGTTTGTGCCTATTGTTGTGTCTACATTTTTAATTACAACGAAATCGCCGACTTTGAATAAACGAGGGCTAGTATGATGAGCATTGTATTGGTTTAAATTGGCTACTTGTCTATTTTGTATTCCCTCGGATGCTCTGGCTCTTAATTCCTCTAGATTTACGTTTTCTTTGCTTCCATATTCCGAGTCTAAATATTCAGTTATTTCGTCTAGAATTTTGCCTCTTTGTTCAAAGCCAAACAAAAGTTTACTAGGAGATATATTTCTTGATGTGTGATTTGTATTATTAAATGCGTATTCAACTTCTATTAGCTTAGCTTTCCAATCATCATGACCCGCCGATTCAGATAATTTTGCAAGCAGTGCTTTTAAATCCCTGTTAACCCTTTCTACCTGGCCGTTTGATTGAGGAGATCCTACTGAAACTTTAACATGCCCTATATTTCTGCTTTCTGTAAAGTTTTTAAATTCTTCTGAAGTAAAACAAGTGCCGCGGTCGCTTAATATTCGGCGGGCCCTACTGTAATATGAGAAATATTTAAGGAGTGTTTCGCAGGCTTCTTTTGTTCCTGGTGTGTTCACGGGATAGAGTTTTACAAATTTTGTGAATGCGTCGACTACAACAAACACATGTTTATGCCGCGACCTGTTTGATGGCAGAGGACCGAAGTGGTCAATGTGAAGTGTGTCAAATGGTCTCGGAGTCTTCGGAAGTTGGTATAAGTTTCTCTGATTTTTCCTATGAGGTGCTGAGTACTAAATACATTTAAGACAGTTTCGTATGTATCGGTTAAATTTTTTTTTCATATTGCTGAACCAGTAATGCTTGCTAATTTGTTTTGCGCATTTCGTTATGCCCAAGTGTCCATGTTTTTCATGAATTAGTCGCATAATGTTTTCTTCGAGTTCTCTGGGTACTAGCACGTCGTTGTTCGTTGTCAGTTTTAAAAACTAAACCATTTTCAAGAACATAGTTCGGTAAATCTTCGTGTTCTAATCTATTTCGCAAAAGCTCTATATTTTTGTCTCTAGCCTGGGCTATCTGTATTGCGAGATCTATATCTTCGGATATTACAGCTACTGACATTTGGACTCTACTGAGGGCGTCTGCATGAGCTAATTTTTCCCCTGGTCTATGTTGGACTTTATAGTTGTAATTTTCTAATAAAAGTGCCCTTTTCGCTATACGTAAGTTAACGTTTTTTTACTAAGTGTTTGCGATAGCGCTGCGCAGTCTGTTACAATTGTGAATGGTAATCCATATAGAAACATATGAAATCGATCAATGGCGGTGACAATAGCTAAAGTTACGAGTTCAAAGCTTGTTAATTTTGATTCGGCCTCAGTTGTACATCTAGAGAAATATGCTACTGGGTGAAATTGTTTATCTGTTTGTCTTTGCAAGAGGACTGCGCCAAATCCGTACGAACTGGCATCGCAATGTAACTCTGTGTCTTTGCTTGGGTCAAATACTAACACTGGTGCCTCAGCAAGACGGTCTTTTAAATACTCGAATGCTTTATTGCATTCTTCACTCCAATTAAAACGGGCACTCTTTTTCAAGAGCATGCTTACTGGCCTTGCGATCCGGGAAAAATCTTTTACGAAACGTCGGAAATATGAAAATAGTCCCAGGCAACGCTGTACATCTTTCGTGCTCATCATGTTTATTGTGTAGCCAAGGTAATTTATGTCCTCAAAAGCAAAGCGACATTTTTTAAGGTTCAATTCTAAATTAGCTTCTTTTAATAGTTCTAGTACTGTTCCTAAGATTTCAAGGTGCTCTTGAAAGTTAGATGTTGCAATGCTGATGTCGTCTAAGTATACTACGATGAGCCTTTTATCAATTAGAGGTTTAAGGACTATTATGATACGTCTTTGGAAGACTGCGGGCGAATTTTTTAATCCGAAAGGCACATGGGTATAATTGTATTGTCCAAAAGGCGTTACAAATTAAGTGAATTTCACAGAATCTTCGTGAACTTTTATATTGTGAAAACCATCTTTCAAATCTAGTGTACGAAAGTACTTTTTATTGACGAAATATTGTAAACAGTCTTCGATGAGAGGCAGCGGAAAATTATCACGAACTGTTAGCTTGTTAAGTGCTCGGAAATCTACACATAATCGTGTCTCCCCATTTTTATTTTTAACTAAAACTATTGGAGATGCATAAGGTGAATTGCTTGGCCTATTTATATTCTTCTTCAAAAGACTATCTACAATTTTTCGAGCTTCTTTGCATTCCCTAAAAGAGAGGCGACGAGGAGTGCAGTAAATCGGAACGTCATGCAGTAATCGGATTTGCATGCTGTAATCAGTTGTCTTTGGTTCTACTGGCGAATTTTTGCGCTTGTGTTGCTTTTGGTCGATTTGCCTCTGCCGGACGAACTCGCTCATACCGTTCTGCCAACCGCTTTAAGTCACTGATGGTTTTAGCTCTCATAAGAATAGCCAGGTTGTTGGATTTATCGTTTACGCCTTGTATTATAAAATCGATCAAATCGTCTTCGGGTATGCTAGCGTGAGCTGCTATTTCCTGCATTGCGAAGATATACCGCTTCACGCTCTCATCCGCCTTTAGTTTACGGTTTTTGAGTAACCTGATCACCTCTGTTGTCGAAACTGGTTGGCCAAATTCATAAATTAGTTCAGCTTTCAGTTGGTCGTACGTACGAGCCATGATTCCGGCAAAAAATTTGGCAGTCCTTGTCAATAAACGTCGTACGCTAAAAAATCGATCGTGCTCACTGGCGGTTTGCATGTCAAAAATTTCTTCCATATCGGCGATCCATTTTCGCACATTTGTGGCCTGGTCA